>JADMNL010000025.1:20075000-20735000 GCA_016271365.2 Neoceratodus forsteri
TGTTCTTCTGTCTGAGCTTTGGCTTCCTTAATGACTTCCTGCCTCCCTTTGTTTCTCCTGGTACTTCTCCCTATCCCCTTCTGCCTGTGTCTTTTTGTATTGCCTGAATGCAATCTTTTGGCTTTCACTTTCTTTGCTACCTCTTTGGAAAACCATAATGGTCTCCTCTTCCTTTTCCTCTTGCTAACCTGCTTAATGCATAATTCTGTTGTTCTTATAATCCCCATTTAAATACTGCCACTGTTCCTCAACCCCTGATTCCTGTCCCATTCCCTTAATGCCTCTTTCAAGTATCTCCCATTTTCCCAAAGTCTGCCCCTAAAATCCAGGATATGTGTTTTTGTGTGGTTTGGTTCTGCTCTTTCTGTGATTTCAAACCACAATGACTGGTGGTCACTGTTACCCAGGTGCTCCCCCTGTTACCCCATCACACTGTCCCTGTTTGTGAGCAGAAGGTCCAGTATTGCCTTCTGCCGAGTTGGTTCCATGACCAGTTGCTTGAGGAAGGCACCCTGAAGGGAGTCCAGGATAAATCTACTCCTAGTTAATGCTGCTGCTGAGATGCTCCAGTCCACGTCTGGAATATTGAAGTCTCCAACCAGTACTACCTCACCCTTGTCTGCCATCCTTTGGATGGCTAGCATCAGCTCCCTATCTGTTTCTTCCTCCTGGGCTGGTGGTCTATAGACCACACCTGTGCGGATGGCTGGCCCCATTTTCCTTTCCAGCTTAACCCACAGTATCTCTCCTCCATTTTGTTCCTCCTGGATCTCTGTGGCCCTTATGTCATTTTTCACATACAGTGCCACTCCTCCTCCCTTCCTGCCTGCTCTGTCTCTTCTGAATCTGTTGTAGCCAGGTATGGCCATCTCCCAGTCATGGTTATCATTACACCAGGTTTCAGTGATGGCCACAATGTCCAGGTCTGACTGTACCATGACAGCCTCCAGATCTTCCATCTTGTTGCTAAGGCTCCTGGCATTTGCACACATGGCTTTCCATGATTTGACCTCCCTAGACTGCTTCACTGTTCTACTCCAGCCCCTTCCTTGGTTGTCATTTATCCTGGTTCTCCTTGCTGTCTGCCCTTCTGCTGAATTTTGCCCTTTCTGCTTATCCACCTTTTGGACCCAATCTCCATCTTTGCACACTGCTTTGCAGAGATAGCCCTCCTCTGATTCACTGGTTCCACTGCTAGCTGTGGGGGTGAGCAAGTAGGTACCCTCCTTGCTGGCTTTGCCACCCCTTGGCTAGTTTAAATGCTTGTCAATGTAGCATTTAAACTTATCATTGAGTGCTTGATTCCCTCCAGGATGGATGCAGGCCGCCAGGCTTGAACAAACCTCTATCCCTCCAGGTGGGTCCCCAGTCACCAATGAATCCAAACCCTTCCTCACAGCACCAGTTCTTCAACCATGAGTTAAAGTTCCTGGTGCATGCACTCTAGCTTCCATGGCCTCTCACAGGTAGTACTTTTGAGAAAGTCACAGAAGTAGCTACTTGCTTGAGACCCTCCCCAGTTTCTTAAACTCTTCCTGAACTTCCTTTGGCTCCCATTTGCCAAGTCATTAGTACCTAGGTGGATAATGACATCCAGCTCACCCTCCCGTCTTGCCTTCCCAGTGATCCCCAGTATCTTCCTTCCATCCCTCCATGCCGTGGCACCTGGTAGGCACCTCACCTCCCTGTCCTCCCCCTCCTGTGTTCCTAGCTGGATCCCTCTGACGATGGAGTCCCCCACCAGGATTCGCTTCCTCCTCCTCTGGGGTCCACTGCTTTCCCCACTGAGGTCACCTCCTTGGCTAACCTCCACATCCTTTCCTTCCACTTCTCTGGGTACCTCTATTTGGTTGTCCTCATTTGCCAGTGTGGCATATGAGTTCTTGAGAGGAATAGGATCGGGATGTGCCTCTGCCTGACTGCTCTAACCCTCCCTGAGCCCACTGTCATCCAAGTGCTCCTCCTTTCAAATTTCATTCATCTTTATTCCCCCAAACTGGAAGAAATGGTTGCAAAAGGAATAGCCCAATCAGTCAGATGTCTTCTTAAGATACGAGTGGGAGGTGTGATATGCCAAGGAGGAAGAGCATCAAATACAATTACATTATGACCACCCTTTCAGAGAAAGGTCAAAAAGACTGACACCTGCTGACATTGAAGTTGTCAGATCACACCTACAAGAACATTTTACAGCAGGTATCATGAAATTGTCTCAGAGCCCTTTAATGGATATTGTCGACTTACAGGTGGTGCAAGTCACAGTATCAGAGCTCTTTCTGCATTCAGCAGGTTTTGCTCCTGTGACTAGAAGATTTATAAAGATGATGATTATTCCATCTTTTTTGTTGCTTGGTGTCATCCCACAATGTTAGGGCCTGTGAGATCTGCCAGGGATTCAACCAGGCCATGAGGAAAGAAGGCCATGGAAAAGAAGGCTGTGGGCTCAAAATCTGCTTCTCTTTCCAGATCATTGACCACCTGCACTGGTAAATCTCCCAGGTGTTCTGTGATGGTGTTGTCACTGTAGTCGATAAATCCTATAAAAAGAGAAAATCATTGAAGTTCTTTTCTTCTGGACATCCCCAAAAGCATAAAGACAAGGTGCATGTATTGCTGGTGAGGTCCAGGTCTCCTCTCCACCAGGAGGATAAGTCTATGTTTTCTTCAACCCTTACAACCCCCTTGACCCTCCATGAGACACCAAGGTAAGGGTCTGGCTCTGGCACACCCACCAGGTTTCCATAAGCTGTTCCAATATTTCATCATACAAGCTTTGTAGTCAGCAATTCCTAAGCCCTCTTGCTTAAAACATCCAGACTCCGAGATTCCTCATCTGGAGGCAAAGAACTCATATGCCTAGGTGCTTTGGACCGACTTATGAGCATCCATAATGACCAGAGTCAATTTCAAGGTGGGAAGCATAGTAAGGCTTTGAGAAAGGAGCAGGATGTTATTGATCAGCTTTCCTTGAAACAAGTGATAAGTGTGTGTGTGTACTGCATTGGATAAGCACAAGGGAGTCACAGTGAAAAGGAAGTGGGAAAGGAGAAAGAGCTGTAGATCAGGAACAATCAATGTAATAGTGTAGGTAGGGAGAAATGGGCAGACTGGATTGGCCAAGCAGTCCTTATCTGCTATAAAATTCTATGTGTCTATATTTCTTTGTAAAAGGTTCTGCAAGATAACAGTGCAAAGCTGGCATCCCTTCTGGACTGTATGCCCAGACAGTAGTGCTTTGTGAAAGTGTGAACTTTTTCAGGTAGCTGCCTTACAAATTCTCTCTAGGGATACACCCCTGGAAGTTGCCACAGAGGCAGACATGCCCCTTGTACAGTGGGCCCTGAGGCCTTCAGGTGACAATTTGCTAGCTTTGGCATAACAGAACTGAATGCAGAAAACTATCCAACAAGCAATGGTTCTTTTGGATGCTGGTTTACTCTGCCCTACTTCACTATAGGTGATAAGCAGCTGAATACTGGTTGACCTGACATCCTTTGTACAGTCCAGGTAGTACCTCAGACCTCTATTATCATCCAGATTGTGGAGCTTTTGTTCCCCTGGGGTGAATTGACTGAGTCAGATTAAATTCAGACACCACTTTGGTTAGGAATGTTCTATTAGTTCTCAAAACTGTTGTCACTGTGTAATATGATATTGTTATGATTTGTACAGAGGGCTTGAAGCTTGCATACCCTTCTGGCAGATGCGAGTGCCACCAAGAAAACTGCTTTCCCAGAAACATATTTCAGAGCAGCAGTTGCCGTAGGCTCGAAAGAAGCCTCCATCAGTTGAACAATACACAGGTTCCAGTTTCATGGAGGAACAGGATCCCTTACTGGGGTGTTACAGATTATCAAGGTCTTTAAAGAACTTTTTGAAAATGGGCTGAAAGGCCACCGACCTATCCTTACCAGCTGTATGCTGAGACTGCTGCTAGATACACCTTCAGGGTTGAGGGCCTAAGGTCCAAGGACTGGAGGTGGACCAAATAGTCCAGGATTGAAGGGATGCTAGTCCAAAGTGGGCTAAGCTGCCTAGAGGGGCACCAAAATGAACATATTTTCCACTTTGAGGTATAGGTTTTCCTAGTTGCTGGTTTTCTGTACACTGTAAGCACTTCCAAAACCTTATCAGAGAGGTTTACTTCAGTGCACTCTAGCTATTCAAGTACCATGCTCTGAGGCAGAGAGTCCTCAAATCTGGGAATGTTATTCTGTCCTGAGACAAGGTCAGCATCTTGTATCTCGTGGAATTTTGATTGGATGCTTGATGAAGAGGGACAGGATAAGTGAGCAGCATATCTGCTTGGCCCTGTCTGGAGCTATGAGAATCATTGTCGCTGACTCCCTTCTCAGTTTTAGCAGTACTCTCAGCAAATGTGGGAATGGTGGAAAGGCATAGAGAAATGTACCTGTCCAGTCAATGACTAGGGCATTTTCTGGGACTATACCCACCAAGGGAGGTCTACAACAGAACACTGGGAGCTGGGTTTTTTTCCCCCAGGATGCAAACGGATCTGTTTCTGGTGGACCTCACCTTCTGAACACTATGTCCAGCACTTGCTTGTTCAGCATCCATTTGTGGTTTCCCTGGTTCATTCTGCTTAGGGTATCTGCCGGGATACTGTATTTCCCTGGCAGGCGTACTGCAGACAGTTGAACATTTATTTATGTATTTAAATTTTTCACCAGGAAAAGCATACTGAGCAGACTTGCTCATTTACAGATGCATCCTGGGGATAAGAGGAGTGGTTAAAGCTAGAGTACATGGAACAGTTGACATAAATGTACAGAATCCAAAAGCAATATATGCATACAATATACAAAACAATATACAGTAACAATTGGGCTGAGTAAATAAAGCAGATACTAGAACAGGCATCAAGAGTAAATACACGTTGGGCAACAGATGCAGTGATGAACCTAGGTGATAGTAGCCTTAACTAGCTAATGTGGACTAGGGAATTTGCTGGAACTATGCCCACTGATGAGGTCTGCAATGGTTCTATGTGATAACGGTGATCGCAAAACCACGATCTCCATTACAGCATGTGTACATCGCTGAAACCCACAATGGCAATGTACACTCATTGGTGACACCGCAAACCGGCAACTGAAAATAGGATTTATGCGGGGGGCTGTGCCCCCCCAACCATAACCCCCTGATTTTAGATTGCTAACTACAGGGGAGTTCATGTCGGGGAGGTGGAGACAGTCCAAAAAAATAAATTATGGCAGCAGCAGCAGTAAAATGTTTTTTGACCCCAGCTCCGAACCCAATGCCTGCTGCACCAAAGCTAGCCACCCTCACCACCACACCACACAGTTAGTTCAGTGGCAGCAGGCCACACTACCCCACACAAACCTTCTTCCCTATCCCTACCCTTCTGGTCACCATTGTAACCCTCCCTCGCTCATCCCTACCCTCGCTGTCCCATTCTGCCAATACCCTTACATGGTAGCGCACATGTGCAGTGCTGCAAATAAGTCGCTTTTTTGAGAGCCGCCCATTTGCAGTCACTATTATCACTGGGTACCATCTGCAACAAAACACTGGGAGCTGTTTTTTTTTTCCCAGGATGCAAACAGATATGTTTCTGGTGTACCTCACCTTCTGAACACTATGGCCAGCACTTGCTTGTTCAGCGTCCATTTGTGGTTTCCCTGGTTCATTCTGCTTAGGGTATCTGCCAGGATGTTTTCTTTCCCTGGCAGGTGTACTGCAGAACATCCAGGAAATATGCTATGTAAACTTTGTTTATGTCTATTTTCTGATTTATAAACTTGTAGTCACAAAACATTATTCCAGACTATCAAACTGTTGCACTCACAGATCCAAAAAATTAAAAGCAGACTGTCTTCCATAAAGTCCATTGTTTTTAATTGTACAATAAAAAACAGACACTGACAGAAAAACAGACCTCTCCTAGTTCAGTGCACAGTTTTGCGCTCTTGGGTTTCTGAGTCTTGAGAAAGCACAAGACCGTAAAACTGTTGATTGAATTGGGAGGTCTGTTTCACAGTCACTAGTGTCTGCAACAACTGTTTTTTGTTGTACTATTAAAAACAATGGACTTTATAGAAGATGTACTGCTTTGAATACTTTGGAGCTTTGAGTGCAACACTTTAATAGTTTGGATTGATTTCATTATACCTGGACTGCACCATGCACACTCGGGAGCCGCTACTTAGGCACTTGTTGCATAAAACGTTAGTACTGATGGAGTGGCCAGAAAATCTTTACAGTAAAGATTCTCTGGAGAATTTACTGAGTGCATGTGTGACATAGAAACATAGAAACATAGAATTTGACGGCAGATAAGGACCGCTTGGCCCACCCAGTCTGCCCATTTCCCTACCTACTGGATAAGCTGCAGATCCTAGTTAACCAGCAGCCTACTTCTTCTTACCCCCACACCTTAGAATTGCCTTATGACTGTCCCATGCATGCTTGAATTCCACCACTAATTTTGACTCCACAACCTCCTCCGGAAGGCCGTTCCATGCATGCACAACCCTCTCTGTGAAAAAATACTTCCTTAAATTACCTCTGAGCCGCCCCCCCTCTATCTTCAAATTGTGCCCTCTTGTTCTTGCACACCTCTTTTTTTGAAAGATGCTACCCTCTTGGACTTTGTTGATTCCCTTGAGGTACTTGAAAGTTTCTATCATGTCCCCCCTCTCCCTCCTTTCCTCAAGGCTATACATATTAAGCTCCTTAAGTCTCTCTTCATATGTCTTCGGTGCAGACCCTGCACCATTTTAGTGCCCTCCTCTGGACAGCTTCCATCCTGTCTATGTCTTTGCGGAGATTGGGTCTCCAGAACTGACACACAGTACTCAGATGGGGTCTCACCAGCTGTCTGTACAGAGGGATAATAACTTCTTGTTTTCTACTGGTGATGCCTTTCCTATGCATCCCAGTAACCCCAGCCCTCCTTACTGCCCTCTCACATTGCTTGCCCACCTTTAGGTCATCTGATATGACTACCCCAGATCCCTTTCCATTTTTGTTGTTGTTAGTATCTCACCCCCCATTGTGTACTCTTCCCTGGTTTTGTTTCCCAGGTGCATTATCTTGCACTTCTTAGCATTGAATCTAAGCTGCCATACATTTGACCATTCCTCTAACCTTCCCAAGTCCCTCTCATCCTTTCCACCCCACCCTGTGCATCAACTCTGCTGCAGATCTTAGTGTCATCTGCAAAGAGACATACTTTTCCTTCCAGTCCTTCTGCAATGTCGCTTATAAAGACATTGAAGAGGACCGGTCCTAATACTGAACCCTGCGGCACGCCACTAGTAACCCTCCTTTCTTCTGAGTGGACTCCATTTACTATTACTCTCTGTGTCCTATTCTCCAGCCAATTCTTTACCCAGGCTGTCATCTTGGGACCCACTCCCAGGCTGGCTAACTTGTATATTAATCTTTTGTGTGGGACTGTGTCAAATGCCTTGCTAAAGTCTAGGTAGGCCATGTCCACAGCCCCTCCCTGATCTACTACTTTGGTCACCCAGTCAAAGAAATCTATCAGATTTGTCTGGCGTGGGTCAGTCTTTTCCCTGATCCTAAATTGTAGCATCAAAATCTATACCTGACCTAAAGTATTTTCCACTTATAAAAATATACAGAAATACACATGGTTTCCTGGGATTTCCCAGTCCTTCAGTTTTCTTCTGATGTCATCCCCAACATTGCCTGTCCTGTCACCCATGAAGGAGGGGGCACCTGACTTCCAGTTCAGTGGGCAATGAACCTAATAATGCAGCACCAGCATGAGCACTGTACTGCCTAGGTAGGAGAAGGGTAAAAGGAACAGAGGAAGCTGTTTAGTGATCGGGAATGAAATTGTGGGCTTGCTGTTGTGCACAACAGTCTGGTCAGTCCTTAAGTCTTCTGACTGAAGGAATACATTAATGCATGTACTGTTCATGCAAGGGAAATAATAATGACTCAACAGCACTTACCTTTCTTTTTAGGTGGGGTGCCAGGAATTTTGGAAGTAACTTTAGCCTTACACTCACAAAATACAGTCAAATCCAAACTGGGTTTTGAGTGATAGCAAATCAAACATCGCACCCAGATTTTCTTCCCACTTGTTATCAAGTAATTATAAATTTTAAAAAAGGTGCAGCTGTAGCAGTGCATAATAATTTTATCAATAACATGCTGCATGTTACAATATAACTGTTTTTGGCGGAACTTCAATATATGAGGATGGGTTATTAACTCTGCTGTCTCACTGCTCTAACTGCTGTGCAATTTCTCACAGTCAGGACTCCTATCAAGGGGTGGTTCCTTGATCAAAAGTTTCTTTATTGGTTCCAGTATTGCTGCTATATGATAAATTTCTAGGACTGGTAGTTTAAGCCCTGCTTTATTATTTGAGACCTGCACTTTGTTCTTTTTAGTTTCAGTTTTCCTCCCCTTCATATAAACTTGGTTACTGTTCTATCTAGTTCTGTGAATAACTGTTTGGGTGTGATTACTGGAACTGATTGGTGAAAAAATACCAATAATTTGGGAAGAATATTCATGTTTATTATGCATATACATCCTATTAATGTTAGTGGTAAGCCTTTCCTTTTGGTGAGGTCTTGACCAATGACACTGATTAGTGGCTGTATAGGATGCATGTACCTTAACTCTACATGCTGTGTATCATGCCAAGTAGAACCAAGAAGGATTTAAGCATGGACTCTGTCCAGCTCTGGTGCAAAGCCTCCCAGTGTATGGTGCACTTGTAATGCCACTTGCTGATCACAAAACACAAGAACAATATAAACAAACAGTTCTCATTCACATTTCTTGCAGCTGGGTCCTGGGGTATGTGGGTGGATGTGGGAGTCCTGGGGTGCCAGGGCAATGCATGCAACAAGCATTTGTACAGCTAAGGTTTTTTTTTTCCCTCGGAAATGAACACCAGATATAACTGACTGAAATGTTTTGTTTTTTAAGTTCTCCATATGGCACTGATAATGGGATCAGTGTGCAGACTCTACAACCTAGTGTCACCAAAAATGACATTTATTAATTGGAACTGGCTCATGGAATTAGAGGCACATGGGATTCCCTCTGGGGATTTGAAATGAAGTTGCCTGGCTTACTTTAGTATGTACTATAGATGTGCTGTTTGCCCCTGGCTGGGGGCCCCCTCATTTTGCCCCAAGCTTTGAGCCTTCATCTAATTCTTTACCAGTTGTCTCACTTCCCAGGGACATAACACCCTGATGACTGCTTTTTTTGAGATCTACAGTAGTCAGTTTCATGACTTAATTTATATTCTCAACGTGCTTTCCCAATGGACAAGTTCCAGGTGGTTCAGTCACCCATGTTTAACTTTTAAATATGCAACAACCTCAGTGTTTGCCAAAGTCACTGAGTCTGACAGAGGTAACTCTGGCTTTTGATTTAACACCAAAAGCCAGTGCATATATAAGTTCTCATGGCTTGTGTACAGTTAAGCAGTATGCACCTTTTGTGACATTGTGAATTGACATATAGCAGACAAAATTGTGGAGCCATAAATAAATATTCGCTCTTGGTATTCATTCTTGGGATTAGACAGAAAAAGTCTGGATGCCCATCAAATCTGTCTACCTGAACTAGTGGGTCCAAATACTACCCTCAATTAACAGGAATTCTTCTAATCTGTGTGTTTGAAACTGTCTAGGGTGCTACACTCTATGTTAAGATTAGGGGGCCTTGTTCAAATCAAGATGAAATTGATATTATTCAGAGAGACCTCAATTCCATTAATCCTTGGGTTATTTCATGGGGTGTGCAGCTTAATACTTCTAAATGTAAGGTAATGTAAGCGCCTCGTGCCTTAGTACACCCCTGGGCGTGCTCTTATCAGGCGATAAACCACACCTCGTCATGTGTTATTGCTTGCATATTACCCCTTGGTCTAGTTTAAGAGTATCATGGGCTTAGACCTACTAGCTCTTCATCTGCACCTTAGTATGAACCTCGTATGAAGTCAGCTGGGAGGGTATTCCATAATCTACCAGTTCTCTGGGTATAACTACTGAACCTCTTCATATTGCTATATTGTTTCAATCTAATTTGTTTTTCATGTGCCCTGAATCCTGCCAGTTTGGGTTGGAATTCAATACCCAACTCATTCATCAGGTCTGCATCACCAATTATCCTTAACATTAGGAGAATATCTCCCTGAGTTCTTATCTGTTCCAAACTAAATAACTTCAGGTTGTTAAGTCTCTGGCCATATGTCAGAGATTTATAACCACGTATCAACCTGGTCATTCTTCTCTGAACACTTTCCAGTAGAGCTATATTTTTTTAAGTATAGGCTCCCCAACTGTGAACCTTAATCTATGTAAGGACATATGTAAGTTTTATATAGCTTCAGCATACATCATTTTCTTCAATTTAAGAATGCATGTTTAATTCCATTTATTGCATAGCTAGCTTTCCTAACCATGTCACCATTAATGAAACCCAAGATTTAAATCAGCATCCATAATAATACCTAGATCTTTTTTTTATGCTTTCCTTGAGTGTACACCCATTTAAGTGATAAGTCCATTTTTGATTCCCTTTCCCCATGTGGAGTACAACACATTTATCAGTGTTAAAGGTCATGCTATTGTGCCAGTCCAATGGCACAGAGGGCTGAGGCACTGGACACCTCACCTCGTGGCACACTGGTGACCCAGGTTAGGGAGTGAGCCTGGGTCATAGGAGGTCAGCACAGGGGGGAGGGTGGAGCTGGATGGAGCAGCCAGCAGGAAGCTCTCCTCTCCAGGGTGGTGGAATGGCACCCCTTGCTCAATGGTTGCCCCCCTAGTGGAGGCCAGGAGGCAGCACAGGCAGGGGGCTTGGTGTTAGGCTAATGGGGTGGGTGGAAGGGGATCATTACTGAGGCTGCAAGGTGCATGCATGCCTCCATGAGCATCATCCTTCTCCTGAGACCTCAGGGAAAGCCGGTGAGCCGAAAAATACCGGACGATGATGACTGACTCCCTACAGGCACCGCTCCCAGACCGGGCATAAGGTGTTCCCCAGTAATTTTGAGTGACAGAAGCTGGGGGAGTCAGTTAGATGGGGGCCGTATGGCTGCAACAATAGAATAAGTCATGCTGTTTCTCTGCGCCCAGTCACTAACAGTATTCAGATCTTATTGAATATGTTTTCTGTCCTCATCTGAGTCAGTTATTCCCTTAAGATTCATGTTGTCTGCAAATCCGATGATATTTGCATTGATGCTAGTTAGTATATCACTTATGAGAATGGAGAAGAGCAGTGGCCCCAACACCGACCCCTGCGGCACAACAGTGGTCACCTCTCTTTCAGCTGACCTATGCCCTCTTATGCGTATGCATTGTGATCTTTTATATGGCCAGTTGTGAATCCAATTTGTTAATTTGTAATCGATACCCAGAGCCTTCAGTTTGTCCATTTAGACCCGATGTGACACTTTGTCAAATGCCTTTTTAAAATCTAAAAAAAATACATCGTATGGAGTATTTTTGTTAAGAGCCTTGTTCATAATCTCAAAAAAGCATATTTGGTTTGTTACACATGCTCTATTTTTTACAAAGTCATGTTGTTTTAAATCCTTAAACTCCAAAGTGACTACATTATCTTCCAGTTTGTTTTTAATTAGGCATTCTGCTATTTTACTATGCACTGATGTTATGCTTATTGGTCTATAGTTCTACAGCATAGACCTATTGCCAGTTTCAAAAATGGGCACAACCCTAACTTTGAACCAATCATTTGGCATTTCTCCTGTGTTATATGTCAACTTAAAAATCTTGGTTAGAGGGCTTAGTATCTGGTACTCACTAACAGTGCCAGGGTATCAGAAGTACAAGTGGGGATCAAATTGGGTACCAGTGACCACAGGTCAATCTGGTTCTCCATTAGCAAGACTGAGGGCCCCTGCCACTCCAGAATCAGGGTGCTCAATTTCAGGAAAGCAAATTTCCTGAAAATGAGGGAAAGGATGAAGCCCCTGCTGGCAACAGATACCACATGGAAAGTGGAGGACAAATGGCCAAAGTTGAAAGATGCTACAGTGTTAGTCAAAGCACTATGCATTAAACAAATCAGCAAGTCCTAAAGGGCAAGGAACCCCATCTGGTTCTCCAAAGAGGTAGCTACTATAGTTAGGAAAAAGAGAAAATCTTTTTGTAACTACAAGAAGACCAAATCTGAAAAGGCTAGAGAAGCCTACAGAGAGAAACTCAAGGAAGCCAGGAAAGCTATAAGGGATGCAGAGGCCCAGACTGAAGAGAAACTGGCTCAAGAAGTGAAAGAGGGGGCAAAACATTCTATTGATAATACATTCAAGAAAAAATAAAGAGCAAAGGAAGAATAATACGGCTAGCAAACAAGGAAGGACACCTGGTGGAAAACAACAAAGACAAGGCAGAAGTTCTCAACAAATTCTTCTGCTTGGTCTTCACACAGGAAGACATTGGTAATGGTCCAGCACCAGCCAGGATGCTTCCCCATACCAATGGAGCTGACATATCCCCCTTTATGAAAGAAAGGGTCCTTGAGGAGTTGCCTAAAATAAGGGTGGACAAGGCAATGGGCCCCGATGGACTACACTCAGGAGCTCTAAAAGTACTTAGGGATGAACTTGCCCCCCCCCCACTTGCTAAACTGTTTAACAGTTCACTGGAACGGGGATAGTACCGCAGGACTAGAAAAGGGCCATGGTTGTGCCATTATGCAAGAGTGGTAGCAGGGAAGTAGCAGAAAACTACGGCCCACTAAGTCTGACCTCAGTGGTGGGTAAAATAATGGACATATTGCTTAAGGAAAGGGTAATGAACTACTTGAAAGTAAATTAGTAACCCAGCCCAAAGCAGCATGGCTTCACATCAGGACACTCATGCCAAACAAATTTGATAGAATTCTTTGAGTGGGTTACAGGAGAAGTAGACCAGAGTGCAGCAGTGGACGTGGTGTATCTGGACTTTAGTAAAGCCTTTGATACAGTCCCACACAGAAGGCTAGCCAACAAACTGGAGCAAGCAGGCATCAGTCACAAAGTAGTTAAATGGATCACAAGCTGGCTACAAGGCAGGACAAAGAGGGTTATGAAAAATGGCACCTTGTACCAAGAGGAGAAGGTATAAGGTAGCATGCCGCAGGGGTCAGTACTAGGCCCGATCCTTTTCAACATATTCATCAGCGACATCGATGAAGAACTGAAAGAGAAAGTCTGCCTCTTTGCAGATGATACGAAGCTCTGCAACAAGGTGGGCACACAGTAAGGGATCACAGAAATGGAGGCAGATCTCAGGATGCTAGATGAATGGTCCAGGAACTGGTAGTTGAGATTCAGTGCCAACAAATGTAAAGTCATGCCCCTGGGTAGATGGAACCCATGCATGAAATTGTCCTGGAGGGGCAGCTACTAGAAGAAACAAAGCCGGAATGGGATCTTGGTATCATGATCTCAAATGATTTAAAGGTAGGGAAGCAATGTGAAAAAGCGGCTCTAAAGGCAAGCAGTATCCTTGGATGTATTGGTAGGGGTATTACCAGTAGGAAGCGTGATGTAATAATCCCACTGTACAGGTCGCTGGTGAGACCTCACTTGGAGTACTGTGTGCAGTTCTGGAGACCTCACCTAAAAAAGGACATAGACCATCTGGAAACCGTGCAAAGACGTGCCACCAAAATGGTACAGGGTCTGCACCACAAAATGTACAAAGCTAGGCTCAGCCAACTGAATTTATTCTCCCTCAAGGAGAAGAGGAACAGAGGAGACAAGACTGAGACATTTAAATTTGTTAAAGGGATCAACACAGTACAAACCAGGAACCTCTTCTGGGAAAACAGGGCTGCATGTACTAGAGAACACAAAATGCGCTTGGTGGGAGGTAAATTCAAAACAAATGTTAGGAAGTACTTTTTCATGGAGAGGGTGGTGGGCCCTTGGAACAGCCTGCCACTGGAGGTAGTGGCAGCCAAGACAGTCAAGAATTCAAACAGGCATGGGATAGACAGTATAGTCACTTTAGCAAGACAAAATGATAGTGGGGTGTAGAAGATCCAGGTAGACTAAATGGACCACACGGTCTCCTTCTGCCAGCAAATTCTTATGTTCTTATCTCACGTTTTATTTCAAGCAGTAACCTAGGATATTAAAGGTCAGGTCCAGATGATTTGTTTGGTTTCAGTTTTGAAATTAACTCTAGAACTTCACATTCAGTAAAGACACCTTCGATCCAGTATCATTTACTGAAGGAATGGGTTCATTTAACTGGTCATCATTACTTAAAACTGAACAAAAATATTCATTAAATAAGGAGCTCAAGAGCTCTGGGGCTACTATTTGCTCCCCATCCTGAAGTATTGGACCTATGGTAGGTGTTGTTTTTGGTGATTATTTATATAATTATAGAAACTCCAGCCATTGTCCTTGGTATACATAATTCTTGTTTCCAGTTTTTTCATTCAGTTTTTATTGATTTTTTTAATTGTCTCGCTACTGATTTGTATCCATAAACAGTTGCTACAGTTCTAGTCAATTTCATGGCCCTATATGCTTTCCTTTTTTTTTTTTTTTTTTGCTTAATCTTATTATTTTGGAAGTGTGCCATGGTGGAATTTGGACTTTATGGTTATATATGGCTGTTTAATTTTTTTATACATGCATAGCCCTACTGAGAAGTATCAGCAGGCTCACATAATTTGAGCTACTGTACATGTTGCCACATGCCTGTACTTAAACCTGCCTGCTCTGCTGGATTAATTACAAACAAATGGACTAAAGGATCACTTATTTTGACAGGGGATGTCGATACGGAAAACTTGCGTTTAGTTTTAAGTATTATGATTTCTTATCATTTTCCTAACAAACTGCCGGATAATGATCTTTAAATAATTAGGATCAACTTGCTTCTGGTGGTTCTTGTAAGGAAGTCACTATTTTCTTTGCAGAAGGACTCATTATAGCTCTAAGGAGGTCTAACCAAGGTGCTTTTGCTACACAGACTTGGTGTTAAACAGCTCTGGAACATTCCTTGAAATATGACATATTTATTTTCCCCTATAAAAGACCAATTACATGAAAATAGATAATGTTGCATTTCTTTCCTGTACTTTTATAAATATATACAGAACTGTTGGATGTTTATTGTTTTTTATGCCTGTACAATCTATTTAAATGTTCATAGTTTTAAAATAAGCATGAACTAAAGGTTAGTTATATGAACTGTATAACAGTTTGCTCCTCATGAGCTGTCCTTCCCACTTTACATCTGTAAAACAAACAAACAAAAACATAGATTTTGTGTCAAGATACTGTAATATATAGCAGCTGTGTTGGCTCTGACCTGAATTTGTTTTTATAGTAGCAGTACAGGGAAATGACATTGTATTATATTGCTTGTTAATGCAAGGACAACTTAGTTTTCTGCCTGTGCTGATGTGATGTTTATTTCTTTTCTTTGTATGTTTTACACGTCTTTCCTATTCTGTATAAAAATAATTAAACTCCCTGATGTGTGGAACACGAATATGAATCTGGCTTGGTTTTGTGCATTTAAAGGAAAGTATTATTATTATTTTTTTTATAGAAAACATGAGATACTGTGCAGGATGTATTCTTTTATGAGCTGTACAGGATATGCTATTGCTCTGGGTATTTTTCCTACTTGTACAAGAAATTCACCGATAAGCCCAGCACTTACATAAATTAAATTTAGCATCCCAATCCTTTGCTGCAATCTAAGACTGTTATTTATGCTTTTAATGGGGAAAAACTAGTAAGAATTGGTGTTGTTTAGAGGGTTACTGGAAATAATTTAACATTATGAGCAACAGAAAAGATGATTACTGCACACACTTCACTTATTTCATCTAAGTATATGTGCTATAGTGTTATACAGGTTTACTGTACTGCATACCTCTCAAGCATTCTGCTTTGAAAATCGGGGCAGACTTTACAGCAGCATGGGTAACTGTCTAAACATAAAAGGCACTTCTTACAAATGCAAATATCAACTTAAGAAGCATATTTTATTGTGTAGTGTTGTGGGGAAAGTATTTTCTAACATCGGACCACACTGTAACTGTTATGTCTAGCAATATTTGATGCTAAAAATCCATATTCCACACTGACCAAAATGCTGCTATGGAGCTAAGACTAATGGGTCTGTAGTTTCCCATTTGTCTACTCCCTTGTGGATCGGAACTATATTTGCTACCATCCAGTCTTTCCTAACCACCATGACTGTAGAGAGCTATTAAATAGCCTTGCCAAGTATTCAATCAGTACTGATGCTTGTTCCCTGAGCACCCTTGGATGCATTCCATCCAGCCTTATCTGTTTTCAGGGCTGCAAGCCCTTTTCTGACCCTTTCTCAATAAACATCACCTGCACCTTTTCTGGGACCTGTCTTGCAGTGGTTCCATGTTCAAACAGTGTGAAAAAAAAAACTCATACAAAAACCACAACTTAAACATAGCATTTGTTACCAAGTCCTGCAATAGCCTGTGTATACCAAACCTGTAACACCCATATTGTAACAAATAAATAACTGCATCTACCTACCAAGACTGTAACCACAATGTTGAAAATACACTAATTGCAATGTGTAATCTAAATGTTGTACTGTATGTGTCCTCTTTGTGACGAGGTACCTTTGGAAATGAGCCTCTGGCTCAAAGGTTGTAAACCGATGTACATATAAAATAAATAAATAAAAATAAATTTGCACAAACAGCGAGTGCACGTAACAGCGACCTCCATAAACAGTGCAACAGTGCCAAAAACAGCTTCCTGTTCCAGAAGCTCCAAGTGTCCAACATAATGGTACCCCTTCTTCTGACAGCATCCCTTCAACCACCCATTTTACTCCTCAGTCTCCTCCTTCTTTGCTCTTTCCTTCTCCTCCTCCTCCCACACAGGGATGACCTCAGAAAAGGCTAGGGAAACTGAGTGTGCCTTCAGTCTGTTCCCCAGCCTTCTAAAGTTCTGCTTACCATCTCAGTTGGCGTGTTCACCAGATTGTTAACACCCAAGTTTTCCAGCACTCCAAGCCCCTTCCCCCTCCTCTACCATCCTCCTTGTCTTGTCAATGTCCTGTATGGCTGATGCATCTGGAAGACATCTGGCCACCCTCTTCCCTTTTTACCACCTCCCAACACCTTCTCCACCCCTCTAATGATTAAGTCCCCCAGCCATCACTAAGGTACTTCTGTCTGCCTTGCTCCTGATTTTG
This sequence comes from Neoceratodus forsteri, assembly GCA_016271365.2. Classification (NCBI taxonomy): domain Eukaryota; kingdom Metazoa; phylum Chordata; order Ceratodontiformes; family Ceratodontidae; genus Neoceratodus; species Neoceratodus forsteri. The sequence continues at coordinate 20,092,217 of JADMNL010000025.1, forward strand.
CCAGTGGGTGCCATCTAGTCATCTTGTTCACCCTTCCCAAGTGGTTCTGAGCCCCCACCAGAGTCTAGTACCCCCTCCTCCTCAAGTGGTGCAAATTAATTTGCTGTTGGGATAGGATGAGCCTGGATTACTTCTTTGTAGCTGTCCCTGTCACCCCTTCTCCTCACTTCTACCCTATAGCCCACTGGGCTAATTGGCCTCTGGGGATGTTTGGGTACCAGGTGTGTCTGAGGAAAGCAACTATTACTAAATATCCATCTCTGTATGCATAATTATGTTGGCTTGATATTATAGACTAATCATCTTTTGTGGCTACTGATTACAGCCCTTCCTCATACACAAGAAAGACCAGATAAATTTGATCCATTTATGAATGCTTTCCCTCCATGCCCATGTTGTGTCTTGTCTAGATGTTGCTGGAGCTGCCTTACAGCAGTGAAATGAAATATTTATTTTCTACTTATTCATTTGTGCTTTGGTCTGCAGGCTACTCTTCAGTTCTGTGTGGTGAAGCCAGTGATGGCCACCCTGACTATCATTCTTCAGGCTTTTGGAAAGTACCATGATGGAGACTTCAAGTAAGGAAAGAATTGACTTCTATCTTTAACTGCATCAACCAACTGGGGAAGGGGAAGCAGTTTCATAATATAGAAATGACATACAGTAGACTCTAATTTTTGATTGATTGGTTGGTTGATTGATTGATTGATTGATGTACTGCAGTCATATACAAATAAATACATAGGGCAGGATTTTCAAACAAATCTGCCCAAGAAGTGTCTGCTGCTATTTTCAAAGCAGAAATGCATGCAAATTTGTTAGATAATCAAATAGATGGCCTAACAATGCACAAAGTTTGCATCCAAAAATGGATGCAATAACATCCAAAAATGGATGCAGTTGCATCCATTTTTTGCCGCAACCTATGACTTTTTGTCATAAACAGGCAAAACGTCTGAAAATAGCAGCAGGACTGCTGGAGGCAACAAAATGAAGGCAGATGCAGCATGCATTTGTGCCCATGTCCAACCATTTTGAAAATTCTGCCTGTAGACTTTACCTTCGGAGAACTGACTCGTGACTCATTTTTACCAGTGGGAATGTAGTGGAAAAGACTATAGCCTGGCCATGACAGTTCTATTGATAAGAAACTGCACATTTTTATTCAAATGTTTTACCTTATAAGTTTCACAGTTTTATTTATTTATTTTTTGGGATCTGCTTTCTCATGTTGCATCCAAACTGGGTAACACAGGACTTACTTCTGACACAAATCTCCCCATTTTTCTTGTATCTCCCCCCCCATATGAACCATTATATGCTTCAGTTGGGTTACTGTCCATCACCTTTGTACCACAAGCCCAAAGCATCCTCTGGTCAACTATCAGGCCACATTCATGAATCCTCCATGAGGGATGGTGCATGGTTTTAAGAAAAATACTAAGCTATACCCCACAGAGTGAATTAATCTCCTCCGTGATGTTTGCTTTCGAACTGGCTGGGGGAGAGGGTAAAGAGTCCTGTAGCTGACCGAGTAGCCAGCGTTTTTAACATAGTAATATTGTACTGGGCTAATAGAAAGGACTTAGGGTCCATATTGTCTGCCCTTTTTGCCACACAGCAATGACTATACCCATTGAGTATGGACATATCCAAGCTTAACACCCAGAATGTTACTTCACTTATGCTGTGTAGCCCTCGATGCCATTCTCAATCAGGAATCTCTCTAGTCCTGCTCTGAAAGCCTGAATGGTGCTTGGTTCTAAAAACTCACTGGGTAGGCTATTATACATGTCAGCCACTCTCCTGGTGAATGTAGGTTGGACATCCTCCCATTTCACTTGAGTACAGTACAGTACTGTTCACATTAAACTTACTGAACAGCCTGTTTGCAACCCATTCTTTTTAGGTGACTGCAATGAGTTGACAACTACTGTAGATGGTTTGTTTTTTCTCCTGTTATAGAATGTAGCTTTCAACTGAAATTATTTATTTATTTAGTTTTTGTTGACGGGGTGAGGTGCACTAGACAGATATTTGCCTATTTCTAGGCACTAGCCGGGAGGTTACAACAGTAGTCATTGAGGACATTCACAAAGCACAATAAGTAATACAATACTCAGGTGGGATACTACTCACAAATGGCATAGAGTATAGGGGAACATTCAGTGAAGTAACATTCAAGGGAGGTACAAAAACTGAACAGCAAAGAGCATTTACAGCCTAACATCACAAGTACATCAGAGTAATAAGGCAAGTGTATCTGGTAGCAATAAAAAGTGCAGAACAGATAAATTAAGTACATCTGTTGACAGACCAAGTGGGAAGGATTGACCGGGGGAGGGATCAGGGTGATTATATTCAGTAAACTTATTCAGAGCTCAGATGAAACCAGCTAACAACCAGATATTAGTGATTAAGAGATTTCTCTGCAGAGCCTTAACAGCTCAGATCATAAACTGGCTGTAAACTGGTTGCACAATGACTCTAATGTGAAGTGTACTGTAGGGACACCTCAAACTTACAATGACGTTGGGTAGTCGTAGATGTTTCAATGGCTCCTAGGTTCTTTTTTCTTCACTAATGGGGGGGAGGAGTCATATCTAGATAGTAGAAATAACATAATGCCTCCACCCAGAGAAAGATTTAAGTGGACCTGGTGACTGTTCAGTACAACCCCCCGGGATTAACCTGCCCACTTTCCTACTGTGGTCACCCCTCTCACAGGCCCCAAGCTTTGGCAAACAGTTCCCTCAATAAACATGCACTGTTATTCGATACACTATAAAGAGCCATGTTATTAAAAAGGGGGTTAGTGCATGGTACAATTAATTAGGGCTGGTCTTCAGGTGTCCTATGCTGGCTATTCCTACATCATGTAGTAACTCTGGTTGCCACTATATACCCTGAGCAGGCACAGTCAATTAATAGTTTCCTGGGCTATAACTAAAAAGGCCCTGGTGCAGCCCTTGCATACTGACTTCCCCCATACCACAATGTACAATATTGTGAGATGTTGCCTTCTCATACTGGAGGTGCCTACCATCTCCCATCTAGTACCAATATTTCCCATTTTGAGTTACCTTACAAGGTCCCTGTGTACCCAGTGCTATATCAGTGAAGGTCCATTAATGTTGTGTGGTTTGGTCAGTGGTGGCGTACTTCAAATCAAACTGTGAGTAACTGTTAAATTAGAACCTCCAATCCAAAAGGCCAGGCAACTGTTAAAATGGAAGTTTGCTTAGAACCTGAAGCATTTGTACATTTCCTAGCCCAATTGCCAAATACAAAGAAACAATTTCCCTCTATAAACATGTCACCTCCTCTGAAGCAGGGCAAGTCCTGCTCCTTCTCACAGTTCCCCACTAGGTGGATCCTTCCTTTCTGTGCATGGGCTCTGGACTGCTCTACTCTTTGGTTTCCCAAGATCTGTTTGGTTTCTTTTCCATTGTCCTGCTTCACTTGTTTCCTGCTGTCTGTATCACTGGCTCCATCTGGAAGTTCAGTTGACCTCCTTAGTCTGATTTGATTTTTGATTTGATATAATTTATTTTTAAATAGGAAAACATTTGTTAGGATACAAACCCCATTTTCAACAAAGTCATGTATATTACAATAATAACAATACATGTCACACATATGACAAACAAGTAATATTAACAAATAAAAATGATTATTTAAAACAAATACAGTTGCTTTTCAGGTAGTCATGTAACTTCACCTTAAAAGTAGTCAAGTTATTGATAATCTTTGGCTCATGGGGCAACATATTCCAAGAGGATGCAATACTGTTTTGTAGAGTTATGTCACCCAGCCTGTTAAATTATCTATGCATTGGTATTCTACAACTAGATGCTCTTGTAAAAATTCTTGAGCCACTAATAGGTTCCGTTGACACAAGGTTCAACAGGGAGTGTTGAGGTTTACCCAATAAAATCTTATGGCATGTTGTGAGCCAAATATAAATTTTCTGTTCATTTGGGTGGAGCCAATTTAGCTTGTTATATATTTCACAGTGATAGGTCCTATGTCTGCTTCTAGTAATAAATGTACCTAATCTGTAATAAGTCTGGTTTATTTTATTCAGTACTTTTTTGGTAGAATACATATATAGAGTAGAACCATATTCCAATACTGGAATAAGTAACTGTCTAACCAGCTTCTCCCTAGATTTAGGAGATAAACAACCAGCCACCCTTTTAAGTGCCCCCAAACGTTAATTCACTTTCTCAACTTATAACAGAATATGTTCTGCATATGCAGCCCTGAATCCACCTGAACTCTTAAATATCTATAATTAACCACATTTTCAATTGAGGTACCGTCACACAGTTGAATCCGTAGTTCAAACCCTCTCCCTCCTAACACGCCCCCCCATAAATATTATACATTGTATTTCTTTTAATTAAGACATAGATCTGAACTGCCCAGCCACTTTTCCAGTTGTAATATGTCTTCTTGTAACTGATTTCACAATTGATCCAAATTATCTGCTGATGCAACCAGTACAGTATTATCAGCATACATTCTTATTTCGCTATGCTTTGTAAGTTGTGGGAGATTGTTCACATATATATTGAATATCAGGGGGCCTAAAATTGAGCCATGTGGGACTCCCCCTGGTCACTTCATGTCCATACTGATCTACATGGCAAGGCCTTTGAACCCTCAGTGCAGTTGCAGCCTGACACCTGGCTATGGTGCCCACTAACAGATCACAGAGCAGCCTTGCTGCAGATCCTTCTCACACTAGCACTTGACTGCCTATCTTTCAGAATCAACCAGAAAGCTGGATTTAAACTCACAGTCCATCTCACACTAACATAAAGTCTGTTGCAGGTCAACTAAAAGCCTCCTGGACAGCAGCCTTTCCTCACTGAGATCTGCCACAGATCTGTTTGAGTGGCAGTAGAGTCCTTGCTCTTCACTCAGAGAATATACAGCTCCCTTTGGTTCTGAGGCCAGACAGTTAGACTCAACAGTCCTGCAGGTGCAATACAAGATTAGCCATTGGCAGTTGAAAATATGACTATATTACTAGGACCCTCCTTCAGTCCATAAGCCTCTGCAGTCCTTTTCCTGATTTTGCCACCTGATTGAATTAGTGCCAGGGTCAAAGTTGCAAATATGGTTGCTATGTTAATTAGGGGCACTGGCCTCCAAACATTTATCGAAACAGGGCTCCTGCCTTCCAAACAGTTCCTCAAGCCTCCCTTTTTCCCTTTGTGGGTTGCGCTTAAGTCTGGTGTCAGTCAAGGTGTAAGGCAAAGAATTAAGGTTCCATTTTTTAACCTGATTACTCACTCCATTGGTGGTTGGCCTTTTTTGTTAATATTCTCTTCTTGAAAGACCCTGTCTGTTCTCTGATCCCTGATGCCCTCCAGAACTCTCAGAACACTATCCAGTGGTACCCTACCTTATCAGGCTGCCATCTTTGTCCATTCTGTGTGCTGTGGGAGGAGTGGGAAATATACAATACCCCTGAGCACACTGTGTTTCATCAAGAAATGCAGTCCTGGCAGGTGAGGCCCAGACCCAAATTTACTGGGGTCATTCATCCATAGGGGTCAGGGCTTATTTATTTCTCCCAAACCCCATGGTGCAATATATGCTTGGAAGTCAAGAGGTTGTACCCATGCTGAGGGTGGTTATGCACTGACTTTAGTTGAGACCCACACTGCCTTTTCAACCCTCTAGCCTGACTGCCACCTGTGGTCACCCAGGTGGCAGTTTTGTAGTAGAGGACTGGACATCGTTGTCTACAAGAAGAGACATACATATCAGCCTTTTTGCATATAAGGCAGGGTTGGGACTGGTGCCGAAGTATTTGAGTAATAGGCTTACTTTTAGGAAGTTGGCTCCATCACTGAGGAATTCTGAATTTTTACAAATGGATATACCAAAGAATTTTTCCAAGAAGTCCCATCAGTGTTTTAGTTATCAGGTTCCAAAGTTTTAGAATGCATTACCCAGGCATTTCAGGGTACCTTTGATTAAACTTTTGACAAGACATGTTTTAAGAAATCATTTGTTATTGAATGTTGATGTCTGTAAATGTTTCAATTGATGGTATCTATTTTTCTGTAATTTTGTATGAAATGAAATGATATTTGTAATTTTATGCATAACAGGTCACCATTGTAAATGAGCTTTTGTTCAATCGTCATTCCTAGTAAAACAAACAAGCAAGCAAACAAACAAAACCTTCCCTCCCCCTGTAGAAATAGACTGCATACTGAGATGTTCAGTCCTTCTCCCCCTTACTGGCTCCCTATGTCCCAGGTTTGTTCCTAAACTCAGGCTGCTGGTGTGATGAGCAGTAATACTGCTCCTGCACCACCAAGCTGTAGTGATCACGCTTTGATGCTTAACCCAAGCAATGCTTTATAGCAGAACAGATGGCACACACAAAAAATCTGGTGTCCTGCAGCTCTGTTCCAGTCCCTGTTCCAAAGTTCTAGTCCTGGGAGCTAGTGAAAGCAACACAAGATGTTAACAGTCCAGGTGGGATGCTGGGGATACAAAGGTAATTACAACAGTGGCTAGTCTAGACACCTGGCTCCTACTCGCGGCATATTCAACAGTGTGAACTAGACAAATATTTCCTGACTAACCCATTAGTCAACAATTTTTCCCACCATAGACTTATTATTTACTTGGGACACCTGTAAACATTATTCTAAGTAGGGACGCAGGAATGATGAATAACCCCATGTGCACAACATGCAGGGGAAGATTGTTGAAGGAACTTGGGGTGTCACAGGTGACTTTAAGGACTGCGTTCAAGGGCCTTGTGGAATGCCTGACAGGGTCAACTGCTTCCTTCTTTTCAGTCAAGGCCTCCTGGGCCTTTTGGGGCTCTAGTCCCTCCTCCAAATCCTGAGGCTTGTATGTATCTTCTCTAACATTGGCAGTTGTTCTTTTTTAGTGGGTGCAACATCCTTTGGCAACATGGTTGGGCATTTGGATCCAAAGCTGTCCCAATTAGATGGGTGTCCTGCAGAGGAGCCTCAGGATTAAACAAACTCACCCAGACTCCTCATCCAAAGAATCACTATCTACCTTTTGCAAGAGGAGGATGCCTTGGTGCAGTGGTATTGTGCCTGTTTAGCAATGGTCTAGGTCTCTGGCTACTGGTGTGCCTCAGGATTGTCAGTCTTAGAGGGAATGGCCTTCTCCCAATTGACAACAGATGGTCAACAGTTAGGCAAATGGCAACTGGCAACAGGTAGTAGTGATGAATTGTCCAACTTCTGTTTGGCTCTCCATCTGGCTGAATTCTGTAGATCAGAAGGTCTCAAACTTTTTCACAATGGTATGTGAGGTGCTGCCCAGTTGTTGCTGTTTGTGCTTTCCCATAAGACCATTTCTTACCAACATCAGGCCCCCAGACAAAAGTGCATGAGGTTCAAGTCCACCTGACCTTGTGATCCAGAGTCCTCTTCCCAACCATTTCAGAGGCCTAATGATAGGCAGTGCTGAGTTCATTTCTGAATCAGAGGACATACTGTAAGAACGTTTCTGGGTGACTTCATCTGTGGAGACCCCAAAACACAAATCAACAGGCAACCTAGCCTCTCTGCTGAACATTAAGTAGTACGGTGAAAATCTAGTGGCATCACATTTGGTACCGTTATACTTCATATGTTCACAAGAGCAGTGACCTGTTGGCACCCCTTTGCTTATTTGTCCTTAAGGTTCATGGTGACCAGCATGTTGGGCAAGGTTTAATTAAAATGCTGTCACTGTGCATCACCTTGAGGGTAACATGGGGTCATGTATGGCTTTCAAATCTCCCAAAGTGACAGCAGTTCCTGTAATAGATGACTTTCAAAATCATGGCCTTGATCTAAATGGATTCTTTAGGACTGCTGTAGTGGATGATGAACTTGACTTGCCTATCAGTAAGCAGGCCACAGTAGTGGTCTTTTGATCATTTGATGAGTAGGCCTGTACATGTCATGACAAATGGTCCATAACTACCAATATAGTTGCAATATTCTTGGACTTGGGTTCCAAATTGAGGAAATCAGCACAGGCCACTTCCATTTTGCCATGTGTCTCAGTGTTTACAAGAGGGGTGGCCCTGGTAAAAGTCTTACATTTTTCACAGTGACTGCACTGTTTGCAATAGTCCTCCACCTCACCCCCCACTTGTGGCCAATAGAACCAATGTTGCCTTTTATCATGCAGTGCTCTAAGTACCAGCCACCAAAATCTGGTGTGCAATAGCAATTATCACCATGGAAACCTATGGGTACCTTCAGTTTCCCAATATAACTGATTGTCTTTAAGAAGCAACTTTGGCCACTCTTTGAACAAGAGTTGGGTGTCCAGTTTCTAGGCACAATCTTGGTGGTGTCACCTCCCCAATGTCTCCCTTATGTCTCTATGCCCAGGGTATTGCCTTTGGTCCCCCAAAGATTGAAATGGCTCAGGTGGGCAGAGATGTTAGGTAAAGAGTTCCAAAGCTAAAATTAGCAAGGGGCAGACAGTCACTGGAGGGCACAAGATGTGTACAAAATAGTGTACATTTGTTGGGGAGGATTGCTTCTTTGTGTCAAATCTTTAGCAAAGTTCTTTGACGGTGGTCTTTAGAATCTTGATCCATTCCATGCCAGCAGTATTGCTGTCAATCAAGTACTAGAACAAGGCGTATACATCCACGTGATTCAGACAGGGGCAGTATTCCACATAGTAGTTGTAAGTAGGCAATGTCAATAGTCATCAGTGTCCAGTAGCATCTAGTTCTGCCGTGGTCTGTACATAGGCCAATATATAATTTTGTTCTGACCGTGATCAGGGCTCCATACAAGAAATCCTGAAATTGGTCTATGATTGCCCATTTGAGAACTAGGAACTCCAGTTTGTGCATGGGGTAGTTATGTTCAGCTGGTGGAAAGCTTCTTCTAGTGAGGGCAATGGGTCTTAAGCCTTTGCATGACTCTTGCTAAAAGACAGCTCTCAAATCAGTAAGACTGGAGGCAGTTTGCAAAACATAGGCCTTTGCTGTGTCTACATAAGCTAACACTGGTGAGTTGGTCAAACTATTGATGATTTCCTAGAATACTCATTTGCAGGAGGCCTCCCACCAACATCTGAAGGGCTCATGGACCTTGAAGTAGGTTTGAGGATCCTTCCTTTCCTTTGGCTGACCTTTTAAGCTTTGTTGGTGGGCTGTTACCCTTGAGTCAAGTTCAGCAAGGGCCTCTCCACATAGGTATAATCTCTGATGAAACTTTTGTAGTATTGACAGAAATCCAAGAATTGATGCAGCTCTTTCAGATTCTGCAGACAAGATCAGATCATCAGCACATCCATGTTACAGGGATATGTTTAAATAATAAGGCAGTCATAATGAGCCCTACATGGCCCTGCAGGGGGACCTGGAGGCTCTGGAAAGATGGTCTAGAAAGTGGAAGCTGAGGTTTAATGCAGGGAAATGCAAGGTACTCCACCTGGGGGCCAGAAACCCAGGCCAAGTGTACACCCTGGGGGGGGAATACTACAAGTCTCAATGGCTGAGAGGGACCTGGGGGTGGTGGTGGATATCAAGATGAACAACTCTGAGACTTGTAGGAGGGCAGCAGCCAAGGCCAACAGAATGCTGTGATGCATTGCTAGGGGGATCACCTCCAGAAGGAGAGAAGTGATACTCCCTCTATATAACTGCTTGGTGAGGCCGCACCTGGAGTACTGCGTGCAGTTTTGGAGGCCACACTTAAAGAGGGACATTAACCTCCTGGAGAGGGTCCAGAGGAGGGCAACCAAAATGATTTGGGGCTTGGGGGACAGGACCTATGAGGAGAGGCTCGAAGAGCTAAATATGTACACATTGGAAGAGAGAAGGGACTGGGGGGACATGATAGAGGTCTTCAGGTACATGAAGAGGGTAAATAGGGGAGGAACAGTGAGGGTGCTTTGAAGGAAGGAGGAAGGGGCACTAGAGGGCATGGGTGGAAGCTGGAGGGGGGAAGATTCAGGGGAGAAAGGAGGAGGTGCTACTTCACTGAGAGGGTGGTAGAGCCATGGAATGCACTACCTAGGGGGCTGGTGGAGGCAGAGACAGTGGAGGGGTTCAAAAGGGGGTGGGACAGGTACAGGGGAAGGGTTCAGGAAGCAAAATCCAATGCAGCAAGAATATCCGGAACTGGGAAGGGAGAAGCCAGAGAAGGCGAGGGGGACAGCAAGGTCAGCACCCAGGGTGGGGGCTGACCAAACGAGCAGACACGAAAGACCATTAGGCCTATTCTGCTGGCATTTTAGTATGTTAGTATGTTAGTATGTTAGTACATATTTTACAGAAATGTGAATGAACTGGCACTTGTGTTTTGATAATTTGAGAGCTTTAGTCCAAATTTCCCCAGGTGGTCAAGCACCTTGAAAGGAAATTTCTAAGTTTTAGTTTAGGGCTTTATAGCCCCTTACCTTATTGCAGTGATAGTTCATTAGTGCATATTTGAGAATTGTTCAGGCATCCCAGTTCAGGAAGGAAGGGATCATAATTCAGGCCAAACTGATGGCCAGAAGATCCCTTCCACTTCCCAGTCCTGCACCCCACCCCTGCACTCAGATGTTTTATGACGTCTAACCAGGGAGAATGCGAGGGTGTGTCCCATTGTAGTCTATGAGGGTAAGTTTTCAAATATTGTTGTAAGTGTTACAGCATCCTTTGATCTATATGAAAGCCACCACTGAACTAATAGGGGCCCTATTAGTTGAGCAGTGGCTTTCATTTAGATTGAAGGATCCTGTAACACTTATAAAAACATTTGAAAAATTATCCCCATAGACTACAATGGGGAGTGCCTCTACACTCGCCCTAGTTAGATGTCATAAAACATCTGAGTGGGGGGGGCTGGGGGACCAGGAAGTGGAAGGGATTGGCTGGCCATTGGTGTGGCCTGAATTGCTATCCCTTCTCTCCCGAACCAGGATGCCTGAAAAACTCTTAATTATGCACTAATGGATTATCCCCACATCAAGGTAACAGGCTATAAAGCCCATAACCAAACTAGAAGGCACTGGAAATTTTCTTGAATGGTACTGTACCTTGAACAGCCAACTGTCATGTTCATCTGGGGTCTTACTGAACACAGACTCATCTTCCAAATAGTCTACTAACTCCAACAGATCCATGTCAGCTTCTGCTTTTTCCATTAGACACTGAAAAGCGGCAGATGCACTAGAGTTGCTTTGGTGTATTTGCAGGAACACATAAAACCCCAGTGGACAAATTTATTTATTTTATTTTTATTTTCAGAAGTTTCTCCAGGAAAGACATACTGAGCTAAAAGTAGCTAATTTCCAGATGCATCCTGGGGGGGAGGGGGAAATTGCTACAAAATAGAACAACTGATTATGCGATAAAACAAAAACCTCATGTAGAGATACAAAATGAGACAGTGCAAATTATGTACATAAGGAGTGTACGTGAACTAGGCATACGCAAGGAATAATGCATATAGCATAACAAGTAACTGAAGCAAATAAATGCAGTCTTTTGTCAATTTTCATAGACAATGCTGACTTGGTAATACCCACTTCATTTTAATACTGATAACAAACAGCTTTCATTAAGGCAGTCTGGTGCATGTTGAATGCAGAGCATTGTATACTGATCCAGTATTGTGCTTTCAGAGTCCTATATTAAATACACTTATAGTATATGGTTAGCCTTTGTTCTGTATAAAAATCAGCCTGCACAAAATCCTTGTTGTGCACATTCTAAACCATTGTGCACATTCCAAAGTATTGTTGTGTGCATTCCAAATGGTTGTTCTGCACAGTTCAAAGGTCATACAATTTAAAATTTCTCATTTATTCTACACCTAGCTACTTACCACCTAGTGACCAAAGTTGTACCTTTTAACTTTCAAAGGTCTGTAAATTTGATTTTGATCATTGAACATAACAAAGAAATGGCAAGAGTTTTTGTTTTCACTTCAGTGGGGGTCTGTGACTCTGGTGTAAAAAAGCATATACTTTATAAAATGAAATATGGGCAATCATACGCAACTCAGCATGTGTTTCCATTTCGGGGCTGAGATGACAGCATGGACCTCTTGAGCTTCACTCTCGAGGTTCATATGCTGTCATCTCAACCTCTCAAAGGAAACAAAGTCTTGTTGTGTATGGTTGCCCATACATTATTTTTGTATGTGTGCTGCTACATTCTTTATCTGTACCTCAAAGATGGGTGATGTGTAATGACTCCTGGACTGATGTACTATTCCTCCTGAGATAAGCTCTTGTAAATGACAGTGCACATCACTGATGCTGTTGGGTGCCAAATGTTGAGGTCTTTCCCTGTAAGGGTGATGGTTATGTAGATGGATATGGTTCTCTCTCCAGTCATATGCTCTTATATCCCTTTCACTGACTGAAAATGCTTTGATCCTGAAAGCTAACCTACTACCTGCTGACGCAGGCTCACAGCTCCTCAGGTAGAGGTGACTCTAAAAGTCAAATGCAGCAGGTTCCAGTTTCTTTTTGGTTCCATCCACACCTACCTTGTCTGATGGTGGTGTCAACGCAATGCACCAGGCCATTGTCCTTTCTTTTTGAACTGTGAGGGGCCTCTGCATCACACAATAAACTGGTGCACTGTGGTGTGTGCATGGTCAGATAACACAAGGGGCTTGGCCACAAGCCTATCAGGTAATATATGTTCCTCTGGGGCATAGACAATGAAATTCCTTATCGTTTGCCTCCTTCTTTAGGTGGACAAGATCACTAATGGCACACTAAGCATTAGGGTGCAGGGTAATCACCTCTCCATATCAGTGCCACAAAATCCCAACCACACCATCCTCATCTCCAGGCATTCACTGGTTGTACCTCTGACAGAGCAAAACACTTGAATACAGCTGTGTAGTAGTTGCTAACAATAAAAAGTCAAAACCAAAACACTGGAAGGTCACAGGAAATACAAGTAAACAGTATCACAAAGAATGTGAGATACCAAAATAGTTGCTACAAAAGCAATTTGTTAGGTCACAAAAAATAAACACAGAGCACAGCACAAAACCCTTGCACTTCATTTCCTAATTATGACTCTTCATCAGGGGATGGGTTCAAGGATACCATGTACTGCCTGTGTTCAAAACATTTAAAGTGACATCTAGCAAATAATATATGCATGAGCAATTTATATCTTATTAACGCTGAGAAATGTCAAGCAAAACATGTCCAGTGTAGTGTAACTACATCCCTAGGACCCTACGCTCCTCTCACCTACCATTACTAAGTCTCCCCAAGACACAGCTAGCTGTAGGCAAGAAATCCTTCACCTACATAACACCCCACAAATGGAATAACCTCCTGCCTGGACTACTCTCCTGCTCATCCCTTCCCCAATTCAAACAGTGCTTTAAGGAACTCTTCTTTCTAGCACCCATATGCACCTGCTTCTAATTCCACCATCTTACTCTTGTCCTGTCTGCATAATCCTGCACTTCCTCTTCCCCTACTCCAGTACCATCATGCTACCTATTCAGTTTTCACATGTCCCACTGTAAGCACTTATTTTACAACTATAGTTAATTGGCCCATGATATTCTATATACTGTATGTATGTATGTATGTAATAGATCTTGCTTATTATTTTGTAATTACCTGTCCTAGTTATTGTAAGAATTAATTGCCCCAGGTCTGTTGAACTGTCTGTCAGCAACTGTTAGTTCAGAATTTATTGTTCTCTGTAATTCTCATCCAGTTTCACAGTAAATCCTATGTTACTGGAATTGTATTTCCATGGGTCACCCCTGAAAAAGGTATATGTGTATCTCAGCAGGCCTACCTGGTCATCAAAATTGAAATAATGATAATAAATAATAACTAAACCTGAATATCCAAAAATTATGAATTAATTTCAAAAAATAAGAAATCACTACAAGCAAAAAATAGGACAGTTAGTACAGCGGGCATACTGGATGGGACACTGGGTCCTTTCCTGTAATCATGTTCCATGTCCACAATTCTAGGTTTCTAAAATGGCAGAAGATTAAAATCTAATTCAACAAAGAGGGGAGGTCAAGAAAGGTCAGTAAGAAGATAACTATATCAAGGTGGAACAAGCTTGGCAAAACCTGGGCCAAAGGCAGTCACAAGTGAGGGCATGGTAGCAGAACTGGAAAAAACTGTACTGCCATTAGTTATCTCAAAGAACAACAGTGGAGAAATAAAGGAAATAAAGAGAAATAGGGCTGGAAGGCATCCTGTAAAATACTGCTATGAATAAAAGTAGTGCCTTTACTGAAAAGTAAAGTGTTAAATCAAATGGTAAAGAACACTAGATCTGATCCAAAAGGTTATAACAGATGGCAACGGAGCTGACCTAATGATACAAATATTAGTTCCCAAATGGCAGCACACATTTTCTGTAGTGACATTACATCAGGATGTCCAGAACAGGCCATCAACTCCAATAATTCATCTTAGATTGATTAAAATGGGAGATACCTCAGAGTATGATGCCTAGGCAAATAACTAGAAGACAAATGAAATAACAAATTAGAAATAAATATCTAGCTGGCACAGAGGCAGGGCATTCTTCTGCGATGCCGACGACCCGCGTTCGGGAACTGACTCAGGATGTCGGAGGGCTGGCTGGGGGGAGAAGGACTGAGCATCCTAGGAACTGCTTTCCTTCTCTGGGTGAGAGGGGTAGAGTGTCTGGCACACTATGGACCTCTTGCGGAGGCTGGGGGTTCTTTTTGCCAGTGTCAGCACTTGCAGGGGTGGAGCAGATGTGGACGTCATTACACATCCCCACCCCAAGGGAACTTCAATGGAAAAATGCGGCCACCACATATGATGCCTTGCTCTTGGCTCCAATTGCCCCCCACAACACCCCCACTACACTTTCTTGTGTCTGACTTACCCTGTCTCTGCCAGTCTGGCTCAACCTCATGCCCACCCTGGGAGGTAATCCAGGGAGGCAAGGCCAGTGGGTGCTCCTACCGGTATCCTTCTCCCGTCTCTGTGTGGGTTGTGCTGTGGAAGAGGCCCCACCCTGAGGGCAAACCAGGGGGTGTCATTCCATGAAGAGGTGTCCCTGAGAGGCAAGGAGGGGAAAGACCAGGTGAACAGGGGCTGGAGCAGTACAGGCAGGCACCTGCAAAAAGCATACTAAATATTAAAAAAAAAAGAAAAAAATATCTAACTCTTACAGAAACATATACCCTCATAAAAGTATATGCACATTAATATAAACACATAATAAAGCAGTTGGTTTATAGAAAAGGGTTGATATAAATGCTTCACTTAATCCTACAGGAATTAAAGCTGTCAGTATAAAGATCAGTCTAGATTCATGTTCAAGGAGCATTCTAACCCAGTCACCTTCTCTCGGTGATATGTTGATGTACTCACTGTGCACATACTGAAAAGCAGATGGATAGCTGTTGTGATACATACAGTAGCAAGACGTGTGCCCAAGTGGGTATTTGGGATGGCCTGGGTGGCTGAGTGGACATGTTCTGGGATGCAATTTTTTAAAGCCTGAATAGTACATTCCACATAGAATTGGGGACAGAAACAGGTGACAGCATACATGACAAAAGATGTTTGGCAATTTTTGAACCATCAAATTTCCACCGTTGATTGTGCATTCGTATGTTTTAACTGTTTACCCCGTACACAGAATCTGCAGATATTGCAGTGTCCACAGCACAGACTGCAAATATGTTTGGGGTGACCACTGCAGATAAGAAGTAGAGTGGGGCTTGGTGTGCAGACTGTTGGTTACTTGATCACCAGATTTTTGATACATCTATATGTCATCTGCCTATAGAGTTAGACTGGGATGGGTCTCCTTGTGGAATGTACCAAAAGTTGGCAACAATGTCAGCTATCTGTGGAACTATATGGTTATATTCAATGATGAATGCAATGCATAGCTCTCTGTCTGCTGAGCTGTTATGGGAGTGCAGGAGTGTGGAAGATTTAAGGCATCTGGCCCAACAGTAGAAACTAGCAACTACAGATGTAGGTTAGATAGGAAACATTTCTTAAGGTCATTATCTTGGATTTCAAAGGAAGTTGTGGTGGACAAGTTCCTTTGATGGTGTTAAAAATTGGCCATATGATATGGCTTGTTCCAAGCAGCCAGGGTGGGCACTGTCTTCCAACAGAAAATATGTTCCCCAAGGCTGGCTTTCTGTAGGTTTCATGCTGTATGGGCATAAAATCCCTGTTGGTAAATTTTAAAACCAAGAATGCAATGACTATGGCGACTCAGATGTGGGTAAATTACTGATTACTGTCATTATGATTTAAGACTAGAACAAACTCAGCTACAGATTCAGTTCCCTATGCCAGACAATCAAAATGTCTTTAATGTACCTGGATATGGGGCTGTTAAGGGTTCCTGTTCTGGTTGACTATACTGGCCTCCTTCCACCACGCTAAGACACGTTTGGCATAGGAGGAGATCATGGTGGTCCCCATAACAGCACTCACAGGTTTACAAGCAGAATATGCCACTAAAATTGAAAAGTGGGATGTAAGGATTAAATTAGTGGTATGTAAGATGAGCAGTGGGACTCTGAGTAATATGTGTAGAGGTAAATAGGTGGTGTTCCAAGGTTTGCAAACTAAGATGATGCCATATAGATGTATAGCGTGAAACACACCTGTGGATAACCAGCAGCGGTCAAAGAACCAGGTAAACCCTTCTAATTTGGATAACATACCCATAGTACTGTATTTCTGGTACCATCAAATGGTACCATCATCATGAGTTTAAGGTGTTATCCTAATGTAATGCACTTGATCTGTCTGTTGTGACCTCTGCAAGCAATTGTACTCATATGCTGCACTTAATGTGTTATTTCTGTTATTTGCTGTTCACCACTGTCAATATTGTTGTAATAATGTTTGCTATTGTATGCATGTATGTATTTCAACTACCTTTTCCCCCAGGATGCACCAAGGGACGAGCAACTTCTTGTTCAGTGTACCTTTCCTGGTGAAATGTTTCAATAAATAAATAAATCTCAAAAATGGGTTGGAAGTACTGAAACAATTTTTTTGTAGTACAAAATCCACAAACGCTGACATTTTCTCAGTACTGGCTTCCTGTCCAGATATAATAGGATATCCAGTGGGGATGACCTAGTTCTTATGAATTTTGGAGAGGACAATGATTGTATGAAAAAATGGACGGTCACTCCTCATATGTCCCTTTCATTTTTGGTGTTTCAATTCTGTCAAAGTGCTGCCTCATGAAATAAATCATTTTTGTTTGCAGTGACTTTACTGGATCACTAGTTAGAGGTTTTAACTGGATTTGTCACCAAGTTGGTAATAGATTTTTGCTTCATATTTGATTTTGTGCATTATAACTATTATGCCACCTTTGTCAAACAGTTCTTTTCTGTATTGGACATGTCTATGAGGTCTTGTAGTTCTTGGTGTTTGACAAGTAGTAGGTATCCATGGTGGTGTTCTCATCTGCAGTGAAACACATTTTTTTTAAGTTTGGTAAGTCTGTAATGCTGGCGATAATGATGCGGAGTAACAGAGAGAGAAAAATAAGAAGGAAGTTTAAACACAGAAACATAGACAGTGATGGCAGAAAAAGACAAGGGCCAGGATTTTCAAAGTGTAGCGCAGGGCTTGCATCCAACCCAGTGCCATGGCACTTGGGTTCTGGCAGTGCACCAAACCCTTTGCCGTAACTGTGCCCGATTTTACAATCTCAGGGGCAATTGCCACAGTTTCCTCGAATTACAACAGCTTGCACTAAATATCTGGTGCACACTCTGTAAAAACAGCCCCTGGGATTGCCACAAGTTAGACCAGACAAGGTTAGCTTAACATGCGGCAATTGCCACATGGGATAGAAAATCCTGTTAGATTGCCACAAGCCCTATGCACCATATCATCAGAACACTGGGGCTTGCGGCAATCTAATACTTGTGAAAATCCTGCCCAAGTGGTTCTTCCAGCCTGCCTGAGTTCCCTACTCAGCCCTAGCACTTACTGTCCCTCCAGGGTCCTAGCCCTCTCCATCTCTCCCCCATTCTCCCCCCTTTGTATCCGCCCTGAACCCCAACTATACCTCTCATTCTGTCCCAGCTGTGCTTGAAACAACCAACAATTCTACCACCCACCACTTTGGCTACAAGACTGTTCCATGGCTTCCCAACCCTTTCTGTAAAATAATACTTCCTTGTGTCCCTCCTGAACCTCTCTTCTGTCAGTTCCCCTCATGTCCATGTGAATGCAAACTAGTATTCAAGATAAATAGCTCCTCACAGTTCATCTTGTTAATTCCTTTTAGGAACCTGAAGGTCTCTATCATATCTCCTCTCTCCCTTCTGGTCTCAAGTGAGTACATGTTCAGTGCCTTGAGGTGCTCCTCATAAGATGTTCCCCATTGGCCCCAAATCATTTTTGTTACCCTGCACTGCATTGTTTCCAGCCTATTCATATCCTTCCTGAGATGAGAGTTTTAGAACTGGGCACAGAACTCCAGGTGTGACTTCACCAAGGATCTATATAGGGGAAGTATTAACTTTTCCCTTCTGCTATCAATACCCTACCTAATACATCCCAGCAACCTATTGCTTTACTATATGCCTTTTGGCACTGACTCAATTGTTTGAGAGAGTCACTGATGATAACCCCAATGTACCATTCCTCAGCCATAGTGTTAAGTCTCACTCCATCCATCCAGTACTCTTTCCTGGGGTTCTTATTCCCTAGGTGCATTGAATTTCAACTGCCAAACCATAGACCAACCCTTGAGTTTTTGTAAGTCATGCTGCAGTTCCTTGATTCTCTCATCCCTATCCACCCTCCCCGACAGCTTACCTGCCCCAGTTCCCTCACCAATGTCTCAGATGAACATAATGAAGAGGACTGGACCCAGGACAGATCCCTGTGGTAACCCACTTGTGACCTCCCTCTCTTCTGATTTGACCCTGTTGACCACAACCCTCTGCCGACTCCCCTTTAGCCACTTACCTAGCCAGTTTACTATGACCTTAGCTGCACCCAGATCATCCATCTTCTTCAGCAAACATCTGTGAGACACTGAGTTGAAAGCCTTTCCTTGTGAAAATGTAAAAGTTTAACAGAGGTATATCTGCATTTTGATGAAGATGGAATAATATCACTTCAAGTTTTATTGTAGTTCTCAGTAATGTTTGACTAAGACTAATTGGTCAAATGCATTACATCTTGTATCCGAACAATTTACCCCTCTGTTAGCAAATTAATAAGGGCCTGGATAATACAGTCCTCTCCAGAACTGGTGTCCAATGTCTTAATATTTGAACGGACCATATTGTTTATATTGCAGAACTTTTTGAGATGTAGCTTTCAGAAAATTCTGTAAAGATCAACATAGATTAGGGGCAGGTTTACTTTGGGATCGGGGATGAATGTCAGTCCCTTGCTTAAAATGTTGATGTGATTTTCAGAAAGTGTAGTATCAGGCAAATTCACTGTCTAGGGAACTCTGTTGCTCAATTTGCATTGCTGCATTGAATCTTCTTCTGCCTCTACCTCATTTCCCACATCTGGTCTTTCAAGTGGTGTTCTTTTTTATTTATCTATTTTTTTTCTTGTAGGAATCAATTTGGCCATGATATAAAAAAGGGGCAGATTTAAAAGTTGTGGTATTGTTCATGAAGACAGCACAATTTGTGTTTTCTTTTTGTGGGGATTGGTTTGCCTGTGATATAGAAAATACACTGATTTTTGAACTGTGATACTGCTCATGAAGAGAGTAGAGTTTGATTGTTGGTCTCTTGAGGAAGATCTGTAAGTTGTATGCTACCGTCATCCATGTGAGAAGGGTCTGGTTCTCACTTTTTTCTTGACACAAAGATCTAGATCATGCTTCCATACAAAATGTTTTATTTGACTCACAGTCTACAGTATTTTGCTGGCATTTATGATTTTTATGTTCCGCCACCTCCCATTAATATGTAGTCAGTTTTTTTTCTGTAGATTGATCTCAGAATTAGTAACATCTGGCAGGTCTTTCAATATTTATAGTTGACTTAGTGGATCTTCTATCTCTTGTGAGATGACTGCTATTGTATTTCTCCCTGTCTTGGTCAGGTAATATATTAGCAAGTCTAGATGAACACGTCAAAAATGTCTCCTCTCAGCATGATTTATGTGTCAATTATGAATTCCCCAGTTGGAGTTTTCTCTAGGCAAAGTCATTGTGGGGCCCAGCTCCTGTCATGATACTGTTTCAGTAAAGACATGTTAAAATTTCAACTTCTTGACCTCTAAAAATAGTAAGTTCTTGTCAGATTGTGGTCCAGCATCAGTAGTTGAAGCAAAAAATGTCTCCAGCACCTTAATGACAGCATTACACTCCTAAAACAGGAGATCAAGAGATGGTGTCTGTTATTGATTCGGAAGCTGCTTGTTCATCTCTCTTCACAGCAGACAGCAGTGAATATATCCATTATGATGGCAAAATGTTAGGGTATACTTGAAAAGAAAAACATGGCAAATAATCTAAATCTGATATTGCACCCATATTCAGGTTACAACAAAGAATATTAGCAATAAGAGCAAAGAGGTGTTCCACACCAACATTCAGTGGCTATATAACATGGTGAAAAGCAAGGGAGTAACAGGAATAAAAACACAAACCATACTCTTGCAGCTGCAGAGCAGATGACCAGAGAAATCCACAGACCAAAACAAAGGAAGGACACATGCAGGAAACACAAGTAAACCATATAAAAAGGCAGTAAAATAAATAAAAAAAATAGTCACTGCAAAAATAATTCATTAGATCACAAAGAACACACTCAGAGCATAATACAAAACCCAGGTGCTTGTTGACCTAATTGTGATATCTCATCAGGGGGTAGTCCTCAGCTATCATGCACTTCTTCAGTACAAACATTTAAAGTGACATGCACCAAATTTTAAATGTACATACAATCCATATGCTAGTAATGCAAAGAAATGTCAAACAATGCATAATGCAAAAAAAAGTGGCACAAAACACCAAAACATGTGTAATGTAGTGCTAACAGAGAGCAAAACTATTGAGATGGTTGATGTGGTTCATTTGACCAATGAGTCGCAGTCAGACATTACTGACAACTATTATGACACTTCGAGTGATATTTTTCTATCTTCCTCACAATACAGACTGTTTCTTGAAACAATGTTTCATAATTAACACCAACAACATAAACAAAAGCATTTTGAGCTAGAAAATTACAACAAATATCAGGGCATATGTTGTAAACAAATGGTAATTCATGGTACTGTAAAGTGGTCAAGGGGTTGGTGAGATATGGGGGGAACAACCACCTTCCACTACCATGCAGGTCAACCTATTATGGGAGGTGGTAGGTGGCAGTGAGACCCCCTTCTGTATTCTTGAAGCCCCTATAGGAAGCAGAAGAAGGAGTAAGCCCTTTATTCTGAGTCCTGCAGTTGATTGCCTGTGGCCTCCTTACTGACAGGATCATATACCCATAGACATTTAGGAGTCATTAAAGGTACTTTATGTGAGGTGACATTATTGTTTATGGTCTGACACAGCAGAGAAGAGAGCTAGGGTCTCTATGTGCACTGTTAGGTGGCCAAGTCATGTTAGCACAATAATACAGTCATTCAAATCAGGTCAAATGGACTAGTGCATGGCCCTGCTCAGATAGCCTAGCATCTACGATCCTCTTCAGTCGGGTTTCAGGAAGAGACATAGTACCGAGACTGTCCTTGTCCAGATGTTGAATGATCTCTTGATGGCGAGGGATCAAGGGAGATGTTTCATCTTAATTCTCCTCAATCACTCTGCAGCGTTTGGCACTGTGGACCATGGGGTGTTGATGGAGTGCCTGCGGGTATGCTGTGGACTGGCTGGTATGGTCCTCAACTGGTTTAAATCTTTCCTTTTATTTATTTATTGTTATTTATTGAAAAGTTTCACCAGGAAATGCACACTGAACAACAAGTTGCTCATCTCACGGTGCGTCCTGGGGGAAGGGTGTACAAGGGAAGAGCATTACATAAGTTACATAATTGTATACAGTCAAATGGCAAAAGATCATTGTATACAGACAAATGGCAAATGATCAGTGTTGAGGCATTTTGCAGCAGAACTGAAAGATACAAGGTTACAGTATACCATATGTAAACATCGGAACAAAAACTACAAGTACATACAACCCAACTAAACATTAATACAGAATATGCAAAGTATCAGGACATAGTAACATGATATCAGGATTAGCATAAGTACTGTATGTAGCCGTGGTCAAAATAAGTGCAGTATGAGTGTAGTATATACATGGATATGTATGGTAGTATATACATAGATATATATGGTAGGAAGTTGATTAGAGTTGTAGTTTATACATGTG
Organism: Neoceratodus forsteri; assembly: GCA_016271365.2. Classification (NCBI taxonomy): domain Eukaryota; kingdom Metazoa; phylum Chordata; order Ceratodontiformes; family Ceratodontidae; genus Neoceratodus; species Neoceratodus forsteri. The sequence continues at coordinate 20,114,575 of JADMNL010000025.1, forward strand.
AGTATTGTAATCCATTATATACGTAAGTTCCTGTCATGCACAGTAAGCCTTTCTTTGTGTATGTCCAGTGATGTAAGACCACTATCTCTGAGTAGAATAAAAGATGGCCACTAACTGACATACCGTGTATGAGTGTCTTCTGTAGTGACCCACAATATAGCACATTGGCAACAAGGATCAACACCAGAACTTCTACAAGTGCAACTGAAGGGTCATGCAAATTGATGCATGTTTTTTTTTTTATTTAAATTGCATAGTAAATCTTTCCAGCTCTTTGCATCTATTCTGTTCATCTGGCTACTTAACTGTCTGTCTCTGGCTACTTGCTGAAAACTCCATAAATTGCTCATTTGTATACTCTGGGTACAGATTTATCTACAAACAGATAAAACAGAAACCTAAAGAGCTATTTGCTACTTTGATGTACTGAAAAATAGACAACACAGCTAATAGCAGGTCTGCACGAGGCACATGAATTATGGCTTCAGAATGAAACCTAACATTCCTTTGCTTCATCTCGGCTGGTGTATCTCCTCAGACACTAACAACAGTAGCAAAGCAGAAGCCTCTAGAGGCACACCACAGAAACTGCATCACACACTGAGAAAAAAAGCCAGAAAAAGACACTTTTTTGTTTTTGTGTGTGGACACTGCAGCTCCTGAGCACCTACCTATAGCAACAGCCATCATGACTACAATTGGAAGAGTACCTGAATTTGATGAATCCAAGGAAACATTTGATTTATATCTAGAGCATTTCCAGTGCTGGCTTAAGGCAAACAAAGTAGCAGAAGATGAACAAGTAGATATCTTCTTAGCAGTCTTACAACAGATTTATGCCCTTCTACGGAATTTAACAGCCCCAGCTGACATCCTGACTCTGACATATGCGCAAGTCACTGAGGCACTTGCAAAGCATTTCAAACATCAGCCCCTTCTCATTGCTGAAAGGTACACCTTCTACCAGCGCAACCAAGGGGAAGGGGAACCTATTGCTGACTACATCATCACATTAGTGTCTAGCACGCACTTGTGAGTTTGGCCAGTCCCTGGATGATGCCCTCTGGGATCACTTTGTCTGCGGTCTGAGAGGAGAAGCTTACGGAAAAAGGTTTTTGCAAGAAAAGAAGCTAGACGTTAAGACAGCTTGTGACATTGCAGTTGCTGTGGAGCTTGCTCAGAAAGGCTACCAAGCACTGGCAGGACATTCAAAACCCCAAAGAAGTGAAGTTCATAAGGTTACCCATACCCTAGAACAAAAGGGACCTGCCACACCACACAGTGGTCCATCACATGCTCGTCAGCAACCCCAAACATTTAGGAAACCAGCACCACAAAGCACTTCCACAAATTCAAAACCACATTACCAATGTAGAGGTGACTACCAGCAAAGCACATGCTGCTTTCGACATGAGAAATGCCGCAGCTGCGGAAAAGTGGGTCACATACAAAGGGTGGCAAAAGTACATCACCGGCTGCTACAGCACAATATGTCATAGATGGCACTGCAACCAGTGAAACAGAGGACAAGGCATTGCACCTGTTCATGGTTTATGCAACATGGGCAACCAGAAAGGAAATTAACCTCCAGCTTGAGTCAGCAGGCAACCCAGAGAGCATGCAGCTAAACACCGGAGCCTCAGTATCTCATATGCCAGAGAACATCTACAGAGGGAAACTTGAGCAGTGCCCATTGCAACCATCATCTATTCAGCTCTCGACTTACATGGGAAAGCAAATCCCCATGCTAGGGGAAATTCAAGTGCCAGTCACCTATGAGGGAGGAAAGTGGACCTTAACTCTGGTGGTGGTACAAGGAGAAAGAACTGCATTACTAGGCAGAGACTAGCTCATGCAGACCAGATTGAACCGGGAAAAGATCTTCAGCTTAAATACAGTGACCAAAGCACCGCAAGATGCACTAAAGAAAATATTGGACAAACATGGTCCTATTTTCCAGGACGGTTATGGCACGATTCGGGATTTCAAGGCAAAGTTCCGAGTGCAACTGGGAGCAGTTCCAATTTTCCATAAGCCTGAACCAGTACCGTATGCTTTAAGGGAAGTAGTAGAGAAGGAACTGGACCATCTTGAATGCCATGATATCACCTCACGTGTAGAGAGGAGCCACTGGGCTGCCTCTATCATTGTGATACAGAAACAAGACAAAGCAGTGAGACTGTGTGGTGGCCACAAGGTTACAGTGAACCGTTGTATACAGCAAGATCCATACCCATTACCCAATGCAGAGGACTTGTTTGCTACACTGTCAGGGGGCAAGTTCTTTAGCAAGTTGGACTTATCCTTTGCATACCAGCAACTGGAACTGGAACCAGAGTCACAATCGTATCTAACCATTCACACCCACAAGGGACTTTACTGGTATCATCGCTTGGCATATGGAGTTTCCACAGTGCCAGCAATTTTCCAGAACACAACGGACCAGATACTGCATTGACTGGACCATGTAGTATGCTTTATGGATGATATCTTGGTAACCGCACCCACAGTGGAAGAGAATCTGACAATCCTGGACCACGTTCTGACCAGACTGCAATGGTATAGACTGAGAGTAAAGCTAGTAAAACGTCAATTTCTGCAAAAGTCTGTTGAGTACCTAGGTCACTGGATCGATATCCAAGGCCTACGCCCAACAGACAGCAAGGTTTTGAGACAACTTTTTGCCTCTTATGGACTACCACAGGAGTTAGTGTTGGACAATGGTCCCTAATTTTCTTCCCATGTCTTTAAACTGTTCTTAAAGCAGAATGGCGTCTGACATATTTTGACTCTACCTTACCATCCAGCATCGAATTGCACAGCCGAAAGAGCTGTACAGACATTCAAAAAAGCTTAGAATAAACCAGATTCACGGCAAGTACCTACAGCTCAAAGGCTGGCTCATTTTCTGTTTGCTTACAGAAACACTCCTTACACAGTCACAGAGTGAACACCTGCTGAAGTGTTCCTAAAATGTCAACCTCATACCCGTTTCTCATTACTTAAGCCAGACTTGGCCGACACTGTTGCAAAGCATCAACTACAACAGCAAAAGGGTCATGACAAGTCTACCAAGCCAGTATGAATTTTTCATCCTGGGGAGAGGGGGATGGTTTGAGACTGTAGACATCCCAAGGGTTCTTGGATTCCTGGGGTGGTGAATGAAACACATGGACCTTTGACTTATGCACTTCACATGGGACAGAGACTTGTTCACATACATGTGGATCACCTGCTGCATTCCAAGGTTTCAGAAAATGCAGCAGAAGATGTCACTCCATCTGAGGACAGTACCACAGAGGACTTTGCTCCTACCTGTGAAGTTCCACCAGATCCGGTGCCAAATAATAATAAATCTCCTGTTCCAACAGCAATGGTTATTCCAGCACACAGATATCCCCTGAGGCACTGAAGACCACCACAAAGACTTGATATGTAAAGAAATGTAATGAACGTGTACCTCTGTGTAACTGAATTCTTACTTGTACTGTTACTTAGCTAGTGACAAGTTCTACCCAAGGGGCAGAATAATCCCCTGAGCTTGTTTCTGGGTACTGAGCAGTCTACTTTAGCCTGGAAGTTAGGAATGTTACTATTGCAGCATTTTAGACAAGTTTCTGTCTAAGAGGGAGGAGTGCAGTATATACATGGATATATATGGTAAGAAGTTGATTAAAGTTGTAGTTTATACATGTGGTTATTGTAGTCCATTATATATGTACGTTCCAGTCATGCATAGTAAGCCTTTCTTTGTGTATGTCCAGTGATGTAAGACCACTATGTCTGAGTAGAATAAAAGATGGCCACTAACTGACATACCGTGTATGAGTCTCTTCTGTACTGGCCCACAATATATCATAATGAGTACATACGTTGGCACCTTAGAGAGCAACTTTGAGCTAACCTTTTTTACTGCTCTTGCATTTTTTGTGAACTGTCCTAGTGTGGTTATTGTCGACCTGTGTAGTACTGTGCTGGAATTTTTTTAACAAGACTTAATATTAAAAGACAAGTTGTTTCTATTTTGGATATGAGACTGGTGTCCATTTAATTCCTTGGTACAACATTAAGAGACGCAGTATCACATTTTCAGCATGAGGATGAACTGAGTAGGTGGGTGCATTCTGTGTGTTGGGATTAACCTTAAAAGTAACAATTTAATTAAGAGTGCTAAGGAAGATGAAAGGCGGATAGGAGAGGGTGGTGAGACTGAGCAGAGAGCGAGAGTGGCAGAGAAGAGAACAGGGAATGGTAGTATAAATTAAAGACAAGTACAGTTTATGGAGTGGAAGTTGTTCAGGGCTAAAGATAGAGAGTGGGGCGAGGAAGATAAGCTGATTTGAGGGGCATTCCAAAGCTGAAGGAAGTGATGCATGAAGGCTGACTGACCTACTGTAGCCGAGCAACATGGAATTACCAGTAGTCAAGAATCATAGGATCTAAGGCAATGATCTGGAGGAGGTAGAGCAGATATTAAGGAAGAGAGGTAAGGGGGAGAGAACCAAAGCAGAATTTTGATACAAATTTGGCACAGTGGAGAAGGCAGTGATTTTCAAGAGAAGTAAGGGATAGAAAGAGGTAGAGGTTGCAGTGATGGGTGGGGGGGAGTCGAGAGCAAAGCGACAGAAGGAATTGTAGAGGGCGTCCAATCTGGCTAGGGAGGACTTGGGAGTGGTACTGTAGACTACATTGCAATAGTCAAAACTAGGTAGTATCATCTTCTGGACAAGCTCATGCCTTGCCGAGAGAGGGAGGCCATTCCAGTTCCTCTATAATGCACCAAGCTTGGGTGTAATTTTTTCAGGATGGCATCCACATGTCCAGTAAAGTTGAGGTGTCAGTCAAGCCTAACCCCAAGTACCTAACGGATGAAGTATCCTCGATAACTGTCCCATCAAGGGTGTGTAAAGAGGGCAATGAGGGGAGCCTAGAGAGTATCTGCCTGGTGCCAAAGGTCATGGAGATGGTTTTCTTGGTATTGAGGGAGAGTTGATGTGAGCTGAACCAGCGCTGAACATTTTTGAAGTCGAGCTGTAATCTGGATTCAACTTCCACAGGGGACTGGCCTGACGTGAAGATGACTGTGTCATCAGTGTACATATGGATGGAAGAGGATGAGCAGGCTGAGGGTAGGTTATTTAGGAATATGGAAAATAAGATAGGACCTAGTACAGACCCCTGGGGTATGCCAGTGCTGATGGAAAGTCAGACGGAAGTAGAGTCAGCAATTCTGACTGTCTGGGTCTGGCCTACTAGGTAAGCTTTGAACCAGTTTATGGCAAATTCAGTTAGGACAGCCAAGGAGAGGGCATCTAGGAGTAGGGGGTGGGAGACAGCATTGAAGGCCTTAGCAAAGTCGACAATGATGGCTGAGGTGATTTGGCCACTTTCCATCCCTGAGAAGATGGAGTCGGTGAGCCTAATCAGGGAGGTAGTGGTGGAGTGGTTCTTCCGGAAGCTAGATTGTAATGGTGTGAAAAAATTGGAGTCATAGAGGTGAGAGGAGAGCTGGAACAGGACCAGATGCCCCTTAAGCTTAGCAAGGGTTGGTAGGAGGGAGATTGGGTAATAGCAGGAATAGAGGGGTCACCACCCTTGAGCAGTGGGAGTACCATGGCATGTTTCCATATGGAAGGGATAGTAGTAGTAGTAAAGGAAAGGTTAAGGAGGACAGTTAGTGGAGTTGCGATAGCTGGGGCAGATAGGTACAGTAACTTGGGATCCAGACCATCAAGTGAGCTACTTTTAGAGGGGTTGAGCACAAGAAGTGTTTGTAAGGTGTCAGAGGATGAGAAATTAGTGAAGGAGAAGGAGTACAGCAGGGCAGGATGCAGAGAGGAGTGCTGAGGGTTTTTTTCTCGACTTCTCTGTCCCTGTCTTGTGGGGTCCGCAGGGCTTGATCTCATCCCCCATGCTGTTCGCATTGTATATGCTGCCATTAGGGGATATCATTAGGTAGTATGGGCTGATTTTTCACTGCTATGCAGATGATACTCAGCTCTACATGTCCTTTGCGCCCGAGCAGGGGGATACAGTCTCAGTCTTTAATAACTGTCTCACTGAAATCCAAGACTGAATGACAGCCAACTGGTTGAGATTGAATCCAGACAAGACTGAAGTGTTGGTGTTAGAACCTGGTCCCCAGGGTGTGAGGGTGCAAGCTGGTCAGACCTCGGGACTTCAGCTCCAGAACTCCCAGCTGCTCACTTCAGATCAGGTGAGAAATCTGGACATTGTGCTGGACTGCAGGCTGACACTGAAATCACAGATGTCGGCTATGGCCAAAACTTCATTTTACCATCTGAGAAACATTGCCCAGATCAAACACCTGATTTCCCCTGGTGACATACCAACACTGGTTCATGCCTTTGTGACTTCTCACCTAGATTACTGCAACCCCCTTATACCTAGAGTTATCGGGAGTAGAGCATTGCTGATTGCAGCTAGTGCAGAATGCGGTAGCCAGGTCGTTGACTGGCTTACCTAGATCTTGTCATATCACACCTGTGCTCCACTACCTGCACTGGCTGCCAATAAATTGGCAGATCACCTTCAAGGTCGGTTTGCTGACCTACAAATCCCTACACAGCCAGGGACCCAGCTACCTGCAAGACCTTCTTCACCCCATTACCCCTCCCTCTCACTCTGCTCCTCTGACAAGGGATTGCTAGAGATTCCCAGGGTCAAACTGAAGACATCTGGAGCCTGTACATTTGGTTTTGCAGCCCCAACCCTGTGGAATTCTCTACCTCATCAGATTAGAGAGTGCACAGACCACCTACCACTTTAAATCTGAACTGAAAACATTCTTATTCAGCCAGGCCTTCCTGGATGGAGTGCAAATTAAATATCTTAATATTAAAGACGTTATTAATATATATTATTTGCTTAATGTTTATCTAGAATGGGTTTTTAATTATTTGATAGTATGTAGGGTGCTTTGGTTCTCTGAGAATTGCACTGAACAATTAAAGTCTTGATTGATTGATTGAGATGTGGTAGGCACCTCAGTCTGTAGAAACTCAAACTTTTGGCCTCCACTCTTACTCTTACTCTTACTCAAGCAAAGTGAAGAAGGGGATTTGTGTAGGAGATCTGGGTTTGTACAGCCTACCAGCATAAGCTGGGGAAGAATACTAAAGGGCTGGCCTACTAAAGGACTAGCCTACAATTTCTTTTCATTTATTCTGTGTACTTTCCCAAAATGCTTTAAATTTGGGCACAGCCATAGAATATGGAGGCAGTTGCACAACTGGCACTTTACCGCTAACAGTGATAATCTACTGTTAGCCTGATGGAATAAGGCTTGGAAGATGTGTGTCAACGCATTTGTCAGTGAGCCCTGATCCAGCACTGAAATCCCTCTTTGTGTACATTTGTGGTAGTCAAGCCTTTTGCCATTTCTACCAGGCACCCTCAGGTTGATCCAGAAGGGCATCCTGAATGGTGCTGTAAATAATGCCACCCCTCCCTGTGCATAGTGCAGTGCAGTGTGGTGGTAGGGAAGTAGTCAATGGAGACAGCTGTTGGTGCGCTGCACCTTGATACGAGGTCAGCATGCATCAAACCTGAAGCAATTTCCAAAACTCTGTGGGAAATGTGAAACTTGGGTGTAATTAGTCTAAGTGGGAGATACCTGCCATGATGGGGTCTTTAACTAGGTAGATGCACTGGTGTTATCATCCTTTCCAGTACATGGGTTGACTTCAAATGTAGAATAATGATTTGCCCTACAGTGGTGCCCAAGTCTTGGGAATAGGGGAAACCTTTATGGATTTACTCAGTTTTGCCCACATCTGGACTGAACTAGAAATGGTAGGGTGATCTTGAAGATCTTGAGAAAGTGGAGAATATAGAAAAAAACAGCTGGTGAGCAGTCTCCTAAACTAGTTATCTCAATTTGTGGCCACAGGGGCATACCTTGCTTTAAGAAGGAAAACCATTTGAATGTTTGTGCCCTATGAAAGACATCTAATAGCCTTAAAACCAGGGCAGACCCTACCCTTCTATGGGCCAATTAATTCTGAGTTTAGTCTGGCTATACCGAGTGGTTTTGTCCTCCCAGAAGAAAAACTCATCTATCATAGCATCAGTTCTGGTGAACCAATTTCATGCTTAGAATAGCTGCCAATTTAGGGGAGGTAGTAATAGGAGGGGACTTTAATATGCTGGATGTGGACTGGAATGTGCCAATTGCAGCAGTTACTAAGAATCAGTGCCTAGAGGATGAATTCCAAGAGGCATTTTTAGTTCAGCTAGTCCAAGACTCAATAAGGGAAGGGGCACTGCTGGATCTGGTACTTACCAACAGTAACAGGATCCAGTTATGTTTCTTTTTTTTTCTTTTGCTAACTGGGTAGCCCACTAGGCACAAATGCTTGTTTTCAGGGGCAACCTAGGAGCACTGGGGAGTGTAAGTGACTTGATCAGAGTCACACAGTATGCAAGTGGAGGGACTGGGAGACAAACACAGGTCTGCTAGATGTACCAAGCTCATTCACAGCTCATTACTCTAATCTCTAGGCTATACTGCCAGCCCCATTGTATGTATGTATGTAGCATATATGAATGTAGCAGTCCCAGAGCCACTTGGTTTTAGTGAGCACACAAAAGTGGCACTGGATGTCCAGTGCCACTGTTTCATGGTGCTGAAGCTTCAACGCCACTGTTCTGTAGTGCAGGATGTTCATATAGGGACCCCCAATGGGGCAAACACAGAAAAGGCATGTGACATTAAAACAGTAGATTTCAGCAAGCTGAGGGAACACTTGAAAGAACGTACAATGGAATATGGAGCAGGTGGGTTGGGGGTTCAGCCATGCTGCAGCGACATTGAAGTGAGCAATGTAAAATACAGGCAAACAATGCACCAACAGCACCTACGATGTCTTGACAATCTGTCACCTGGGAGTGGTAGCACCATATGACAAGAAGAAACATAAGTAACATGTACATTTAGAACTACAATATTGGGGGGGCTCTTCCTCACGCACCCCACCCCTCACTAAATATAACAAACTCCAGGTCTTGGCACAGTAGACAAAGGGCAACACTCAGGTGTACCTCAGTAGCACCATGCTCTGAAACTGCTTGAGCTCAAAACACAGCCCAACAACAAATCAAGGTAGCCCACAAAGTCTGCGGCAACATCCCATCAACAAAAATCACCATGGCAATAATCAGTCTGTACATTAATGGGATACAGTGGGGGGGGGCAGAAGGATAAAGGTAAAAATGTAAAACGCAATGATAGAAGGGGCAGAAATCTCAAATGTAACAATATTAACAGGAAAAAAGGGTAAGAAGACCAATGTGGTTTATGGCAGAAGTAAAGATGGTGGCAATAGCCAAAAGGAGAGCATTCTTAAAGGAAGCCAATGGGATGAGGATGGGGAGGAGTACCTAGAAGCAACAAAAGTAGCCATAGGTATGGTGAGGGAGGCCAAGGCCATGACAGAATTCTGGCTGGCAAAGGGAGTGAAGCAAGGGGAAGAAGCATTCTTCAGGTACATCCAGGAGAAGCATAAGGTTAAAGGGGGTATTGTGGGACTGAAGAGTGAGGATGGATGAGAGGAGGGAGCAAAGGCAAAACAGAGATACTGAACAAATATTTTTGCTTTATATTTACTAGGAAGAAGGATAAGCCACAGCCAGAAGTTGATGTTAACAGGGGAAGGAAGGGGAGCAAGGACTCAAGTAGCACGGTCATAATAACGAAGAAAAGGGTGTCAGAAAAGCTTACAGGGATGAAAGTAAAAAAATCTATGAGACTTGATGGTTTATACTCAAGGATGCTGAAGGAGGTAGCAGAAGTGATGGCAGGTCCACTTGCAGACATATTCGACTGATAGCTGGCCAAGCGAGTGTCACAGAGGCATAGATCAGGAAACATAGGCAGTCCAAGAGAAATGATAAAATTTGTAAGTCGAACTTTACTATTATAAAACCCAATAAGAAATATTAACATTTGTACAGGATGACTTTTAACACAGGGGGTGGGATATTCAGACTGTGCCAGGCTGTGGCGTAAGCCTGGGCGCAGTGCAACTTGGATGCGCAGTGGCGTTGACAGGGTGATATGCAACGGAGCTGCGCCATGGCACAGCATCATTGAATATTGCTCCTAGGCCACCCGCAGTGTGTATGGTGCAGTGGCACTGTGCCAGGGCAAGTGGCTAGAGTGGAGCAGGGGGATGCCCAAGCACAAGTGCCGTTGCGATAGGTGCAACCACCACGATATTCAAAAGTGCACATGCAAATGGAGCCATAATGTATGCAAGATGCAAATAGGGCCATTTGCATGTCATTATGGACCCATTTGTATGCAGGAGCACTGATCCCCGGCGTCTTGCGCTTGGTGCCCTGCCAGGCTGCAGCTGTTGAGGACCGATGCCCCCTGCACATCATGGCAAAGTGCCCCAATGTTTGATCGCAGGCATGTGTAAATGTAAGAACACGTCCAATATCCCTGATGGTCCAGTGGCCCGCTTGCAGCCTGATCCCGGGCATAAGTATATGTAGAATAGTCAACTGTATCCCTGGTGGTCCAGTGGACTGCTTGCAGACCAATCACAGGCATATGTAGTAAAAATGTTAGTCCTATATCCCTGGTGGTCCAGTGGACCACTCGCAGCCTGATCAGAGGCATATGTAGTAGAATATATAGTCCCATATCCCTGGTGATCCAGTGAACCCCTCGCAGCCCAATCACGAGCATATGTAGTAGAATATATAGTCCCATATCCCTGGTGGTCCAGTGGACCACTCACAGCCCAATCACAGGCATATGTAGTAAACTTAACTGTCCTATATCCCTGGTGGTCCAGTGGACTGCTCGCAGCCTGATCACAGGCGTCAGTAATTCATATTTACACACCAATCCAACCCTGGTGGTCAGCGGTACCCCATCCCCACCCGCCCACTGAGCCCCACTTCCCGCCCCTGGTCAGTGGTGGTGGCAACTCTCCACTCACTTGCCGTCCGCCCGACTGACTCCATATGGTAGGGCTGTATGCCCATTGGTCCACAGCGTGAACCAATGGGTGTGCAGCCCGTACTGTACTGCACAGCCCAGACATGTGAATGGATCCATTTGGATGCCCTCCCGGATCCACAGCTCTACCCCCAACTGACCACATGACCCTGTACACTGAGGGTGTGTGGCCACAGACAGGCACCCCACAGGTGCATACGGTCATGCATGCCGTGCACCCTGCACCTGTGCAGGGCCACATAGGTGAACGGGTGGGGTATGTGCCTTAGGCACGTATAACCCGCCAGTTAGTGCATAGGGCCCAATATTAGGGACTTGATGTCATAAGTTCCAACTTAATAGAATACACTTTAGAACATCCAGAAAAAAGAACTGGTTCACAGACAGGGTGGTTAAGTACTGGAACTCATTACCAGAAGAGGCAGCAAACAGTAAAAGTGTGAACATATTCAAGTATAGGCTTGACAAGTACTTACAGAGGGGAGGATTTAGTATTACTACCTGCTAAACCAGCAATGGACAGGTTAGATGGGTTTTTGTTCCCTCCTGTCTGTAATACTTATGTTCTGATGTTATGTTATGTTTAGGCTTGGCAGTATCAGATTTAAATCGGTAAATGGCAATAAATGTCGATTTCACTGCACACACACAGAAACTGATGAAAAAATATTTCCATCGATAATAATCTAAATTTACAGACAGGAAAAGTAATTTGTGCTTTTATCAGTTTGTAAATCCTCAGCGTTTGCTGTCATTAACTGCAACAGTGAAAATTAAATCAATACAAATCAAAACAAATGCTTGAAAACCCATAATTTCATGCAACTGTGAACATTTAAATCAATAAAACTCTGGAAAAAGGTTTAAAAATAAAAATTGATATTTTCCATCGAAATTTGAAAACTGCCAACCCTAGTTATGTTCGATATATACAGGTAATTTCGCCAGTAGCAGTTCCTTAAATGTTTTTTATAGACTCATACAGCTCGATTTTCAAAGAGCCCTTAGAACGACGCAAGTTGCATCACTCTAGGGCTGCGGTAAACTAGGGGTGCATCAGGGATTCTGTGCCCTATTTTATAAAAGGGAGGTCCCTGAGCCAAAACTAAGGCATTGCCGGAGCCGCAGGCTTGTGCCAAACATTCAGGGCACCTGTGGGAATTGCCAGCAAGGTCCAGCCCCTCTGCCTGGTGCAACAGTAGAGGGGTGCAAGGGTTGGAGAGAAGTGAATCTGCATGGCAGGAGGGGGCCAGGGGGGTGGAAGCGGGGCCAGGGGGGAAGAAAGGGCATGGAGGTGCCCTGGGGGCATCAGGGAGACAGTGGGCATGGCAGAAAGTGATGTGGCACCCATTGGGCCTGCCCTTTGCAGACCCATACACCTGATCAGATGTGATCGCTTCATTGGGGGTTGCCAGGGATGGACAATGGCATGGTCCCAGGTGGGCACAGCCCTGGCAGTTGCCCCATAGCTGCACCAAGGCAGAACCCTGTAGGTGGGAAGCAGCTTGCCACATTGTTGGAGGGGGGTACTAAAAGACTGTGGAGGTGCTCGTAGAATGATCCCCCCCCCACAGGCAGCCCTCAACCTGCAGCTCCAGTTTCTCCTGCCCCTGGAGAGAATGGGGCTGCAGGATGGGCCTGTCTGGGGGCTGCCAGCAATTTGTCCCCCAGGGCAAGAAGTGCCTGCCCCATCAGGGAAAGGGAACGAAGAAGCAAGGAAGAAGCAGCTTGGTTGAGAAAAAGGAAAGCTGCAAGATGCTGAATGTTCTGTGTTGCTCTAAAATTGTACCACAGCCATGAGGTAAAGAAGAAGAGAGAAGAGGTTGTGTCCTGAACCTGTGAAAAGGGCAAAGGTTGTGTCTTGATCCTGAAAAAAGACAAAAGTTGCATTCTAAGCCTGAAAAAAGAACAAGGGTTGTGTCCTCAGCCTGGTGAAAAGACAAAGGTTGCATCTAAGCCTGGAAAGAGATGGAATACAGAGGATGAGGAACAAGAAAATATAAATGTGCTAAGAGAAGGGAAAGGAAGAGTGAGCCTCTTCAATTGGAGAATTGCTATATACCTGCATGGTGAGAAAAGAGGACTTTGGAGTACAGGTGATATGTGTGAGCCAGAGCGAGAATGTGGCTATATTGAAGTTGAGAGACTGTGAAAAGCAGAAGGATGGACAGGTGCTTTTCAGGGATGGGTACCTGTTGTCTGCTTCTGAGATGCAGCAAGGAAAATGAAACCAATTGCTTTGGCTACACACCATGGCAGGAAAGAGAAAGAGAAAGAAAGAGAAGCAGAAGAGAATGTGCTGAATGGTTTCTGCTGACACCTAGGGCCAGGTGGGGAGCTCTCCGACCCCCATCAAGTTAGGTCTGCCGCTGCAGGAGATCACGGGTCTTGTACACGAGTGCTAGGGTGCTCTGATCGGAGGGAGCGGGGCCGTGGGGCCACTCCCTGATCTGGGTCCTCTTGTAGTTACAGGCTCTTGCCCACGTGCTCCTGCAACGGGCCTGTACCGGCTAAAGGGACAAGCTGCAAGATCTGCAAGCAAGAGAAAGAGAGAGCAAGCTGCAGCCTCTGTGCCCCCTGTTCAAGCATCGGAGCCCAGTTCTGCCTGCATTGCCACCAATCCCCAGGACTTCAGCGAACTGTACCATCCAAGTACTGATTCTGCAGAATCGTGAGTAAAAAGCAGAAATTGCCCTGTACCTGGGGACTGTAAATAGTTTAAGCACACATACCAGGGCTGGAGGTAGAGCCGAGGTTTGGACGAGGAAAAGTATATAAAAAGTTAATATTCTTCAAGCGCGCCAGCGCTGGCTACCAACCACACCCCAGGCCTGCAACTTAAATCTAGGTACCCAGTGAACAGACTTGGGGTTTAAACTGGACTGGGACCTGTGGCTCTGGGTTTGAGTACCCCTGCAGCAGTTAGCTAGTTAGACAGGTTTGTTGGCTGCATTGACCAAAATGTTGGGGACTTAAATCAAAAGAGAAATGTGATTTTGGGAAATGCAGTCTTAAAATAAACAGGAAAATGTTTTGCTTGAACTCTATTCCACTTACCCCATCCTAACCCTCCCCTGTAAATAAACCGTGATGTTATTGTTTTGCAGCAGAGATGACTCCAGAGCTTAATTTTAGTGAGCACGTTATTGGTTGAAATGGGAAAAGTAAGTGTTGTATCTGAATGTGGGGGAGGTTGAATCTTGGCAAGTCCAAGTCTGGGGTAGCTGTTGGGGAGGTGGGTTGGTACAACATCCCAGGGGGTTGTACTGCAGATGATCAGACCCATTAATGTGTAGTCTGGGAGGAGTCACCTCCATTTTATTTTAGCTCTTGGGGCATCCCCGTAGGTCAGCTATGAGAACCCAGACTCCTTACCCTTGGTCTGGCCAGCAAGCAGGGATAGTGGCCCTCACCCAGAGGCACCAAGAGGGACTACATATGTATTTGTAAACTGTATATAGTAGGGCATTTTTTTAGAAGATATGCTTTATTAATGGGTTACTGTAGTTAACTGTGGTTCAGAGCTCAGTGCTTATGTTACATACTATAGCTGGATGCTGTAGGTTGTGCTTGGATACAGAGGCCAGACCAGCAAGTAGGATAATGCCTGCAAGGTACTAGTAGTAGTATGAAATGATTTGTGCTTAGGTACTTTAGCATAGACATGAGCAAATCAGTGATTATAGTACACATGAACTGGATAGTATATGCAAGGTGCTTAGATGGTAGCACTCACATTAAATGAACTTGTGGCACCACTCACCAAGGTATTCAATGCCTCTCTAAGATCTGGCATCTTTCCTGACAGGTGGAAAGAGGCTCTAGTCACATCTGTTTTTAAATCAGGAGACAGAGCTAATTTAGCAAACTTCCGGCCCATCTCAATTTTACCCCCCCCTCTCCAAAGCACTTGAAAGGGTGGTCTCAGAACAACTAACTGAGTACCTAGAAAAGCATAGCCTTCTCTGCTTGCAACAACACGGATTCTGACAAAACCACTCCACTGTCACCACGCTAGTAGAGTACACCACTCAGCTTTATTGGGCCCTGGATAAAGGGATCGCAGTGGGGTCTATCTTCATAGACCTCATCAAGGCCTTTGACACAGTCAATCATCAACTGCTACTGAAATGTCTCCTCTCTACAGGATTGTCAATGGCATCTGTGGCCTGGTTCCATAGCTACCTAACTCATAGATCTCAACAGGTCAGGATTTGCAATATAATCTCTGAGCCCAGGGAAGTAAACCTAGGGGTCCCGCAAGGTTCTATCCTCGGTCCTTTCTTGTTCAGCCTCTTCATTAATGACATGCCTTCTACCTGTCCTGCACACTCCGTACTCTATGCAGACAATGCCATTATCTCCGTCCCAGGGAAAGACCTGGGATAAATTAGCTCTGAACTTCAGCACAATTTTTGTGCTTTGGAATCCTGGTTCACCCAAAACAAACTGCTACTCAACTGCAAAAAGACAAAGAGCATGCTCTTCAGCACCCCACAGAGCAAGGTTCGAGGGTCCTCACTGCATATACTTAGTAGCGAAGGAGAAGTACTAGACCAAGTCAGTACATTCAAGTACTTAAGGATTCACCTTGATGACACCCTCACTTTCACTTCCCATGCTGAGCAACTGGTAAAGTCCACCAACATGAAGCTTGGCATCCTGTACAGACATCGCACCTCAATGACACCGGCTGCCCTGAAACTTGTTACGTGCAGTTCAGTTCTCTCATCTGTGGATTATGGTCTTGTCAAATATGGGGCAGGCACAGACACAGCGCTTAAAAGGGTCAAAACCATCTTCAACAAGGCTTGCCGCCTGGTCCTGGGAGTACACAAAATGACTCACTCTTGTGATCTATACAAGGAAACTGGCTTGCTCCCACTCCACCACAGACTCCAATACCAGGCCTGCCTCTTTGCGAAAGAGTCCCTGATAGGGTCCATGCCTATGGCTACTTCAGCCCTCTTTGAGCCTGCACAACCATCTAAATGCACAAGGAGTGCCTCCAGGACTGTTCTAACTGTTCCCTTCAAATGAACCACCCTTGGCCAAAGATCCCTCTCCTACTGTGGGCCTAAATGGTTCAATGATCTGCCTGCAGACCTTGCCAACTCCCCCAGACTTGGCGACTTTAAAAATGGGCTTCGATCTCTTCTTGACAGCAAATCTGACTGCCAGTGTTTCTGTTAACCCATGGCCTCTGAAGGCAGTTCTCACACCCGTCAAACGCTACCCTCTCTCACTCCCACCCTCCTGTTCCACAACTGCCCACTTCCCCCTCCCACCTCCCACCAGCTACTACCTCCCCTTGACAAAGCCTCACCTTGGCTGCTAAACATGTATTTCTGCAGACTGGAAGCACCCCGTCTGAACTGTAACAAGATTGTTAAACACTGTACTGCACTTAATTAGTGCTGCATTAATATGTTTCTCTGGAAGTGTGGTCCTGTTTCTCCTTACTTCTTGTACCCTGCTTAATGTTGTAACTGCACACTAATACCACTTGTTAGTTGATGTCTTTCTGTTCTGCAATGTTTCATCACCTGTAAATGTCTTGTATTCCTTGTTGACTTGGAGCCTTTGTAAATGAGCCCCTGGCTCAAAGGTATTAATCTGAATTTGAAATAAAAAAAAAATTAAAAAAAGATCCTTGAACTGAAGAGTCGCTTGTTAGGATTTGTTAGTTTTTGGCCTTTCTCTGTTTCCCACCTGAAAGCATTCAGGAAGTACAAGAAATCACAGAAGGAGCAGGACAGGGAACTGTATCGGTTAAAGCAAAAGGAAGCTGGGAAGGCAGTCAGAACAGCAAAGGCCCAAACCGAGGAAAAGATAGCCAACTCTGTTAAGAAGGGGGATAAAACCTTTTATAGGTACATCAGGGAGCGAAGGAAGACCAAGGGAGGGCTAGTGAGGTTTGATAAAGAGGAGGGAGGGTGGGCAGAGGGTGACTGTGAAAAGGCAGAGATACTAAACAAATGTTTTTGCTCAGTATTTACAAAGGAAGTGGGGGAGGTACCTAAAACAAACAGTAGAAACACTCTGGATACAGAAGTTGATACCAGCCCATTTACAGAAGAAAGGGTTCTGAAAGAACTCTTAAAACTGAAGGTGGACAAAGCAATGGGGCCTGATGGGATTCATCCCAGAATTTTAAAAGAACTAAGGGTAGAACTAGTGACACCACTGACTACCCTCTTTAACAAATCATGGGAGGATGGGGTGGTACCCGAGGACTGGAGAAGGGCAGATGTGATTCCCCTTCACAAAAGTGGGAGCAAGGCAGAAGCAGAAAACTACAGACCTGTTAGTTTAACCTCAGTGGTAGGGAAAATGATGGAATCACTTCTGAAGGAAAGAATTGTAGAGTATCTAGAGGCCAGAGGGGCTCAGGACCCAAGGCAGCATGGATTCACAGCGGAAGGTCATGCCAGACAAATCTGATAGATTTCTTTGACTGGGTGACCAAAGTAGTAGACCAGGGAGGGGGTGTGGACACGGCCTACCTAGACTTTGCAAGGCATTTGACACAGTCCCACACAAAGATTAATATACAAGTTAGCCAGCCTGGGAGTGGGTCCCAAGATGACAGCCTGGGTAAAGAATTGGCTGGAGAATAGGACACAGAGAGTAATAGTAAATGGAGTCCACTCTGAAGAAAGGGGTTACTAGTGGGGTACCATGAGTTCAGTATTAGGACCGGTCCTCTTCAATGTCTTTATAGGCGATATTGCAGAGGAACTGGAAGGAAAAGTATGTCTCTTTGCAGATGACACAAAGATCTGCAACAGAGTTGATGCACAAGGTGGGTGGAAAGGATGAGAAGGGATTTGGCAAGGTTAGAGGAATGGTCAAATGTATGGCAGCTTAGATTCAATGCTAAGAAGTGCAGTAATGCACCTGGGAAACAAAACCCAGGGAAGAGTACACAATGGGGGTGAGATACTAACAACAACAAAATGGAAAGGGACCTGGGGTAGTCATATCAGATGACCTAAAGGTGGGAAAGCAATGTGAGAGGGCAGCAAGGAGGGCTGGGGGATACTGGGATGCATAGGAGAGGCATCACCAGCAGAAAACAGGAAGTTATTATCCCTCTGTACAGACAGTTGGTGAGACCCCATTTGGAGTTCGTGCAGTTCTGGAGACCCAATCTCCACAAGGACATAGACAGGATGGAGGCTGTCCAGAGGAGGGCAACTAAAATGGTGCAGGGTCTGCACTGGAAGACATATGAAGAGAGACTTAAGGAGCTGAATATGTATAGCCTCGAGGAAAGAGAGAGAGGGGACATGATAGAAACTTTCAAGTATCTCAAGGGAATCAACAAAGTCCAAGAGGGTAGCATCTTTCAAAAAAAGAGGTGTGCAAGAACAAGGGGGCACAATTTGAAGATAGAAGGGGGTGGCTCAGAGGTAATTTAAGGAAGTATTTTTTCACAGAGAGGGTTGTGGATGCATGGAATGGCTTTCCGGAGGAGGTTGTGGAGTCAAAAACAGTGGTGGAATTCAAGCATGCATGGGACAGTCATAAGGCAATTCTAGGGGTTGGGGGTAGGAAGAAGTAGGCTGCTGGTTAACTAGGATCTGCAACTTATCCAATAGGTAGGGAAATGGGCAGACTGGGTGGGCCAAGCGGTCCTTATCTGCCGTCAAAATCTATGTTTCTATGTTTCTATAGGAAGGATGCTTAGTCCAGTATTATGAGACCCCCCCCAAAAAATAAGGATATCAATGATTGTTCTATATCTGACTGTTGTAGGAGTCAAGTAGGATGACACCCCCAAGAATATGAGTAGCAGTACAATCACCTCCTCCAACTCCGGAGAGTGTGACCAGTAGCATGCGGGGGGGGGAACCTCTGAGGACCCATGGCTACTGACCTGCCCATCCTTCTGGGCATACTAAAGGAGAGTAATCCTAAAAAATTTTAATCGGCTAATCCAAACCCCAAAGTTGAGAACCTGATCCAGAGAAATGGAGAACTGAAGACATATTGAATTGTGACATATCAGGTGAACAGAGCAAGCATCCATCTAGTAAACTCCAAGTTTGAGAATCCATGAGCAGCCGGGAATGATAGTAGAGTGGAATCCATGGCTGATATGAATTTGAAGCGACTAGTTGCAGTGGTGAAGGACTCCAGCAGCTGAGGTTGACTTCTCAGAGGAGAACCAGGAATCAAAGGCTCAGCATCCATGTCTAAAAGGAGGACCATTGGGTCATATACTGTACAGCAAGCTTAGTGAACGAAGCTGTGGTAATGAAGCATAAGAACTGGCATACGCTGTGTGATTGGGAGGATGGAGCGGTAGGAACGCCCACTCCGAAGAGGGGAAGTAAGTATGTGAAGCAGGTAGAGATCGTAATGCGAATAGGCAGACATAATCCAGATGTAGTTCCAGCTTACGAGGAGCGAAGTAGGTTGTAAAATGGTGAGTTAGTCGTGATGACCTCTAAGTCCTGGGAGGGCGAAGCAGGTAGGATGAGCAAGTAATGTCAATAAGTGGACCTGTACATAGGTCATTTGTAGTAGTAAGTAAAGCTACATGATGCAGACGTAGTAGCAGGGAAGAAGTAAAGAATAGATTATAAAGGGTATTACTAATGGTAGCATATCCTGAGTCAGTTTGATGCTGAGTAGTAATATGGAGTAAGTAGAATTTGAAGGTTGTGAAAGGCGCGGTAGACTGTCATGCATGATTTGGAGAGGTAAGTCTGAATAAAAGAAGGAGCTCCATCGGAAGCATCCATGGAATGAAAGGGAGCTAAGCCCAATGAGCTAGGAAATGCAGCTAGACCACGTATAGATCAGCTGATGGACCATAGGAGATATGAAAACTGCTAATGTCAGCCTGAATAAATGGAGTTGTAGTTAAACCCAAGAGGCTAGCATATCTGGACCAGGCGATGTACACTAGTAAAGTAAGATAAGTACAGGGTGGCAGCCAGCCCCACGTAAGCTAGCATGCACAGCTGAACCATGTAGGTTAACTGATGAGGTAAATAAAGAGGCAATGGAGCCCCAACAAGGTAAGCCAGGATGGCTGGACCACACATAGATCAGCCAGAAAATGAGGAAGGCAGATAGGATGAGCAGCTGAAACCCCACATAGGTCAGCTGAAGAAAGGTGCAGGAGGCAGCAGCGAAGCCCCACGAAGGCAAGCAGAACCACAAACCCATGCCGAGTAGAGAAAGCAGCACTGCTTAGTGGACTAGGAGCAATTGGTCAGATATGGTACAATAATTGGCTTGTAGCACAGAGGAGCTTCGGCGGTGCTGCTGTTACCTGATGCATGGATTTATAGGAATGGTAACATCACTTCATTGAGAAGTGACCAGAACAACTGCAGAGTCTTCAGGAAGCAAAGAAATCTCCAAACGCACGCTATGGACTTCATGGTACAGGAGGATGATAGTGTAGGTACTGTAAAACTATGCAGAAACTACAGGTATAAGGTGAGTAGTGATCAGACCCACAAGGCAGCAAGCATAAACAAGCAGGGCATTACTGAGGTGGAGTACAGCATTTAAGACAAGTCCCCTAATTAGAGGCGTCCCGATCCTGATGGGGTAGTTGACAGTACTAGCACTGCCAATAGTCATGCAAACTGAGTAATTGTATGCAGAAAGCCCAAGTCGGTACAAATAAACAAGTAATTTGGAAGTATATGAGTGCTGAGTACTAGATGGCAATCCCAGGAAAAACTGATGGCCAGCTGAGGAGCAATGGCTCATTGTAATGGAACATCCAGAAGTCCAGGCATGAGGAAAGGCTGAACAGCCATGACGAGTGTAGGAGCAAGCACAGGCTTAAAACAGGATCGCCGGTATCGGCATGTCAGTAGACACGCTGGCTGAAGGGAGCATGCAGCTGCTGAAAAGAAAGTAATCAGTGTTCGCAGCATGGCAGCAAAAGAAAGGGCCAGTTGCTATGAGTAGAATAAGTCGTTTCTCAGTTGGAAGGTCCAGGAGCAGCAGCCAGACTGGTAACGAGCTCAATGCAGTGAACGGATAGTGCAGGCGGGCGTGACAATGCAGAAATAGGTGGCGATGCATTGAGGCAGCAGGGAGGCAGGAACACAGTCGGCGGTAATGGCGGGGCTGGAAAAGTGGTCCGTGAGCAACATCTGGAGAACAGAGAAGCGGCAGAGGACTGGGGCCTGAACCGGGCTGCTCGAGGAGAAACAGGAACACAAGGCAAGTGGACAGAAATAGTGAGCAATGGGGCAGGAAAACAGCACAGCGCTGAAGAGCAAGCCACAAATCCACCCCCCCCAAAAAAATAGACTAAAACAAACGGACGAGAGGAGAAGGGAGGTGGGAGGGGAAAGACAACAATAGCCAGGACAAATGAACATGGGGGGGGAGTGGAAGAGCAGCCACGGACCAGTGACGGCACGACAGCGAGTGCAACTCTCTCTAAGCAGGGCGGTGTGCAGCCTGCTGGTTTAAGTAGGATGTGTGGGAGGAGCTCTTTCACCACTTAACTACAGGCATGGCCCTAAATTTATTTAACTTACTATGTGTGTTTATGGAAATATCCCACTGCTGCTGTAGTGGCACCATGAGCCTCTGAGGAAGGGTGCCCAATATAAATAAATTCTACTACTTCGATTACTATAGTACTACTCTGCACAGTGCAAGAGAACAGCAGTCAAAGCATACTGGATGCTGGACTGCATAGCCAGAGGAATTACCACCGGGAAGACGGAGGTAATTCTGCCACTGTACAGGTCCCTGGTAAGACCACACCTGGAGTACAGTGTGCAGTTTTGGTGCCTGTATCTTAAGAAAGATGTCAACTTGTTGGAGACAGTTCAGAGAAAGGCAACCAAAATGATACAAGGCCAGCAGGGCAACATCTATGAGGAGATGCTATGGGAGCTCAACATGTACTCTTTTGAGGAAAGAAGGGAGAGGGGAGACATGACTGAGACCTTCAGGTACCTTAAGAGTATTAACAGGGTGAGCACTGGTGCACTGAGGGCTTCTTAAGCCTTTGTGGCACAGCCTTTAGAGGCACAGCCTAAAGCTGGTGGGGGAAGGTTCAGGAGAGAGAAGAGGAGGCACTTTTTCACTGACAGGGTAGTGGCCAAGTGGAATGAGCTGCCAGAGGAAGTGGTAGCCCTAAAAATGGTGGCAAGCTTCAAGAGCGATTGGGACAGGATGAGGGGAAAAATTGCTGGCAGAAGAGGAGTGAGTAGGGAGAGGGCAAAGTAGACGGAGGTCTAAAGAGAAATGAGGGATAGTTTCTACTGTAAGTACATAGGGAGCTGCACAATCAAACAGACTCGATAGATCATAAGCCTTTAATCTGCTGGCATGTTCCTATGTTCATATGCACTACCATTAGATACTAGGGTGCTGAAGCAAATAAGTACATGACTAGTGTCAATAATAAGAAAATTATCTGGTGCCCTTATGTAGGAGACCAACTAAATGGCTGAATTGATAGGCATGTTGTAAACAGATTTATCAAGCTTAGGAACTTCATGAGATCTCTCCAAAATAATAAATCAGTGTGTCTTTTTATAATGGAATATAATACACTGATACAGAAATGTAATCATAATTTATCCTTGGCAAAAAGTAATAAGACCAAAGACCTGCCAATAAAAGAAGAATCAGCATTTATATAGTGCTTTTCATACACATTGTATCCCAAAGCACTTTACAAGCAATGCTAGACTGGTAGTGAAGTGACTGAATATGTAGTGGCAGCCATATCGCACATCAACACCCACACACAGCCTTGGACAATTGCATGGACCATTTTTTATGGGAAGGGGGATATTGGCCAGGACACCGTAAATGTCCCCTACTCTTTGTGAAGAGTGCAGTAGGTTCTTTTATATCTACCTGGACACCCACCAGGACAGCACCAGGATGGGTAGAAGGGACCTCGGTTTAACATCTCATCTGAAGGTTGGCACATCCCAACAGTACAGCACCCCCCTAATACTGCACTCAGGTGCCAGCGTTTAGGTATGTGTCCAATCCCGGTGTGGGACTAGAACCCACAACCTTCTGGCCCAGAGGTGGATACGCTGTCAGCTGAGCCACGCTGACTGAAAAGCTTGCATAACACAGAATGCAGAGCTAAGCAGAAGTTGTCTTAACAACATAACCAAATTGGCCTATAAAGGAACCATCAATAATAGATTAAAAAGACTTGGCATAGAAGTTTTTTTAGTTTGTTTACTGAAGTCTGTCTGATGTGAATAAGTTCTGTTCAGCTACCACAGGAAAGAATCAAAGAAACCAAAATTAAATTATGACTACAATTACTAATTCTGAGTCCTGAAGCTTTACGGGAAATCGAATAATTCATTACAAACTGAACCTTATCTTATGTTCTGGGAAAATGTGGTGCACAGAAAACAATTGGCACAACTGAGGTCCCAAACCTACTATGACATTAATAAACCTTTTGATGTACTTAAGGAATGTCGCCCGGATTAAACCCCTAATTCTGCCTGCTGCCCTCCTTGCGCTGGTACATGCCTTTGTCATGTCAAGGCTAGACTATTGTAATGCTCCTTACTTTGGGGTAAGTGGAGGGAACCTCCGTTGACTGCAGCTGGTACTGAACCCAGCAGCCAGGTTGCTGATGGGCCTTCCCAGGTCCTGTCATGTGCACCCAGTCCTGTGGGGCCCGCACTGGCTGCCTGTTAGATGGAAGATCATCTTCAAGGTGAATTTGCTCACCTATAAGGTGCTATACAGCTTGGGATCTGGCTGCCTGAGTGACCGACTGACCCCCTGCTCTCCCCGTGGGCTCACTCCGCTCCTCCACCAAGGGCCTCCTGGTGGTTCTGAGGGCCAGGCTGAAAGCTTCAAGAAACTGTGCATTTGAGGTGGCCAGCCCATCCCTCTGGAACCCACTCCCAAGATCTCTGATGGAGACCCCATCAGTGGAGGCTTTTAAGAGGGGTCTGAAGGCACACCTTTTTAAAGAAACTTTTTTTTAGTTAATTACAGCATTGATCTTATTATTATTGATTTATTACTGATTTTAATTGTCTGTACTCATTTTACTGACCCTGTATTTCTCGTATGTAATTTTATATGTTTCTTACATCTCCTTGTAAAGCACCCAGAACACTGAATAAATAAAGATTTACTTGCTTACTGTATGTGAGGAAATAACATGTATGTGTGGCATGCAAACTGAAAAAAATTTTAACACATTTTACTGTGCATTGCCAGATGCATAACCACTCAAGAAAAAGGTTATTAGAACCTCTGATAAAAAGCAACATACTATTATGTCAAATGAAGAAAAAGTATTCCAATGGCAATTTAATTCTAAAAAGAGCCAGCTATACTTGTTATGGCACTGGGGCCCAGATATTCAAAGGAGCTGCACCTGGTGCAACAGAGTTGCGCCGGTGCAACCCCGCATTGCACCCCAGTGGCATATTGAGAAGGCTGCCCGGTGCAGCACAACTCCCGATGTGCCAGGGCGCAATGTAATTGTATGCAGTGCAGATTCAGGGGGCATGCCCATGCATATGCGGCACATACCGATATTCAGCCCGGGATGTGTGGTGCATATGCCGGCGCACCCCTGCACTGCGCCGCATAGGGGGGCTCAAAGTTGAGCCCACGCAGAGTAGGAGCAAATCATGGCCACCCACAGGGGAGCTTCTGTATTGCACGGGGCAACACAGCAGCCCAGCCATGGGTAGTCACCCGCCCACCCAGAACACTGTCCGCAAGCACACAACCCTGGTGATCTAGTGGAACCCCCCACCCGTAGCTGTGATCGTGCGGTATATGTGTCCAAAGATAGCCCTGGTAGTCTAGTGTATGAATCACGACCATCCCTGGTGGTCTAGTTGTCCCCCTCCGACCCAAGTCCCCGATTTCGGCTGCATGATACGACGTCCCTGGTGGCCTAGTGGAAACCCCCTACCCATTACCATGGTCGCAGTACACATCTGTATTGAAACCCCTAGTGATCCAGTGGGGACCATCATCGGCGGGCGGCTGCATCCCGCTTGCATACCGCCTGCCGTTCGGTAATGACAGGTACAGTATGGGCTGAAGCCCATTAGTCCCCAGTGTGGACTATCGTATGCCTGCAGGGCATATCACTAGACAGTCCCAAAACTGTGAATGGCTCCATTCATATTCGGATTATCTAGTACAGTATGCCCTGCAAGCCCATTGGTCCACACTGGAGACCAATGGGCTTAAGCCCATACTGTACCTGTCATTCAGCGGGCGGCCAGGTGGTGTGCTGGTGGGGATGCAGCTGCCTCGCTGATGATGGGGGGAGAGCGGGGGTAAGGTGCTCTGTGGGTGGGTGGGTGGGAGTGCCACTGGATCACCAGGGCGTTTCAATATGGGTGTGTACCCATGATCGTGACAACGGGCAAGGGGGGTTCCACTAGACCACCAGGGACATCGTAATGTCATATATTGGGGAATCAGGGACTCCGGTGGGAGGGGGGACCACTAGACCACCAGGGATAGTTGTGATTCATACACATGGGGGCATCAGGGACTGGGGGGCACTAGACTACCAGGGCTATCTTTAGTGACATATGCCACACAATCATGGCTAAGGAGTGGTGAAAGCCCCAGAATCCCCACAGCACACGTCATGCTGTGCTGGGCACCAGGCGCAAGTCACTGACTTGTCCTGCACAAGGCATGCAAATGGAGCCATAATGACATGTAAATGGCCCCATTTGCGCCTTGCATATATTATGGCCTTATTTGCATGCCCCCTACTGAATATCATGGGTGATGCGCCTGGTGCAACTCGCTTGCGCTAGCACATCTCCGTGCTCCCTATCAGTGGCTTGTGCTGGCACAGTGCCACTGCACCATGCGCAGTTTGTGTGCTGCCCATGCCATATTCAACAGTGCTATGCCATGGCGCAGCACCTTTGAATATCACCTGGACCTGGACCTGGACCTGGCCCTGGCGCATCACAGTTGCGCTGTGCCCAGGCTTGCGGCACTGCCTGGTGCAGTCTGAATATCCCGCCCTATATGCCTGTTGGGTAGTGAATGAACTCACTTGGTGCCATATCAAATCCTGATACTATTATATTAACTCTCAATTTTACACTGTCAAATATCTGTTATATTTATCAAAGGGACTATATTTTATTCTGCACTTGTAGCACTTTAGATAGCATAGCCATGTTAAATCAGCTCTTTGCAATATAACTTTGATATTTTGTGTTTTTGTTTTTACTTGGGTAATAGCCTATGACTTACCTTAAATAAACTTTAACTACCTATTAGGAGGCACTGCCTTCAAATCAAAAGAAACCACTTTCGATCAGAAAAAAGTACGCATGTTTGTACAGAGAGTGATGGGGCTCTAGAACAATTAGCTTGCATATGTTGTGTTGATATGCAACCTCAGCATTTGTGGAGTTCTAACCCATCATTGTTGGGGTGAACCAGTGTTGAGCTGCTGACTCAGCATTGTTGGGATTGTAACCCATTACAAGCGTGATTCCCCAGCATTGATGGGATATTAACTAATTGCCAGGGTGCTGATCCAGCATTGGTGGTGGTAATTCAGTCTTGGAGTGCATATTCAGAATTGGGGGGGTGGAAATCCATTGTTAGGGTGCTGACTTGACATCACTGGTGTAGTAATGCATTTTTGGAGCACTGCTACAGCTCAGTGGGTTCGTAACCCCCTCTTGAGGTGCTAGCATTGAGGAGTGTTAGGGTTCTAATGTAGCACTGGGGAGTGAAAAACACATTTTTGGGTGTTGCCAGCATTTAGAGGATGGTATCATAGTCTTGGGTGCTAGCTCAGTATTGGTGGGGTGCAAACTCATTTTTAGGGTGTTGAGCCAGCATTGAGGGGCTGAACCAGTTATATGGTGTTGATTTAAATTTGATGAGGTGCTAATCCAACACTGGTGGTGGTAACTGTCATTTGGGTGCTAGCCGCGCCACATTAGAGGTGAGGGTGGGATGGTAGCAAAGCATCAGAAGGTAGGAACGCTACAGCTGTCTATGCAGCTGCCTGTGACATGGTGCTAAACAAAGTAAAGCTGATTTGTAATAAGGCGTGCCTCATTATAGTTGGTGCAGATAACTATACTCATAGTTGTACCCTTTACACACTCACTAACTGGCTACCTTTACCTAGCAGAATAAAGCTCCAGACCTGTTTGCTAGCTAAAAAGGTGCTTTTGGGCCTAACTCCCCCTGCTTTAACAAATTGCTTCCATACTGTCTCCAACCAATACAACACCAGGAACAGGGCCAGGAATGCACTTAAGCCTCCTTTCATGCGTACTCAGCTGGGCAAGCAGTCATTTGTTGTCAGGGCCGCTAACTGGTTAAACAAATTGCCTGATACACTGCTAAATCGCCCCATGTTTAATCAGTTTAAGAGATTTTTGCAATCTGCCTTTGCAGTCCAATGCAACCGGTAACCATTAAACCATTTTATTTGGTTTCTCTCTGTACATTACCTGTGACTTTTTATACAACGATCTGTATTTTTTTTTTCAAAATTGTATGTGACTGTCCTGCCTTAAGTGCTTTGAGACTGATTCAACTGCATTTCCTCTGGAACTGCTTATTGTAATGTTTTTTGTAAGTATGTATTTGATGTGAAACCTCTGTAAATGAGCACTTATACTCAAAGGTAATCTCCGGAGTTTTCAATAAACAATGAACTCTGTGCTGGTATGGTAAACCAGCTTTGGAGGGCAACAGCTATGTATTGTTGTATGTACTATTGTTCATAAAGGACAGCAGAGGGATCATCAGAGTGAAGGAGGCAGAGGGTAATGTGGAGGCACTGTGGGTCATCCTGAAAACCACAGGGGGGAAGAGGGTCAAAATAAGGTGATCTATAGGCCCCCATGCTGGCTGACGATCTTGAAGGTTGCCTGCTGGCTGATATCAGGGGTCCCTGTGGGCATGAAGGGGAGGTGGTGGTGATATTGGGTGACCTAAATATGCTGGCTATGGACTGGGGAACTATAATGTCCCCTTTGGTTAGGAAACAGAGGATGCTGGACGTTTTCCAGGATGCTTTCCTAACCAAGCAGGTTATGGACCCAACGAGAGAAGGCCATATCATGGATGTGGTCCTGGCTGATAGTGAACTAGTAAGGGACATTGAAGTGGGAGACCCCGTAGCTGGAAGCAAACATGACATGGTCTGGTTTCTATTGGGCCTGGGGAGGAAAGGGCTCATTCAAGAATGGTGGTAGTTGATTTTAGAGGGGCAGACTTTAGGAAAATGGTGGAACTGCTAGAGCATCACTTGGGGGAGATAAAACCGGGTGTGGATGTGGAAATTAGGTGGGAAATTATCATGAAAGGGATACAAAAGGCTACCAGGGATTTTGTGAAAGTGAGTTGTAAGGGGGGGGGGTAGGTCTAGGAAGCCATGCTGGTGGACAAAGAAGGTTCAGAAGGCAGTTAGAGAGAAGAGGGCTGCATACAGAAGATACAAAAGCTCTTGTGGGGTCTTGGATAGGGAGGAGTGTATTCTGATGGCCAGGAAGGTTACCAGAGTGGTTAGAGGAGCCAAGGTTAGAAAGGAGTGGAGACTGGTGCAGGGGATTGGGGGGGAGGGTTCTTTAGGTATATCAGGGAGAGAAAGAGAGTGAAGGGGCAGTTCAGCATGTTAAGGATAGAGGGAGGGTGGGCGGAGTAGGCTGGTGAACAGGTAGACGTGCTCAATGAGTACTTTGTATCACTCTTCAATAGGGAGGATGTCAAGGGGCTTCAGGGCAGGGGAAAATGGGGGGTTGAAGGGTTGGAGGCCTGGCTTGAGGGGACTCCTAGCATCACTCAGGAAGATGAGGGAGCAGCCCAGAACAGGAGGGGGCACACAGGGTCTGCCATGGGGGGTTACAGAGGAGGAAATCTCTGTAGGCTGGGTGTGGGAAGCCCTCAAGTCCCTAAAAAAGGGCAAAACCCCAGGTCCTGATGGTATCCACCCCAGAGTTCTATGGGAGTTAGCAGATGTCCTGGCTGCCCCACTGGCAAACCTTTTTAATGCTTCTCTGCAGATGGGAAGGGTACCCAGGGATTGGAGGCAGACGCATATAGTGCCCATACACAAAGGGGGCTCAAGGGGGAACAAAGGGAATTACAGACCAGTTAGCCTGACATTGGTGGTGGGGAAGTTGATGGAGGCCATCCTAAAGGAGAGGATGGGAGCATGCTTGAGGGAACAGGGACTCCTCGATGATAGGCAGCATGGCTTCATCTCGGGCAGATCATGTCAGACTAACCTTGTGGAGTTCTATTAGGGGGTGATGGTGGCACTCGATCAGGGTAGATTGGTGGATATCCTCTTCTTGGACTTCAGCAAGGTGTTTGATTCAGTCCCTTACATAGGCCTACTGGAGAAGCTGGTTGGGGGGGAGGGACACAAATGGTCAGGTGGATTGGTAGTTTGTTGTCTGGACGTACCCAGTGGGTGGTAGTGTGGGGGGGTGATCTCGTCTTCTAGGCGGGTCATGAGTGAGGTCCCACAGGGTTCAGTCCTAGGTCCGCTCTTTTTTAATGCCTTTATCTCTGTTATCGGGGGGAGGTATCAAGTGAGAAATTAGCATCTTTGTGTATGACGCTAAACTTGGGGCGGTGGTGGAGGGGGAAGAGGGCAGGATGCCCCTGCAGGGGGCCTGGATATCCTGGAGGGGTGGTCACACACCTGGAAACTGAACTTTAACTACAGTAAATGCAAGGTGCTTCACCTAGGGAGCAGGAACCCAGAACATGTATACACCCTAGGGGGGACATTCTACAGGCCTCGCCTGGGGAAAAAGACATCTGGCAGATGTCAAAATAAATAATTCTGAACAATGCAGGAGGGCTGTGGCTAGGGCAAATAGAATGCTGGGCTACATCATGAGAGGGGATCATCTCTAGAAGCAGGGAGGTGATTCTGCTGCTGTACAACAGCCTGGTTAGATCACATCTCGAGTACTGAGTGCAGTTTTGGAGACCGCACCTAAGGAAGGACATCTTGCTCCTGGAGAGGGCCAGAGGAGGGCAACTAGGATTATCTGGGGGCTGGGGGATAGGACATATGAAGATCGACTTGGGGAGCTCAACCTCAGTAGAAGAAAGAGGGATGGGGGGAAATATGATCGAGGTCTTCAGGTACCTGAAAGGAATAAATAAGGTAAGCCTAAGTGGTTTCCTTCAGAGGAAGGAGGAAGGAGTCACCAGAAGACACAGCTGGAGGCTGGAGGGGGGAAGACTCTGGGGGGGAAGGAGGAAGCAGTACTTCACTGAAAGAATGGTGGAACCATGGAATGCACTGCCTGAGGAGCTGGTGGGGATATCTGTGGTGGAAGGGTTCAAGAGGGGCTGGGACAGGCTTAGGTGGGGGGAAAAGTGGGAGAAGGCTTGTCCAGGGGGGTGGGACTTTGATGAAGACTGAGACAGTACCCGATCAGGGTACTGACTCCTGAGCAGACACGATAGACCCTTAGGCCTACTCTGCTGGCATGTTAGTCTGTATTTGGGTGCTGATTCACCCATGTTGTAATTGTAAGATAAGCAGGTTTCAGTAGCATGCTAAACCAGTGTTGGGATATTGAACTAGCACTGGGGTGCTGACCCAGAGTTTTTAGGGTGCTATGTGGAGATGATCATAGTGGCATTATAGCTTGTCAACCTTTAGTGTGGTTTTGACATGCATTATAAATGGCAGAAAATACAAATGAAGAGGACATAGAAATGGCGGAATACTAACAGCATGATCTTTCAATAATCAGAATTCTTACATATGGTCTGTATCATGTTGGGTGGTATATAGTGTATGCATATTGTGTTGGTGTGTGTATGTATTCTACTAGCATGCATGTTTGCACTTTGATACTGAAGGTGCTAATGAGATGAACTATGTGTTTTTTTCTCTATACAGCATCAACAGCGGCTATCTGTACATCACCATCATCTACAACGTCTCAGTCAGTCTGGCTGTCTATGCACTCTTCCTTTTTTACTTTGCCACCAGTAACCTACTGCGGCCCTTTGAACCTGTGATCAAGTTCCTCACCATCAAGTCTGTCATCTTCCTCTCCTTCTGGCAAGGTGGGTCCCAACTGCCTTTAACACCTAACACTCTGTTTCCCTTGTAGTACAGGCTACTGCCATTTTGCTTGACTTGTTTTTGGCCTTTTGGTGTTGGAATGGGTACACAAGTTCAGTAACAGTATGAACCCAATTTCAAACCAGGCCAGATTAAAGGTTTCTAACCATTTCTACTAGCTACTCAACCAAAAGCTCCCTGCAGCTACAGTATGTAGGGCACACCGCATGCTTATGTTTTACCGCAAATTTAATTTGACTGACCTGTAATTATTATTTTTCCTCTCAGGGCAAGGTATATAGTGACAAGATGGTTCTCAGGTACAGCAGACAAGGATCATAAATTAATTTACTAATGTATAATGGATATGTATGTCTACAAATTCTACTAATATAGACAAGACGACAAACTCAGTAGTTACACTTTGTTGTGAACCTGCACTTTAAGGAAAGTGTTGGAGAAGGTGATTTCTATACAACTGCAGCTGACCATGGGCAGTTATTAAATCTTTGACATGGAGCAATGTGGTTTCAAGGCTGGTCACCATATTGGACAAAGTAGTGAATTACTTTGTCCTATGAATGGATACGGAGCTGTCCTAGATGCCATTGCAAGATCTGTGTTTGGCACCAGGGACCATATGATGCTGCAGGCCTGAGGATCTATGGGGTCTCTGAAACCTTCCTTGAGGGATTCCAGTCTGTCTCTCTGGGTAGTGTCATTCAGCGATGCTGGGACATTATCATCATGGAGTGAGATGGTACCTCAGGGTTTCATTACAACAATGTTGTTGCTTAATGAAAACAAATGATGCCCTGAGGCAAGATCACCAAGATGCACAGCATGAGGTGTAATTTCGTGGCAGATGATACGTGATTGAACTGTTTCTTTTCTGCAGTTGATGGTGGTAGGATCACTGCATAAATAGGTGCCTGGTGGAGGCTGGGGTATGGATACAGGCTGAGACATGGAAGGGAACACTCCCAGTCCTCTCACTTGAATGGGAGGATTTGGTTTCATCTGGAATAGTGAGGAGTTCAGGGTTTTACTAGTCTGTAACCTGACAACTAAGTCTCCAGTGTCTTCTCTGATGATGATGATGATGATGATCTTCTACCACCTCGGAGACATTGACAAATTGCTGTCCTCACTCCTGATTGGCCATCGCTGGCACATCAAGACTCAGTTACTAGGTATTAAAGTATATATGAGCTGGAATCATTTGATTCTTGCTGGATTATTTAGAGGTTTTTCAAACCAGGATAGTCTTGATTAGTTGTAATAACTCTTACACAAGAGGGTTCATTGAGGGGGGATGTGTCCAGCAGCAGAATGGTTAGACGCTTGAACACTGATAGTTACTTGAAAGTAAACAGTCAGACAGCTTCATATTTGCATCAAAATGTGAACAATATGCAAAAATAAAGTACAGACAAAATGCAAAAACAAACATTGGACAAGAGATGCTGTATATGCATACATATATAGTGTCATCAGTGCCTTACCGAAAATACCATGCTGTGTGCTGTGCATCATACAAAACACTCCAGCAGAAGGACCAAAAAAGGCCAGCTCAAAAAAAAGAAAATGATGCCAGATCAAATTTGTTTTGCACTTGTCTGCAGTGCAGGCTGATGTTGTGTGTGTGTTATGGGGGAGGGACCTGCTGAGTTGATATTGTTTCAATTTTTTGAGATGGCAGCCTCAATGCCAACTCCAAAACAAATCCCAAACTGATCTACTGTACCAAAAACATCTCTCCCATGAACACAAAGTGGCCACACATATGCAGGACTATGCTCATTCACTTTACTCAGCTTCCTACCCTCCAGTTTCCAAAACTGTAAACTAAACCCCTGTGCTCCTGGTTAACAGCTACAGCACTGCACTCAGCCCACGAAACACTGTCGACTGCTATCAGGTGCACATCTAACATCAAAACAGAAAGAACGTCGAGTTTTAAAACACAAAAAGCAGTGTGACTAGGTTTGATCTATAAATATTTCCAGATGACCGGGGTTCAAATAGTTACATTTCCACTGTACTTCATTATATTTATGTGCACGTATATAATAAGCATCTGTTTGTCTGACTGTCTGTCTGTCTGTCTGTCTGTCTATCTATCTATCTACTGTATCTATCTATCTATCATACTGGCATGATAACACCAGTATGGTTAGGGTTGAATAAGGTGTTTAATGTTAACTCCCAATTTTTGCAGCTTAGTAACTTTGGTGGTGTTCAACAACATTTCCCCAGATTTGGCATGCACTGTCTCAGAGGCACGTTCTCAAGAAGCACAGAGTTTTGTGATGGCAGCTTCTGTGGTTTCTCAGATACAAATGTTGATTTATAACACAATGCATTTTTCTATACTTATTACACTTTGTTTTGCTCTCACGCACAGCCTACGTTACAGAATTGTTTTTTTGCCACTTTTAGGGTACAAGCAGCTGGTGCTAAGATAGTGCCTTTTGAGGGTTTCATGAAAAAATATTAAACAGTTCCAGACTTATAAGGACTTAAAAGTTTTTTTTCTGAGCATCCTCAGTAGGGTTCTTGATACACCCAGAAATTTTAGGGGCATGACAGGATTTTGTATTAACACCGCTTAGTTATCATGACACTAAAACTGTTTTTGGGTTGCAACGCCCACCATCTTGTTGTTTTCCCAAACATTAATACATGGAAAATATCTAAAAATTATCAATTTTGAAAAAACAATCCCCTGAACCGAGCTAAGAGGGACCCATTTAGCTAGATTCTGGTCTTTGTTTCCTTTTTTTTTTTTTCAGATTCAACCCAGAAATATCTTTCTTGGGCACCCTGAAATCCTAGGTGCCCAACTTAGTGAGAGGAGCTTTTTTTTTTTTTTGGCTCACACACAAAAGTATGTGCATGTGTGTGTGTGCATGTGTGCACATGTGTGTGTGTTACAGTATTACTGGTTTAAATTCAATAATATTTGTTTTCAGATGTCCACGTTACATCATTAAGACCTAAAAATGCATAGTATACAGAAATGCCTCAGGATTTACTAGTAATTCCCATTTATTCATTTTTTCAAGCTGTAAATACATTGTAAGCAACCCACCTCGGAAGGTAGCCAGTTGATGCCCCTGCATGTCCACAGCACTGAGCTATGGGAAAACTCATGTATACGTGGGTTTGGTATGTTGTAACACACATGAACCAAATATATCTTCTGTTAGTGTTCACCTTATGGATATCAGCAATCAAATTCTTTTTTTTTCCATCAAGCTTTTTCATTTATTGTCTGCTCGGGCTGGGGCTTGTCGGTCCCTTCCCCATCCACTATGCTTGCCTATCTGCCTCAACCCAGCTGGGTCCCTTAGACCCCCACAGATTGCCCCCATGGTGGTGCCAAGTGGAGGAGGGCCATCTTCCTTCCCACCCAGATACTCACATCCCATTGCTGAGTCCTAGCTAGATGGCAGTGCAGAGCAGAGGGCAGGTGAGCATGATGTTATTGAGCCGGGGCAGACCATTTTTTTTTTCTTCCTTGTTACTGAACCTCAGCAGTGCAGAGGGTGTGTGTACATGGAGGAACACATGCAGTCTGGGACTGTGATTTTTTCCTTCTCCTAAGTCTGTCTCCCAAGCACTGACTCTGGGGGGCACCAACAGTCTGTTTAACCCATTCCATTGGAGAGGTGAAGCCTGAACATACCTGGTGGGACCTGAAAGATGGTGAATTATGCCTGGGCAAGGCTAAGCAAGAGGAAACTCTGGTGAAGATCCGTCACAGTCCTGACATACAAATTTGTCATCCAACCTAGGTACAGGGATAAAAGATTAATAAAACTATCTACTAGCTGATTCCCTCTGAAGTTTCCCTCAGGATAGCTAGCACTGGGTATGCAGTTTTATCTAATGAAGCAAATGATTAGAGGTATTAGGGCTGAAACAATCTCAACTCAGTCTCAAACTTTAAATGAGTAAGAAGCCTGACTCACTGGCTTGAAGCTGGGCATGGAATGTGAGTGCCTAGTGGGCCACTTTTGGTAAGCAGATCTGGCATTGCCAGATGAACTGAATGCTGGGTTAAGGTGCCTGATGCCAATGCTCATCAGACCCCAGAAAGGTGTTAGTTGATATAGACAGCAGGACAATGGCCATAGAAAGTCAGAATCAGCCAAGAAGTGTGTAACAACTCACTCGCTGAATCAGCTAGCCATTAAAATGGATGGCACTGGAGCGTTGGGCCCATACCCAGCCACTGCTGGTAATGGGAGTCAAGTGGTTATGCCACACTGAGTAGGAGGGCTGCTATGGTGGCACTGATGATGAGGGCCAGTTCTTGGATCAAGCCACCACAGGTGCAGATCTTGGTGGTAGTAGCACATGTTGAAATGAGAGCTTTGGCGGCTGAAATGGAGAAGGGTTCCATGCGAACAGCAGTTGAACATTGGTCAGTCAGTCCTAAGGGACTGGAGAATCATTCTAAATGGACAGGCCTTCAGCCAATTAAAAAGGAGTCAGCTTCAGATCCCCAAACAATCCTGGAGAAGCTAGCAGGGGCCCCAAATAGAGTTCTATTTTCTTTGTAAAAGGGCAAGGTGCCCTGGAATGGGTTTGCCCCAACAGATGAGCCCAAGCCCTGGAAAGTGTTGCAGTTCTGGTGGCACCTGGTGAGCTCCAGCTGGCCATTGAAAATACAAGGGAGATGGTGTAAGTCTCATGCAGTGCTGTCCTCATTTTCACAGCAGGTCTGCAAGCTGAACAGCCTCTAGTATGTTAGAACAATGTAGGTAAGGGAAGTCAGCAAGCCAGATCCATAACTTTGGAATAAGGGCTGGCTCTAAAGGCTGTGTCAGTCAGGCTTAGGCATGGAGTGAGGCTGAGCATGCACTGTGGCTGGACAAGGTATCATGCCCAAGCAGAGGAGACTTTGGATGTAAGCCCAGACCTTCCTGAATATCGCCCTGGCCTTGGTGGACATCGGTGTCGATCGGCTTCCTGCATCACCAAGCATCTAGCAGCTGACTTAGAACTGGTGTGGACCAGGGAAAGCCAACTGTTTAATTAAAACAAAGCATCATGAATGCCTGAGACAGGTGTTGATGCAATGTGATTTCTAACCAGAGCCCTGAATGTCAAAGTGAAGAAATTCAATGAAGCACAGGTAAACAGCAGGAGTAACTATGACTCTCTTAAGGTAAGTGATGTATACCAGAAGCTTTAGAGGCTGCTAATGGTTGGACAGCCATGAAGCCAAAGGGTAGCAATTGGGATAACTCTTATATGCCCCTACCTCCCACTGAAGGGATGAAGGGCACTTTGAGGAGGGAGCCTGGAGGAAGGTTCCAGGGTCAGGAGGTGATTACCTACAGAAGTCTGCATGGGGTCAGATTGCAGGGCCAAGCAGAGTTCTATGAGGTCAGCCTCAGGGTGCCCCTATCTACCATGGAAGGGGGTGAAGGGAACTTGGGGGACAGAACCTGGAGTCAGGCTCCAGCACCAGGTCACCCAATCCTGCCTATGGAAGCCTGGCAAGGGTTCAGATTTGCCCGAACTAACTCCTGCTGAAGAGGTGAAGTGGACTTTGGAGAGATAACATGGACCAAGCTGTGACCAGATGGCCCAACTATGCCTACATAAGTCTGCATGAGGTTGTGTCTGCTCTGCTGGGACCCAGCAGAGTTCCACAGCATCGGACATAGGGTGCCTCTATCTCCCACCGAAGGGATGAAGTTGACTTTGGGAATGACACACATAGGCAAGTTCAAGGAAATGTTCATCAACATGGATTTTGAGGAAAATCCGGAGACTAAGTCCAATCAGGAGTGGTCAGGAACTCCAAAGGGCACACTGGATCTGGGGAGAAGGCACCTTCCAGGGCTTGTCCTCTGGGGGACAGTGTCCAGTGACTGGAGACTTGGTCCTGAGTTTACACTTTGCAAGAAAAATGTGAAGTCTGGATCTCCTCCTCCTTCATGGCCTGGTGATGCCCTCCCAACCCAGGGTACAGACCCAATGGCCAGGTCAAGGAGATGGGTTGTCACCCTGGATGGAGTCTCTTCTCCCAGAGGACTCTCAGCCCAAACAGGAACTGAATGTTGTTGAATGCAACATATTGATTGCCTGCCTCAGAGGCAGGGTGCTGAAAGCACCCATGCACACCTCCTGCCTCCAAGACACACAGGGTATTCCGACACATGTTGAACCCAGGTCTCAGCACAGTATCATATGTCCCATACCAGCCACAAATGCACTAACTAAGGCAGCTAGTAGAAGGCCACACCTGAGATGCAGGTCGGAGAAAAAAGGCTGAATGCAACACATTGAGTGCCTGCCTCAGAAGCAGGGTACTGAAAGCCCATATGTACACCAGCTGCTTCTGTGGCAAGCAGTGTATTCAGACACTTGTTGATCCCAGGTCTTGACAAAGTGTCATAAGTCCCATACTTGTCCCAGATTCACTAATGGCACTGGTACAAGGCCTGTACCCAAGGTGTTGATCTGAGAAACAGAGGCAAATTGTGCTGAATGCAGCATACTGAGTGTCTGCCTCAGAGGCAGGATTCCAAAATCCCACATGTACACTGACTGCCTCCAAAGCAGGCATGTTATTCAGACACATGTCGAACCCTGGTCTCGACACAATGTCATATGTCCCATACCTGCCACAGACTCAGTAACCAGTGCCACTGGTACAAGGCCCATACCCTAGCTCTTTATCTGAGAAACAGAGGCTGACTGTTGCTGAATGCAACATATTGAGCCCCTGCCTCAGAAGCACGGTCCTGAAAGCCCACGCGTACACTGGCTGCCTCTGAGGCAGGCAGAGTATTCAGACGCATGTCTAATCCAGGTCTCAACAAAGTGTCATATATCCAATACCTGCCCCAGACCCACTGACTAATGCCACTGATTCAAAACCCGCATACAAGGTGTTGGGCTGAGAATTAAAGGTTGAATGATGCTGAATGCTACATATCAAGTGCCTGCCTCAGAGGCAGGTTCTAAAAGCCCACATTTATAACTACTACCTCTGAAGCAAGTGGAGTATTTGGTCACGCACTGAACCCACAGCTTGACACAGTGTCATGTGACCTATACCTGCCAAGGACTCACTAACTAATGTGGCTTTTATATGGCCAACACCTGTGATGTTGGTCTCAGAATGAGAGACTGAATGTTACTGAATGTAACATATTGAGTGCCGTCTCAGGGGCAGGGTTCTAAAGGCACATTTGTACATTGACTGCCTCCACGGTAGGCAGGGTATTCAGACACATGTCAAACCGAGGTCTTGACACTGTCACATGTCCCAAATCTGCCCCAGATTCACTAACTAATGCAGCTGGTACAAGGCCCAAACCTGAGGTGTTGGTCTGAGTAACAGAGGGCGAATGCAGCTGAATGCAAAATGCTGAGTGACTGCCTCAGAGGCAGGATTCTGAAAGCCCACATGTACACTGTCTGCCTTCTAAACAGGCACAATATTCTGACACATGTCAGACCCTGGTCTTGACACGGTGTCATATGTCCCATACCTGCCACAGGCTCACAAACTATTTTCCGCATAAACAGGGATATTGTTCACAAAATAAAATCAAGCAGAGAGAAAAGTGCTTTAGATCTGTTGGATCACAATGGTAAAAAACGAGCAATCAAATTAGCTAATAAAGAAATTAATATTTATGAGCTAATTTCCAATCTCTTTTTTTATAGCTGTGGTCCAACAGATTAAAAAAGAGCTTTTCTGCCTGCTTGCTTTTATTTTGTGCACAATATCACCATTTACAATGAAATGTTTAGCATATATCAGCAGAACTGTTGTAATCTAAAGAAAGCCAGTCTTCGCAAGGGGCTGTGCTGTGTTGCTTTCAAGGATCTAATGAATATTTATGAACTAATATACATGCCCTTGTTTCAATTGTTATCCAACAGATCTAAAGCTCTCTTCTGCCTGCTTGATTTTTTTTTGCACACAATAACACGGTTTACACTGAAATAATGCACCGAGTGATCTAAGTGATTTGATGTAGTGTATCACTGAAATTGCTTTACCATGACTTGTGGACGGAGGTGGGAGACATTCAGTATTTTCCTTTCATGGACCATGTGTGATGATCAGGGACAGTGGCAGGAGGTGGAGGTTATCTCTGTTTTTTGTTGCTGAAACATTTATCAATTTTGAGGCTTTTAGGTAAATTAGTGTGCTTGCCAGTGATAGGTGAGGGGAACTGAGGCAGAAAACAGGGGATACTTGGTATTTTCATTTTCACAGACTGTATGCTGATCAAGTATTGTAGGGGAAAGCAGTGTCAGTGTCAGTTTGTGCACATCAGAAAGGCTTTATTCCCAGTCTGAAATACAACCAGCTGATTGACACTGTCCCCCCCACTACATCACTTCAAATGCTCATTATTGTGAATGGCAACAAATTAACACCAATACTCAGAAGTGTGCAAAAATGGTAAAATTGTAAAACATTCTTGTAGCACATCTAAATAACTACAAAACAAATATTAACTAGGAGACTGAACACCCAGGGATGTGATCAGGAAATCAATAATGCTACTTCTTTACACAAGCTCTTTAATTAGCCAAGAGATATCTCTGGAGCCCAATTTACTTCACATTAAGCATTTTTTTCCAACTCAATTTTGATTTTAAAAGTACATTTTATAACTTTGGAGGAAAGAGTAAAAAAAAATGAAACGTTAGATAACTGACTCACCTAAAGAGCAGGATTATGTGTACTGATCATTTCAGTACCTGGGCTTTATTTAGCGTCAGTGTTTAGCTAGTTTTATTATTGCACTGTCATTTGTTTTTCCAAAAAAACACAACACTTACAATTTCCAATCACTCAAGCTGCTTATCCTACCACTGTGACATGACTGTTTTAGCCATGTGAAATAGCATGCAGTCATGTGTGAGGCATATTTATAAGGCAGCAAGTATGAATATCAGACTGTGGTAGCATCGCACAAAGTGCATAAGCACAGCATACCTCAGCCCACTGCTGGCAACCAACAACCAGGAGTCCAGGGTGAAAACTCATCCCAAACAGAGTAACGCTGTTCCCTGTGAGTGCTATATTCAGAGGACTGCATGTTAATGATCACATATGGAATGCAAAATACTAAGAGGATATTTGCATGCCATCATGTGTCCATTTGCAGCTCTGTACAATGCCTCCTTTCCTATGAATTTATTTACAAAGTTTGGCCAGAAATGGTATACTGTTCTGAAGCTTGTTATTGGTTTGCAATTTAGAAGAAGGGGAATTACAAACAGAGTGTGAAACAAATAAAATTAAACCAAATGCATTATTTGTTTTCCCAGCTTTGATCATTGCTTCAACCTTCACCCGCGCCCTGTAAAGTATTAATCCCTAGCAGTCTATTGGTATCCCCCAACTACCCAGATCCCTGTTATGAAATGAAATTACCATGGTAGTCCAGTGGCACCCGCTTAACACCCTACTCTCAGATGTGAAGAGAAATTACTTCTGGAAGTGAAGTGTGAAGATGGTACCACTAATATAGATACTTTTAAGTCTGATAGATGAAAAAAGATGAACAAACTCTGTCCAGAGCCGGTACGACTGCAGCCAAGATTTTAGGTGGAATACGGCACTGTCCGCCATGTCCAAGATGGTGGTCAGAGTTCAATGCACATGCACAATGGCTTGCGCATATGCACTGAACTCCAGCAGCACAGAGGCATAGTCTGATTCATGCATGCACACTGAACTCTGGCCACCATCTTGGATGCGGTGGACAGTGCCACCTTCCACCAGTACCGATAGACAAAATAGTGCATTGAACGCGCAGCGATTGCCCTTCACCTCCACAAGTCCATTCAGTATCCAGAAAGCTCCCATTTCTCTATTGTGCTCACAAGATGTCTTTATCACTTTTTTGCATCTGACTTAATGAAAGAAGAGCTCCTTGTAATATGACTTGAGCCAGGTTTTCATCAGTATTCTCTGCGGGTTTTAAATGCTTATTGTTAGCATCACTTTTCTTGTAACGTAAATGGACTCGCACGCTGCTGACACTGCTCCCTACCATAATGGGGCAACAGGTGTGCAAAAACAACTGAGAATACTGATGGAAACCTGCTCGGCACCATATTAAAAGAGCGCTCCCTTTATTATTTCAAATGTAGCAAAAAAGCAACAAAGCAGACAAAAATTGGGGAATGAAGAGTACTGTATATAACAAAAAATAATGGGTAATCTAAATTGGAATTAAAAAAAAAGCATAGGTCATAATTCTCACTATAACACACACTGCTGCATTAACATACATAGCTGTAAAGAACACTGGAAAGCCAAACACAGAGAACATGTCAACTGCAAGCGAGATGTCTCTTTAAAAAAAATGGCTTTCAAAGCTTACTATAAGGCCCTGTCCACACTGAGCCCTCTGTAACGTTACTGAGGGGTCAAACCGTTATCTTAACAGTTTGGGTCGGCACTGGTAACGTTAGAGCAGGCATTTTTTGACCCGTTACAGAACCCGCATATGAGGTGGTTTCAACAACAGTTTTGGTAATGCTTGCAATGCTGTAATGTTAGCAGTGGCAGTGTGGATGGGTGAGTGTGTAGCTCCTCTATTGCTCCCCTATCGCTTCCAGCAACATAAACTGCATTGTGGGATGCCACAAGGGTCACACCGCACCCTGAAGCAAACACTGTTTGGGCAGGCTGTAACGCCTTGGAAAATGGTTCCCTGGTAACGTGGAGACTCTGTAACATTACCAGTTTAAACCATTTTGCAAACCTTACAGATTTTTAAGACAGCAGTGTGGACAGCGCCTTGAATCTCAGGCCAGTGCTCTTTAAAGCCTATTCATGAGACACAGTGAGAAACCTGATGAATATTCAACTTTAGTTAAAAATGCCCACCACTGGTCCAAAGAAGGGGACCAACAGGGTTTTTGAAAATAAAACCAAAATGTGGCAACACGGCATAAGTGCATCAGTTCATTATAAATGAGAAAAAATGGCAAAACAGATATACTCATTTTCCTCAAAGTGAGTTGTCAACAACTCTCATACATGTAATATA
This sequence comes from Neoceratodus forsteri, assembly GCA_016271365.2. Classification (NCBI taxonomy): domain Eukaryota; kingdom Metazoa; phylum Chordata; order Ceratodontiformes; family Ceratodontidae; genus Neoceratodus; species Neoceratodus forsteri. Next base: position 20,156,678 of record JADMNL010000025.1, read on the forward strand.
CAGCACGTGAGGCGGAGTTTGGTGGTGGCTTTCAAAAATAAATTGTATTTTGAAGGAATCTAGCCGCAGGTCTGACTCGCATAGTTTCACAAATTTTTTTTTTGGTTTATGACAACCTGAGCAACAATCTTTGCATATAGTGCAGGAGCCAATCCAGCCAACAAGTCTATACACAATCTCTCAGTGGTTTCTGTACTTGTTGAGAGATGTCAAGGCAAGATGTGTGGGGGGGGTTCTGATCAGTTTTGGAATCTATTTATGCGAATGCATTTTGCTGATATTGCTGGCACATTCACATTGCATGATTCCTCTACAGTATGAGAAAAGCAGAACTGGGTTGTGCACAATATAAGGAATAATGTATGGGAGACCATACAAAACAAGCCTATAATGTATGGTAAGTACCTATTAACCACCATAATCAGCAGTTACATAGCTTTGTTATGCACTGTTTAGAATTTTAAAAGTTGTTAACCACACTTTGGAACTTCCAAACAGTGGCATAAGAAAAAATAATGCACCAGAGTTCCATAATTCTCACACATAGAATGCAAACAGTGTTTTTTTGACCATACACTATAAAAGATGATGGCTGGGGATCGGGTGACATCACGCTGAAATCACCTCTCGTGGTTGCTAGGGCTACAGTAAACCTCTCGAGCTGCGCTCTCGAGGTTTACCATGTTGCCCTAGCAACCACTCGAGGAGATTACAGTGTGGTTATCACCCGATCCCCAGCCATTATCCTCTATGTTTTCCATTACGGTGTAGAGATAACAACGTACCCACCTCGAGAATGAAACTCGAGAGGTACATGCTGTTATCTCAACCCTGAGATAGAAACACAGGCAAGTTGTGTATGTACACCTGAATTTTTTTTTCATAGTATATGGTTCATTTTCTTGTTCTGGTAGGAATTTCTCTCTTTCTGACATTTCTTCAGAAAGAACTACAAAGACATTTATTTTGTGTGTCAGTTTGTAGTGTGTGTGCGACTGGAGCAGAGTGAGGGAATGACAGTGAAAGTGGGAGCAGGAAAGCTGCAGTAGTCAGTGCAAGAGGGAACGTCAGGTGCACTGATTATAGAATGAGCACAACAACATCTTTTAGAACAGGCACAATAACTTTTCAACTGTGCACAACAAGTCTTTCAACTGGCCGAATTCCATACAAAGTAAGCATTAACCATACAGTATTTCAATCAGGAGTCAGGACTTCCTCGGAGAAGCACTAGGACTGACTTCACCATGGGTTTGCTTAATTCATTATTCTGCTAGAGGTTGTTTTAGTAAATACATAACCTTCTGTACAGTATTCATGCACTGCCTTTATGCACCTATCACACATACTGTGAGAATATAGAAAACTGGCCAGCGTCCCACAAAGGGGAAAGAAAGTCTTGTTGCCACATGAGCTCTCGAGTCAGGCTACTAATGAACATGGGCCAAGAGCTGCTGTCTCCTCAGGGGAAAAAAAGAAATAATATTTAGACACTATGGTTGACCTGCAAATAAATTTCCTGGAGGGGTCACACAATTAAAAATTGTCTTACAGGAATGCTAAACTACACATTTATAGCCTTCCTCAGTCCAGAGAGCATTAATTGCATGACAGTTTAGAAGGCCATGTGCCCCTCAAAACAATTACATACATGATAGCCCTTTTAAGCACAGTTCAACTTATATTTCATGTGTATTCTATAGATTTATTTTCCCAATTACTTATTATAAAAGGAAATGTGCACAAAATTAGGATCTTTTTATCCCTGCGAGTTCATTTGTCACAGCAACACATTCCCCACTTGAGGACACAATGCTCTGTTGTTACATCATAATCTGCTGCCATGAGAATGATTGTGATGTCACAACAAGCAGATAATTATGACCTCAAGTGGGGAATAAGCAACTGGAAAAGATGAACTCCGAAGGAAAAAAGGATCTCGTTTTCATGCAAATGACTGTACTAATAAATAAGGTGGAGGAGAAAATAAAGAAGTACAGAAGCTAAGTTGTATCTGCGTTTTTTAAGTTCTCCTGGAGGCACTGGCTGCTCATTAATCATTTCTTACCATTACAAGTCTGGGAATTTTGTTTGAACTTTTATTATGGCACTGGTGCCAAATTGCATGTAGGAGAGTCACATACACCTCTTATGTGGTCCAGCCCATTTCAGATTTTGTTATCAGTATGTAAAGAGACATGCATGTGATTCGACTGAAAGATGGCATTCAGTTCCAAACCCCAATACTACACAAATGGAAAAGCACATGATAGTACTGACATAGTAATAGCAAGCGGTAAGATTTAACTCCTTCCTCTCCTGTTTGCAAACCTGAGCTAGGCATTTTAGTCACTCAGCAAATGTATCCCCAGTAGGCACCAAACACACAGTAAGCATGAAGTCAGTGACCAACATAGAGGATAGTGGAAGGGCAACAGTGAACAACAACACTGTTGTTCACTTCGAGAGGTTGTCATGACAACCTAGAAAACCTCAAGAGTGAAGCTCAAGAGGTTTTCGGTTGTCATGAAACCTCAAGAAGTGAACAACAGTGTTGTTGTTTACTGTTGTCCATCCATTGTCTTTTATAGTGTATGGACAAAAGTAAATCAATCAGCTGTTGTCTGCCTCAAAGGTCGCGCCGTGATGTCGGTGACCCCCGCCCCTCCCTGCCCGTATCCCTAAAAACACTGCACTCCTTCCAGGTCCACAAAGATACTGTGCGATCATAAATTTACAAACAAATATGGCTGTCCTGCTGCATGCTGGCAACTGTTTAAAAAAATGGCACTTACTGAGAGTTGTAAATGTACTCCTGTGCCTCTGATGCACTGCGGTCCCCATTTTTTCGTTGTTACAAACCGCAAGTTGCGCATGCGCAAAAGTGGTCAGAGCTGTTGTACCATCGATGTGACATACTCAGGATGGTACAACAACATTGTGATGTCACAGCAGTGGTACAACAAGACTAGGGAAAGTTAGATTTTCAATGAATACATCGTTCTAACATACACTATATGATATTATATTTCACACTAGCTTGCAACCACCAGCTTTTAACTCTTTTTACTGAGTCTGCAGACAATGATAATGAAAACTGGTATAGGTGTACCAAGTAAGCATTAAGCCACTCTAAAGGATGGTTCTACTGGTGAATTAATGCTTGGTTGGGTGGTTGGAGGCACTTGGTCTGCGGCCTCATGCCCCAACACCCCCCCACCATGCATTAATTCCCCAGTAGAACCATCCTTTGGAGTGGATTAATGCTTACTTGGTACACCTATACCACTTTTCATTATCATTGTCTGCAGACTCAGTAAAAAGGGTTAAAAGTTGGTGGCTGCAAGCTATTCATCCCTTGCACAAAATAGCATAACATATAGCATTAATGGATGCCTAGCTGTGTACTTTCTATGTTCCAATATAGAAATATAGGCAATAGATTATGACAGGCCTCACATTACAATGGATTACGAATGGTATGCAAGTTCAATATCTGATGTATTTATCTCCCATTTGCCTCAAGGTTTGTAGGTTATGAAAAATAAAAGAATGCCAGGGGCAGTGCGCATTAATAGAGGTATAGGAAAAGATTATTAAAGGACTAAGGGTGCATTAGACTTGCCATTAAAGCGATCAGTCCATTAGTTCACTTTTTTAGGGTTTGAAACATAAATCTGATGCCCACATAAACCCCCAGACATTGATTAACTTGACATCCCACTGATGCCTCTAGCTATGGACATGCAGAACTAAATCAAGTGGACTCAGATGTTTATGATTTAGGCAGCAAAGGTCTGCCAAATACTAGAGATTTTACAATAACCTGACATCACAATATGTAATAATTGTTACAGATGATAACGTATTGTTGTGGAAAAAAGCAATATCACAATTGTTGTGCAGCATAATATACCACAATATACCTTGATAACCTCTACTGAGTTTCTCATCTGAACTCCAACAGTATGCCCCTCTCCAGGTACGATTGAGATTCCCCACCTTCCTCAATACAGTAGAAGCCACTTAATTGGAATGCCCTGTGGGGAGCGTTTGGCCCCGATTAAGTGATTAAATGGCTGTCCCATTTAACGGTAGACAACTGAAATGCACTGTAGTGCCTCTAGTTTGTCTCCCTTTATGCTGGGTGCTTCTGTCTCTTTTCTTGCCTCTCTATTTTTCCTTGCTTTTTAAAATGGTAAACTCCCCTTTGTTAAAAAAAAAAAAAACAGCAAACAGGGTTCTTACAACAGGGCTCTTACTCTTTCTCTCTCTCTCTCTCTCTCTCTCTCTGTCTTGTCAGTGTCCTACAGTGTTTACAGAAATTGTAAGGAGTGTGAGAGAGTACATTATTTTTAAAAGTGGGTGGTTTCAGCTCAGCAATGCTGTGTGTGGGGGGGGGACAAGACAGAAGTGCTGAACGGAAGTTTGGCTTCAGGTTTCAGAGACAAGTCTGGAGCTGCAAACTGACATTCAAACATACTGTAATTAGGTGTGAAAAGGGATTAGTGGCTTAGCAGGAGGACAAGTCTGGGCAAATATGGCCAGAAATCATCCCATTTACATGGCGGGATGTCCTATTTAAACAGTTACAGCTTCCATTGGCTAACTTAGCCACTGAATCGGTGTACAGTGGAACATCCCGATTATCAGTGCCTTGATCAAGGGGATTCTACAGTACGATTTTTATTATTTTTCAAAAAATTAGAAATACTCAAATAACCATGATAATCAATATATTGTGATCTTATTTTTAAACAAATATCACAACACTCAGAATTTTATGTCGTGGCATTCCTACCAAAACTAATCAATTCATTGTCAGCATTGTATATTATGGATTAGTAATTTAATTTTAGTAGTTTCACTTTTTGTAAAAAAAAAAAAAAACTGGCATTATCTGAATAAGGACTTTGTGCGTGCATGCATGAAAGATTTTGTACTGAAAATTTCCTGCGGATCCAATAGAAAAGATCAAATCGCCAACTTTGTTCCCTAGTTTCTAGACATGACTTTATGTTCTCCATGAGCCACTGGTCTTCTTCTTAAAACATTCCAAGGCATCGGTTGCAATGTATTAGTTGATACGCAGCTAGATGCTTTGAATCTGTCACTATCCTGGGGCATTATCAGACTACTCCCAACCTAAGTCCTATCCATACCCAAGATGCTTTCATGTACTCCCACAATACCTCTACAAAACGTCTTTCATCTGATTTGCATCTCTACCTTAATGTTGTTCCCTCTTTGTCAGCATATTGTGAGTCATATAATTGGTTTAGTATATCTCTAATATGCACTATTATTTACTGACAGATACATCCGTATTTATAGTATTTAGCGTGAAAAGCACACTGAGACAAATAACAAGTTTCCAGGTATAGCACATCTTTTGGAGGAACATAGGACAGTAAAGAATTTATTGAAAGCCATTTAAACAACAGATTATGTGCCAGATATTCAAAACTTTGCCGTGGGGCTGAATTAACTCTGCCCAGCGGGCAAGCTTAGCCCGGAGCACAAAGCAAGCCAGGAGTGCAGGGTAAACTTAGCCCTGGAATAAGACAGCTCTGAATATAGCAACCAGAAGTGCAAACCACAACACCAACACAGTGCACAGCGATGTGAAGGTAGGTAGAGGTGAACTATGTGGCCAATGCAAGTGCCAGCAAATGTGTGGACCCCATACAGCTGCAGGCAGCAGTGCATGTGAAAGTACAGTGTTCAAAACTGTATAATATTCTCCGAACTGTTTGTGCAGCACTAACATGTTTGCGCGGGTTTAGCGTAGGGCTAAACTGTTAGCCCAGTGCAAACACGTTTGCCCGGTGCTAAACTTTGCCATATTCAAAAGTGACATGCAAATGAGCCTACTTAGGTAGTCTCTGGGCAAACATCCAGATTAGCATCTCACTATGCCCTGATTTGCATGCGGTTTGCACTGGGCTAACGGTTTAGCCCTGCGCTAAACCTGAGCAAATGTGTTAGCGCTGCGCAAACAGGTTGGGTAATATTATACAGTTTTGAACACTGTACTTTCACATGTGCTGCTGCCTGCAGCTGTACTGGGACAACACAGCATAGGCACAGATGGTGGTGGTGCTGCATGCAACTGTCACACTGTAGGTCATGCTACAGTACACAGCAGACACTACAGTAGCAAGGGGGCCAGTAGTGTGTGGACACAGCAATACCTATGGTGTGTAGGGCAGTGCTGATGACTGCACTATACACAGTGACAGGCCCAAATGCAGACGTTTACTGACAGTGGACATTACTGTTACGCTGTTGTGTGACCCACAGATGCTGCACCTCTGGCATGGGATGCTCACAGTGCCATATACATGTTCGGCTTTGTGTTCTGTGGCAGTTGTACAGCTGTGCAGTATGTGGCCAGGGGGACATATATTATCAGAAAGGCACACTGGTGTTGGGGTATTCCCAATACTGGTCCATGTGCACTGTGTAATGTGTCCCAGCCTTGTGGCCACACCTGGTCTGTGGCACAGCCTGGCCACCAATACGCTCTCCCCTCAACATCCTCCATGCCCACAGTGCTGCATGTGTATGCTGGCATCTGTCGGTGTCCACAAAAGAGTGGTCTGCAGGTATGTGCTGTATGGTCACACTACCATGCTGTTCACTGGAGGCAGGGTCACCACTTACTGCCTGGCATGGCTGGGACTGGTGGCAGATGATGGCATCATTGTGATGCCATCAGTGAGCAGTATGTTTCCTCTATGTCTGGCTTTGTCTATGTGTCATATTTATTTGTTAGGGTCAAGCAAAGCCACGCAAAAGCTGCGCGAAGCCATAATGTCACACAAAGCTGATTGCCCAGGGTTAAGACTACCTTTTCCTGGGCGGTATTGTGCACTGCGCTAAGTGTCATGCTAAGTCACACAAAACCACTTTGCATGATGCTAGTCGCTGAATATAGCATTGTGCCTGTATTCATGTACACACCCATTCAGTTTTCCCCTTGCATATATTATGATTTTGCCCGGCGCTAATGCAGTTTGGGCATAGTATTTGGCCTTTTGAATATAGCAAACCCACACTAATCCCACACTAAACTTGCGCAAACAGTTTTTGCCAGGCACAAAGTTTTGAATATCTGGCCTTGTAACAAATGCATTGCAATTGAAATCATTATTGTGGTATATATGTTTACTGTTTTATTATTTATTCATTTGTTTGGTCACTGAGTGGGTGCACTGGTCCCAAACCCATTCTTAGGCATGACGCAGGCCACAGATGGAATACAACTGGACATACACTGAAATGTTTTCAGCCAGTAAAAGCATATAAAATCTTAATAATGTGTTGCATACATTAGCCTCTGGCTACTCACAAAGTATGTATCACAAAAGTGGCAGAAGAAAATCAGTATATTCAATAAATACTGTAATACACATATATATTCTCATTTTAACAATGATGGACACTTTGAAAAATAACAGTTAATATAAACATGTGAAGCCCGTGGTCAAGATAAACATTTACATGAAGAGGTGGCCATTTACACAGTTTATTTATCATATAAAACAATCAGATTATTTGGTGCCTTTCAGTACCTTGAATATGTTGACTGGGTTTGGTATAAACTGAATGACTCCAATGCAGTAAAAGTTCAACCACTCCCAAAAAATAAATAATACTTTACACTTAACAATTATGGAAATAATAACATTATTTTTTACTAGAATATTTATTTATTAATAAATTGCTTCAGAAGACAAAGGCATATTCTTCAGTGCCCCCACCACATGAATCGTCCTGTATGGAGGTACAAGTAATCTCAAAGCCACTGACATACCTCCATGGATTGTTGCACAGGATGCTTGCAATTAATTTCTGGTTCATTTCTGAACAGACTGTTGAAAATCAATTTTCATTTAAAATAATATTCAATGAATGGAACTTGTTTTAATGGTTCAACCAGTCTGAAGCAAACCGAATTGACATTTCATAATTGTTCATGCAATGTGTGTTCTGCATCATGAATTAAATGGCTGTCTTTTCTCTTCCTTCTCTGGTCTGCCCCTGTCTATCCACAGGGATGTTGCTGGCGATCTTAGAGAAATGTGACGTTATTCCCAAAGTTCAGATCATTGACGGAAATGAGGTAGGAGCTGGGACAGTTGCTGCTGGCTGTCAGAATTTCATCATCTGCATTGAAATGTTCTTTGCTGCCATTGCATTTCGATATGCCTTCACCGTCCAGGTGTACCAGGAGAAGAAGGATAATATGACAGGTAGGTAAAATATAAATTATTAATAATGACCATCGCCATCAAGTTTTCATCCAGTACTACTGTGAAATGGGACTGGATAGGGAGCAGTGTAATGGTATTATCAACAAAATGTTGTCTCCCTTGGACCTGGTGCTAGAGACAACACAAAGGTTATCATACTGGAACAAAGATGTATGGTACATGCCCATTGATTGACAGAGCTGTCAATCAATGGGTGTGCACTGTATACAGTACAGTGCTGATTGACAGCTCAGTCAGTGGCTGGCCATGGTGGTGAGTGGTGGGCTGTGCCAGTCACCAGCTCGGTTTGGGGATGGGGGAGCGGGGTGGTGGGAGTCCACTAGACCACCAATGAGTTTTAATATTTCCTAATGAGGGTCAGGGCTTGGGGGGTAGGAAGGTGCTAGATAACCAGGGAATATACATATACATATTTCATAGGAACATTAGAGAGGGGGTCCACTAGACCACTAATGATTTTTTCATATTTCATAACAGAGGATCAGGGCTTGGGAGGAGTGGGTTGGTGGGGCAATGCTAACTGGGGTGGGGGGACCACTAGATCACCAGAGAATATTTTTCTTTATGATCGGGGATTGGGTGGGGGGAGTGCCCAGACTTCCAGGGAAAGTTTTTACTTACAATCGGGGATTGGTGTTGAGCATTCCCCAGACAACCAGGGCACTTTGTATTTACTATTGGGGATCAGGGCTGGGTGTAGTTCCCCAGGCTATCAGGGCAATTTTTATTTATGATGAGGGTTTGGGGCGGGGGGTCCACAGACTACCAGGGCAATTTTTATTTATGATCAGGGATTGGGGCAGGAGTTCGCACCACACATTGGCGCAAATACACAACCTTCCCTGGGGATTTCTAAGCACCGTTAGACCATCCTTTGGCTGGTCTAATGGTACTTAGACTGTTGCCCTCTGGGAGGGTTATAAAAATGCCAAAGTAGGGGATATGGCAGCCTGCATCTGCCACAAGCCCTATAGCACCATGTTGCAGCCCATTGTGTGGCACACGGCTAGTACAAGCCTGCTTTGGCACATGCAGCCTGTGTTTGTTGCAAGCTGCTTTTGAGAATAGCTCAGGGTGCATTTTTTCATGCAAGGTGCCACTTGCGTCATTTATGTTTGATGCAGGCACCTTGCCTCAATCTAAGGACTTTAAGAATTTGGGCCAGGGAGTGTGTAATTTTTGTAATATGTTTTGCGTGCACCTGACAAAATTCCTTTTAAATGAGGTAAGCATATAGGGGCCTATGCATGACTCGGGTGTGGGTACGTGTAAAAGGCGCATACCTGACCCCTGCTGCCCTGCACCTGCAGACAGGTTTGCGCTAGCCAGTATTCACCATTGCCAGCTGCCTGTCTGTGGCCCTGCTCCCCTTGGTGTGCAGAAGTGTCGGTGAGGAGCACAGCTGTGCTGGCATGCATCCAATCAGATTCCCATCCCAGATCCTGGAGTAGATCCCCTGCTGAGCTCATGCAGGGGATCCCAGGTGGTGTGTACCATGGCAGGGATTAAACAGCTGGTGTTTGTCCAAACAGACACCCACAACCCTCCCAGGCAGCACAGTGGGCTGGTGTAGCTGTGTACAGGGGGATTCCATTGCTGCCACACCACACTAGTAAACTTTGGAGGGGCATAGATGTTACAGAAGAGTCCCTGTTGTGTGCCATTGTCAGCCCCGGTCCGGTGCACTAGTGCCATTCTGCATGGGTGCAGCGTGGGGCACACCCCTGGCATGGCACCATGCAGCTGACCGAGGGATCCATCACACAAGATGCTAGCGTACCTGTGGTGAATGCCACCGGGGGTGTGCTGATCACAGCTGCATGGCATTTGGACAGAGGAATGCCTATGGTGCTGCCCTTACATGGCACATAGGTATCCATGCTTGGACCCCATAGTTAGATTTCTTGGCAATATGTTTGCAGTGGTTTCTGTTAATGAAATTGTTGCATACTAATACTCTAATATCCTCAGACTTGGTTATGCCTAGTACACTGTTGTTAAGGTATACTTAAACTTAGAGTTATTCCAGCCCAGATGTATTACTTTGCATTTGCTGATATTAAGTTCCATTCCATTTTCTTATTCCCATTCTGAAAGTTTAGGATTGGCCTACAGTGTTAACACTAGCTCATTTGTAACCATGTTTACTCCTACTTTGCTGTCAATGGCAAATTTAGCAGTTCAGTTTATCGTACCATTATCTAGGTTGGTGATAAATACCCTGAATAAGATCAGTCGCAAAATACGGAGGATGACAGGATTTTTGTAGACTTTGTTAGATAATGCCATTTGTCCTCAGTAATATGTTTGTGCCCTTTACTTTTTTTAAGTTTATAATGAAGAGTTGTTTACAGGCTGATGTTTTCTTTTCAGGTCATATGTCAACTGTTCCTGCATGAATAAAGTGTTTCGGAGTGACTATGAAGCATTTATTTTTTTCCAGTGTGAAGCCTGTATTTGGATCTGATAAACAATGTTTTCATGCAGTGTTTCTTGTTAGTTATATTAGGTTTACATGTATATCAGTATTAAATTAATATTTTCTAGAAGGAGTCAGCACTATGCTGTGTGTTTCATACTGAACCGTAATCCTCTGTGTAGCAGGCAGTGACTGAATGTTCTTTAACACTGACTCTCTAAGTAAAACGTGTATGCCTTAGAGAAAAATATCAGTTCAGTACTGATACATGTAAACCTAATATACAGTAAATGAGACAAAACAATGCATTAATTCATTGTTCAGCAGATCTAAATACAGGCTGCACCTTGGAAAGGAAAAAATCCCTTCTCACTTGCTCCAAAGCCTGTTTCACATGAGCAAGAAAAGTTGCCATCTGAGCTGATAAGATAACATATAGAATAGTGTATTGGTGACCATACACAGCAAGTCTATATTTCCATTGAGGGGATGTGATGATGTCATACAGACCTCGACAGTGAAGCTTGAGAGGTCTGTATGACATCATCACACCTCCTTGATAGAAACATAACTTTGCTGTGTATGGCCACCCATACACTGTTCCCCGATATGTAGAAAGTATAATTTCACAAGGTTCATACCTTCTGTTCACCTCTCCCTTGTGCAGGATCTGGTAACCTCCTGTATTCCCCTCATAATGATCCCCCACCTGCTTTCAGCATCCATGTCCGTCCTTATCCTGTCTAGATGATCTTTAAGGATCCTTCCCATCTCCCTGAAGTCTGCACCCCTAAAGTCGGTTACTACTGTCGTTGTTCAGATTTCCTCCCCCCAGGTCCAGGAAGAACCAGACTGTAGCGTGTTCAATCCCAGCCAATAGGTCCCTCACCTCTAGGCCCCTAATTTGATCACTGTCCACCAAACCACGTCCAGTGTCTGGGTCTTTCTAGTTGGCTCACTCACCTGTTGTGTCAGAAACACATCCTGGAAGACATCCAGCAGCCTCTGCTCTCTGGCCACTGGTGATGTCATAGTCCCCCAGTCTGTTTCTGGCATGTTGAGGTCCCCCATTACTATTACCCTTCCCTTTCCTAATCTATAATGTCCCTCGAGACTTGCCACCAAACTTTCTTCTAGGACCTTTGCCAGTGCTGGTGGTCTGTATACCACTCTGACCTTTACTCTCTTACCCCACTGCATCAGCAAGGTGACACAAATAACCTCCACATTCCTCTCTGCCTCCTCTACCCCTCCAATACCCACGCCATTTCTGACTAACAGTGCTACATCACCACCCCTTCCCTCCCCCCTATCTTTTCTGAACATAGTGTAGCCCTCCAGATTTAGGTCCCACTCATGCCGTTGAGTAGCCCAGGTCTCAGTGACTGCTGCCACATCTACCTCCCCCTCAACTAGCATTGCCTGGAGCTCAAGCATTTTATTTCCTAAGCTCCTGGCTTTTTTCAGGACCACTTTCCACCCCTTTTCCCTCAAGGGTGTGGAAGAATGGTGTGGTAGTGAGCCTAGATAGCCTTTGCCCTTTACCTGGTGGCAAAGATCATAGAGACCATCTTTTAGGCAATGAAGGACAACTGATTTGAGTGAAACCAGAGCTGGATTTTATTGAAGTCTAGCTGGAGACTGGTCGCCACATCAGAGGACGTCAAGCCCTGTGCCACAACACTTAGGTTCTGGTGGTGCACCAGCCCCTTTGCCACAACTTTGCCCAGTTCTCAAATCTTGGGTGCAATTATGACAGCTTTCACATTTTATGGCAACTTGCACTAAATATGTGGTGCAAGCTCCATAAAAACATCCCCCAGGAGTGCGGCAAGCTAGACCAGCAAAAGTTGATCTAATCTGCAGCACCTGACGTATGGAATTGAAACTCCCAATTGCCAGCTGGGTGATTTCCATAAGCCATCTCTTCAGCACACCCAGGGCTTGTGGCAATTGGGTGGCTTTGAAAATTGAGTCCCTCACAGTGAGTATGTGGCTCTGGTAGGATTCAAGCTTGTATCAGCAGTATCAAAACTCTGCACTCTAAAAGTAGACTTTGCTGCCTTCCCTCTCTGTTTTTTTTAAGTATAGCACATCATTCAGTTATCAAATTCTCTCTGAATGTTAGACAAGTCCATCTCTGGTCTAAAAGAGCAATTATGGATTAGATGTCCCATCTTGTGGCAAGTGGGATACAAATCAGAGAGTGAATGCTTTGTGTTGAACTGGTTTAGCATCTACCGGGATCTGAAACATTTTGGAGTATTTTAGCAAACTCAAGTGACAACAGGAGATGGGACATAAACAGAGCTGTGTGGAATGCAGAATTCTGGTGTTGGAACTGATGAGGAATGACAATTCTGCTTCTGAAATGCTTTTAGAAATTTCTTTTTAAATTCTGTGAGATTCTTAAAAAGCATTTCTGCATAAACCACCCAATAATTTTCCATGAATTACAAAAACTGGGGAATTATTTTCCAAAGACTATGGAAAAAGAATCCACCATTCAATTAAACTGCAGATTGTAATCCAAGAAAAATATTCTATATGAAGAATGTTGAAATTCTGTTACTTCAGAATTTCAGCATTTGACACAGCCCTAGAAATAAAGTCACGGATTAATGTTATGTAAAACAATATTTCTGCTTGCAAAATTCTCTTAGTTTCCAGTTGTGTAATTTAAAACAAACATTTTGTGAAATGCTGCCCTTCAGAAAATAAATATAGTATCTCCTTTCATTTGCAATGTTCCCAACATTGCACTAAAAACTTGTGCCATGGAAGAAAAAAGCCTTCACTTTTTGACAACTTGGATGAATATGGAACTTTGTAAATTTCACACATTTGACAACTAAGGTAAAAGGGAAATATGGGAGATTTTGCTTAGCTGTACAGCTGATTGTATCTTCTCTTTTTCCACCAGTTACCAGTGCTCCAATGCAGAGCATCTCCAGTGGCCTGAGGGAGACAATGAATCCTAATGACATCGTGCAGGATGCAATTCACAACTTCTCTCCAGCATACCAACAGTACACACAGCAGTCCACACAAGACGTGCAGCTACCTGGCATGAACAGGATCCCTGCCACGGATACTGTGCCCAACAACACCGTGGGCCCCAGGAGGAGTATTAACAATGAGAAAAGCATGCTTATAAGCTCAGAGGATGGGTTATAGAGCACCATGGACTGGGGTGGTGCGTTGAAGACCTTGCTGCTGATACTCATTGATGAAATATATGGAAGTAACCCCCCCCTTTCCTCTTTGTGGTGAGTTAACCAGCTGGCCAATGAAAAGCTGAGAAGACGAGTTTTTGTGCATACACCTACATGAGCCTTCACAGCGTTTCAGAAAACAGTGGGTTTTGCTGCGATGAATGATCAGCAGTGTGATCTGAAAGCATCTGACAAGGATGCGCCATGTTCCACAAGTGAGAAGTCTATCTCCCATGATGGAATGTACTGTAACATAATATGATTGCAGAGGAGGAGGAGCAGGGATTGGTTCACTCAGTCTTTGTTCAGTCATGGTGGAACTCCTGTTTCCAACAACAGCACTTGTCACGCTTGCACGAGGTAAAATCGGGGGGGGCTCACCAAGCACAGATACAAGGACTAAGAAATGTTATTAAACATTAAATATTAAAAACATGACAAATAAAGGCTAACACCTCTACATATCAACTCAGGCTAGGAGTCTTCTTCTGCCCCCCCCCCCCGAAGAAGGCTCCTAGCCTGAGTCGACATGTAGTACATTAGGGAGCAAAGAAAGACTAAGGCAGGGATACTGAGGCTGAATAAAGAGGAAGGTGGTTGGGCAGAGAGCGACAGTGAAAAAGCAGGGATACTGAATGTATACATCTGCTCAGTATTCACAATGGGAAAGCAGGGGGAGAGACCTAATCCAGTCAATAGAAGCACTCTGGATAGGGTGGTCAATATTAGTCCTTTCACAGAAGAAAGGGTTCTGAAAGAACTCTTAAAACTGAAGGTAGATAAAGCAATGGGGCCTGACGGGATTCACCCCAGAATTCTAAAAGAACTAAGGGAAGAACTAGTAACACCACTGACTACCCTTTTTAATAAATCATGGGAGGATGGTGTGGTACCTGAGGACTGGAGAAGGGTGGATGTGATTCCCCTTCACAAAAGTGGGAGCAAGACAGAGGCAGGAAACTACAGACCTGTCAGTTTGACCTCAGTGGTAGGGAAAATGATGGAATCACTTCTGAAGGAAAGAATTGTTGAGTACCTAGAAGCCAGTGGGGCACAGGACCCAAGGCAGCATGGACTCACAGCGGGAAGGTCATGTCAGACAAATCTATTTAATTTCTTTGACTGGGTGACCAAAGTAGTAGACCAGGGAGGGGCTGTGGACATGACCTACCTAGACTTTAGCAAGGCATTTGACACAGTCCCACACAAAAGATTAATAAACAAATTAGGCTGCCTGGGAGTGGGTCCCAGGGTGGTAGACTGGGTAAAACTCTGGCTGGACAACAGGACACAGAGGGTAATAGTAAATGGAGTCCACTCTGAAGAGAAGAGGGTTACTAGTGGGGTACCGCAGGGTTGAGAACTGGGGCCAGTCCTCTTTAATGTCTTTATAAGTGACATTGAAGAGGGACTGGAAGGAAAAGTATGTCTCTTTGCAGATGACACAAAGATCTGTAACAGGGTTGATATGCAAGGTGGGGTGGAAAGGATGAAAAAGGACTTGGCAAGGTTAGAGTTCAAATGTATGGCAGCTTAGATTCACTGCAAGGAAGTGCAAAGTAATGCACCTGGGAAACAAAAACCTAGGGGAAGAGTACACAATGGGGGTGAGATACTGACAACAACAAAAATGGAAAGGGACCTGGGGGTAGTCATATCAGATAACCTGAAGGTGGGCCAGCAATGTGAGAAGGCGGTAAGGAGGGCTGGGGGGATTCTGGGATGCATAGGGAGAGGCATCACCAGTAGAAGACAGGAAGTTGTTGGCCCTCTGTACAGACAGTTGGTAAGACCACATCTGGAGTACTGTGTACAGTTCTGGAGACCCCATCTCCGCAAAGACATAAACTGGATGGAGGCTGTCCAGAGGAGGGCAACCAAAATGGTGTAGGGTCTGTACCAGAAGACATTTGAAGAAAGACCGAAGGAGCATAAGATGTATAGCCTTGAGGAAAGGAGGGAGAGAGGGGACATGACAGAAACTTTCTAATACCTCAGTGAAATCAACAAAGTCCAAGAGGGTAGCAGATGTGAAAGAACAAGGGGGCACAATTTGAAGATAGAGGGGGGATGGCTCAGAGGTAATGTGAGGAAGCATTTCTTCACAGAGAGGGTTGTAGATGCATGGAACAACCTTCCTGAGGAGGTTGTAGAGTCAAAAACAGTGGGGAATTCAAGAATGTATGGGACAGACATAAGGCATTTCTAGTGGGGGGGGTAGGAGGAACTAGGCTGTTGGTTAACTAGGATCTGCAGCTTATTAATTAGGTAGGGAAATGGGCAGACTAGGTGGGCCAAGTGGTCCTTATCTGTCATCAGATTCTATGTTTCTATGTTTCTATGTTAGTGGTGTTAGCCTTTGTTTGTCATGCTTTTATTATTTAATAAAGGAATAATGCATGACAATGTGTGTGTGTCGTGCTGGGATAACATCACGCCTCAGGTGGTTAGGCACGAGGCCACAGGCCGAGTGCATCCAACACCCATGAAGTGGCATTATTGCATCACAATACACACCCTGGAGTGCATTATTTCAATTATACAGTGGCTTGTTTGTAGCAAAAAAAAAGAAAGGAAAAAGAAGAAAGTCATTTAAAATTATGTTTTTTTATTATTTTTGTCAATGTGTAGAAATACAGAAAATAAAAGTAGTTCTGCTTATCTTGGCCACTAGGTGGAGCTCCTACTGTTATTGTGGCTCTCACCCTCCAAACAGACTGTGGCTCTCCATCATAAACCTTCTGTCCTTTATGTGCACACTTGTTCTCTGTTCCAGTAGCCCCTGTGCCCGCCCCCATACATTTCTCAGCCTGTTTCTGTATTTTTTCCCTGTTTCTCCCTTTGCTTGTTTCATTAACTTTGAAGCCAGGAAGCTGCATTTGTCCCCATTTCATGAAACTGCCCCCCCCCCGTAGTTGGAACATGGTAGCAGCACTTGGAGTATGCATGTTGTTCTCCCAGTACAGCTGCTTTGCATTTCGTACTGGGGGAAGAAAGAGAAAACAAAATGAACTGAAGAGAAAGCAGTGTGTGGTAAGGAAGAGAAGCATGTGGTGAGCTCAGTCAGTTCAGGGCAGGTGGGGAGAGCTGAAAAGTGAAGCTGATTGTCAAAGTGTACGGTCAGCGCAATCAGTTCAGGGTGAGCGGGGAGAGCTGGAAAATGAAGCCAATAGCAGTGATGATGTTATTGGGAAGTCCAGTTTCCTTTAGATTTCTTTCTTTCTTTTCTAAGTGAAAGGTGCTGTAAAATAAAAGCCACGTCTGTAAATCTCATGAGCAGGGTAACGCTTATGCTCTGCTGAGCGGGGTCAGTGAAGTGAGTCGCTGATCGGGAAAATGAAACCAATCATGCTGACGGCTTGACTTTTACTTTTATTCATGTTATGAGCATATGAGGAGGATATGTTGGAACTGTTCTGTGGACAAGTAAGACAGATGTGTTTTATTAGTCCACACTATGGAGGGGAGGATTTATTCTTTTAAATTGGTAGTATTGGGACACTCCGTGGCAGACATGTATGGGAAAGTTGTACATGGGCAGTAGAGTGATACGTTTAACATTTGATGCAGTCTCATTTGCACTGGGACTAGATCCGTGATGTTATGCTGGGATAACATCAGAGGTCCAGCCCTAGACTGACTAATTAGAGGCCAGCATTCTTTCTTGCCATTGTATAATGTTTAATAAAATTTCTCAGTCCTCGTATTTGTGCTTGATATGGGCCCAGTTTTTCCTTTATGCAGTACCTTGTAGCTAACTGGAGCACCTCTGGGGAGTGCGGTATGTGCTTCTCCATTGCTATCCTGTGCATTTGCCATGTCCAAGGCTGAAAAACATTTTAACCTGTGTTTCCTGTATCCCTCATGTGCTCAGTGTGGCCAGTAATATAGCTATAGATATACCAACAACAGTACTAAAAAGCATCAGTCTTTCTAAAGTTCTTGCCTGCTAATTTTGAGCTGGCTTGAACTATTGAGACTTGTATATCTGGACCCTTGAATTATCTACCATAGTTTTTCTACTGAAAACAATTTTAGCTAACAACTGGAGCCGGGTCAGCATCTGGGCAGATTAACTTGCCAAATGTACATGTTAATATACCAGTTTCAGGCTGTACTGAAAAATCATCTACTGTATGTACAGTATTTATATGCCAATATCCTGTATTTTAATAAGAACTTCATGCACTAAATGCAGAAAAAATTTTAAATGTTTTACAGAATGTTTTGTTCTTACTTCAGCTATGCACCTTCAATCTATCGATTAATGTATAAAGTAACTTACTGAATAGAATAATAACATCTCTTGAATGAGACTTTTTTATTGCACATGGACAAATGTTTATCCTAGAAGTTCAGTAGATTAGGAAGTAATATATGACAGGATGTTCAGTATGTACTGTAACTATGCGCTGAAATCATTGTATCAGCAATGTTACCTTTGTCCTACCTGCTGTCTCATCATGCATGTCTCATCACTGTATCTATTGTGGGCCCGATTTTAAAAGGCAAACTTTGGTGCAAGGTGCTGTGTCAAATGATTTTGATGCCAGTGGCAGCTTGTGTCAAAGTTTGAGGCAATTCTGATTTTCAAATGCAGGCTACATTGAAATCGGGATGCCATGCACCCAAGCCACTCTGCGGCACCCTTGTGGTAGAAGTGCCCTTGCGCCATGTTGCAATGGGGCTTGCACCATGGTGGTGCTGCATTATCCCCTTATTTGGAATTTTTGAATCCCTCCATGGATGCAACAGGGGGCTCAGATTAGACCAGCCAGGAGGTGGTCTAAGGGCCATGCACCACTGCCAGACACTGTGGCAATTGGGGGGGGGGTCTGCAACTAGGGGAATGGGGCAAGAGGAGCACCGGAGTGTTCCTAGGAGGCATCAGGAATATGGAAGCAATGTCAGGGCAGTTAGGTGGCACCAAGTGAGGTGCCATGCACAATGGCAGACAGCCAATTGGACCACTTAGTGCGGGATTGGTAGGGACGAACCATGACCTGGCACCAGGTGAGCACAGCCCTGGCACCTGCCCCACAGGTGCCAAAATCCCCAACCCTGTAGAGGGGAAGCAGTAGCTGCAGGTTGAGGGCTGCCAGTGGTGGAGGGGATTGTTATCTGGGCACCGCAACAGTCTCCTGGTACCCAGACCCCCACATTGTGACAGGCTGCCCCCACTAAGTGGTCTGATTTGCTGTCTGTGATTATGAATGGAACCCCTTGCTGGATGCCATCTCACCACCCTAACATTGCCACTGTGTCCCCAACACTCCCTAGGACACCTCCACATGCTCCTTCTGCCCTTGGCTCCCTTCTAGCAGGCATATTCACCCTCCAACCTTTGCGGCCCCTCTAGTGTTGCACTGGACAGGGGGAAGGGATCCCTGCATCGAACCCCACAGGTGCAGCAAATGTTTGTTGCAAGCCTGCAGCTGTGGCAACTCCTGGGTCTTTGGCACAGGGACCCCTGTTTTGAAAATTGGGTGCAGGGTCCCTGACACACCCGGAGTTTAACATAGACCTAGAGTGATGCAACTTGAGTCACTCTAAGGGTGCTTTTAAAATTGGGCCCTGTGTCCCATGTTCATGGCCACTCCTGTAAATGGAAATATTCTGAGTGGTCCTAACATGATTATCAAAGCAATAAATTAAACAAACAAATGTAAGCATAACACACTGCAGAACCTTAAACCTTTCAGGGGGTATGTTAAACATGGATAAATAATTGAGGAGCACTGTAGTTTGTAACAAGTATTTTGTTTTGGTTTTTGCACACCCAGGTTGTCTGATGCCACTTACAGTAATACACAAGAGCAAATCTTGATTGCTTTTTACCAGGAATAACGTACTGAGGATGTGTAAAAAAAATAAGTACTCCCTATGTTTTAATTTTTATAATTACTGATTTTCAAAGTGTGTGAGGAAGCAAGGGAATTGTAGCATTTATATAGATCCATTTTAGTTTTTGAAGCCACATTCTCAGACCCTCCTTTGAGAAGAAAATCTAAGTGGATTTCCATCAGGTTAATAGGCTTCAGCTGGTTATTGCTAGAAACATACATTGTCGGCAGAAAAAAAGCCCTGTGACTCATAAATTCTCTACAGGCCTACCTAGTGCTGTTTTTGCTGTAAGGGTCCTCGTGGCCCTTCACTCCCTTTTCCTCTCTCCTCTTTTGACACTTTCTATACAAGCCCTGTATGTCTATTCCCCTCTTGTTTGAATCCCCCATTGATTTCTTATGGACTGCCTCCCTTGGTAGCCTGTTTCACCTTTCACTATCATAGATACTCACGGGCAGAATTTTGTGTGCCCCAAATGTACTCAGCAGATGGAGTTTCTTAAAGAGGTAGCGCACATGAAGGAACAATTGTCTAAATTTAATGAAAACAGTGTCACCAGCGTAAGTGAAAACAGGAAAAGAATAGGGAGAACAGTGAAGAATCTTATGAACACACTCCAAAGAAAGGCTGTGGGGAGTCTGATGGTAACTATGAAGAGGACTAGTGCTTAGTTACCAGAAATACATTTTAAAAGTGTAGGAGAGCATTGTCACATAATGAAATGACTATTTCTAACAGATTTACCCCCCTTGTCAATGACCGTGTCTTCACCACCCCCCCCCACACACACACACACACACTGTATCTACTGCCTCAAAAATGACAAGCAAATTGCCAAAGCCTAAATCTACTAACAGGAGTTCCTTCTTTCAGGCCAAAGAATAAATGGTTATTGGTGATTCTATCATTCATTACTCTGACACGCATGTTTGTAAATTGGATCGACTGCATACTTCTGTTACTTGCTTCATAGGTGCCAAACTTTCTGATGCAGATAAAAGAATTGGTAAACTAATCACTGAGAATAATTCCTCTGTCATTACACTTGTGGATGTTAATGATGTAGGCAGACATCATGAGAAGGATATACTGTATGTTATGATGTATTGTCCTTTGGAAAAAGGGGAAAAAAGTATGGGATGTACAGTTGCTGTGTCTAATATACTACTTGTGCCAGGTGCTCACATAGCAAATAAAACATTCAATATCTAGGATTAATGCCAGGCTTTCTAAATGGTATAAAAATGAGGGATTATTGTTTATTATACAATGGCGTTTTCCAAAAGACAAAGCTGTTTGGCTAACTGGGTCTTTTATCCATGAGTAAACCCCAGTATAACTCGTAGATAAAGACCCAGTCAGTCTCCTCACCAAAAGCCATACTTACAAAATCACAATGACCCCCGAAAATTGAAAAACAAAATCTGCCATATTAATGAGTTGTTAAGTGAAACTGAGGGTATCCCTATACTAGAGCTACTGGTTAGGGAAACATTGGGGAATTGATGAATGGAACAAACTCAATTTCCAGCTGAAGCCAGACCAAATAGGAGGGGCAAATTCGCCTATATATCATAAAGGGCAACCTTAGGGTGCTGACTAGGCCTAGGCTCACACTAAGACTCCAAAGAGGCTGGCCCAGTGGCACAGAGGGCTGAGGCACTGGACGTCACAACTCGAACCATGCCAATGACCTGGATTTGGAAATGGACTCAGGTCATTGGGGGCTGGCTGGGGGAGGAGAGGATTGAGCATCCGAGGACTGCTCTCCTCTCCTGGGTGGGATGGGCGGTAGCCCTGCTCCTGTAGTGGCTCCTGGTGGAGACCAGAGGCTCTACTATGCAGCAGCACAGGAGGGACAACCAAGAAAAAGCGGAAAGACAACTTCAGTGGCCACCGGATGACGGCTTCTGCATTCTCTCCACACACCCCCGGAACTTCTGGGAACCTGCCTCTCCACAGCAGCACCCCTAAGTCAGTAAGGATAATAGAATGCTGGGGTTTCCCCCTTCCCCAGTGCCTTCTCCCTCAGAGGAGGGGGACCCACCTAGAGATGGGTTACTCTGGATCGACTCAGAGGGTTGACTGCAATATGTGGTGTGTAGGCAGCACTCGGGAAGAGGAGGTCCGGGGAGTGGAGAAGACTAGGAGGGCCCAAAGGAGAGGCAGATGCCAGAGCATTGCAGGAGGGTAAAAAGATAACACAAGAAAAAAAGAATCCAAACAGAAAAAGTGAATTCCATAGGACACAGTATTGTATTTTATTTTATTCAAGACTATGGCTCCTGGGGGAGGCGGGAGTTAGTTAGTTATTTGATAAACTATTTTTCTTGTTGTCACTTGTAAGTGTAATGTTGTTACTTCCATGAAACTGTTCTACAAGTAATGTATTAAGCAAAGTCTTCAATAAAAATTAAAATTAAAAAAAAATCTGCCCTATTAGATCCCTGCTAAACTGACAACTCCCAGTGAAACAGTCAGAATGAAGTACAATAATATTTAGAAACACACAGAAAACCCACATCAGAGCAAAAACATTGTTTTTCAAGTCATGCCCCCATAATTGCTTCCACCTCGCTCACCTGTCCACTGTTTTTCCCTGTCGACTCGGCTCCATAGCCACGCTTCCCAACCATCACAGCTGCTGAAACTGCTTGCTCCTCCTCCATCACTTCTACTGCAAGCGATTATTCTCCCTTAAAGAGCGAGTGTTTACTTCTATCAAATAGACAACTGATCATTTTATTTATTGTATTTGTGTGTGTTAATAATTACTTTATACTTTTATAATAAAATACTTTTTCTGGCAGTGAAACTAGTGGGTTTTTACCTTTCATTTTCACACTGCTAATAAAAAAGGATTCAGTGGAATCTTGGTATTGTGATGTCAGACTCAGAAACTGCCAGCTACTTAGGAGCCCAGTGTATTTCAGTGAGAAACTAAATATATTTTTCGGTCTTTTTCAAAAGAAACAGATACTTCTTTCAGAAACAAACTTTGACTTTTATATGTCTGCACTGCTGTGGTCCATCTGTATGATTTTACATATTTTAAAACAATAATTGTTTCCTCCTTTTTCTCCCCAAATGAAATCTGGTTTTGAAGAAAATGTCACATGCTATATTATATCAAAAGATCACGTTATCAAAAATCACATAGTTCTATAAATATATTATATTTTGTGGCAGAAAATGTTATTTCTTTATAAAAATCTGAAAAAACAGGTATGCAGTTTCCCACTTAAATACACTGCCAGCCTTGCCAGTAAAGATTTTCTGACATTACAATACAAGAATTCTATTGCATTCTTTTTTTGCTAGTTTGCAAAATTCAAGTTAATCAATCAATCAGTCAACATCTTTATTTATCCAGATGGGCACCATTGAGCAAGACTCATTTGCAAGGTGGACCTGGTCATGAATACATCAAAGTACAGTACAGAAGCAGGTATACAAAAAGCAATAATATACAAGGAAGAAAAAGTATATGCAGTGTATACAGTACAGTACAAGGTTGAAATAAATAAAATTAAAAAAACTGCATTATTTTACAATTGAAGAAGTCAGCAGATGTTCAATCAACCATAGGCATACAGGAGTTGTAAGCAGAGATCTTTTGAGCGAGGCAGCCGGCAACTACACATATAGGGGAAAGAGGCCGTGTATGGGGTGGCAGGTTAGAGAGGTAAAGAAGAGGAAGGATATATTACCGATGACTGGGGGAAAAATTGAACTAAAACCACAGAAAGTGACGATGGCTGTTGTGTACTTGTTTATTATGATAATGACGGAGCAGGGGTAGATAATTGGGACACTACTATGGATGGGGTGGGACTTTAGCCAGGCTGGAGTGGACAGGGAAGGGTGGGTGCAGTAGGAAGAGTTAACAGGGAAAGAGTGAGAGCCAGGGGTAGAAACATGGAGAGCACCAGGATGGAAAGGGGGAGTTGCGGAATTAGTGGGCCAGCAGTGAGGAAAACATTTGCAAGGTGCTTTCATTTAGCAGTCGTAGAGTGCCTTGAAGATATTCAGGCTAACAAGGCAGCTCAGCTTCAAGTTCCTTTGTAAACCATTCCACAATGTGGGTAAAGAAAAGCTTAGAGCAGCTTTGCCGAAACGAGTTTTGACCCTTGGAACTTGGAGGGCAATTAGGGAATGGCTCCTTAGAGCGCAGGTGCCTAACACACTCCGGAGAATACAATATGAGACATATAAGGGGAGCTTGTTGGTCACCACTCTGAAGGCCCATAGGGCGGCGTTTCTATTCCTTCTATAGTGAAGGGAAGTCCAGCCTAACGATGAGTACAGGGAGCAGTGGTGTGTGGAAAGTGGAAGGCCAGTAATGAACCTGACAGCTCTGTGTTAGAGGGTGTCCAACTTAGCCAGTGCAGAGGCAGTGCAGTGGCTGTAGAGCAGGTCCACATAATCTATTAAAGATAGGAAGGTAGCTTGAACCAGTTGAATTTTGGCCTCCTTTGTGAGCAGGTGGTTAATTTTGTAGAATAGTCCTAATCTTTGCCTTAGTTTCTTCTGTAGTTCTTCCGAGATGGCTGGCGAAGGAAAGTTTATGATTGAGCCAAACTCCTAGATATTTGAATTTAGCTACATACTCTAGTGTTTCTCCAAGAACAGTGGTAATTTGTAGGATAGCTTCCCCCCCTCCCCAGCAGGAATTGCCGCATGCAAGGAGAGGGAGAAGAGCATGGCTTTTGTCTTTTTTGCATTGAGCAAAAGCTTTTTGTTTATGAGCTGGTATTGTAGAAGGTTAAATTCAGCTTGGAGGTCTTCACAGGCTGCTTCTGGCGTGGGATGACTCAAGTACAGTACAGTGTCATCTGCGAATAAGTGGATATTGACATTTTTTGATGGGGTCATTGATGTTGTTAATGTAGACTGTAAAGAGGAGGGGACCAAGGATAGAGCCCTTGGGCACACCCCTCAGCATAGGTTTTAATGGAGAAAGATCACCTTCAGCTTTAACCTGCTGTTTCCGTTCTCCGAGGTAGTCTGCAAACCAGCACATAGATTTATGGTCCAGGCCTAAGGTGCTGAGGGAGGAAAGAAGCAGGCATGATGAAAACATAATTAAAGAAACAAATGCAAACAAAAGTATTACAGAAGTGTCTAAAGGTCCCAAACCTTCATTCTTTAAGATATACATCCTTACTAAGCACCTGCTCTTTAAAAAAACAAAAACATGTTCCCTGAGGATGCCGTTGATCACACATACTTCTTTCTGGCATCAGACTTACCCAACTCAAACCCATACTTCCTCACAACTGCAAAAGCGACATTCACCCTGGAACCATACGCTGAATGATACAGGCACACTCACACCATGCTGTCTCTCAGCCTCACTTAAACAGCTGCTTGTTAGTCGTAGGTTCTCTCTGTAAAAAATAAATAAATAACACATGACTCATAGGGTCTTGCTTTGAAAAACAACAAACATCACACCATATTACTGTATGTGTGGGGGCTGGATTAAGAGTTCAGCAGCACATCTACTACATATATATTCTGCCTAGCAACAGAGGACTATTCAATGAAAAGGAAGGATATCACACTTTAAAATCAATAAGAAAAGTATTTTTGAAATTTTTCTATATTTCTTTTAATCTTTCACTTCATACCCACTGTATAATCACAATAAACCACTCCAGGGTATGGGTTATGCTGGGATTTACCCACTTCTGGTGTGGTTTGGTCACTCAGCTTGCAGCTTCATAACCAAACCACACCAGGCATGGGTAAATTCCCAGCATGACCCACACCCTGTTGTGGTTTACTGCTTAACTGGCAACTGGGACAGATTTTGGGCCAACACATCTTTTTATTTCAAAGATGGTCTTCACTTGAATAAGAAAAGGAGCTAAAATATTAGAAAAGCTGGCCCATAGGCGCAGCGGTTGGATTTCGCTTGCGGCGCGGCGACCGGGTTCGAGAGCGGACCCGGGTTGCGGAAAGCGACTTGAGAGGAGGAGGATAGAGTGTCGAGGACAGCTCTCCTTCTCCGGGGGGTGGGCAGGGGTTGCATACCCGCGTAGGCTGACTCCTGGCAGAAGCTGGGAGTGCAGCATACAGATGGGGCACGGTGCGCTAGGGGGTGGTGGCAGACGTCGGCGTACGCCTTGACGTCAGATGTCACTCCCCACAGGAAAAAGCGGAAAATCGGCTCGCTGCCCGCCAAGATGATGGCTCTCCATTCCCGGAGTGCCCCCAGTGCCTGGCCAGGGCCTTCTGTTCCTCAGCAGCATCCCCAGGCCCTAATGGAAGTGTGTGCTGGGGCTCCTTCCTCCCCCCCGCTGCCCTTCCCCCTCGGAGGAGGGGGATCCGCGCAGTGATAGGGATACACCAGGATATCCCGGGGGTCGGCTGCGATCTGAGGACCTGAGGAGGGCTGGCCAAGGTCAGTGGGGATGAAGGGAACTTGCAGAGCCTGAAGGAGTGGGGGACAGTGAAGCGCAAGAGGGTTATAAACACATAATGCAAAAAAAAAAAATATTAGATGACAGCTTCAATCTAGTGGTAAATAACATGGGTTCAAACTAGCAGATTTAGTGAAAATCTCTCACAGTCCAATTAACCCTAAACATAACTAAAAAAAGTTGTAAAACCTACAACTAACAAATGTAGTCTTTTTAATGTAAGAAGCCATGTCAATAAGTTTGATGAACTTTTAGCACTAACATGTAATGACAAATGGCACTGGGTCTAAACAGCACCTACAAGAAGAGCACAGTTAAGGATGACATGTCAAAAAATAGCGTGTTTCTTTTTCTTGTGGGGTGCTCTGCCCCCCCACACCCCTGGACTTAATTATTCTCATTCGGGGGGTAGCAGATCACGGGGCAAGTTAAATGTCTGGGGCCGTGGAATATTGTTTCCACAGCCATTTGAAAAAAAAAATAGAAGTCCCAGAGCATGTAAAATGAGTGGAGACCAGGATTAGAATCCTGGGCTCCAATAGCGCTGGCCGAGCTGCTCTATGCCCCAGCCCTCCACACCATGGGAGCAGCTTTGCCAGCTTCCTGGATTCTAGTGCCCTCGTGTGCGATCAGCACCATGGACAGTGATGAGGGGAGCACTTACTGCAAGTGCTGTAAATCCCCGCTTGCTGTCCAGGGTAGCACTATCCAGACTAGCGCTCAGTTTACTAGCGCTGTTCTGGTAGCGCTCATCTTACCAGGTACCAAGAAAAACCAGATATTATTGCAATTACTGAGACCTGGTGGTCTAACAATGATGAATGAGGAAAAACATCAATGGGTATGATTTGCTTAATAGCAACAGAACATTCAAGAAAGGAGGAGGGAATTGTCCTCTATGTTAATTCAACTTCAACCCTATAGATTGTACTCATAGTAAGATTAATAAAGCCTCTGACACAGAAAGTCTTTAGACTGAACTCCTCCCAAACTATTCTGATTCCACCATTGTTAGACTCTGTTGCCGTCCTCCTGAGTCCCCATTAGCTATGACACTACAAATCATTTCTGAAAATGAACCTGCCTATAAGGTAGGTGAGGTATGTTTTCTGGGTGACTTAAATTTAAGGGATTATTAACTGGGAAAAGCATACTGCTGGCTCTACTTCAGAAAAACAGTTTATGGTAGCACAATTCTTGTTGAATCAGTAAGTGTTGGAACCCACAAGAGGTGCCAATATTTTAGATATTGTACTGGGTGTCCCCAACCTAATTATTAAAAATTGTAAGGTTGGCCCTCCACTGGATTCAAGTGACCATAATTCCATCTATTTTAACATTGACCTTACATACATTGGGCCTTAAGCACCTATGGGCAGGTAATACATGCTGGAGGCGCATTACCCGCCCGTGGAGTTCCACACCTGTGGACAGATGCACCCCAACCGATAGCCACTACTGGCCACGACCTGTCTATGGCCCCATCCACGCCCCCAGCATAAAGACATGCAGGGGACATTTCCACAGACCGGGCACACATCCAGTGGGATGCCCGAACCAGGTCCGTGAACTGATCACTTGCACCTATGGGACATGGAAACCAGTAGAGGGTGCAATGTGCACCACAAGCTTGGTGTGGTGGGAGGGTGCCCAGTATGCAACTCCAGCCCTCTGTGCTGATCCATGGGCTGGGTATGCCTGTAGTGGGGGTCTGCAGTGCCCCCATGTCCACGTCGCTGCCAGCAGTGGCATCCTGGGGGAGTGTGTATCCCTTATGGCTAGGTGTTACCCAGCATAAGGTGAGCCCCCTATGCCCAGCACTCTACACCTCTGTGAATGGCATGGAGTGGGGGCATGCCCCCGACATGCCCCCCAGCCCACCCCAACTGCATTGCCCTCCATACAGCCTGGTGGTGGGCTGCACACCCCATAGGAGAATCACGTGACTGGCCACATGGATGGTGTAATGGGCATGGAGTGGCTACACACCACAGATACGCAGTGCATAGCCACTCCACACCATAGTGCATAGGGACAATTACGCATAGCAGTGAGTCAACTGTTTTCATTTATAAACATGCTGATTTAGTAAAAAAATAAACAAAACCCTGTTCAATATTGACTGGGATACATTAATATACACTTATGATTCACAGATCATGTGCAATAAAATCAAGAATATCATATTAAGTCTCAGTAACAGGTTTATACCATAATTCAAGAAATCATATAACAATCAATCTAGGATGAAGTGGCTAAATAAGAAAATAACTAAACTTACTAACAAAAAAACACAACATATTTAAAGCCAACAGGACATCACATACTCCATTTCATTGGGATAAATATAAGAAAATACAAAAAAAATGTAAAAATGCAATTAGAAGAGACAAAAGCAATATGGAATTCAGTTTGGCAAGGAGCACTACTAGGCAAAATAGTAAAGCATTCTTCAGTTATATAACAGGTAGACGGAGGGAATGGGCAGACTCGATGGACCAGGAAGGCCCTTTTCTGTTGTCACATGTCTATGAATTTATGAATCTATGAACTCCCTAAAAATCCTAACTGTAAAGTAGGGCCATTGCTTCACAATAATACCACCATAAAGAAGGTCAAAGAAATGGCAGACTTTTTTAATTTACATTTTTGTGGAGTTTATTTAAAGAAAAATAAGTCACTGGATCCAACTAATATCAGCTCTGGAAATCAAATAGTTATCCTAGAGGAGGAACTCTTCACAAAGATAAATACTAAATCAGACCGCTCACCAGGTACAGATATGATAATCGAAAGTATGATCCAGCTTGTACATATCCACCTATTATATCCTAAGTTATTGTTTGAAAAAAGCAGAAACAGTGGCGATGTTCCAAGAGAGTAGAGAACAGCCAATGTGGATCCAATTTTTAAAAAAGGGGATAGGCACAATATCAGCAATTATAGATCAATTGGCTTGACACCTATTATATGGAAAATTCTCAAAGGTATCATAAAAGACAAGATTTTATTCTCTCAGGGAAATATTGATTCTGAACAACATGGTTTTACTAGAGGTCAGTCCTGCGCTATTGACATCTTGTGGTTCTATGAAAAAATCAGTCACTAACTGGACACTAAAATCCCATGTGTCATTGTTTTTTCTCGACTTCAGTAAGACTTTTGACTTTGTGCCCAATTAGCAGGTGATTGAGAAGTTGAAACTAGCAGAAATAGATTCAAGACTAATTAGGTGGATATCCAATTGGCTGTATGATAGAACTCAGAGAGTGATGGTTAATGACATTTTCTCAGATGAAGATGGTTTGTCTACTGGAGTACCACAGGGGTATGTACTCCGCCCACTTGTTTTTCACAGTGTTATAGCTAATCTCACAAACAGTCTGAACAGCTGGGTGGCAAAGTACACTGATGACACTAAAACAGGTGCCACTTGTGCTTCAGTTGAGGAAATTAACAGAATTCAAGCAGGCCTTGATTGCATCACACTTAGGGCTGCCATTTGGGAAATGCATTTCAACCTTGAAGAGTGCAAAGTTATGCACCTGGGTACCAATATAAAGAATACTGGATGGGCAACTATGCAGAACCAGTGTGTTCTGCCACAGAGGGATTCTGATTCCCTCTGACCTCGAGACCGAAGCTCAAGAGGTCCATGGGAATCAGAACCCTGAGGTGGCAAAACACACTGGTTGTGCATAGAGTTGCTCATTCTGTATTTTTTTAGTGTATAGTACTATGTGAAAAATGTGTTTTGTGAGTTCTTTTGCTTTCAAAATGAAACTGACTCATGCTGTCTCTTGAGGTTCTAGAATGCTGTTATACCACAGTAGGGTAGAACAGCATTCCATGGCCTTGGAACTGTGGTAGAACAGCATTTTGAAAGGGATGGACTTCTATACAGAACAACATTCCACTATACACTATAATACAAAATATTCCGATTTTTTTATGTGAACCTTAATTGGTCGAGTCAACACTGGAAAAATACTTGGGGGTTCTTGATTAAAATGATGTAGACAGCAGCAGGCAAGTAAATGAAGTTATAAGCAAGGCCAATAAAATCTCATGGACAGTACTCAGAAACATTAGATCCACAGATCTTGAGGTTCTAGTTCCCTTGTATAGCATTTATGTACAACTGCATTTTGATTATTGCTCTTAGTGTTGGTCTCCTTTTGGAAAAAATATCAGGCATACTGAAAATGTACAAAACAAAATGACAAAACATATGTAGGGGCTCAGAGAGTAAAACTATCATGACAGATCAGCTATGCTTAATCCTACGTCTCTTGAGATGAGATGGCTAAGGAGAGATTTACTGTTTATGTGGGATATTATCACCAGTGAAATTCCCACAAAATTGGCCATTTCACCACATGAAATGTTTTGAGAAAGTTGCCCATTACACAAAATACTTCACGGGCTG
Source organism: Neoceratodus forsteri (assembly GCA_016271365.2). Lineage (NCBI taxonomy): Eukaryota > Metazoa > Chordata > Ceratodontiformes > Ceratodontidae > Neoceratodus > Neoceratodus forsteri. The sequence goes on from JADMNL010000025.1 coordinate 20,187,292, forward strand.
TGAAATGTGGACTTTCACCAGAAAAGTGGCAAAATTTCATGGATAAAAGGCGAATTTCACCATTTTGCTGGTGAAATTTTGCCTTCCGTGGGTGAAATTTCATATTCTGCAGGCGAAATTCTGAATTTTGTTTCTGCTAAACATTTCTTGAAATGGGTGAATTTTGCAAAATATTTCATGTAATGAAATCTGCCGATTTTGCACATCTCTAATATCATCATGGACCCTTATCTTTTTAAGGAAATGTGCTTTGAATTCACATAGGATAGCGCCAGTACCAAAAGTCGCCCATTCCAACTGCGCTGTGAAAAATTTAACAGCATAAAAAGAAAATAATATTTTGGAAATATTATTTTTCGCAAAGGGTAGTAAATCCGCGGAGTTCCCTTCCCGTTGAAACAGTGGTCAACGAAAGAAAATATATTTTTAAAAACAAATTAGACACTGGATGCTGGGAAAGAACAATATACATTATTACAGGGTATCAGCTATGAGCTCCATAGCGACATTTGCCTTCTGCTCCTGTTTGCACCTCAGTATGAACAGCAGTACTTTGTTAATCTTGTGGAGGTATCTGCATGTTGCTATCACGAGCCCCTCCCCCCACCTTCTTCCTTCAAGCTTATACATGTTTAGATTTGACAACCTAAGTCCTTTCCTACTGCCCATAAATCATTCTGTTTACACTTCTCTGTGTTGTTTCTACCTTGTTTCTGTCTTTCCTCAAATGGGGGGCTCTTAAACTGCACACAGTACTCGAGGTAAGGACACACCAAGTACCTGCAAAGTAATAGCATCCCCTTGCTTCTGCAGCTAATCCCTTCCTCTTACGCATTCTGGTAACCTCTTTGCCTTCTCCACTGCCCTGCTTTTGTTGTTTTCTTCAAGTTGCCCAATATTTATTTATTTAAATTGTTCGGATAACACCTTTGAGCATAGAGCTCATTTACAAAGGTTCCACATTGGTTATAAGTCATAAACAGACTTCTGAGTTAGACAAGAGTTATACATAGAGAATAATGGCTAGGCAGGGGTGTGTTATGGTGTTTCTTTACACACTCAAGGTGAGTGATGAGCCATAAACCTCGAGAGTGAAGCTCAACAGGTTTATGAGCTCATCACTCACCAAGGGTGTGTAAAAAAAACACCATGACCACACCCCTATGTAGACTTTATTTTTTATAATTGCTGGTGCTTTGTGTGCAGCACAAGAACAGTTGGTCAGCTTCAGTCAGTTTCCAATCTGACTGACTGAGGAAGCCCCAATAGGAGCGTTAGTTTGGCAGGATACATTTTTTTTTTTTTTATGAAGCAGGATAAACTATATAAAAAAAATAAAATGTACTTTACTGGTGTGGAGACGAGGAGGTACAGGAATGAGCAGTCAGCAATGTGGGTCAGTGATAGTGGCGGGAGAGAGCCATGTTGTTGGGATCATTGGCCCACCCAACTGGACTGACAGCCAATGAGGGGATGCGCTCAACTTCAGTGACAGTCCTTCTCTTAGTTTTCAGTGGAAAAAATCCACCGAGTGTAGCGCAAGGACAGCGAGTGACTCGGAGGCTTCAGAAGACCTGACAGAACCATTTGCGAGTGTTGGCATAGCAACACTCGCAAATGGTTGCATCGACTCTTCTGAAGCCACCGAGTTACTTACTCTCCCTGTATAATCGGTGGCTTCTTTTGCAAAAAAAAAAAAAAAAAACTGAGGAATTGGAGAAATTATTTTTACAGCACATATTGGGTTTTGGGGTATTCTGTTCAACAGAATTGGTCTAGACTGCATCAGGCTTCTTGGCATGAGACTGTAAAAGTCGTATCAACCCGCGGGTTGATACAAGTTTTTTCATATTAACCTGCGGGTTGATACGACTTTTTACAGTAATCAAAAATGGGTTGATAATGGGGGTCACCAGTTATTACATGTACATATACAGCAGTAACGATACAGGCAACAGTCAGGAGTAGAGTTACATTACAAAGGAGTTCCCTTTGTCCCTCTCCTGTGTTGTACTCTCCATGGCAACCCCCCACATTGTGTTCTTAATCTTAGGATTTCCTGCCACTGCAGTATGTGCATTATCTTGCACTTCATGGTGCTCACTTTTAACTCCTATCTGGAAAACCAGGGCCACACACTTAAACATGAGTTATGAAGCAATCTTATATATTTGATTTATAGTTTCTGGTCACCTTCGGCAGTGCATTTCTTGCAGTACATTCTGATGTTTTGTGGTTTTTTGCCACTATTTCAAGTTGGTAGCCCTATAGTTTACAAAAACAGTCATAAAGAATGCCATATCTTTATATTCCTAAGACCAGTTCAGAGCTGATCATTCCATGCATTGTTTTAATATTTTGTTACTTAATTCATCATATTCTTAAATAAGTATAATTTTATCTTATTCTGCAGGTGTGTTATTAATTCACACCCCTTTAAGGCAACTCCTCTGTTTGGCATTGTTTCCAAGGGCATTACAAATCTCCATAAAATGATTGCATAAGTCTGCCATAAATAACAGAAGATGTCCTTTTCTCTGGGATCCTCCCCTTAGCTTCCTGATGGACAGGCAAGAGTAGGGTCCTCCCCCCACCTGGAGGCAGGAACTGGCTAGGGAGCCACACCTCCAGGGGAGGGTCCACTAAGGCTGCCTGTAGGGTGGGGGCTTTGGGCTGGAGGGAGGAGAGTGAGTGGTTAAAAAGAGCCAGACATGGGACTCACCCTCACTTTTTCCTCCCAAGCACAAACATTACAAAGATTCTTGCCCAGTAGAAGCCTGAACAGCAGAACCAGCAGTAGCAGCACAGAGGTAAAGTAGGAGCTGGTACAAGTTTTATTCAGGTTGGGCAAGCTGTTCATTTAAAGCATAGACATCTGATTCTGCGGGGTAAGAAGGATTGCCTGGAAGGGCTGGAGAGGGAGATTTTGTGTGCAGTTTGGCCCATTCCGGGCCATGGCAATGTGAGAGTGAGACCAAGGCTGGCTACTTGGCACAGAGAACTGAGAAGAGGAAATCAGAAGCTGAAGGGGGTGATAGAGGGGTGGGAGATCAGCCGGTCAATGCAAGGTGGGCTGCCGGAATGTGAGCAGCATCCGATGATCTCCCTTCATCTCTGCCTGGTTCCTGGATGCACAGCTGGTCCTGGTGGGGGGGGGGGAGCTGGCAACAAGCCTGGTGGTGGGTGTGGCGAGATGCGGGATAGCTGCAATCACAACTTGTAGAGTTGCTTAGCACCCGTAGCTTGCCCTGCTTACTTGAGCCGCAGGAAGTGCACACCTGGCAACCCCCACCACTCCCAAATTGCTGTCCTGTCCTGATCTTCCCCAGACTTTGGTCATCTGGGCCCTGCAGGGTTGGTTGCCTGGAGGAGGGAAGAACTGGGAGTGAAGTACAATTTGAAAAAGGAGAGAAATAAGGAAGGAAGAAGACTTGTTGGTTAAACCAGGTGTAGTTGCTTTTGGTCTGGGTGCTGGGGTGGACCATAGGCTTTCCCTGAGCGATGCAGAGGGGTCAGTTCCAGCTCAGCAAGCTTTGTGCAGGTGGACAAAGGAAGTGTGCAGATGCCAAGAATATCTATTAAAAAAGGGGCGCTAGCTAGGATCAGGCAGAAAAACGCTGGTTGCCATTTGCTTGGAGGTGAGGGATTTGGAGTGTTAATGAGAGATGCCAATACCACATGACTCCCCTTCCCCCCACTCCTCTGCTGGCATGTTTGAGTTCACGGGGCAGAAAAAAAAGCACGGGGCAGGGGATCGCACTCGACAAAAAAAAGGGTGGGGATATCTCTGGTTTGCTTACCTGTTAGCAGCAAGGTCGCTGGCTGCCATGAAGTCGGGGAGGTCATAAGAAGAGAACAGATGGAGCACCTATGCCATGCAGCTTCCCCTCCCCCCACACACACACACACTCAGAAACGCAAGCTTTGTGGGCACTTTTAATATGGGTATAGTTCGAGTGGGCTATTAAACAAACAAAAAAAAAGATATGAAGAAGTTCTGGGATTTGGAAATTCCTTCACAAGAAGGATGAAGCCTACCACAACACAGGTCCTGGAGTGTTGATAATGTAGCTTAGAGGATAAAGAAGCGTGATGGGAATATAGTGGCTGCATCTGGTGGAAGTGGGTTCAAATCCTGCAGCTTTTGCTTAAAGTTTTGTTTGGCGTCAAAGATTGGCTGAGCTAGTGGTGCTGTTTTGCTTTTAAGTGTGGTTAAATCATTTTGCAGGGGATGCAAAGAAAAAAAAACAGGAAATAAAATGCTGTCTAAACACATGCATAAGAAATGCAGTAAAATCAGTCTGCTGGAAACGGGGTTTTTAGAGCAGGGAGGAGTAGGTTGGTTCCGTGGAGTGCTGGTGCCACCTAGTGGTGGAAGACAGAAAAGCAGGCCCTGCAGTTAGGACCTGGAAGGCCTTGAGTTAGCACCAAGAAGATCAGCGTGTGTAAGGTTATTTAAAAGAGAGAAAGAAAACAAAACAGACAAAGGGAAACAGTCAACTAAGCAATTTGATTAAATGACTGGCAGTTCAGTGGCACCCTGGCTGGACTGGGAAGCAGGTAAACAATCAGCGGAGAAGCTCCTGATGAGGGAAATTAAGGAGCTAGCTGGTCACCCCGCACCTTTAGCCTGGGGTTATATATATTTATGAAAAAAAAAGGAAGGGGTTCAAGCACAAATAAAATGTCATGGGTGTTTGTGGATACTGTGATATGAGGTGTTATTAAGGGTTTTTCTTTTGTGAAAGCAGTGCTGTTGTAGATCCAGAAGCATCAGCAATATCCAGTAAGAAGGCTTCCAGTTCCAGATCCGGGCAGCCAAGACCCTTGAGCAACAACTGCAGGAAATGTATGAAAAGAAAGGTCAAGCATGGCTGGATGCTTGCTTAAAGAGGATACCTGCCCCCAAGTTGTCCCAGCCAGTGGGAAAGCGTAAGTGCACAATTGACAAGGAGGAGTCTCTGGCTAAGACCAAGACTAACAGGAGCAAACCAGGTATGGTTAAGGTTAATGTGGTCTCGGAGAAGGAGTTTCAAGAAATGGTAATTTGGGTCTTTAAGAAAAACAGCCCCCCCCCCTCAGCCTCCCACAGTTAGTTCCCAAGCCCAGTCCCGAAACACCAGTGGTTCTGGCAACACTGGCACCTCTGGAACCTGAGGCAGTGGTCCCAGATAACCAGCAGCCTCAACCGGCAGGCTTAAGCAGGGCAGAACCGGAGGCATAAGGGGGGACACTGGCTGAACAAAAGCTGAATAAGCTGCTGAAGGCTATAGCAGGCCTTGCAGTGATATGAAAGGGCAACCCCAGAAAGGGACAGCAAGGTCAGGGGGATCGATCCCAGTCCACCAAGGTGGGAGGTATGCCAGCAAAGCCCCCAAATACTTGTTCCAGCATGGCAGAACCAGTGGGTTCACACTTAATGGACAAAGTCAAACAGCAGATCTGAAAAAGGAAATACCTAGATATTTTCTCCCTACTCAATTGGCCCAGTGAGCCTGATGAGTCAAAGGGGGAGAAAGGGTGAGGACAAAGACCGAAAGAAGTTCAAGGTGAAGCATTCCTTTGAGAATTGGTTAGTGGGTTTTATAGTTTTGGCCAGCACCATTTCTCAGGAGAACATGAGAAAAGCACTGGCCTCATTAATAATTTACATAGAATAATATGCACTTACAGGCAGACGGTTGGCCTAAGAATGCTGGAGTACGATGAAGAGTTCCGTTGACGCATGCAGCAAGACCCAGAGAAGGATTGGGGTCCATTGGACATGCCCTTAATGGCTGAGGTTATGCATGGAGGAAGAGTAATTCATATTGCCAGTGGTGTACCCATCAGGGCAGCCAGCATGGCAGCAGCTAAAACTGGCCATGGCGGTTAAGGGGAGTTTGCAGGCCAAGTATGTTTCAGCTTCAGTCGGGGGGGACTTGTTAACAGTCTTCCTGCCAGTACACTCATGAGTGTTTGACCTGTGACAAGGGCACCCCTTTCAGCATTGTAAGAGTGGGAAACAGGGTCAGGGTGACTCAGGAGGGTACATTGGTCAGCGCTCCTTTTGGGGGAAGCAAGGCCCCCCAGGTTGAGGATGGGTTCCCCACACCGAAAGAGGTGGAGCAGCTAAGATCTCGGCTCACCCAGTACCAATATCTACAGGCAGCACTTCTTGAAGAGCAGTTCTTGGAGGGCTTTAGGCTTCCTTATGATGGCTCATGTAGGGGATATGAAGCTGAGAACTTTAAGTCAGCCAGAGACCATCTGGATATAATATGGAAAAAAACTTCCAAAAGAAATTGATGTAGGTAGGATTAGTGACCCCTTCCCATCTCCATCATTGTGAGGGTTGTGGGTTTCACCCATTGGTTTAGTACCCAAAAAAGCACCAGGGAAATACCACCTAATTAATCCTTTGTCATACCAAGAGGGTGATTTGGTAAATGATTACATTGACCCATGATTTACCACAGTACAATATGCATCCCTTGACAGTGTGGTGCAAGTGGTATGGCAGACAGGGTCTGGGGCACTCATGGCAAAGACAACATCGAGTCAGCCTTTCGCCTGTTGCCAGTGTACCTGAGGGACTGGGATCTCCTGGTGATGAAGTTTAAGGACCAATATCATGTGGACAATCACAGACCCATAGGATGTGCTGTGACCTGTGCTGTTTCTGAGAAATGTAGCATGTTTTTACATTGGATGGCAGTGAAGGAGCACAGTGGGACAGGGGTAGTACACTACCTGGATGACTTCCTGTTCATAGGGTTGGCAGACACCCCTCAGTGCAAGGACCACCTGGACATCTTCCTCAGAGTGTGTTGGGAATTTAGCATTACATTGGCTCCAAAGAAGGTGAAACTGATGAACATGGTGATGTCCTTTCTGGGCACTGAATTGGACACAACAGCCCAAGAATGCACGTTACCCCAAGATAAGGTGGCAGCCTTGAGGGCACTCTTGGGCAAAGTTAAGGTTGCCAATAAAGTTACACTGAAAGAGCTACAGCAGCTTCTGGGCCACCTTAATTTTGCATGTAGGATCATACCCATGGGCTGCACCTTCTTGTGGCAGATGGTGAAATTGGGAGTGGGGGCCTGTCCTAAAAACCCCATCACTGAATTCGGGTGACACAGGGCTTTTCAGGTAGATGTGCAATTTGGCATATCTTTTTAACCTACTTCAATGGGTCGACCATGTGGCCAAAAATGGTTCAGAATGACAAGCTTGAACTATTTACAGATGCACCAGGTGGTCTGCGTTTTGGTGCATATTTTCAAGGGGCATGGCATGCAGCGACATGGCCTACTTCATGGGTCGCTGTAGGCCTCACCAAACAGATCACCTTTTAGGAATTTTTTCCCATAGTGGTGGCATTGGTAATTTGGGATCACAGGTTGCAGGATCAGAAGGTGATTTTTAGGTCTGACAACGCGGGGTGGTGCATAACATCAATGGGCAACTGAGCACCAAGGACCGTTAGGGGATTCGATGTGCATATTTGTACTCTGGTGTTTGTTGATGAACATCCAGTTCAAGGCCAGACATGTACCAGGAGTTGAAAATGGTATTGCTGATGCTTTGGCTCGTTTGCAGTGGCAACAGTTCAGGAAGCTGACACCAGCAACAGAAGTGGAGGCACAGCCGGTGCCAGCCTTCCTATGGGAGGTGGTGACAGCAACACCTAGTAATGGATAAGTAAAGCCATCATGCCCAGGGCAAGGGAAGCTTATCAAAGGGGAGTGGAACATTTCCATGGTGTCATGTCCAAGTTGGGATTACCAAATAGCTGGCCTGTCCCAGTTGACCACCTGTGTAAATACATAATGGAAGCCATTTGGAGGAGCTTACGACCAGGAACGGTAAGTCAACATCTAGCTAGGCTGTCCTGGTTCTCTAAGGTGTTCAGGTTCGAGGATTTTGCCAAAACCTTTCTAGTGCATAAATTGCTGGAAGGTTGGAATGGGGGATCCCTAAGTCAGCTGATCACAGGAAGCCACTCACTCTTGAAACACTCAAGTGGGTGTTGGAGGCATTGGAAAAGGTCTTCCACTCCCCCTTTGCAATACAGGTTTTCAACACAGACTTTTTGCTAGCCTTTTTTGGGGCTTTTTGGGTTTCAGAACTGGTTCTGCCAAGTTGAGGCAGTGATAAGACACAAGACAACACAAGTAACCACAGACAGCCATCATCAGCAAACACAAACAGCATGCAACTCTTACCAGATGACACAAGAGACATTCATCATCATGTACCAGCACGTCTGCAGCCATGGATATACATGCACACTTCAACACATAGACACCCACTTCAGGCTGCAGTTTATTTTATCTAATATGTGATAGTGTCACTGTACTGTACATATATGCAGGAATTCCCTAAATGTTTAAAATGTTTTATTTAATTTGAATGCAATCATAATTGTATGTATGTACCAGGATCCTAACTGCATGCAAATGGGCAAATTCTGTTTTCTTTTTACGTTTGTATGCAATGATGATTACATGCACCTTGTGTCCCTTCTAAATTATCTTGCTAATATCAACTTGTCTGCCATCTCTCATGCCTCCTCCATAGACTTTGCACTGGATTTTTTCAAATCAAAGTTCCTCTCGGTCTGGGACTCCTACGCCCCTCTTAGCCATATCCATGTACGGGGGGTGACCTACGTGTCTTGGATCTCCGCTGACATCATAGCCAGTCTCAGAGCCAGGGATCAGGCTTGGAAGGCCCATAAAACTACTGGAACTTACCCAGCCTACCAAAAATACCGCACTCTTTGAAATGCATGCACTAGGCTAATTCGTCAGGCTAAAGCAAATTACTTCCGAGCCACTTTCCTATCAAATATAAACAACCCAACCAAATTTTAGAAAGTGGTTCAAACTCTTTTCTCCCCTCCCAAACCCCCACCCCTGTCCTTAAGTCAAGTGACACCACTATAGAAGACCCAATAGCAGTAGCAACTGAGTTAAATTCTTTCTTCACAAGCTGCACGGCATCTCTTCTGTCCTTTCTCCCCCCATCCACACCAGCCCAGCCCACCCCTACACCATCTACTCAAGATGCATCCCATGCTTTTGCCTTCAAACAAGTCATCTCAGAAGATGTTTACAATGCCCTGCTTACTTTAAACCCCGCTAAAGGCAAATGCCACTCAGGCTTGGATGCTATAATACTCATCCTGTCAGCCCCAGCCATTGCCTCACCACTGGCCTCTCTTTTCAATCTATTCTTCTAACTTCTATTCCAACAGACTGGAAGCATGCCAAGTCATCCCTCTTACAAAGGGTGGCGACCTCTCCACCCCAGGAAACTACCGCCCTATCTCCCTTCTCCCTACTCTAGCTAAACTGCAGGAACACCTTATCCTCTCTCAGCTCTCCTCCATCCTTGACTCTACTTTGTTCTTCACTCCATACCAGTCTGGTTTTAGGAAGTCCCACTCCACTACCACCTCCCTCCTAAGGCTCACTGATGCCATCCTCACCAGCGTGGATAAATCCCACATTACCTCATCCATCTTTGTCAACCTTGCAAAAGCTTTCAACACTGTTTCACACCCTCTCCTTCTCAACAAGCTCTCCCTAGCTGGGCTATCCAGCGTAGCAACCAATTGGTTACACTCCTATCTGATGGGCCGGACTCAATCTGTAAGGACTGGTAACCCCATCTCCTCCCCTCTCCCCATCTCTTCTGGGGTCCCACAAGGCTCATTCCTAGGGCCTCTGCTGTTCTTTATTTTCCTAAATGACCTGTCCTCTGTCTGCCCTCATACATCCATTCACATGTATGCAGACGACACAGTCCTGTATACATCAGGCCCCTCTACCTCTGATGTGGCATCCAGACTGCAGCTCGACTTCAGTGAAGTCCAGCTCTGGTTTTGCTCAAATAAACTTTTTCTTAATGCCAAGAAGGCAGTCTTCATGACCTTTGGCACAAGGCAGAGACTATCTCGGCGCCCCTCCACACCCACTTTCCACACCCTAGATGGGACATTGCTGGAGGCTTGCTCTTCCTTTAGATACATTGGGGTATGGCTCAATTAACACCTCCATTTTTCTGTACACATCAATGTGCTGCATAAGAAGTTGCACCCCAAGCTTGGGGCCCTGTACTGGAACCATGGCTGCATCCCGTTACTGGTCTGGTGGGAGATTGTATAGAAAATGATCCTCTCTATCTTTGACTATAGAGATGTAGTCTATTGTGCCACTCCCAAGACTACCTTAACCAGACTGGACACCCTTTTCCACTCCTTCTGTCGTTTTGCTCTTGACTGTCCCCCCAGCACACACCACTGCTCCCTATTTCAGTACCTACACCTCCCCTTCCTGCAGGACAGGAGGCTGTCTCACTGTGCCAGACTCACAGCCACATTCTGGTCCCAGTCCTTGCCCCTGTACCTCTCTAGTGCCCTGTCCACATTTCCCCCACCTTTACACTCCCTCAGAAATAGTGACTCCTGTTCCTTGAGCATCCCAGGTATGACCACAAATTCAGAGCAAGCAGCATTCTCATGTCGCTTCCAAGACTGTGGAATTCTCTCCCACTGGCCATTCGGTAAGCTAGATATGCTAACCAACTCAACTCAGTCCTCAAAGCCCATTTCTGCTCCTCAAGTAGATGCACCTAGACTACATGCTCCTAACCATGGCTAGTCAGAAGTCCCTAGTCAGGAACGATAGTCACCACTTGTCAGTGTGTTGCTAACTCTAGAAATATGCTGCAAATCTGGCCAGCTCTCACACCATCTGGCTAGTCCTAATCTTCCCTTTGTGTAGATTACAGTATGGATTAATTTCCTGATTATCTCTGTACCTTAAGTCTTGCTGTTGTATTTACATACTGCTGTTCTATACTCTGTGTATCTCTAAATACCCATTTCAACAATGTATATGATGTCTGAATCAAATCTCACCTGTTACTGTTACTCAATATGTCCTGTACTTATGCATTGCTGATTGTATCTATATATTATTGTTGAATTTAAACTCGGTGTTGACTTTCTTCCTTGCATCCCACTCCCCAGGTCATTTCTGGAATCGAGCAGTAGTCCACTTAGTATGCTCACCTGGTAAAACTTTTAAATAAATAAACATGCTATTAATATGACATGGTAGGAAACAATAGTGGTGCACCTTGAAACACTGATTATTTATAGTACTGCAGTGTCATCAGTGTTTCATGTAGAAGTCCCACATTTGTTTTTCTTGCTACAAAATGTACATATAATTATACAGTAACTTCAACTGTAACAAAGCATAGGAACTAATTATGTGTTTATAATGCTAATAATAATAAACAATAATAATAACATTTATTTGTTGAGCGCCTTTCAAAATTCCAAAGCGCTGTACAGTACACATAAAACAAAACAAAATAAATACAAGATAAAATCAGGAAAGTACTGAAAAAGCTTTCTCCCACAGAAAGGTCTTAAGTGACTGCTTGAAACTCCCCATGTCCTGCACTCCCAAAGCTGACGGGGCAGAGAATTCCAGATGGTCGGTGCCACAAATCCAAAGGCACGCGCACCAGATGACTTTAGATTGACCCTCAGAATCTCCAGCAACCCCTGGTCAGCCGAGCGGAGCTGTCGCAGAGGGGTGTAAGGAACCAGGAGCTCTTTCAAGTAATCAGGATCCAAACCATGTAGGGCTTTGTAAGTCAAAAGACCTACCTTAAAGGTGATCCACCACTAAATAGGCAGCCAGTGCAGATCGTGCAGCACAGGGGTAATATGAGATCTCCTAGAAACCCCTGTCAACAAACGTGCTGCCGCATTCTGCACTAGCTGCAAGCGACGGATATCAACCCCAGAAAGCCCTAGGTAAAGGGAGTTGCAGTAATCAAGGCGTGATGTCACAAAGGCATGGACCAAGATAGGTAGGTCATTGGACGGAACAAGGTACCTAATCCTAGCGATGTTCCTAAGATGGTAAAAGGCCAGCTTGATGACTGCCGAAATCTGATGACGAAGAGACAGACTGTCGTCAAGCACTACCCATAGGTTACGCGCCCATTCAGAGTTGAGAATCTGGGCCTCCCCCAGGACTAATCCAGAAGGGAGCCTAGTCCTCAACCCCTCTGCCCTACAACCCGGGTTCACAACCAAAACCTCAGTCTTTACTGTGTTCAACTTTGGACCGCTGGTATTCATCCAGTCTTGGATTTCTACGAGGCAGCTGTTCAGTACTGAGATTGTACTAACCTGGTCGGGAGCAAAAGACAGGTACAGCTGGATATCATCAGCATAGCAAAGAAACCTCAGCCCGTACCGTCTCACAATGTCTCAGAGGGGCCGCATGTATACAGCGAATAACATGGGAGACAGCATCGAACCCTGAGGTACCCCGCAGGGCAGAGAGAAAGCCCCAGAAGAAAATAAACCCGAGACCACTTTCTGCATTCTACCAGCGAGGAAGGATGAAAACCATCTGAGGACTGTACCAGACAGCCCACAGATGAACCTCAGACATTCGAGCAGAATCCCATGATCCACAGTATCAAAAGCTGATGATAAATCCAGGAGAACCAAGATGGAACGGTGTCTCCGATCTCTCGCCATCAGGAGATCATTGAGCACCCGAACCAGAGCTGTCTCAGTACTATGCCTCTTATGAAAACCCGATTGGAGGGGGTTGTATAAATTATGGATGGTTAAATGGTTATCCAGTTGAGCAGCCACGACTTTCTCAATAACCTTCCCCACAAAAGGGAGGTTAGTGATAAGCCTGTAGTTTGCTGGGTTCTCTAGGTCTAAAGAAGCTTTCTTCAGAAGGGGGGTCATCACCCCCTCCTTCAGAGTGCTAGGGAACTCACCCGAATCCAAACAGCACCGGACAATACGAGCTAAGACCGGGCCGATAGTATCGCTACAACCCTAAATCAGGGAAGTAGGGCCTGGGTCTAAACTACAGCACGTGGGATGCATCTCCTGGACAATCCGCATAATATCTACGAAATCTGACAGGTCAAAGGTACTCCAGGAAATTCTGGGCACTGTGGTGAAGCACCGATCAACAGCAACCTCCTTAGAATGAAGTTGGTGGCACTCCCGCCTGATGTCAGCCACCTTATTCACAAAGAAGCGAGCGATCTCATCGCAGTCATTCTGTGAAAAAACTCGATGGGACTGCTGACAGGCTGGGTTGTACAGCCTGTCAACAGTTCTGAAGAGCTGAGCCGGTCAGTTCCGTGCGACAGCTATTTCCCTGGACAGGAATTCTGCCTTCTTACGGGAAATTTCTGTTTGGTAGAATTTGTAATGTTCTAACAAAATAAGGTGGTCGGCATCAGAGGCCGTCTTCCTCCAATGACGCTCTAACCTACAAATGCCTATGAGTACCATTGCTACATTTAGGATCCAGTTTTCATTCAAATGTATGAATTTGTGTTTTTTTTTTAATATGACATAATAATTGTTAGGCTAGATCTCCACAGAGTTAATGAAACGGTAGTGGGGGATTTAAAAAGGTAACGATCATGGTCATCACAGGATCTGAATCACAATTTCATGCAAACATACCACATTGTTTTTGTATCTTTTTATGATTTTTGCATTGAATGGTGAGCACTAAGGAAATGTCTCAGAAAAGGTATTTGTGTATTGATAATTACACACTATAAACATTACTTTTCTGGGTTCATACTTACATGCAATCATTACATTTGTTTGGTTGAGTTCTCCATGGAGTGATGATTGTTTGCGAATGTGAATAATGTAAAATGACAGAAAATAATGGTTCTGTCTGGCAGAAATGCTTCATATTAACATTTGTGCACTGGGATCAGAAATGCATGCAAATATAACAAGTTTTATAGGTAGAAAATTGCATCATAATTATGATTCCATAGCAATGTCAATAGTAACAAATCATAGTCAGTGATCATAGTGTGTTTCAAATAAGTATTACTAACATCACTATCTTAGGATCATAATGTCATGCAAATGTTCACAAATCTTTGGGATAGATTTTCCAGTTCCACATCAATACAATGACAATGTCGTTGTCATCGCCCCTGACATTGATGGGAACAATGCCAACTGTTGGCAGTGTTCCTGTCAGGAAGAAGTGTTTTTTTGCAGGGGGGCTTTGCCCCCCCTCACCTCCATCTCTAAATAACCAACTCCAAGTCAGAGTTGGTTCAGGGTGGGGGTGCAACAATGGGAATCACTACATCGGCAGACAGCGGACCACCACAGCGACCAGTCTTGACCTGGCAAGATTTGCCACTGTGGTGGTGTTCACTGTTGAAATGTCGTTGAGGTGGTGTGCTGCCAGATTTTCCACATTAGTTTCACATTTGCAAAATGGAATAAGTCTTTAAACCTGAGAAGTTCCCTTTTTGTTCATTGCAAATAAAGGCCCAGATATTCAAAGGAGATGTGCCCTGTGCAACTGAACTGCGTTGGCACATTCCTGAAATGCGCCCCCGGGCCATATTCAAAAGGGGTTGATGCACCATACAAATTCAGATGCACCGCAGCACAAAGATAATGTATGCAGCACATCCAGAAGGGGCGTTCCTCTGCATAAGCAGCACATCTCCATATTTAGCTGAGATGTGTGGCACAACTGCCTGCACATCATGGAGATGTGCCATGCAAAGATAGGTATGGAAAAACCATGCCTAAGTTGTAGCCACCCACAGGCAGGCTGCTCTGTTGCACAACACAACACAGCAGCCCAGCACCTGGGTGGCTACACCCTCCATCCCCGAACACATGCCAAACAAAAAGGCAGCCTTCCCTGGTAGTCTAGAGTCCCCCCCCATCCCTGATCATATAACAAAATAAATCCCTGTATACCTGGTAGTCTAGTTGTACCCCCCTCCCTTCCCCGAACCATGTCCAGATAATAATATTTCCCCAAAACACCCTGGTCGTCTGTGGCCCCCCTTCCTTCCCCAATCATAATATGGAATCCCATTCCCAGACTTCCCTGTTGGTCTCTTGGACCCCACCCCACCATCCACTGAATAACACCCCCACTCCTCCCCATTCAGCATGTCTGACAAGTCATTGAGCAGCACAATCCACCGCACACTGCCACTGCTGCCCGCCCAGCTGAGCTGTCAGTGAATGCCAGTGTACAGTACCCTGTGAGGCCATTTGGTAGCCACTGTCAACCAATGGGCTTGCAGTGCGTACTGTACACTTTCATTCTCAACTTCATGTTATTCACAAAGCTGTGAATGAAAGTGTACAGTACACACTGCAAGACCATTGGTAAACAGTGTCTACCAATGGCCTTACAGGGGTACTGTACACTGTCATTCACTGACAGCTCAGTCAGCGGGCAGCCGTGGCAGTGTGCAGGTGGGTTGTACTGCCCGCCAACTTGTTGGACATACTGGGACGGGGAAGCGGGGTGGGATGGGGGTTCCTCAGTGGGTGGGGGGTCCACTAGACCACCAGAGAAGTCTGAGGGTGGGATTCTGTTTTACGATCAGGAAAGGGATGGGGCCACTAGACTACCAGGGTGTTTTGGGGAAATATAATTATTCAGACATGGTTCGGGGGAGGGAGGGGGCCACTAAACTACCAGGGATGGGGGATTTATTTTACTATATGATTGGTGATGGGCAGGGAGGACACTAGACTACCAAGGTATGCTGTTGGATGCTTACGTACAACTCAGAAGTTGCAGGGCACCCAGCGCATTCTGCCAGGCACATCCCTGCCCCAAACTGCAGGTGTGGTTTGCTGTCCTGTGCCCACCACTACCCCCACCCCCCCCCCGGTCCTGAAGCTCCTGTCTGGGGAGAAGGTAATCGCCGAATCCTCTGCTTCTTTTTTCTAAAACTGGAACTTTCAGTGCTTGACCGTGCTCTTCTCCTGATTGGCCACCCTTCAGTGGATTGGGTGCTTGTGGCCAATCGGTTCCATCTCAGGCACACTGAGCTTAGGAGTGCTGATTTCTCCAAGCTCTTCATAGCTGCCTACTGACTTCCTGCTCCAATTTTTAGGCTCATCTCAAGCCTATCTGAAGCTTGCATTTATGTTAAGCCTTTGGATCTAATTTCTCTGTTCAGTATTAAGCCAGTGTTTTAATTTACAGCTTCATACTAATTAAGTCTACAATTTATTTCTGTACCATTTTAAACTGCTTCATTTTAACAAGCCATACCTGTTTTATTTCAACCATTTGATTTATCTCAGCTGTGGTTGTTAAAGTGGGCTGCTGTGTCTGGGTTGGGGGGTGATTTTTTTCTGGCTCTTTATGCAATTTAATTACTGCTTGAAACTTGTTTGTATTCTCTGCTCTCTCTCTCTGCCTAATCACCACTCTTTAGCAGCTGTAAACCTTTCCCTGCTCTGCACCTTTTCACTTGTAAATCTCTAGGACCCTTCTCTCTATTGTCCTTTTGTTCTGCCTATTTTCCCTCTGTCTTCTACCCCCTGCTGCTCTGACCACTGGCCTCCCCCCCGCTTGACTTTCTGCCTATTAAAGCTTGCATTTTTTCCCTCTTTCTCCTGATCTCCAACTCACCCCTGATCGGGTGCCCTGCCTGCTGTGGGCGGCATGGCTTGCTGTGCTGTGCATGCTGCTATCCCCTTCCCTTCCGGTCCTGAAGCTCCTGTCTGGGGAGAAGGTAATCGCCGAATCCTCTGCTGCTTTTTTTAAAACTGGAACTTTCAGCGCTTGGCTGCGCTTTTCTCCTGATTGGCCACCCTTCAGTGGACTGGGTGCCTATGGCTAATTGGTTCCATCTCAGGCACACTAAGCTTAGGAGTGCTGATTTCTCCAAGCTCTTCATAGCTGCCTACTGACTTCCTGCTCCAATTTTTGCATGCACCCACCCTCCCCTACCTCAACACCATTTAAATGCTTTTGCTAAGCCTGCCCCCTGCCTCTGTCTGAGCCTCTCCCAATTTGTCCACACCTCTTAAAGTGATATGATCCATTTTAAATACATTTCTGCTACTGTGCTATTTTCCCTTCTCATTTATTTATTTATTTATTTATTCAAGAGTTTAACCAGGCAGGCATACTTAGCGGAGAACCACTCGTTTCCAGATGCGACCTGGGGGGAAACAGGGGGGGAGACATATGGGAAGGAACAGTAAATACACAAAATACACAAAAATTCCGTACAATTGAGGAGGGACTGTTAGGGAGCCTATACAGTCAGTAGCTAGGGCAGACAAGTAAAATATATCCAAAACTAAGACCATCAGAAAGACATAGCCATTGCAGTAATGAAATGAGCACAGCTACAGATTTACAGAACTAGAGTAGGTGAGAAGGAGTGAGCACCAACCGTCCCTTGCCAGAGCTGGAGTTATAAAATGCTATAGTAGGCCATCAGGAGTTTGGGCCTGCTATTGAGCAGGGCGGGAGCAAGAGTAGACCATGAGAAAATGTTCTAGGAGGCGGGTGTTGAGGTGTCTATAATTGGAGTAGTGGTGGATATCTGCTGGGAGGTCATTCCAGAGTTTTGGCAGTCGGTAGCTTAGTGCTGCCTGACCCATAGAGGTGCGCATAAGAGGGATTTGGAATAGCCTAGTATCTGAGTGCCAAAGTGAGTACGCTGTGGGGAGCAGAGAAGTTAAGGATGAAGTCAGGTAGGGAGGGAGGGACTGGGACCAGTATTTAGCAGCGACTCTGGAGCAGTGGATTAGTCTGCGGGCCGAGAGTGAGGGAAGGGCCAAGGAGCTGTAAAGGTCGCAGTGGTGTGTCAGTTTTGGACATTCCAGTATGAAACGGCAGAAGGAGTGAAAAAGGGTGTCCAGGCTGGCCAGAGTTGATGGTGAGGCGGTGCCATAGACCACATCCCCGTAGTCAAAAATCGGAAGTATCATTTTTTGTACGAGTTCATGCCTAACCTGGGTGGACAGACAGCCTTTGTTGCAGTAGAGGGCCCCAAGTTTAGGATGTAGTTTTTTGTGCAGGGATTCCACATGAGTAGAGAAATTTAGGTATTGGTCGAGCCAAACGCCTAAATATCGGAACGAGGTGCAGGAATTTAAGGGGGAAAGGTCCAGGGTTTGGAAAGGGGGGCGATCGGCGAGTTGGGAGAGACGCGGCTTTGAGCCAAAAGTTAGCAAGACAGTCTTTTTTGCGTTTAGGAGCAGCTGGTTTGAAATAAGCCAGTGTTGTACCGCATTGAAATCCTGCTGAAGTTGGTCATGTACTGGTGCCAAGGAGGGGCCAGTGTTGTATAATACTGTATCATCCGCGTACATTTGGATGGATGAGTGGGAGCAGGCTAGCAGGAGATCATTTAGGAATACCGAGAATAGGATCGGGCCCAAGACTGATCCTTGAGGGACACCTGTAGTGATGGGGAGCAAGGCAGATAGATGGGGGCCAATTTTCACTGCTTGATGTCTGCCACACAGGTAAGCTTAAAACCAGTTAGTGGCATGGTTGGAGAGGCCGGAAGCCTTTAGTTTATCTATAAGGAGAGTGTGGGAGACGGTATCAAAGGCTTTGGCCAGATCAATAAATATGGCCGAAGTGATATGACCTTTGTCCATACCTGAGAGGATATTATTTGTTACTCTTAGTAGGGAGGTTATGGTGGAGTGTGATTTTTGGAAACCTGATTGGTATGGGGTGAAGAAGGCGGAATCTGTTAGGTGTTGAGAGAACTGAGCAAGGGCAAATTGTTCTTGTATTTTAGCCAGAGTTGGGAGGAGGGAGATGGGGCGGTAATTCCCAGGAGAGGCGAGGTCACCCCCCTTAGGCAGGGGGATGACAGTAGCCAACTTCCAGGCGGTGGGTATTGTAGATGTCGAGAAGGAGAGGTTGAACAGGTCGGCTAATGGAGCGGCTATTGCAGGGGCTGATAGCTGTAGTAGTCTGGAGTTCAAGCCAGAGGGGCAATTGCCCTTGTTAGGGTTTAGGTTGCACAGTGCTTGGTAGACTTCAGCCGGAGAGACAGGACGGAAGGAGAAGGAGGGTGGGGAGGGAGGCTGTGGGTTAGGAGGAAGTTATCATGGGTGGGGAAGGAGACTATTTACCAGGAAGCTGCACTGTTGGTGAAGAAGAAGTTGAATGCCATGGCTACTTCATGTGGGTCAGTGATGGCCACGCCGCTGATTGACAGTGCCGGGGTAGGTGGTTGAACAGGCGGGGTTAGGAGAAATTTGATGGATTTCCAGAAATGGGCTGGGTGGTTACGATTAGTGCAAAGTGCCGACGCAAAGTATTTTTGTTTGGCTAGGTGAATCGACTTGGTGCAGGAGTTACGGAGGGCACGATAAATTTGTAGGTCTTGGAGGGAGCTAGTAGTTTTGTACTTTTTCCAGGCCAGGTCCCTGGAGTGGCTTTGACAGATGATATCGGCGGATATCCAGGGCAGGTGGAACCCTAACTCTGGTTTTTCTTGGTGGTGGCGTGTTGGTCTGAGACATTCAGGAAAATGTTTTGAAGCTGTCTAGTGCAGCATCTATCGAGGGGCCTAAGGGATGAAGGACCAGTCAACCTCAGCCAGTCCGCTAGGAGTGGTGTGAGAAGATAGTGTCTTGAAAAGACCTGGCTAGCAGGGTCCGGGAGGGAGGTTTGGGGGGCTTATGCACTTTACAGACCACATAGACCATGTGGTGATCACTTAGGGAGTCAGGGAGTAGGCCTGCTCCTATCGATCTATGGGGGTGAGTGGTCAGGGCCCAGTCCAGGAGGGAGTGGTTGAGGGTTTTTAGGTTCAGCCTAATGGGTTGAGAAATTTGTTGTGCCAGGTTAAGGGCGTTTACCTTGGAGCGCAGCTTGGCACAATCTGTTGCAAGCCAGTTGTGATTGAAGTCCCCTAGGACATATAGCTCTCCTGATGTGGCAAAGGATTTTAATTTGGCCAGGTGGTCTAGTATACTAGGTGTAGGGGTATTAGGGGCGCAGTAGACTCCAGCTATGAATATCGGGGCGGAGTATGGAAGTGAGATTTTAACAGTTAGGGACTCAGTTTGAGGGGAGGGTGTAGGGATGTGTACAGGGGTGAACTGGTGCTTGGCAGAAATGAACATGGCGATACCTCCCCCCTTTTTTTCCCCATGCGGTCTTGCCTAGTTAGGGAGTATCCAGGGATAGCAACAGTGGAGTCCGGGTGGTGGGGTTTGAGCCAAGTTTCGGAGAGTATCAGGATGTCAGGGCGTAGTGTATGGACTGATAATTGTAGCTCAGGGGTTTTGTTAAGGATACTGCAAATGTTTAGGTGCAGTATTTTCAGTCCCTTTGGTAGAGCCAGGGGGGCTGGTGACGTGGGAGGGGTAGGTCCGGGGTTAGGTTCTACATCCCCAGCTAGTAGCAGTAGCAGAGTAGTGAGATGGGCAGGTCCTGTGCTTGCAGTTGAGAGAGCTAAGTGTTGTCCTGTGAACATCAGCCTTGAGACTGCTCATAGCAGACAGTCCAAGGGTATGAGATGGGGGGAGAATAGACACTCTGATTTCCCAGTTATGGGGGGGAAGCAGAGTTAAATTGGGGAGAGTGGGAGAGCAAGTTAGTTCAGTAATTATGCCCTTGTGGAGAAGATAGGACAGTGGTTGTTTAAAAGGGCGAGAGGCTGGGGGGAGGAAGGCTATTGGGAAAGCAAGAAAGCACAAAGAGAGGGCGAGGAGCAGCATATTTATTCTGTGATGCCAGACAAGCAGGCTGTAGTGGCCACTGGTGGCGAAAGTAGATAATCTGCTAATGGAAAAGAGGGCTGATTGTGTCTAGGGCCCTCCCTAGCCAAACACGTGACTAAGACTATAAATGTAGGAGTCGACCAAGGGTGGTGGTGGGGGCAGTGGGGAGCTGGCGCAAAGTGCCAGAGGGGCCAGGACCTCGTGACGACCGACTCAGCAGGCTCTTAAATTTAGCAGTGCATGGTCGCGTACCTTGTGGAGTTCTTGCGGCTTGTGGTGGTGGGGGGGTCATCTGCGTAGTTCAGCGACCCTCTCAACCCAGGCTTCCCTTGCTGAGAGGGCAGGCATCTCCTAGCCCTCTCGGCTACCAGCTTGTGGAGTTCTTGCGGCTTGTGGTGGGGGGAGGGGTCATCTGCGTAGTTCAGCGACCCTCTCGACCCAGGCTTCCCTTGCTGGGAGGGCAGGCATCTCCTAGCCCTCTCGGCTACCAGCTTGTGGAGTTCTTGCAGCTTGTGGTGGTGGGGGGGTCATCTGCGTAGTTCAGTGACCCTCTCGACCCAGGCTTCCCTTGCTGGGAGGGCAGGCGTCTCCTAGCCCTCTCGGCTACCAGCTCTCCCTCCCCTTAACTCCTTTTCCCTGCACTACGTACTGTAATTTTAAGCTCCTTTACCTTGCTGTCTAAATATTTCCCCTGATATCACTTTGGTGATTTAAGTTCCTGCTTCCTAGCTGCCATAATATTTTTTTCTCCTTGGGCTTGCCTGTGCCTACAATCGCCTTACTTCTTAAATATCTCATACCACCTTGGGTACTTTGTTTACCCAGGACAAAATGACAGTAAACAGTTCTCCCTCATCTGCCCTGCTTGCCAGGCACTTTAAATCAGCTGCTACCTGCTCGCCTGGCACTTTAAACCAAGCTGCTAGACTAGGAAACACCTCCTTCTCTGCCACCTCTTTCTAGGATGGTACGAAAATGAATATACTCCTGACTACTCTCTTAATAGCCTCCATGGTTGGCCTGCTTTTGGTAACTGATTTCTCTGCCTCTATACTTGCTATCGATCAGCAAAGCCTGTATTACTCCTCTACCACCCTAAATCCCTCCAACATCCCACATTCAGTGATCAGCCACGTACCGACATTTTCACCCTCAGTCATGCTCATTCTATTGTCTAACTATGAGCATCGTTTGCTTGGCCTATTTGTTCACTCCATCTCTGTCCAATTCCCTTCCTGGCCCCTCCCCTCGTCCCCTCCCCTCTCCCTCTTTTCCCTCTTGCTCCTTGCCAGTGTTGCATATTGACCACTCTGACAAAATCTGGGTAAAACAAGCCGGACTCAGGGTTGCCCACCTTAATATCTGTAGCCTCCCGTCTAAGCTCCTGAGCTTGAGGCTTAGGTATCCCTGTATCAGCCTCATGTGCTAGGCCTCTCCTAGACCTGGTTAAAACCGTACCACTCTGATGCTGCCTATAAACTCCCTGGGTACTCTCTCCTTCGACTGGACAGACCAGGAAGAAAGCGGGGTGGAGGAGTTGCACTGTATGTTCAAGACCATATCTCTGCCACCTCCATCGGGTGCTCTACTCCCTCCTCCCCACATGTATGGCTCCTGGCTGAGATTATCCTAGGTGCATCCAAAAAAATATATCTTGGGTGCTGTTATAACCCCCCCTCAGGAGGCATCTCAGACCTAACTAACTTCCTTGATGGCTCAGGTGGTCTCTCTCGTTTCAAAGACACCATCATTCTTGGTGATTTTAACCTTAACTGGTTAGGGGCTCCTCAGCCTGAGTATGTGAACTCACTGAAAACACATCTCTTGGACCAAGTAATTTCTTCCCCAACAAGGCATGACTCCCGCTCGTTAAACCACACCACAATTGACTGGCTTGCCACTAACTGGGTAGACATGATCCTCCAGGCAGGCACTATGTCCGATCTTGCACCTGTCTTCTGGGATGCAAAGGCTATTAACTGGTACGATCTCTATCTGCACAAGGACGACTCAGCTGCACTTGTCTCTCTCTCTCTCTCTCTCTCTCTGCTACCCTCCAAAAACTGCAGGACAAACATTTCCCCCTCACAACCAGGAGGATTGAGGGCGTCAGAAACCATAGGCTATCAAAGGAAGTCCTGGCACAAATGAAGAACAGGGATCGTAAATGGAGAGCCTTTAAATCACCCCCCTGCCCACAACTCTGGAATATGTATAGAAAACTGCGCAATTCCTGCAAACAGGTGGCAAATTCCCTAAAGCACATGTTTTACTATGGCCAGTAACAAGCTTCTCTTAGTAATCCTCATACTTTCTGGGCCTCCTTATGTTCGCTCCTAAACCCCAAGGAAAACAAGCAAATTTCTCAACTCTCATCCCCCTTGGGCCTTGTCTCTGACCTGGTTATGATTGCAGATACCTTCAATAAAATATTCACTGACCTTTCCTCTTACCTCAGTAAGCTTCCCCCTCAGCCTCCTCCTGACCTAAAGAAGCAACCAAACCAAGTCCCTAATGCTTTAATGAACACCCTGCCACCCTCTTTCTATTTCAGGGCCATTGGGCAGAGAGTCACTACTAAGCTCCTAAAGAGTTTACCAGCCTGAGGCAGCCCTGGCAGTGATGGACTGTATCCCATTTTTCTCAAGATTATCTCCCTAGCCATTGTTAAACCACTTGCCTTCATATTTAACCTGGCCCTCTCATCATCCACTGTGTCTGATGCATGGAAAGTTGCACACGTGATACCTGTCTTCAAGGCAGGTGATCCCTCTCCTCCAAAATCTATAGACCCATCTCACTTCTCCCACACCTCAGCAAATTATTATTGGAAAAAAATCATCCACCACCAGCTATTGGAACATGTACAGAAATATAACCTCCTATTTCCCTTCAGCATGGTTTTCAGAAGCATCACAGTACCTCCTCTGCACTAGCCCTCTTCTCTGATCATATCTTAACAAATATGGATAAGGGCAAGGCCACTGGAGCAGAGTTTGTGGACCTACCTAAGGCCTTTGACCTTGTTGACCACCAGCTTCTACATTCCGCAATACTTCAGTTTGGCTGCTCCCCTGATTCTATGGAGTGGTTCCACAGTTATCTGTCTGGCAGATCTCAGGCTGTCCAAATAGGTAAAGACTTTTCTGCTACCCTACCTATCCATATGGGAATTCCCAGGATTCTATACTTGCCCCACTACATTTTTCCATGTTCATCAATGCTGTCCCTGCTGACAGCCTAAACTATCATGCCCTTCTTTGTGCAGACGACTTAGTCCTCTATCACAGCGATAAGTCACTTGATTCCATCTCATCTGTCCTCTCACATAGCTATGCCTCAGCACATCATTGGTTCCTCTCCAGTGGGCTCCTAGTCAATGAAAAAAAGACAAAGGCTATGTTCTTTGGCTCAAAACCTTTCCTTGCCAAGGTTACTAAAACCACTTCCTCCCTCCTGGTATGTACCCCAGCGGGGCCCCCCTCGAAAATGTCCCCTCTTTCAAGTACCTAGGTGTTACCCTTGACACCTCACTAACCTTCTCTGACCACATAAACAATACTGTGTGGAAAATACACCAAAAACTAGGTGCAGCTTACTGTATTATTCAGCTTCTGTCCCCTGAAGCTTGTCTTGCTATCGTGCAAGATAACCTAGTGCCCCTTCTTGACTACTGCTCCCCTGTTTATTCCTCTGTGTCCTTCATCCTACGTTCTCAACTAATCACGACTTACAACTCCGTCTGTTGCTGTGTTCTTCAAGCCCCCTACTCCACCCACCATTGTTCACTCTACCAGTCCCTAGGGTGGCTCCCTCTCCAAGGTCGTTTTGAGTATGCTGTGTGCTGTGTTGTGGACAATGTACTCAGGTGCAACCAGATGTCCCCCTGTTCCCCATTGCTCACTCACAGGGCTGCCTCCAGGTGCCTCAGGATATCCTCAGTCCCTCCCCTGGAAGTACCACGTGTCCCCACTTTAATGGGAACTAAAGCTTTCTCTGTCTCTGCCCCCACCCTATGGAACAGTCTACTTCTGCCTATTTGTTTGTCCCCCTCCCACCAGTCTTTCAAAATGAACCTAAGAGCCTGGCTTCTATCTGAATCCCTATGCAATTGTGTCCTGGACAACCAGTAGTGCCCACAAACCGCCCCAGGTGCTATGTATCTCTGTCTTATTCCATCTTGACATCCTAGCTGTCTCTGGTTTCCTTTCTCCTTGACCTACAAGGTCTTATTGTCAAGTCTGTCTATTAGTCTGTCAGCCAGTTCAGGAAAAATGGATGTTTTGCTTCTAATTATAAAAAATACTGTTTGTTATTTTTGTACCATTTATCCTCTGTAATCCGAGTTGTTACTGCTGCCTCAGCTCAATTTACATTGTACCCCTATTGACCTCATATTAAGGTTTTGTACAGACATGGTTTTTGTCTGTTGTTCATCACTGTGTAATAGCTACTACTGTCTATATAAATTTATGGCTGTTGAACTATGTTGGTGCCACCTTGTGGCCCGGGTCATGTCTGAAAATGGTCCATTGGATCAACACACTTACCCAGTTCCAAGCCTTGGAAAACAAAGCTCCCTGAAGATTGGGCTGCTTTTAGGGCTGCCAGGAACTTCTGCACGAGGCTAACCAGAACTAAAAAAGCTTCTTTCTACCAAAATTCACTGGCTTCCTCTGCCAGTTGTCCCTCAAAATTTTGGAAAACACTCAGACATCGAAGGTCATGTTCCCACTGGGTCTCTTCTGTCAAAAATCTCGAAAGGTGACACAATCATCACTGACAAAGTAGGGATCCTCGATCTTTTGAATGACCACTTTGCCACTGTAGGACTGGCCTTTGACTCCTCACTGGTCAGTCACCTTTGCACCCAATCCTTAGCACAGGTAGCATCAAATCCTCACCACACCCAATCTGCCTCTTCCTTCTCTTTCCATTCTGTCTCCCTCAAGGAGGTGGAGGACCTGTTACTGCACCTGGACGTCAAGAAAAGTGCTGGTGTTGACCATGTTGAGCCATACTTCTTAAAGATCAGTTATATCGTGTATTGGCTGTTCCGGTCACACACCTCTTTAACTTATCTCTTTCACTGGGTGCATTTTCCAAGATGTGAAAGACAGCCCAAGTGATCCCTCTGTTCAAATCTGGTGACCCGACAGACCCCAATAATTATAGGCCCATCTCGCTATTACCTATTCTCTCCAAACTACTTGAAAAAGTAGTAAATTCACAACTTAGAGATTATCTAGACTACTCTAACCTGCTCAACCAGGTCCATTCAGGCTTCAGGCCCCGCCATAGCACAATTACTGCTCTTGCAAAGGCAACAAATGACTGGCAGAAAGCCCTCGATGATAAATTATCAGTGTACACAGTCTTCCTAGACCTAAGCAAGGCCTTCAACACCATAGATAATGAACTGCTTCTGAATACCCTTTGCACCTTTGGCTTAGACCAGACATCCTTGAGTTGGTTCTCCTCCTACCTCTCCGGACACTCTCAGCAGGTAAAAGCTGTGGGTAACCTCTCCCCTACGAAACCTATCAATAGAGGGGTACCCCAGGGTTCCATCCTGGGTCCATTGCTCTTCTCGCTTTATATCAACAATATCGACATGGGGGTTTCATCCTTAGACATTCATCTATTCATGGACGATACTGTCCTCTACTTGTCTAGACCTACCCCTGAGCAGGTGTGCACAGATTTGCAGAAAGATTTCAACATCCTGCAGCATAATATGTTCAAGCAACAATTGCTGCTAAATGCTAAAAACACTAAAGCAATGATTCTGACCCTGAATAGCATTGCTCCATTGGCATCTACAGCAGGTTTTGTGAAACCGATCACCACCTTACTCAATGACCCCCTTGACTATGTTGACAAATTTAAATACCTTGGAATATGGATTGACTGCCATCAGTCCTTCCTGGTTCATGTAGATGAGATCGCAAAAAAACTGAAGCAGAGGCTCAGTGTATTCTACAGAATCAAGTACCTTCTCACCTATGAGTCAAAGAGAAGGCTGGTCCTAACTACCTTCCTATCATTACTGGACTATGCCGACTTCATTTACAGTCAAGCTCATGGGACAGCCCTAGCCAAACTTGATGTTCTCTATCATAGATCCCTTCGTTTAATCTCTGAGAAACCTTATTCTGCCCATCACTGTGACTTGTACTCGGCAGTGGGTTGGCCGTCTCTTGCTTTCAGAAGACAAAGGAACGCTGTACTTTGGACCTACAGAGCAATTACTAAGATGTTGCCCCAGTACATCTCTAACTCTCTGCCTCTATGTGTCTCTGGCAACTATGCACTGAGAAGCCAATCTTATATCTCCCTAATGTTACCGAAGGTCAAAACCCGCTTTGGCAGATCCTCCCTTAGCTTTGCACTACCCCAGCTTTGGAACAAGCTTCAAACAACCCTAAAATTAGCAATTCCCATTAAAATCCCTGAATGCAAACTCCTGTGAGACTTTTCTCTGAATGCTGTAAGTGCTACTCCTGACATGCCCTGTCGGGTTACGACACCTAGAGACCAACCCCAACTTCCTACATGCACTTTTAAAGCATTCCACCTCAGGCTTCCACCTCCTGCTCCTTTCTAGGTTCTAATTTCCCTTGGCTGCTCCCCACTGTCTTGGGGTACATAATGTTTTGCCTTATTCTAACAATACGGGATATTTAAATATACTGTTCAAAACAAACATTTTGGTGTGAAACTTCTGTATCTCGCCCGACTATCAAGCTTATGTATAGCTTTATATACTTACAAGCTGCCTCATTCATATCCTGTTTGAATTCCCACCCTATGTATAGCCCATATTTTATTTTGCTGTTATCCCTGTGCTACCTTTATCAGGAGTAGTATTGCTGTACCTGTGTATGCATATGTGTATCTCTTATGTTTTGGATGATATTTCTGTATGCCCAGGCCCACCTTGGAAATGAGCTTGCTCAACGGTGCTTCACCTGGTAAAATAAAGATTGATTGACTTACCCAGTTAACAAAGAAATAAATAAAATAAATAAATAAACATGCAAATGGTGCCATAATGACATGCAAATGGCCCCATTTGCATGTCATGGTCTCAATATCTGAAATTTGTGCCGGGTGCATCCCAAAGATGCGCTGAACATCCCCATTCCAGGTATTCATACTGACTAGGGGGGTATGCACCAGTGCATCCTTGGTTGCCACCATTTGTGCAGATTGCATTCCTTGGTATATTCAAATGGGATGCGTGATTGCACGTCTCAATTTAATATATCACTTTTGTGCTCCAGCACAACTCAGTTGCATGGAGCAGCCACTTGCACCCTTTCTGGGTGCTGTTTGAAAATTCTGGCATTAATCTTTTTGTACTTTTCAGTTATTGGTCACTCATTCCATTTCTTTTGTTACTACTAGTCGACCCAGTACTAAACATGTTTTTTGCACTTCAGAAAGAAATGGACACAACATAGTGAAAATATTTTTGGAAAAAAATTTATTCGATGAAAAAATGCCAATTCAATTAATTCCAAATTGTTGCAGTGCTCCTGGAAAGGGCAAAAACAAGTACTAAAAATGACACAATACTTTAAAGGGACACTGCCAGCTTCTTGCTGACTTTTTTATGTCCTATGTAAAAATGGTAATCTGATGTAATAGCCTTCCTATAAAAATTAGCAAATTGGCATTTTGACTGGTTTTGATGATTCTTTTCTTTATTTATCTTACTTGAGTAAATCCTGAGTGGTCCATGCTCCTGGCTCATCCACACCACAATATTGCACCCTAGTGGTTATAGAACTGTGTAAGTCTGAGTTTGATTTTCATAACACATATCAGATAAAGTAATCTCCCATATGTGGCAAGTGTCCTGAGCACTAGAAAATAAGAGAAATGGTAAAGCAAGTGCTCTAAGAAGACTATTTCTGTGTTTGAAAATAAAAGCCATGGTTCTGGGCATGTGCACCACTGTTGCACTACTGCACATGCCCAGAACCTCAGCTTCATTTTTTCAAACACAGGAATAGTCTTCTTAGATCACTTGCTTTACCATTCGACAGAATTAGGTGTAAAAACAGATTATGCACACAGTCCAACACCCTAGTAAGAGCCCACTAACTGGAACTATAATAGTATCATGATTACAATTATCCAGCCATTGTGTGTAGAAGCAACATTTTACAAAAAATAATCATTTGTGACTCAGTGAGTTAGGAAATGCAAAAGCCAATAATGTCACCATCCTTCAAGCTTCCTTTGAAGTCTTTCCTTAACGGTGCATTTATTTATTTTTTTTTTATCTGTTTTTGTTAACTTCGTAGGGCACACTAGACAACCAAGTGCCTATTTTCAGGTGTGACCCGGGAGGGTTACATAGGCAGTGGCATACAGGAGTCAATTACATACAGCTGGGCAAAAACAGGATTAACAGGTAATGGATAGGCAGCTAACAGTAAAGTACAAAAGTAGCAAGCAAGAAAACAACAGACATAACCTGAAGGAAAGAGGAAGCAAGGCATCATTAGAGTTGAGGTTGGGGGACACGGGTGCTCACAATTATGGAGTAGAGCCAAGCAAAAAAAAAAAGGTGAAATTAGGTACACCTAATGAGCTAAATTAGTGCTATCAGAAGTAAGTGCATGGGAGGGAAAAGCGGTGGGGTGGGGAGGGCTGGGTGGAAATGGGTGAGGTCAAATTAGGGAGGGAGGAGTGAGGGGAGAGGATGGAGAAGAGTGAAAGGTCTGAACTTGTTCAGAGGGATAAGGTGCAGTGGGACCCTGGGAGCTCATGGTACATGAGAAGGTAGGGTGAATCTATGAGGTACAGGGGCAAGCGGAGGAGGGGTTCAGGAAGTGCCAGAGTGAGGTTTTGAAGCAGGGATGTGAGGGGGTGGACCAGGTAAGGACTGGGAATGAGTTCCAGATTTTTGGGGCAAAGGAGGAGAAGGCCTGGTCCCCCATGACGGAGCGAGTGCTAGGGACAAGCCGACCGAGGACCTCTCTCGATCTCAGCTGATAGGATGGGGGGCCAGGGTTTGGGGGGGACGAGGGCAGCGGGAGTGGCTGATCCTATAATGTTGTCAATGAAATTACCAAGCATGAAGGTGCGATGCTTTTCTGGAGGGAGCCACTCCAGTCGGGAGTAGGGGTCAGAATGGTGAGTGAGGGGCGGAGCAGAAAGGGTGAAGCAGCAGATGTTATTGTAGGCAGTGTCCCATTTCTGAAGGCTGGATGGGGGTACGGGGCAAAGGTAACCAGCCCATAGCAGAGAGTAGGGAGGAGGACCCCTCTGGCAAGCGCCAATCGAGCTGCAGGGGTTAGGCAGTTTTTAGCTTTGTAGGCAAGGCCGAGCTTATAGTTTGTAGCCCTGCAGACGTTATGAATTTTCAGGGTGAGATCAAGCTGCGGGTCCAGAGTGATGCCCAGGTACTTGATTGAGGCCACTATCCATAGGGGAGAGCCGTCAGCATCAAGAATTTGAAGGGGGAAGGGGCAGGACTTTATCTTATGACATGAGCCAAACAGCATAGCTTGTTTTTTTTTTGAGGTTACTGGTGAGCCTGCAATCCACTAGCCAGGACTGAATGCAATGGAAGTCCGCGTTCAGCTGGGAGTTTATGGTGGCAATGTCATGGGCACAGGTCAAGATGACCAGGTCATCCGCATACAGAGTGGTGCGCCTGTGGATAGTGGTGGATGGAAGTTCATTGATAAAGAGTGAGAAGAGGGTGGGACCAAGGACGGAGCCCTGGGGGACCCCACAGTGGACCGGAGAGGGGGAGGAGTGGGTATGATTGAAGTTGGTGTACTGCTGTCTGCCAGAGAGGTAGTTGAGGAACCACGCATGAGCAGGAGGGAGAAACCAATGGATCAGAGGGTGGAGCAGAAGAGGGAGTGGTCAACCTTGTCGAACACTTTGGAGAGATCCACAAAGATGACACCAGTGAGGTTCCCCTGGTCAGCAGCAGTTCTGATAGTTGAGGTGACAACAGCGAGGGCAGTGGACGTGCTGTGCCCTTTTCTGAATCCGTGTTGAGCCAGTGAGAGGAGGTTATGGTTCTGAATGTAGAGGGATAGCTGGGAGGCCATGATTTTCTCAAGGATCTTGGAGGCAGCAGACAGTATCGCAATAGGACGATAGTTCTGGGGGTCCTTGAGGTTGCCTTGATTTAGGACTGGGACCACCTTAGCCACCTTCCAGATATCTGGGATTAGCCCAAACATGAGGGAGGAATTGAAAATGTGTGTGAGAGGCCTAGCAAGAAGGTGGGCCCCTAGCCTGAGCAGTTTAGGCTCGAGGCAGTCATGATCTGCCCCACTGTGAGGGGATAGGCTGGCAAGGAGCTTCTGGGTCTCATGAGCAGTCACTTGTTGGAGGAAGAGTGGGGGATGGGAGTTAAAACCAGGAGGTAGGGAGTCAGGGGGCTTTCGGGCAGAGCACAGGGGAGGAGGGGCCGGAGGTTCGGAGAACATGGAGTTAAAGGTATTAGAGATGGTGAGGGGATTGTTACAGCTGACCCCGTTAATACATAGGTCAGAGACTTGCACTCTGGCAAACCCACCAACAGCGCTTCTGATATTTTTCCAGAAACTCCTCGGGTTAGTGGCTGAGGAGAGCAAGGCGGATTGGCAGTATTCGCTTTTAGCAGAGCGGATGGCTTTTTTGAGATGTTTCTTGTGGTCCTGTAGGCAAGGAGATCAGAACTGCTTTGGATGGCCTTGTAGGTCACCCAGCATTTGTCCCTAGATTTCATTAGGGAGAAGAGGCCACCATGAAGCCATTTGGTGACGCGCCTTTAACTCGCTTCCTGGTGAGGGGGGCGTGTTTGTTCTGCACGGGGATAAATTTGGCAAGAAATTTGTCTAGGGCCCGTACTGGGTCATCTAGTGTGGTGATCCCTGACCAGTCAACAAGTGAGAGGTCTAAGAGGAAGTGATGAGTATTTAGCTTAGAGTAGTCCCTCATCGTGATCACTTTGCTGGGAGTTTTTGACCGTGAAAAGCCCCACGTGCAGAAGATGGGCGAGTGGTCGGAGATGGCATCCGGGAGGACCCCTGAGGAAGTGAGCCTGTCACGTCTGTTAGTCAGGATCCAATTGAATAGCGACCCTTTATTTCCCCGGGTAGAGGGCCTAGTAGGGTCAGTGATGACCTGCCATGGCATAGGCCCGAGAGCAGAAGTTCACACTGACTTGGCAAGTTGGGAGCCAGCCAGTCTAGATTGAAGTCGCCATGACTAGGACTCTGTTTGACCCCACTAAGCCACTGGTACTGTGGAGAAGGGAGGAAAGCCCTTGCAGACCTCCCTTGGGGGGGGGTTGTAGGTACATATCAAGTGCAATTTCTTTGTATGCCCAAGTAGGAGGAGGGCATGTAGGTATTCACTGGGGGGGGGTTAGGAGGGAGATCAAGGGAGGACACATCAAGGTGCACTTTGTAGTAGAGTAGCACCCAGCCGCCCCATTTGCGACCCGCACGGTCACGCCTGATATGGCTGTACCCCGGGAGGGAGATCACAGTGTCCGGGATCTGGGGTTTCAACCAAGTTTCTGATAAGCCTAAGATATCAGGGTGGTAGTGGGCTACCCAGGCAGTCAGTTCCGCCAGGTTGGCTAATAGACTGCGAACATTTAGGTGGGCAATTTTTAGCCCCTTTGTGGAGAGCCAGGCAGGGGAAGAGTGGAGGGGGGGGTGGAATTACCAGCTGGCTTGAGAGATTGACCATACCCTCAGGAGGACAGGGGAGGGATGAGAAGTCATGGGGAGATGAGCAGAGGAAGAAAAGAGAAAATAATAATAATAAAATGATAATAATAGGCCCTGCCTGGTAAGGGGAAGTAATGCCAGGGGTCAGCCAGGGATGCACAAGCAGAGGATGATAGAAGGGCCAAGCCAGGGAAGGGAGGACAAGCAGAGTGGGTGGGCAGGGGATGAGAGAGAAAGGATGAGTCACAGGGCAGGAGAGAGGGGTCAGAGAGAGAGTGAGGGCAGAAAAAAAAAGACAGAAGATGAGGATATTTACAAGTTGAGCCACTGGGTGGCAGCAGTGATAAAGGGAGGAAGATATGCTGGCCTAGGAGGGAGGGAATCACTACAGGGGATATCAGATGAGAAAGGCAGCTGAGGGGGAGAAGAGAATGGGTAAGGTGGGAGTGCGGCCACTAGTGGTTGGGGATGATAACCTACAGATGGAGAAGTGGGCTGATAGGTTATTGCCAGACCCACGTGATCACCATCTGCCTATAAAAGGGAGAGCCGACCAAGGGTGGTGGTGGGGGCGGTGGGGAGCCAAACGCGTAGCGTTCAGCAGGGCTAGAGCTCCTACGCCGACTGGAAACAGCAGCAGCACGCTGAAAAGCACAGGTAAGAGGCTTGGCTTGGCTTGAAGGACCTAATTTTAAAGTCCTTAGGAGAGTAACATCGCATTAAAGGTCCGTGTTAATATAGTCACTGGAACAGCTGTTTAACTGCCAAAGGAGGCCAGGCTGGTTCTGGGAAGGTGGAATTTCATTCAAAATGGCGTCAAAACATGGGCTTTACCTTGCAGCAATCCACAGGGACACCTGGCTGATGTGGGGGAGGGCTGTGGGAAGCCCTCACAACCTCAGCTCCTCGGGGGTCCAGGCGATCTGTGGAAGGATAAAGGAGACTGGTAAGTTTAAGGACAGGGAAAGGGGGGAGGAGAGGGGACAGAACAAAAGAGCTGAGGAGCTGGGGTGAGATTAGGCAGCTTTGTACACCGAGCTCACGGCAGGGCAAATGAGCAAAGGCACTGGGAGCTATACCCAACAACTACTGAGCCTTAAAATGTAGAGAGAGAAAGTACATCACATCAAGAGTATAAGTCTCACCACTCTAACTAAACAAAATGCTGCTTATGCACAGGGCACTAGTATCAGTCGCTAAAGCTTAGTACTAAATCGTATGGCAATAATCATTAGAGAAATGCCCTGAATTATACAACTGTTTAGACCTTAATACTACATGGAGATTGAGCAAACTGGAAACAGCAGCAGTCTCATGATTTAACATCATAGCACCCTATCCAAACGCCACTGTATGTGAGCCAAGTTACATAATATCCAGAATGAACACACGCTCCATGGTGAAAAATTATTGAGTCAGTATCAAAATGCGTATGTCCAAACATGACTCTACCAGCAATAAAATCTGTTATTGGTGTCAAAACACTGACTCCCTGTGAGTCAAATAGTTGTAGAATAACTATGAGGTAGTTTGTAGAATGGATCACGCCCAGTGATCAGGTAATGTTCCTGCTCCACCTTGTGCACTTCCAGCCAGATTTACCATTGCTAAACTACTGTCTGAATGTGATAGATGATTCATATGGGATATATAGAGAAATCCCAAACCTGTCATCAGTCACTTCTCTGTCAACATTTCCCCAGGACAGACAAACATTTCTGCCGACATTTTTGACTGTGAAATACTGCCTTACTGGAATTTGTTCTTCCTCCAATGAGCTGATGCTCACCATCATAAACTCTGTTACATAATGCTGAACATTGTCAGCAAATGTCTTGTGCTGGTCATAAGATGTTACAGCTCAACTTAGTGGTGTCAATGACTGCAAAGTATTGCTTTATTGCTAACTGACACAGCTTGCTTGAGTGAATCTGACAGTCAGTTTTGGAGTAGTTATTTGTAGCAACAAATTCAGGCATCTGTATTAACAACTGAATCACAGAACCGGCATAGCAATTAACTCCAGTACTGTTGTCAAATGAGACCATATCATCGGCCACAGTTGATTGGTTATTACCTTTTAAAGTGGAAGAAGCATGTACAGTACACTTCTTCCTCTTTGATTTCTGTGACATCTTGGAAGACACATCTCACATGACTACATCATCCACCAGTGGAAACAAAGACAGGTTGGTTTGAAACAAAGTCTGTAAGTGATTGTACTCTATGATGCACTTTTTCTCAACACAAATTTTATGTGCAACATTGATAATGAACAACCTGCCAGAGTTGTGACATGTGACAAAGCAACATAGTTCATGCCGTCTTTGAATATACCATTGCCTATGTAAATCATCGCAGCATCTAAACTCAAGTCTAGTGACTTGTGAATTGATACTGCATACACAGCACACAGTGGGAACTGTTTTAGTGTTACGTAAATATATTTTGCAAGCTGAAATTTTACCAAGCATCTGTGGATGCCTTGTAGGTAATCAGTTTTGTCAAATTTTACAACTATTTTAACAAATGGACTCGGAACATTTTATTGAAAGTCAACTACTGTATGTGCCCCAATGCACCACTGACTAGTAAACGATCCACATTAAGGTTACAATATAGCGTCACACATGCAGTTTTGCAAACTGTAAGAGCTGTTTCTAGACCAGCCGTTCTTGACACATCTACATTCAACTCATTTAGATTGTCAGTCATCTTTGAAATCATTTTTGGGCTTAGACAAACACCATCAATTGCATCAAGTGATGACAGTGTGACAATGTGTTGTTGCTGTCTCTCCAGCATAAACTGACTGACCTGTGCACACTGTTTAAAGAGGAACTGTCAGCAACAAGAACCTCACACCCAAGTGTGAGGCAGATTCCAATTTGCACTTTGTGTAAAAGAACATTTTTTTTTACTTACTGTTTACTGCAGTATAGTAGAAAGTATTAGGCTAATTTTGATGACTTCTAAGATTCCAGAAATCCCAGAATCTCCTGTAACTGACATCAGAGGAGGAGGAGGACTGCAGAGCTGGGAGATTCAATCACCCACAGTATACGTTAAAGATTTTGTAAGCTAAAATCAGATGTTTGCTGGCCCTGCTGTGCTCATGGGGCTTAGTACAGTCTTGTGTGACTATATCTAGCCCCTGGAGAAGAGCAGACTAGCAAACAGAAGATTACAGCTTATAAAAAACATCTAGCGTTCACTGTAGACTATTGAATCTCTCACTGCTGCAGTCCTCCTCTGATGTCAGCTGGAAGGGAGTCTGACATTTCTGGTTAAAGGAAATGTTAGCTGACAAGTCAATGAAATTAGCCTGATACAAAAAAGGGCTTTTGCACACAAAGGGGTAATTGGGTTAAGCCTAACACTTGGGTGTGAGGCTCTTATTGTTGACAGTTCCCCTTTATGCTTCAACATCAAACATACATTTTGTGTCCCATCACAGTACAGTCTGGTAAACACATCACATGCTTCAGATATGGAACTTTCACCTTTGTCTATCATCAAACAATCAATGAATCTTTATTTTACGAGATGAAACACCTTTGAGATAAATTTCATTTTCAAGGTGGACCTGGGTGTATATGAGTACACAACATATACACATGAGTAACAACATGGAAAATTTACATAATATAAGTGAACAGAGCAGATATTTCAGAGGCACATTTACATAATTGATTAACAGCAGAGTACATTTTACAAATTTTGAGTAAAAGCAGATTGCCTAGTGGTAATGGTATAATAGATGACAAATTATATACAGTAGCAACATATAGCCAGGACCCAGTGACTCAGTATAAGAAGATACATAGTAGTGAGGGAGATAGAAAAAACAAGTTAGATACACTAGCAAATGTGCTATTGAGACCAGAGATCAAAACAGGAGATGGAAATGGAAATAGAGGCCAGAAAGGATGTCCACCAGGGAAAGTCAGTGGTAGTGGACAATCAAAGTGCTAAATAGACTATCAATGGTTACAGTTGCATGTCTCCGTAAAGGACTGCGCAAGCATAGTTTTAAATGTTGACAAATTTACAGGTGTCACCAATTTGAGTTTTTTTTGCAATTCATTCCAAATGGAGGGAACAGCAAAGCTTAAAGAAGAGCAGCCATTTTTAGTTCTAACTTTGGGGATAATTTATTTTAATTTCCCTATGGGTAGAATTTGTGAGGGAATTTGTTAAGTATTTGATTAGTTAGGCAGCTAGGCAGAAAATCCTCCAACCCATCAAGCTGCAAGTGTCCCAGTGCTTATAATTGCTGCTGCTTTGTGAATTACCCTCGTTTTACTTTGGGAGTAACGCAGCTCGTGGCTGCAGTGCGCCCGATATAACTGCTGCTGTTTTTATTTGTGCAAACCAACATTTAGCATCTGACTCCTCCTTCAATCCTACCTGTGTCCTGTATATAAGTCCATCTCCTCTCCTCTCCTCTTTTGCTCAGCAGGTTGTGAGGGCCTCGGAGCATGCCCTCCCCCACAGCAAGCCGTACCCTCCCATCATGGAACCTTCAGCAGACAGGTACGAGTGTTTTGCCAGCCATGAACCAGCAGCATTCCGTTCCCTGAACAACCCAATGCCAACCTGTACTTGGTAGCCATGCTGTGAGATGCCACCTGCTCTGACCCCATTGGAACGCAGTGCGAACGCAGAGCTGCCCCTCTGGTGCACCGTGCCGGCTGCCCCACCACCCCCGCCACCACCCTAGGTCAACTTGGCCCTATATAGGAAGGCAGAATCACGTGGTGCAGTGACACTATGTAAAAAAAAACAAACTATGAGCCCATTTTTCCATTAGCAGCTTATCTGCTCTTGCCTCTAGTGGCTGCCACTGTCTTATAGCACTGTTACGTGTATCTAAAACCAAGTCCTGTCCCCTGGCCTTTGTTACTCCTTGATTAAGAATCTCTAGGGTGCGCTCAGGCATTAAACTAGCTGGGAGGTCTAAATTTACTCCACTCCTGCTCTGATGTTAGTGTGTGACCTGTAAACTGAGCTCAAAAAGTGAGTAACTTTTTTTTCCTGCAAGCCAGTGTCTTGCCTAAAGCTCCTGCGTGCCTGCGTCAACCACCTTGCTTGGACGTATGGTAACAACTCGCATTCTTTGATCATCAGGAAGTGTGACATATGGCCGTTGTCTCACCAACCCCTTGAGAACATCTGTTCCTTAAGCAACGCCCCTGACCTATAACAAACAGGGCTTAGATAAGTCACCGGTGTGAGCTGTATGCACCCTGACTGTGCTAACACCCGCAGACCTTGGCCATGGTGCCATTCTATTTGAGATTCTTCCCTTGCCTGGTGCCTCGCATACACCTGCTGCATTCATGGCTGGAGCCATGGCTTTACCTGCACAGGCTGGGATCTTAGCCGGCAGTCAAGGTCCCCTGACCACCCTGCCCTCCTTCAAGCCCCCCTCAGCCTAGCTATCTGCCAAAGGCTTAACAAATAGCACACTTAAATGTCCACAGCATCCTCCACAACCTAGCAGAACTAATGGCCTGGGTGGCCTACTACAACCCTGACATTATGGGCATCACGGAAACTTGACTGAAGCCTCGCATTCCTGACTCCGTGTGTGCCCTCCAGGCTACAGCCTCATCCAGTGAGACAGGGCAGGCAGTAAGCATGGGGGTGGTGTGCTCCTATACTATAAGGTGCACCTTAATGTGTCCACAGTTGTTCATACACCCCCTGCATCCCCAGCCTGTGAGCTCCTTCACACCCTCCTCCTGCTTGGGAACACTAAAAAGGTGCATCTTGTCTGTGCCTACAACCCTCTGAAGGGTGGTGTTCAAGGGTTCTTCTCACTACTTGATCACCTTAGGGAAAATGTTGGCTCAAATGAGCTGCTAATCGTGGGGGACCTTAACCTCAGTTAGCTGGGGCCTAATACCAAGCAATATGAGCCTCTTCTCTCAGACCTTGCTCTCAGCCAGATCATCATGGCACCCACAAGGCTCACCTCCTGGGGGGACAAAGGGTCACTTATCGACTAGGTACTGAGCAATAGAATGGATAGAATTATCTACTCCGGAATACTCCCTGATGTCATGTCAGATCACTCTCCAACTTACTGCATATGTGGCATCTCCTCACCCAAAATCCCCAGCAGAGTGATCCAGATGAGGGACTATTCCAAACTTACACTCAATGACTACCTTGAGGATCTACGACATGCCAACTGATCTAGGATCACTGCCACTAATGACCTTGTTGCAGCCCTTGATCATTTCCTTGCGGTATTCGTCCCCTTGCAAAACAAGCATGCACCCCTTGCAAAAAAGGGGGTGAGGGGCACAGTCACGAAGTGGCTCCATGGAGGCCCATTCTCTCTCATGAAGCAGAGAGAGACAAATGCTGGGTGAAACACAAGATCTCCCACAGCAATAATGACCTCCTTGAATATCGACTGCTCAGAAACTCCTGTAAAAAAGTCATCCGCACCACCAAGAGTGAATACTGCAAATCTGCCCTGCTTGCCTTGGCCAATAACCCTCAGCGCTTTTGGCAAAACGTTAAAAACCTGGTTGAAGAGTGTGCCAGGGAACAGATCACTGACATGCATATTGGGGGGGCAAACTGCAATAACCCCCAAACTATTGCCACTGCATTTAATTGCATGTTCTCAGACCTGTCTGCTCCTCCTTCTTTCCAGCACTCTGCCCCTAAATCCCTGAGTGGGCACTCCCCTCAACGGCCTTCTACCTCAAATAGGTCTCTGTTAGAGAGATTCAGGAACTCCTAGCTGGTCTCTCCCCCCACACAGGGGCAGGACACAACAGCCTTGAACCAAAGCTGCTTAGCATGGGGGCTCCCCTCCTCGCCCGGCAAGTCTCTCACATCTTTAACTCTTCTCTTATCTTATCTCGGGGATCATGCCTGACTTATGGAAGGTGGCCAAGATTGTCCCTGTTTACAAACAAGGCGACCCCAAAGATATTAAAAACTACCGCCCCGTCGCCATACTCTCTGCTACCTGTAAGCTCCTTGAAAAGGTAGTTGCCACACAACTCTTCCACTACCTTCAGGGTTATGCTGTTCTCTCTCCTGCTCAACATGGCCTCAGAAAAGGGCACAGTACATCAACAGCGCTTGCCGTGGTTACCTCTGAGATCAGGTCCACGACTGACTGAGGCAAACTGATTGGAGCCATCTTCGCTCTATCTCTAAGGCCTTTGATCAGGTTGACCATTCCCTCCTCTACTCCACTCTTCATTCTCTTGGATTCTCCCACCCAGCCCTTGCCTGGTTCTCCAACTACCTTGTGGGAAGGCAGCAATACACCAGCTTCAACTGCGCCCTCTCTGCCCTCTCCCCAGTTAACTGCAGGTACCCCCAGGGATCCGTCCTTGGACCCATTCTGTTTTCCCTATTCATTAATGAACTGCCCTCCGATACAACTCATGGGCACTCCACTCTATACGCGGATGATCTTGTCGTACTGTCCAGTTCTGTGGATATTACTGCCATCAACTCCTGGCTTAACTCCAACTTTGAACTTATCCAGAACTGGCTTGAGGGACACAAGTTGTCCATCAACCTGAACAAGACCCAGGCCATGCTCTTTGGCTCCATGGCCAAAACCTCTTCCTGCCCTGCTCCTCTAACTATCTATGGATCAAATGGCTCCCTCCTGCAGGCTGTGGACTCCATCAAGTATCTAGGAGTTACCCATGATCCACAACTGGATCTCACCACAGATCTTTGGACTATATGGAAGGCCATGAACGGCAAGCTCGGACTTGCATACAGAGCCAAAGGTTGCCTCACCCCGGCTGCACGGCTCACCCAAGCCAGGGGGATACTTCTTCCAGTGCTTTGATATGGGCTCCTAGCCTTTGCCCCAGTCCCAAATTCTAGTCTTGCAAAATGGGACACAGCTTATAACAATATATTTCACTTCGCGCTCTCCGCCCTTTGCCTTATGCATTGCTGTGAGCTCTACTCACGGCTGGAGTGGCTCCCCCCTGAAAAGCACCGTGCCTTTGTCTTTGGAAACTTTGTACATAACATAGTTAGAACAGCCACTCCTTCCATGCTTGCCCTTCCCCTCAAACATGAAACCCCAGCCTACTGCTTAAGATCCAGTGCTGCACAGGTCCGCCTGGTTCCTAAGACCCGAACCTTCACAGGAAACCAGGCCTTCTCTGTCCATGCGCCAATACTGTGGAACTCCCTTTCTGCCTTAGTTTGTGCCTCTCCCTCCCATCCCTGCTTCAAAACATCCCTCTGGAGCTTCCTCAAATCTGCCACTGCCTGTCTATGTGCCATATAGACCCTGCGTATTCTCTCCCTCCCTCCCAATTTACTGAGGGCGATATCCTGAGTGCCACTGATACCAACTGCTGTTAAATCTTCTGCTGATAACCAGCACAAGGCACTTTCTGCCCTCCTGCTGGAGGGGCGCTCGTGTCATATGAGTACCTGCTTGTATTTTCATTTATTTGATGTCATTCTCTTTCATAATAGGTGCTCATGTCATATCAGTACCTGCTTGTATTTTCATTTATTTTGATGTTATTCTCTTTCATGATGTTATTTAGATGTTATTCTACCTATTAATGCTGTTATGTATCTTGTTGCTATTCTACCTACTTAACCATTTTAAAGCCTGTTGTCCCATATGCTGTATCAACTACTTGTCTATGCCTGAGGCTCCTGTATGCTACCTCGACTCTGTATTATGTTTCATATATACTCTGTAACCCTCCTAGGTCGCACCTGAAAATAGGCACTTGGATGTCTAGTGTGCTTACCTGGTTAACAAAAACAAAATAAATAAATAAATAAATAAATAAATAGAGCGATAAATGAGAAACTTCTCAGCGAGTAACAACCAGGTATGCAGACAGGCCGGCAGTCCGTGATGCATTGAAGAAGCTTATACATAATGGCTTTGAATGTCCAGAGCACTGCATTTTTTGGTTGTCAGAGCTTTAGTGACATCCACCCTACCAGGGAATAGAGGACACAGTGGTGTGTGGAGTAAGATGCACCAGTGATGAACCATAGAGCACAGTGGTGGAGTGAGTCTAACTTAGAGAGGGCAGTACTGATACCTTGTCCATACAAGATATCAGCATAGTCTATGAGTGGGAGAAAGGTAGCTTGGACTAAACGTGTCTTGACTTCTTTGGTAAGTAAGTGCTTGATTCTGAAGAAAATGCCTAGCCTCCACTTAGGCTTTTTCCCTAGGCCCTCAATGTGCTCTACAAAAGGTCAGCTTATGATCAACCAAAACGCCTAGATATTTAAATTTGGTTGCATATTCAAGTGGCTCACCTAAGAGGGTGGTAAGTTTAGGAAGAGTGTGAATGAGAGCAACTCCCCACCTGCCCCACTGCCCGCGACTGACTGCATATGGTAGGGCTGTACACCCATTGGTCCACAGCGGGAAGGGAGTCTTGAATATGGACAGCTTGTGACCTGCCCTCAAAGGCAGGAGTGGAACAATTCAACTGAGAAAGCTGAAAGTCCGGCTACCTTAAGCTTGTCCAAGAAAATGGGATGGGCTACAGTGTCAAAAGCTTTGGCTAAATCAACAAAA
Organism: Neoceratodus forsteri; assembly: GCA_016271365.2. NCBI lineage: Eukaryota > Metazoa > Chordata > Ceratodontiformes > Ceratodontidae > Neoceratodus > Neoceratodus forsteri. The sequence continues at coordinate 20,229,122 of JADMNL010000025.1, forward strand.
AATGGCAGAGGAGACAAGGCCCTTATCCATAACAGAGAGGATAGTATCAGTGAGCTGGAGTGTGTTTTCTAAAGCCAGACTGGAAAGGAGTGAAGAAGGAAGATGAGTTAAGAAAAGAGATTTGGGAGAAAACAATATTAAACTATTTATGTCAACATTCCCGGTTAATATTTCAAATAAATATACATCACACCAAGCTGCCAAAACTGTGATTGTGGAAGCGGCATCACGGAAGCACAGAATACATTACCCAGGGAGGGACAAGCTCATTCCCACTCCTTACAGAAAAACTCCCGCTGTGTTGCATCACATCTTCATAAAAAAAACACAAAAAAAACAAAAGCATATTGCTCAGAACTGTGTGTGTGTGTGGGGGGGGGTGGTATGTGGCAGACAGAGACTATTAGAACCATAGGAGCCGAGAAGGTCCTGTGCTCCCTTTCCTGTAAGTAACTGATTGGGTGTTTCCTCCCTAATCATAAAAAAAAACACATACACAAAAAAAAAACATATTGTGAACAATTTTCTTTCTCAGTGGGAGATGGCAGGAGCAAATAGACATGCACCGAAGCCCCCAACTTTCACAATAACAAAATGAGATGGACTACTTTTTGTCTCTTTGAATTCATAACATCATATTTTTTTAATAATGATATTTAAACTTCTTATCTGCATTTGTATTTAATGTTTTCACTAAGGAATCCATTTTATAAGCGTAGTAACACTCTCCGAGGTGTGGGTTATCGCCTGATAAGAGCACACCCAGTGGCATAAGGCACTCAGTGCAAGTGCCTCGTGCCTTAGTACACCCCTGGGCATGCTCTTATCAGGCGATAACCCACATCTTGCTGTGTGTTATTGCTTGCATATGATTAACCAGAAGAACACACAATAGATTTGGTGGTGTTACTTTGAAAACAGTTTGGCTTTTTATTGAAACAAACTACTATATGAGTTAAATCTAATTTGTAACATGACTACTTTTAAAAAACAGTTGGATAAACACTGGAACACAATTTGTCAATGTTATACATACATTTTTAGCGTATTGTATGTTTGCATGTATTGTGTATTATGTTTTATAAAATTGTTTATACCACAGGACATTGTTGTAAATGGGGATGAAATCCAAATAATTTGTATCTTGTATAAAAATACATTTTATCAAATCAATATTTATGCTTATAAAAATAAAAGAAATATATTAAAAGAAAACATGATACTTAACAATAAAATATCTATCCAATAAGAGACAATGCACTGTAGAGTTAAGATATGCACATAACAACTTAAATCAGAGCAGCCTAATAATAATTTATAAAGCTTCCCCCAATTTTGATAAAAGATATTGAGCTTGTTATTAAACATAAAAATCAGTTTTGAGATTTGTAAGTTGAGCAAAATATCCAAGGTCCATTCCTTCATGGATATATCATCCTTATCAACCCAATGCTTAATTGTTACTTGTTTTGTAGATATAGCTATCAGGGATACAGTGTACTTTTCTTCTGTAGTTATTAAAGTTTTCAAGTTACCTAGAATGCATGTTTCCAAGTTAAAAGCATGTGATATAGATAATTGATTTCATATACTAAGCTTCACTTTGTCCCAAATATTTTTGGCCCTTGGATAGCTGCTCAATATATGACCGATAGAACCTTCTTCCAGGTCACATACCAAACATTTACTTGAATTTGAAATACCTAAATTGTGTAACTTATGAGAAGCCAAATAGGCATGATGGAGAATTTTAAATTGCAACAATTTTAGATTGTCTAAAGATATATATTTATGAGTGTTATGCCAGATTGTGGACCAGTTCTGTGGAGCTTCTTCAGTTAAGTCATCCCAATACCGAGGAGTTTTTGGATTTGAAAGAGCAGTGATTTAAATAATTGAAACTAAAGTGAGTAGGGACAGACATTAGCTGAGTTAAAAGGAAGGATTTAATGTTGAGACAAAATTTATGAAGAGAAGGGGAGAGCCAATATAAACTGAAATCATCTAATATGAGTAACTCACCAGAGGAGGGAGTAGATGGAGGTGAGTAACTCAATTACTGAAGATGGGGATATGCTAGGGCAGCAGTGGATACCAGCAATAAATATAGGTACAGAGAAGGGGTGATAGAGTTTGAGAAGAAATAACTTACAGACAGAGGTGAGTGAGATGGAGAGCACATATTCAAACTGAATATTTGAGGAGAGGTAGATAGCTACCCCACCTCCTGTCTTCGATCCTGATGAATGATGGGGAAACCAGGGATAGCAACCAAGGAATCAGGGATCTTGGAGGATAGCCAAGATTCTGAGAACACCAACACATCAGTTTGTTTTTGCTTTTTTAGTTACTCTTTTTATTCAAGTTCAAATTCAAATCAATCAATACACAGGCAAATACTTAGGCTATCCATATCAATAAACATAAAAAATTGAAATATACTACTAATGATTTTTTTTAAAAAAAAGTATAGATAAATGATATTAACAATAAAAGATGACCAACGTGATAAAACAGGGGCTAACATATTCTCAACATTGCTAGAACTGTTAAGCAATATAGCTAAAACATAGCATAAACACAATATCTAAAATAACACATAAACATAAAAAGTAAACGGAAAACTGTACAGAAGGTCGAACAATAAAGCTTAAGATAACAAATGTAAAGGTAGTGTAGACTATGAACTAGCTTGGTTATATACTGTTAAAGGAAAATTCCAGTGAGAAATAAAAGATAAGTTACTCATATACCAGTCCACTGTGGCTGACATAGACCAGAGGATAGGTATGGTATGCAGATTTCTTCATAGTGGTCATATGTACAAGTTAGTTTGTGTACAAGTTTCTCAAAGGAGGCCAATTGCCCTACTGCTATGAGCCATTCAGAGAAGGAGGGAACATTCAGGGAGCACCATAAAGTGAGGATGACATTTGGCTACAATACTTACAGAAACAATCCATTTAATCACAGAGTTTAGAAACCCCCCACCCCCCCGACTGGCCCGATCGCGGGCATAAGTGAAAAAAAAAACACCCCCCACTAGCCTGATCGCGGGCAGAAAAGAGTTCAAACCACCCCCAGAACATATCCCTGGTGGTCCAGTGGACCGCAAGCCTGATCAAGGGCAGAAAAGAGTTCAAACCCCCAAGAACATATCCCTGGTAGTCCAGTGGACCGCAAAGCCTGATCGCAGGCAGAAAAGAGTTCAAACCACCCCCCAAGAACATATCCCTGGTGGTCCAGTGGACCGCGAAGCCTGATCATGGGCAGAAAAGAGTTCAAACCCCCCCCAAGAACATATCCCTGGTAGTCCAGTGGACCGCAAAGCCTGATCGCAGGCAGAAAAGAGTTCAAACCACCCCCCAAGAACATATCCCTGGTGGTCCAGTGGACTGCGAAGCCCAATTGCGGGCAGAAAAGAGTTCAATCCCACCCAAGGACCACCTACCCTGGTGCTCTCATTCACATATCTGGACTGCCTTGTATGGTATGGGCTGCATGCCCATTGGCTCTTGCTCTGAACCAATGGGCATGCAGCCTACCGAGCAGTCAGTTGGCGGGCAGCGGGGCGGCAGGTGGGTGGGATGCTGCCGTGCCAGCTGACGGGGGGGTAGCAGGATGGTGGGGCTCCATGGATGGGTGGGGTGGGGGCCACTAGATCACCAGGGTAGGTGGTCCTTGGGGGTTGAACTCTTTTCTGCCCTGATCAGGCTAGTGGGGGGTGTTTTCCATATGCCCGCATCGGGCCAGTCAGGGGAGGGGATTATTCACTCATGCCCGCAATCGGGCCAGTCAGGCAGGGGTTTCTAAACTTATGCCCACGATCGGGCCAGTCCGGGGGAAGGGGTTACTATGCCCGATTGGGCGCGGGGGTACAGGAGTACGCTGAGGGCCACCCACAGGTGGCAGCTGCTGTTTTCCCCTGCAATGCGCAGCTCACCTGTGGGTGGCCCCGACTTACTCCTTTTTTTTACCAAAGTTGTGCAGGCGCAGGTTGTGGTTGCTCGCACATCTCTGCACAGCCCGCTGAATATCGGGCTGTGCAGTTTGTGCATGGTTCCTCCCCCTCCGGTTCAGCATGCCTTCATTAGCATTGCGCTGTTGCTCAGCTTGACTTGGGGGTGCAACTGCCTCCTGCTGAATATGGCAGAATGGCGCAATTTCGGACTTGCGCATGGTGCAACCTTTTTGAATATCCAGCCCTATGTCCCTAATATGTTTCAGTTGATTTTTTTACCATTTGTGCCAGTACAACAATAGTCTTATCTTTTCTCTGCAATACATATATATGGGCATCTAGCTTTCCATAAATACCATTTTAAACATGCAAACGTAATCAGAATTGTACTTGAATTGTAGTTGTCCCAAGAATTTCCTACAACCCCTAAGAGTATTTGATTATATGTCATGTCCTTGAATTTTGGTTCTTTCTAGGCTGATGCCAAAAATATCCACAGGGAGGCAATATAAGCACATTAAAAAATAGATACTCCACTGTTACAATTTCCGGGCTATGTTCTAGCCTTAAGCACAATCTTTCTTCTAGGCTTTTGGGTTTCCCATTGCCCCTCACATTTAAACAACTATGCACACATAACCACATTATGTCCCACATCTTCAGGGGAATTCTTTGATCCATTACTTGCTTTACTAATATATCATCAGGTACTCTAAAACCAGGATCAAAGACTGATTCAGTAAAAAACTGTTCATTATTTTTTAGGGCTGCGGTGGGTGGAGCCCTGCAGACCTCTTACTTTGAGAAAAGGACTCTGCATTCCTTGCATTCTTTGTGACCGAACAACATGTTGCAGTTACACCATAGTTGCCTCCATGTTCGTGGAGTGCTCACACTGCACTATTTTTTAAAAAAAAAAAAAATTTTGGCCATCCTGATTGCTACACTGGGGGACTGGGAACCCCAAGTGCCACTCTTATGTTTGGGGGAGTGGTGAGAGGGAGGGTTGGGTGGGGGATAACTCTAACAAAAAAAAACAGTGGCCATCTTGCATGCAGTGTGCCGTGTTCTGCCATCACCACCATTTATTTCTTTACAATTAGAGTTATCCCCAACTGACCATCCCTCTCAGCACACACAGCCCCACAGCACCCCCACAAACATAAGAGTGACACTGGGGTGCCTAATCCTCAGTGTGTCCGATGTGTAATCCTTGATTTTTAACCCCCCACTGCACATATATGGTTACTTCTTAAAAAAATGTGTGTGTATATATATATATATATATATATATATATATATATATATATATATATATATATATATATAGATATCCCCACCCCTCCCTCTCAGCATGCACTACTTCCCCAGAAACATAAGACTGACACCAAGGGTGCCCAGTCCCCCGGTGTCCCAATGAGGAATCCTCTGTGCATTGCTATTCTGTTTTTTTAAAACCCTGCAAAAAGAAAATCATCCATCAATGTCTTTTGTGGCCATAAATGACTGCCGCCTGACCCTCCCACTCAGCACCCACCACCCTGCACCTCCAAGCTCTTACTTACCCATCGGGGATCCAATGCCGTAATCCTCTCTGGACCTTAGACATGTCTTCACTCTTCAAAGCTGCACCACAAACTAAAGAAAAAGGTATGGGCTTTAATGTATTTCAATGGTAATTTGAACTTAGTGGCATAACTGGAGCATTTCTGCATATTTTTGGCCCAGATTTTCAACATGCCATCTTTGGGACCTACTTCATGAACAACTGTACTGATATAAGGTAGATCTGTCCTGAAAGGTGATTTCATGGTTCCTGTGCAAAATCAACTTTTGTGCAAGAGTTGCAGATTTTCTCTGCCCTTGTTCATAAGGTTGGGTCATAAGAAGGCTATGTTGAAAATTTAGTGTAAAAATATTAAAAACAACAAAGTTATGAGCCTACATTGAATTTTGCAAACACAGGCTCATAACTTTGGTAATTTTCAATGTTTTTCCCCCAAATTTACAATATAGCCATATCGTTACAGAATCTCATGAGTGTGACAGCTGTCATTTTTCAAATCCTGACCCAAATATTTTTTTTTTTTACATCCCAAAAGGTGATTTCACGGTCCCTGTGCAAAATCACCTTTTGGACAGGAGCTGAAAATTGTTTCTGTCCTTGTTCATTAGGTGGGGTCATAAGAAGGTTATGTTGAAAATTTGGTGTAAAAATATTGAAAAACAACAACGTTAGGAGCCTACATTGAATTTTGTGAATGATGGCTCGTTATGTTAGTAATTTTCAATATGTTTCTCCCCAATTCACAACATAGCCATATCTTTACAGCACCTCATGAAAGTGACAGCTCTCATTTCAGTTCCTGCACAAAATCACCGTTTGGACAGGAATTGAAAATTTACTCTGACCTTATTCATGAGGTGGGGTCATAAGAAGGCTATGCTTTACATTTGGTGTAAAAATATTAAAAAACAAAAACAAAGTTGATGTCCTGTACCTGGACTTTAGCATGCCCTTTGACTCTATTCCCCATGGCAGATTGACTAGTAAATTGAGAAAGCTGGGAGCGGGGGAGAAACTGGTTAAGTGGATAGGAAACTGGTTGTGTGACAGTCATCAGAAGGTGGATGTGTGGGGGGGGGACTCTCAACTCCCAGGGCAGTCACCTGTGAGGTCCTGCGGGATTCGGTACTGGAAAGATCGCCAAGGAGCAGATGGCAGCCCCGCCACAGGGGGTCATGACTGCTGGGTGCCTCACAAGTGAGTCATGGGTGGGATGGGGGAACAGGTCTCCAGTTAGAGAGGAGCACAGCAGGATGGGATCAGGGCAGTGCTGGCTGATGGGGCCCCAAAGCACAGTGATCGGTGGGAAACAGTGTTAAAAAAAACATGTACTCACTAGAGGAAAGAGGAGAAAGGGGTGATATGATCAAAACCTTCAAGTACTTGAAGGGCATAAGCAGGATTAGTACAGAGGGCATGTTTTGATTAAAGGGAGAGGGGATTACTAGGGGGCATAGCCTGAAGTTGGAGGGGTAGATTCAGCAGAGAAATGAGGAGACACCTCTTCACAGAGAGGATGGTGGAGGGATGGAACACGCTTCCCGAAGAAGTGACATCTCTTAAAACAGTAGGGAGCTTTAAAAGGGGGTGGGATAGGGTCAAGGGCAAGGTACTAGTCGGTGGAAAGTTGAGAGGGGAACGCAGCAAGGGGTGAGGGGCGGCAGCATGAATTTAATGTGCACTGCGCAATTGAGCAGACATGATACACCGCTTGGCCTGTATCTGCTGGCATTTTTGTATGTTCGTAAGTTATGAGGCCATGTTGAATTTTTGCAAACACAGGCTCATAACTGGTAAAAGTCAATATTTTTACCCCAACTTTTCAACATAGCCATTTCTTTACAGCGGTCATTTTTCAGCTCCTGCCCAAAATGTGTTTCTGTATCCTGAAAGTTGATTTCACAATCCCTGTGCAAAATCACCTTTAGGCCAGGAGTTGAACATTTTTTTTGCCCTTCCTCATGAGCCATGGTCATAAAAAGGCTATGTTGAAAATTTGGTGCACAAATATTTAAAAAACACGTTTTCAATATTTTTACCCCAAATTCCTCAGGCGCAGCTCTATCGGCTCTGGCTAGGTTTGTTTATATAATTGATTACCATTATTATGTCTAATATTTTCTACTGATCTATTCCATATTTTTATTTTCCTAAAACAACTTTTTAAATACCTTGCGTCAGGAAATCTTTTACATTTAATTTGCTTTCATTTGTTTTGCGTCCATATTTTTACATATATAGCACTGTTTTCTTTAAAGGGAAACTCATGTCAAGCTATGGCCACCAGAAAGAGTTTTCTTACCCCTCAATTGCTCTCTCTCCAGTTCTTGTTTTGGTCCTTGGTGCTGTACAGAAACTGCACAGAAAGTCCAATAAATGAAACATGCAGTCCGCACTATTCCTCACAGCTCAGGATACTCTGACTGTGCTGCATATTCAAAACAGATCACAGGAGCATGAAAGCTCACTCATGACTCTGGCAGTGCTCACATGGTTTTCAAGGACACAGTGTCAAAGTTCAAAGCACAGTATCAGCAGGAAAGCGCAAACTCAGTGCTGATACCGTGCTTTGTGATTAATGTGAGCACGGTATTCCTGTTTTCTACTGGTGATGCCTCTCCCTATGCATCCCAGTATCCTCCCAGCCCTCCTTATTACCTTTTCACTTTGCTGGCTCACCTTTAGGTCATCTGATATGACTACCCCCAGGCCCACACTGTTGGATCAATACCCATCATCAACAGGGTACTGCTGTAGGGTGGTCAGAAGAGGTAGGAATCTCAGTACCATGGAGGTGGACCACACTACTTAAGCGGTACTTGTCATTGAGACACAGCAGAAATAAACTCTAGAGTAATTGATCATGCAGAGATGAAAAATTGCCACTGGACATCCCAAATCCATTTTCTCAGATCCACTCTGTTCATAGTTGAACGCTTCAAGGTGACAAAGGTTATAAGTCCCCAAGATCAGGAACAGAAGCTGCACAGTTAATGCCTACAGTATGTTGTTTTAATTCCTCCTAATATGCTCTGTGACTTGGCATTAGTTCTGTTTTTTGTGTTTCATCATTGGTTGTTGGCAAGGCAGGGCACCATTATTGTCTTCAACATCTGGCATAGAATGAGTGAAATACAACTTCTCGACAGTGTGACAAACATGGCATTTCATTTCCACCCACAGGCAAATACATCTTTTGTTTCCTAGATGATATGGACAGGACAATGAGGTGTGGGGTGTGTCCTTACCACTAGCAACAGACTGTTCTTGTGTGGTGCAATCACCAGACTCCATGCATGGGGTCTGCTTAATAATACAAAGCCGGACATTATACTCTGAGACATAATCTTATGATAACTTGTTTTGGAAGACCTGTAACTACAAAGTACTTGAACTATGACTGCTTGTGTGTTTCCTAAGGACAGATGGCATGTTGGTTAAATTGGACAGGAGACGTTTTCACCACAGTAGCCCTGGAAATGTAATCCATCATATAAATCCAGCTGGTTCCAGGTTTCACTTGTTTACTCCATAGTAAAGGTGCAGGGACAGATAAAGCTTCATCATTTTCTTCTGACCTGTTCATCTTTCTGCACACCTTACTTTACGGTCTCCAACATCTGTTAACCAGTCTGGATTTGTCCACGGCATTTATTGACAGATAACCAGACCTGCACTTTCTTGTTTACAAAATGCTGTATCCTACCTACCATGTCAACCAGCTCTTTACTGCTTGTTGCCTTTGTTTACACATTGTTGTCTCCCAACAATCTGACCTTCACTGAAACACATCCCTGTATTATTTCCTTCTTTGTTTTACTACTTGCTGTTTCCTACACTCCCTGTAACCCATACCTTGCATGCTTCAACTAAATGCAGTATCACATATGGTGTTATAAATCAGGACCCTCTACTCTTCTACTGTCCTTGTAGGGGCCCATATGTGAGTGTATGACATACAGTAGAGCACCCAATGGCTGCATGTACTGTTTGGGGTTGATTCTCAAAGACTCGGTGCAAGCCGCGCCAAAGGTGACTTGCATCAATTACTGATGTGCTGGGGACCCTGCACCCAATTCTCTGTCAGGCAGGATCCCAGCAGCTAAGTCCCATAGTTTGCAACAATCCCAGCAGTGCGCCAAACAGAGAGAGCACCTGGACAGGTTGCCGCAAGCCTGCGGCAGTGTAAAGAAGAAGGGCGTAAGCGTCCCCCCAGCCCCGATCCCTGATCCTGATATGAAATTAGCCCCAGTGAGCTATTAGACCCCCCCAAGCCCCGAAAGTAATAAGCAGTCAGCCCAGGTGGGCTAGCAGCACCTCCCACCCAAAGCCCTGATCCTCCATGTTGCCAAAAAATAAATCATTGGTGGTCCAGTGGAGCCCCCGATCCCAATCTACCATTACATTCAAACTCAACATACCTGGTGGTCTAGTGTACCCCCACCTCCCCACCTGGGAGCGCCCTACCACCCTGCTCCCCCAATTCATACCAAGCCAGCAACTGGCACAGCCCACCACTCACCACTGCAGCCAGCCACCAACTGAGCTCTGTATGAGTGTGTACTGTCTGCCACAAACCCCCTAATGCCATGCCACTGCCAATTCTTTGGTGCAAGACTGGTGCAAGCCCCCTTTGCCACAAGCAGTCTGCATTTGTTACAGGCTGCTTTCAAAAATAGCCTGGGGTACATTTTTTTTTTTGCGTGCAAAGTGCCACTTGCATCCGTTTTCTTTGATGCAGGCAACTTGCGTCCTTCCTGAGGGCTTTGAGACTAGGTCCCTTTGTCCATATCTACCTGTAAAAGACAGGAATGCCTCCCATTCAGAGCATGATGTGTTTTGTGAGCCCACACCCCAATGCCTATGAATGACTCTTTTGGCAGCAGCCACTGCTGCCTTCATCCATAATCACTGTGTATGATTAAGTGGATACTGCTGCTGCTGTGTAACCACTATTCCAAGGACAGCATACCTAATGGGTTGGAAAGTCATTATCTAGGAGTAGTGTGTGAAAACTTTGTCACAGTATATGTCAATGAAAGTTCATGCTCATACTATGTGAGTAAGTGATGCCTTTGCAGAACAACACCTGCAACACTCACTGTGTCCTAGGTATAGGGGTTGCGGGGTATGATAGGTCCACTGTACAATCTTTACCTGAAGCGTTTTGCCCTGTAGTTCTATGTTACACTTGTACGCTCCTGACCACATCCTGATCAAGTCCTCATGATGAACTGAGACCCCCAGTTTATGCTATCCCTTGTCTATGTTTTTGGACATGGTACGCTAAGGCCTTTGTGTGTCTCTCAACTGCATAAACTGTCATATCAATTATTGTACAGTTTAGATTCTCCACACCCATTTGTTCAGTGGAGATGTTGGAATAATATGTCTCAAAGTTATGCAGTTTCAAAGGATGTCCTTCAACTGTAGATATTTACAAAAGAGTTTCCAAGTTTCCTCATTACACCCCACACTTCCACAGCTGTAAAGACTTCCAGTGGCAGTAAACATCCTGTTACAGGCTTGTTAAAGTCTGCCACAGTAAGCAGTCCTTCCTTTTGAAGGACCTCCACAAGATGGGATTTTTATCTCTCTGTTAGTACTGATTCTTCCATTTGTGCTTGCAACTCAGACTTGTCAGTCTCGGAAACAAACACTTAATGAGTGAGAGAGTTCAATTTGGAGGAAACAGCAGGGACATACATAAAATGCATGGACAGTTGAGAAGTATGTTCATACACCTTCAGATGGCAGCATACCTCAACAGTAGAAATAAAAGGCATTGCATGTCAGAGACTTCATATGTTTCAACTGGTAGTCAATTGTGCCATGTATAACACATATTGAGTATGCATCCCAGTAGCCACTGCTACACACATCTTATCCTACTGTCTCCCAGCATTAGTTACTCTGCTTATCATGTCTACAATTTTTGCATCTAGGGACAGCAGCAGTACAACTGACAGTGATAGTGAACAGTTCATAAGGGATGTTCTGCAGACTGCAAGTACCTCTGGTAGTGAAATTAGGCCCTCCATATTTGAGCCTCACCGTGTCCGTACTTTGTCATCTGCCACTGACACATCCAAGTCTGGCAGCTCAATTGATGGGGCTGATTCTGCATTGCCCAGTTGCTTGGATAATCTGGATTGGTGTTCCCGTGGCAAATGCTCCATAATGCCTACTGCGAGGGCTTGTCTCTGCTGTGCTGAAGTGGCTCATTAGCTGGTCGACAAACCAGATGGTGTTCAGTGCATCACTTAGCATCCACGCTTTCAAACTGCTTGCTTGGATTCCTTGGTTGTTTGTCTTGCCCTTACCACCATTTGTGTTTGCTACAGACACCCTCATCCTCTGGACCCTGCCCCAGACAGGTATATGTACAGTTCTTTAAAGGTCATGTACATGATAGACATTTCCACGGTGGCAGAGTCTAGGCAGTATTACCCTCACCATTTGGTGTGTGTCCGTGTGTGTGTGCTGATCAAGGTGACAATGTAGCTTAATAAGGGGGAACATGAGGGTTCCCTAGATGAGTATCCTCAAGAGACACTGTGAACACACAGGCCATACAAGTAACTCCATGTCAGGGTGTGTTCCAAGTTGCATGTCAATTACTGCTACCAAACTATGACATTGAACACCCTTGTTTTCAGTGTTGTACAATGTTCATTGTGTGTTACGTGACTGGGGTGTCACTGCATAGCACTGTCTCTATGTATGCAAGTATGGACCACAGCAATGTGTTGTGCAGTGAGACCACATTTTTACCACACTCATGTATCTTTGTGGCTCTACCGCCCACTGTTTTCACTACAGTTGTTGTAGTACTGTACATAAGCATAAAAGTCACTCAGAACATACAATGCACAGCACCATGCAACATATTATGCTGTATGCATGCGCATGTTGGGATGCACCATCCAACCTCTCAACAATGTATGTTGCAAAACTTGTGACTGCATGTAGACTTCCAAATTGATACATAATGTTCCTAAGACATGTAGAACATGTCTATCCTTCATGGGCAGAGACTGCCAAGGGAATAAATAACACAAGAAAGGTGGACTCTCTCTCTGATTTTTAAGCCATGTGAACCTACCAGGGAGCCAGTATACGAAACAGACACACTGTCCCACCACTGAAGTGGGGCTCGGGTCAGCACCAAGGGTTAAATAAGACCTCCATAGCCACTTATTTCCAGACAAATGGCTTTCTTTTTTGCACATACTGGAAAAACAATGGAAAGGCTACTCACTTAATAGAAAGATAGTCAGACTGATCCAAAAAAACAAAGGTCTGATGAAAGTAAATATGAGGTAAAATCCATTTAAGCCAAACATGCTAAGGCAAACAAACCACCTCCAACCACCTAGACCCCCACAGCTGACTGAGCATGGTACGCACATACATATCGACAAGATTAGTCATATCCTCAAAGCATGACAGAGCCGAATAAGCCACCCACACTTGACAAGGAGGATAAAAACCTGTATAGAAGAAAATAAGGTGTGTGTTCATACATGACCAGATGTTGCAAGGTTCAAATCAAACCCATGTGGGTGCTGATAATGGCAAGGCAACCAAGGGACATAGGCAAGTTATGGTGGACATGTGTCTGTAGTCTTTCTGTGTTACTGTATGCCTTACTGGCATCATTATGTGTGCTGCATGTTCACCTTCCACTGTCCACCTTGCAGGTACTGTAAAGTGTGTAGTGAGGGCCTGCAGGACGGTACTTACAACCAACACTGCAATTGCTGACACTCTGGGATGCACAAAGAACATTAAACTTTTACACATCTGTTCTTGTAACGCAAAATCTGTGTTGTGTTTCACCGTACTGAAGTCAGTGTTGTTTCCTGTGAATCCTCGCCACACTGTGGTGATGGATCTTTTTGGTTTTATGAATGTGGGTGATACACCGTGAGGATCACAGTAAGGTACTACCAGCTTACAAATAGACATACTGAATGTCTTTGACAAATAACAGTAAAAGAAGCAACCTTACAACAATGCATGATACAGTACACTTTTCAAACACTTAATGATGTACTATTCAGAAAGTTAAAAATACTACTACAGACCCATCTCAATCCTCTCCCCCCCGTCCAAGGCATTGGAAAAGACTGTGGTGGGTCAACTCATCAACTGCCTCAATAAGGATAATCTACTATGCCCCAATCAGCATGGCTTCAGACAAAATCTCAGTACCACCACTACCCAGCTGAACTACATGGACTATGCACATAAGGCCCTGGGTGAAGGCAAACTGGTGGGGTCTGTCTTTATTGACCTCACCAAAGCCTTCGATACAGTCAACCACCCCCTGTTACTGACCCAACTGCAAAATATGGGTATAGCGCCCAATGCCCTTTGTTGGTTCCAAGACTATCTGATATGGAGAAATCAATGTGTTAAAATTGGGCAAACAGTATCCAGCGCAAGAAAGGTATCATTAGGGGTACCCCAGGGATCGATATTGGGGCCTCTACTCTTCAGCCTCTTCTTAAATGACCTTCCCACAGCCGGCTACACCAAACTCATACTGTATGCAGATGATACTGTACTCCTAAGCAGCAGCACATTTCAGGCTGCCCTACAATCTGAGCTGCAGAACTCCTTCTCCAAACTCGAGGACTGGTTCTGTGGTCATAAGTTCTTACTAAACTACAAGAAGAGCAAGGCTATGCTTATATCCAGCCCGCACAACAAAAATAAGCACAACCCCCTCATCATCTTCAACTCTTACAGTGAGCCACTGGAACAAGTCCATTTGTTCAAGTATCTGGGGGGGTCATAATAGAAGATACCCTCACATTTGCGCACCATATTGACTCTCTGGTCAAGACAGTCAGTACCAAGACTGGTGTCCTGTACAGGCACAGGCAATACCTCTCTCCGGGGGCCCTCCACCTCTCAGTCCACAGCTCCATCATAACTACTATTGACCATGGACTAGTGGTCTATGGGGCAGCAATGGATACAGCACTCAAGAGGGTTTAGACTGTGCTCAACAAAGCCTGCAGACTCACTCTGGATGCTGAGCGTGGCATGCACACCTGTACTCTGTACGAACTCACAAATTGGCTGTCATTAAGAAACAGGGTCAAATTCCAGACTTGCATCCTAGGGAAGAAGGCTCTATTGGGTAAAACACTGCCTTGTGTAGGTAATTTGATCAAGGCAGCCAACTCATTACAGGTCACCAGAGGGAGGACTAGAGGGGCCTTGGCTATCCTCTTCCATTGAACCTCGCTTGGGCAACATGCATTTGCCTACCAGTCCCCCCTGGAGATGGATGGACGAATGAACTCCCCAGGCACCTCTTGGCCACCAATTATCTGGCCCAATTCAAAACTGACCTCAAAGAGCACCTAATAACACTCTCTAAGTTCACCTGCTCCTAAATCCAGCCACATCCCCTCTCTCTGCCCCCCAGCAAGCACTAGGCAGGCCTTAGGTACCCCCTTCCTCTGTCCCTTCTCATGACTTTCCTCAGCAATCAGTTTGTGTCATGCTCCTTTGGCACCCGCCACCCCACCTTCCCCTTCCCCCAACTCCCCCTCCCCCAACTCCCAGTACCATGAGTTTCCCTAACAGTCACTACTAATGCAAGCTGTCGACCATGCCCCCTTGCACCCCACCATTTACTCTAGCACGTCTTCTCCGCTCAGCCTCCCTCACCCCTAATTTCTCCCTATACCTTATTGCCTTTTCCCCACCTTCATTCTACCACAGTACCTACCTCTCTCTCGTACCTCCTTTCTTCACCCCACTGCAAGCTATCCCCATCCCTCTGAACTACTGACAAAGCACTTTGGGGCTGCTTATTCCTACCTTCCCCCATAAAGTGTTTTTCTTGTTATTTTAACTTATACCTATGTTTTGAGTTATTCTGTAAGTTCTGAATCCAAGCTGTATCGTTCATTATGATGTACCTTTGCTTTCTCCTGTTGTACTTTGTTTTGCAATCTATGACGTGGAACTTTTATAAAAGAGCTTGCACTCAAAGGTCTTTTCCATATCGCTAAATAAATAAGCACCCTGACTAAATGGCATATTATGACGCAGCCACACATGGTCACGCAGTGTCAGGTGGTGAACTGATTTCTAGCAAAGATATGCCAGTGTCTCTGCAAAGTTCACATTGTGTGTCATCACACAGTGTGCCTGTTTCAACAACTGTTCCACAGTACTGTCAGCTAGACACTACATGTATCCTCTTTGCCTGTGGAATGCAGTACTACTGGTACAAGACATACAAATGCAGCTGTGAAAATTCACACACCTATGATGTGACACCTATACTAGTGATGGAGATACTGACACTGTCATTAGGGTACAACATGAATTGTAACCTGAGTTTTGATTCAAGTCCATGTTGACACTGCTATACCAACCAAATCATGTTTGTGTTGAAAAGCTGAGCTTTGACACACACATTATCCACATTTTCTTTTGCTTCTCAACAAATGCATGAAACATTGTAAAGGGGAGCAGTGACCACCAGAAACATTATAGTAAGTCACCTTCCTGTGGCACGTTAAATATGAATATAGAAGCAGAAACAGTGAGATGGTGTGTAGAAATTAAATGGGTTGAAATGAGTGCCACTTTGGTTGCAAACTACCTGCTCTTGAAACGGGGTATAGTGCTTCTTTATCAAGTCATCTGTAACTGGTTGTTTAGTGGGAGCAATACTTTGAGGTATCTGTGGAACTGGTAACATTTCCATCTCTGACTATCTCCCCTCATGGAAGGTCACAATGTCTTTCAGAAGGTCCGCCACATACAAATACATCTTCTTTTCCTTGACCACTTTCACTATCCACTGCTTTGTTTGTTTCAAAAAGGCAAATCAGTGATGTTTCTTCCCTTTGTTTTTCCCTGTTTTGATTGTGACCTATTCCAGACTGCAGTTCTCTGAGTAATCCAGCATTACCAGTTGTGTCCTTGCTGTCATACCTTGGTAACTAGAGTTTTGCCTGTTGGGACAGTATTTTGTGAGCAATGAATTGAAAACTTCCATTTCTAGTGTGGCAGAACTTCATTATTTTTTTCAGTGTCCTTCAGTAGTCTGGTATCCATCACAACACTCTTCAGCACCTCTTGTTCACCTTTGTGAAGCCACAGTATTTTTTTTTTGTTGCTCTCGTGATAATGGTCCATGGTCACAGTGATGACATACCAGGCCTACCTCCCACATGTGGATATTAGCTGTGTGGTCTAAAACTGATATACACTTCTCCCAGAGTACAATTGCATTCTCACCACATGTCAACGTGGACCACCAAATGTTGTTCAGTATGGAACAAATCCAGTTAACGAGGGATTCACAGTGCTTCTGTTTGGCTTTAGCAGCTAATTCTTTACAATTGAATCTGACACATGCCACACATCGAACTGATGTTCTAAACCTGGGAACACTACTCCCTTTCCCATCAAGCTTGTGATTTGTGGATGCCTGTCAGTGGCCATGGTTCTTACATTCAGTCCAGTACCTAGAATGTTCTTCAGACTATGTATAACCCCTGCTTTCTCCATGACATTGAAGTTGGTGACTTCAGAAACCTGAATAAGGGATGACTCCAATATCATGTTACTTTCCACATCTGTGATAGTATATGTGCAATACTTGGCATTGTGGCCAGGTGAATTGCATCTTCCATCATCTATGACTGTCAAATGCCTGCCCACAAGCGTTTCCCAGTTCTTTGTCTTTTTCTTCATCCAACTGTTGTTCACAACAGAGAACAGATAGGCATGCTGTATGCTGTTGTACTGCGACTCTGCAAATATGTTGAGTCTAAAGAAACGAAACAACTGCAACACATGTGCATATGTATTACCACTGAAAAGAATGCACATACTCATCAACAATTTCCAGCACCCATGCTGTTCAACAATGACTCAGAATACCACATGAAGATGTGGCTTTTGCCACAACGAAGTTGCCATCAACATTGTTCGCCGCCCGTGATGGCGCTGAGGGTTGGCGCTGGTCGCTACACACTTCGCGCCACGCCGCAAACCGTGTTCGGAATGAGCACGGGTTGTCGGGGTCAGCGGGAGGAGATGGATGGAGCCGTCCTGTGACCGTCCTGGATGGGGCGACTGGGCGGCGGTGCTTGCTCTGACCCCAGCGAAAGCTGGGATCGACAACACGCAGCCACAGAGACGGGGTGGACGTGGCAGGACGCTGACTAGTGCATGCACGGGAGCGCAGCATGATCAGTCCGCTAGGCGCCATTGCACGCCACGCCCGCCGGGAGAAAATTCAGGGAAAATGGAGCTGCAGCACAACGCCTCCCGCCGCCATCCCCGAGGATGCCTCCCGGCATGGACCTGTTCTGGTGGGTTGAGTCGCTCCCCACCACCTTGCCGTGAAGGGTAAGTCGCGGGGTGCTGAAGAGAGGGGGTCTCATGTCCGGGGATGACGCCGGAGGAACGGCGGAGTGCGGGGGGGGAGGCTCCTGAGAAATAATATCAAAAAAATAAAACATTGTTCATCAGTGGCAATTTGCAAACCTAACATACAATCATGCTCATTAGCAACAGCAGTGCAGTTTTGAAGACAATGAACTTTGGTTGTTGTACCAAGTCCTCATCCGATGTGAGGTATAAGCACTTAAGTCATCCTCTGTATCAGTACCATCTGTTACGGGAATGAACATTGATGGTTCTGTGCCGGGCTGGGATCAAGGGTGTCATCAGAGAAACTTAACCATGTTCTGTCATCGTATTAATATCAGAACCTTTAGCCAGTGTTGATGTACATGCTGGTGCTTTAAAGTCAATGATGTCTACGTCTTCTTTTATTTATTTATTGAAAAGTTTCACCAGGAAGAGCACACTGAACAATGAGTTGCTCATCTCGTGGTGCGTCCTGGGGAAAGGGAACACAGAGACAGATACTCAAATAATACAAAAATACATACAAATGGCATGATACAATTAGATAGCAATAAGAAATCGTTACAGCAACTTAACAGGGTGATGTGAAGTATGTTAGCAAAAGGAGCAAGAACTCCAAAATTACATACATTCAATTTGAACATTAATACAGTATAAGTAGAGAAGCAAGACAGTAACATCATAACATATTACAATAAACTGTTACTAAAGCAAGGTTCAATAAGTGCATAAGTGAAGTAAATGCATTGATATGGAGGGAACGGATTAGTGCAACTAGATGGAGAGTCAACTTAGAGAAGGGGCCTTTGGTGGATGATGGGAGAAGGGAGGGGCAGGAGAAGGTGAGGGAGAGTAGGAAAAGGCAGAGGGATTAGATGCAGGTGCAATTCACTGAGAGGGAATTTTTAGGGCTAGAGATAAGGAGTAGGGGGAAGACGACAGGCGGATTTGAGTGACCTGACTGTACTAGGATTTGCACTTGTACCAGCCACTGATTCAGAATCACAGAGGGACTTCGAACTTGACTTGGATTTGAAATACGTGTGATCTTTATAAACATTTTCTGGCATTTCCAGACAATGACAGCAGAAATCATGTGTCTCCAAAGAACACTAAATGGCAATAGATGTTGATGCCACAGTCTGGTTTTGTGATAATGTTTCATATGTGACATGCATTCTCTGTGAAAGAAAAGTGGTAAGGTTACAACTGAGTTGAAGAGTAATTTGTCAACTTTTCAGCTTCAACATAGGACACACATCAAAGAGTATGCTAGAAATTGTGCCTTCCTCACAATGTAGCATGCACTACTGTGCAGCAGTTGAAAAGGCAGTTATGTAAGAGAACTTACTATGACAGCATATCTTGGAGGGTATCTTCTTCAGCAGTTCACACATCTGAAAGTCATAGCTGTCTGGTACAAGAATCACATAGAAACTTTTTGTTAGCAGTCTGGTAGTGGTAGCCAATGACTACATCATACGCCTACATCTTAAGGTACATCATGGCAGGTACGGCCACGCTACCTCCTCAATTACTCACAGGAGAACATACTCACTAGTCCTCCCTCTGGTGAACCTAGGACAGAAATGAGGAGCAGAGCAATCTGGAAGGATGAATCAACAGTTATGCCATCCATGAGAAAGAGATATGGACAAGGGAAACTGGAACACAGAAGGAGGATGGAGGGTGGGTCGGTATAACATGATGAATTAGATTCCCTTGAAGATGCACTGTTATGGTAAGTTCTTGAATAACTGTTCTGTATGTAGATGCTTACAAGGGGTGAAGACAGACAGAGGCAGGTTAACCGTGATGCCTAGTGGATGGAACAGCTCTCTGTTACACACTATGTTCTGACACAGTGAGTACATGGACCAAACTTTGAGTGACCAGTCATCAAGGTAGGTAAGGAAAAACAGGCCCTCCCTCCAGATGGCGGGTGTTACCATGGCTAAGCATTTGTTGAATACCCTTGGTGCAGATAACAAATCAAAGGTCAGTATCATGAACTGGTAATTTTCATCCAGGAATAGGAACCTGAGATATCTCCAGCGAGGGGGACAATGTTGGATATACGGGTAGGCATTACGCATATCCAGGGAGCATATCCCTTACCCTTAAGTTAGGAGGTGTGACGGAACCTGCAACGTGACCATCATCAACTTTTTGTATTGGATGTAGACGTTGTGGTCTCTACGGTCCAGAAGCAGTCTCATGTCCCCAGTGGACCTGGGAACAAGGAAAAAGTGGGAGTACAACACTTTTTTTCTGTTTATGCCTGGGTACAGGTTTCAGGTCCTTGTTATGCAGCAAGGTGCGCATTTACTGCAATGTGTTCTGGAGGGTAATGCATCATCATCATCAATCAATTTTATTATGTAGCAAAGAAAAAGCTATTATAATCCTATACATCCTGACAGATTAGACACTAAATAAAAATCTAATAAATATTATAAAAGAAAGTCATCTCAGACAGCTTCCATTTATATATATAGTAAAAATGGTTCACAGTATTACCTTATTGCACATTGAATTCACCCACTATCTAAGTGCAGTCTATTCAAAATACAGTGATACTGCACTAATCTATTCCATAAAAGTCTATTTTAAAAAATTTCTAGAGTACAGGACACATATTAAGAAAATTATTAATCAGGTCAAAAAGCAAACATAGTCTTAAGTCTTAATTAGCACACTTCTATATCTTGTTTTAAAGGTGTGCAAAGAGATGAGTATTATTTCAGTTGACTAGACCAAGTGGGACCTTTAGGACATATCGTAGCTTGTATAAGATGTAGATATCACAATAACCAACCAAGTTTATATTACCAAAATTCTATTTCTTATTTGGTTAATAGCATTCAAATAATTAGCAAACCTTTCAACTGACCATATGTCCATGGTGTGGAAGAGAATTGTTGTGAGAGTTGCATTATCAATTTGGTAAAAGTTAACTTTAAAGGGGACTTAACCAGTAATCCCATATATTATTATACCATGAACATTCCCAGATAATGTGCATTAAATTCTCTTCACCTCCTGTACTACAATCACATTCACCTGACGTTAAACCTTTTTTCTTATACCGATAGGCTAGCATGTTGCTTGGACATTGTTCAAATTTATAGTTTGAGACTGAGGATCTTAATTTGGGATATGTCAGAATTTCAAGATATGGCTTAAAGCCAAAATAGTAATTATTTTGGGCAAACCATTTTGAGTAGTGGGAGTTCTTAATTCATTCCAAGTCCTTACAATTCCAGCTAGAAGTTATTCTTTTAGCTATGTACTGCCTATATTTTCAACTAATTATAATACCCCTATCTACAGCTCTTTTAAGGGTCATCATCTTATATTTCTTTAAAATGTTAATTAATGTCATATACCAGAGACCAGTTTTATAACCCAAATTAAACCAAACATCTTTCTCTTTAAGTGCCTTCTTTGCTAAATTAAGACCGCCTTATCTGGTTAATCTTGTCCAATAATTTACCTTCCTAGTTTCTATTTTTGCCCCTATATTTTCAACACCCAGTTCTGATCTTAAGTACAAAGCTGGGCAAGAATGCCCTACCTTAAGAACTGAACGCAAAAACTTATAAAGTGGTGACATCAATCTATTTAAATTCTGACACTCCCATATATCAGATCCGTATAACAACTGTGTCTCAAACTTTGACCTGATAACTTGTATTAGTGGTTTAATAGTCACACCTCCATATTTTAAAAATGAACTAGTCCAGCTACTGTTTTCTTCAATTTGTTGAGGAGCAGATCTACATGCAGTGTCCATTTACCATTCTCTTGAAATAATATACCCAAATAAAGGTAGCAAGTTACTCTCTCTAGTCTATCTTTTCCCACCAGCCAGAAAGTTGAATCTTTCTTCCTTCCCTTTTCAAATATTACAACCTTGGTCTTATTCATATTAATTTTTAATTTTAATTCAGAGGATTTGTCATACATGTAATTGAGCTTCTTCTTTAATCCAGATTTTGTAAGAGATAGAAGAATGATGTCATCTGCATAGGCAAGAAAGGAGCATGGCACTGTATCTATTTTTGGCAAGTGGGATATCATATTATTAATATAGAGGGAAAATAGCAGTGGGGCCAACACACAGCCTTGTCTGACTCCCCTATTAATATTAAAGAAGGCCAATAGTCCCCCCTGTTTACCAAGTCTAATTTGTTCCCAGTTATTCATATATAGCTGTGAAATTAGGGCTACTAGGTTCCTATCTATCCCTCTTTTTTCTAGGATTGACCACAGATTATTTCTAGAGATGTACTCAAATGCAGATGAAAAATTGATGAACACTACATATAGTTTCTGCTGTCTAATTGTGACATATTTTTCAATTAAGTGCCTCAATACAAATATATTGTCTAATGTGGAATAATTAGCTTTAAAACCCACCTAGTAGTCTGGAGGATAATGCATGGAAAAAGGAGGGTAGTGTGGAGGCTGTTCAAGAGTTTTAGTATCCTGGATCTGTTCTTTGACTTGCAGAACCACAGAATCTGCAGTTAGTAACCTACACTGCTTGAGATGGAGGAAGAAAGTACCAAAGAAACACCACCTTCTGACTTGTGACAGGTGATAGTGGAGTCTTGCTGAAGTAGAATCAGCAGTCGGGGCCGCACAACTACCAGTGGAGCTTTTGGAAGGGAGCAGCAGTGGTGGAGGATGTGGCAGTCAAGGTCTTGTGGAGGCAGTCAGTTTTGCTGTCGGTGTCAGGTCAGGATAGGGTACCAGGGATTGGGGGGGCCTTCCTTGTCTGCAGCCATGTAAGGTTACACAGTGGAATGACAAGTCTGGTGGGTGGGAGGGAAGTGGGATGGGAATGACAAGTCTCGTTGGTGGGAGTGAAGTGGGATGGTCATGTGAAGGCAGTCAGTTTGGCTGTCAGTGTCATGTCAGGATCAGGAAACCAGTATTCGGGTAGTGGGGCCTTCCTTGCCTAGGTGGAGTGGAGTACTGTGCTGGTTGATTTCATAATGTTGTAAAGGGTGTAGCAGAGTGAGATGCTTGCCTACATGTCCTTCTCTGGTCTTGACACCCAACGGTATATCAGTACCATAATAGCAATCCCTGCTGTTGCTGCTGTTATGCCTTCTCTACACCATTCAGGTAGCCATCAGGTGCTCAGTAATAGATAGATAGATAGATAGATAGATAGATAGATAGATAGATAGATAGATAGATAGATCGATAGATAGATAGGTAGGTAGATAGACAGATAGATAGATAGATAGATAGATAGATAGATAGATAGATAGATAGATAGATAGATAGATAGATAGATAGACAGACAGACAGGCAGATAGACAGACAGATACTTTATTTATATAGCGCCCCTTTCCAGGGATTCAGGGCGCTTCACATAACAATAAAACACAATATGCATACATATAATAATAAACAGTCCAAATGGAGCTAACAACAGCCTTAAAATCTATCTTAATTCTTAAAATACATCACTAAAACATATGTATCTATAAATTAAAAGCCTGGTTAAATAAAAATGTTTTTAAACCAGTTTTAAAGGTTTCCACCGAGGGTGCCTCCTGAAGATGATTAGGCAATGAGTTCTACAGGGTAGGTGCGGCAACAGTAAATACACGGTCACCCGAATGCCGCAACCTAACCCTGGGAACTCTAAGGAGGCAACCTTCGGTAGAATGGAGAGCCTGGAATGAGCGATGAGGAATGAGGAGATCTTGCATGTAGACTGGTCCCCTTTCATGTTGGGCCTCACAGGTAGGCAAACTGACCTTGAAGAAAATCCTCCACCTAACCGGTAGCCAGTGCAGTTCACAGAGGACAGGTGTAATATGAACACATCATCATAAGCCTGTCAGTAATCTACTGCCACATTCTGCACCAGCTGCAGCTGCTGGAGGTTGCTTCAAGATAGCCCTAGGTACAGGCATTGCAATAATCCAACCTGGATGTGATAAAAACATGCACCAGTGTGATCAGATCCTCAGATGGTATAAGGTTCTGGATCCGGGCGATACTCCTTAGATGACAAAATCTGGCTTTTATGACAGCAGACACTAGAGCATCTAGTGTCAAGCTGTCATCGAGGATCACATCCAGATCCTTCACTTGCGTGAAGGGGGTCCATGGGACCCCTCCCAGTACAAGATGAGGGGGGCTCCCAAATTCCCTACCACCACCACCACCATGATCACCTGGATTCACAACCAGTACATCAGTTTTGTCAGGGTTAAGTCGAAGCCAGTTGTGAGTCATCCAAGTCTGAATCTCCTCCAGGCAGTTATTGACTACAGAGACCGCCATCTGTTTAGCAAGTGCATGACAAGTATAGCTGGGTATCATCAGCATAGTAATGAAAACCCAGCCCATACCATCTGACAAAGTCCCCCAATGGCAGTATATACACCATGAACAGGAAGATTGACAAGACTGAACCCTGCGGAACTCCACAGTGATGACCACCGCTCGCTCAGTGCTCTGATTGCAAGTTGACTAAGGTTCACTGACACAACAACTTTTCATGCAGATACCATTGGTGATGGACGATTCTTCAAGGTGCCCCCATGGGGTGAAACTTTACAAAGCACACCATGCAAAATGTTGGTGGTTCCTGTAGTGTGCTATTGCTGTACCTGCAGTAAGGGTCAAGGATTAATTTCATGACAGAAGTCAGGGAACACAATGACAGTTGCACATGTGCCCAACCAGCCCCCACTACCCCACACTCTATGCCAGTAGCTTACGGCCCTGTCAGTTAATGGAGTTTTTGAACATTAAGGCAACTGGGAGGAGGGAGGTTCTGTGGACCATAGGAAGCAAAACATGGATATACCCCCTGATGTTTGATGGCATCCAACAGAAGTCTAATAGAAATGTATACTGAGTGAATGTAAGTAAAATATAAATCTTACCAGCCTCACTGACTGTGACTCTAGATGTGTTTGGACTGGAATGATGAAAGAAGGAGGGAATGGAACCTTCCTTAAAACAACATCCTGGATTGTCCAGGTCTGTAAATTCAATACTTTATGTCAATGTGTTCAATTTCAATAATGTCCAATATACTTAATACTTACTCTTCAATAAATTAGCAGCTAGGATATAAAAATCTTCTTCCCTGAAGTGGTCAGAACATACCACGTGACTGCGGGTTAGTTGAAAGACAGCAATATTTATGTCAGAATGACACACTGCCTCTAGCCATTTCTGCATGTCTGGTTGTATACCAGGTAAGTGATGAAATGTAACTTTGTGCCCAAAGTTTTTCTTACCGGTGATGTTACCACACCCAATGGCCATACATGCGAGCATTGTTAAAATGTTTGCTGAGGACAGGACAGAACAAGCAAGAAATAAAAAAAAAAAGAAATACTACAGAAAGTAAATCAAATAATTCAGTTATGCTGATAAGTAATAAAAAATAACCATCAAATGAAGAGTATCTGTCCATTGCGGAATTTACGGTAACCAAATACGCAATGATCAGCAGTCAATGAAACACCAAAGACAAAGGGTAATGTTTTTTATTGGACAGTACTTGAAAATCTGGAGGCACACAGTTACAAACACCCTGAGAGTTGTCAAATGAAATGACGCCTTATAAAAAGTAGCAAAAGAAGTTCCCACTTTACTGTGCACTGACAAATGCAAAGCAGTCCCCTAGCAACAACAGAGCATGACAGCCAGAGTGCTGTGGAAGACAGCACCTCCACGTTCGCAGTACAGTTGATTGAAAGGGTACTTTGTGCACAAGCAAACTTTGCACTCAATCAGACTCTATTTAATGGCAGCATGTTTAGCCAAAATAACTATAATTAACTTAACTGACCGTGTCACATTGAAAGAGAGAGAGAGAGAGAGAGACACACACACACACACACACACACACACACATATGCAACATATGAATGGTGGTCTATTGGCAAAACCCTGTATAGGAGCTGACATAAGGAGGGCTGTATTACAAGCTGATGCACTTGACCGGTTCCTGCCAAAGCAAACTTAGTCAAAGCATTTTAAGATATACAACAGCCCTGTTTCCTTGCAAAAGGCAGTGACAACCGTGTGCAGTATGGTCAGGACAGCTGGTCATTGACGGAGGGCAGAACAGAGGAAGGAGTTGAAGCACACTCCATATCTGAAGACAGAGAACAGTAGCTTTTTTCATAAAACAGTAAAATACAAACACAAACAACACCCTTTCTACCCTCTCTCAATCTAGGTGCACACTTCATGTATCCTGTACTCTGTTCATTATGTATTTCAGCACACGAGGGGTGTCATTTCTATTCAACTTGATACACATGGCTGGCACATCACAGACATCACTAAAGTTAGCTTTACTTAATATGTTGCTTTTGGTTTTTATTTTTTGTTTCCTTTTCTGTTTATTTACTTGGAATACAGAGCAATGCAACATATGACAGCCATGAACAAGCACATAATTGCACACTGCTACTTTAAGACTGTTACGCACATGCGCGCACACACCATCACATGCATACACAAGAATAAACAACAACAAACATGGTGCAGACAGCCCTAAATGTGGGTACAAAAATGGACATACGAGCAGTGATATTAAACATTGCAACTGAAAGTACAAATGTATTTTTTTACATCTATGACAAAAATGAGGCTCAGAGAACAATGTGATCAGGCTATTTAGCCTCATAGGAGTTTCCCTTTGAAAACACTTAAACATATGGTGACTATATTTGTGAACAAAGGCTTAATATTAAACTAAAATAAAAATATACTATAGAGTTGATCATTCTCAACCCACCCTTTTTTATCACCCAATATGTATGTGCTCTTTTAACTGGATGCAACTTACTCCCCCAGAGTAGCCTGAAAAAATCACTATATACAATCATCTCCATTTCTTGTGGCAGAGAGAATATAAAACTTGCATATAAGAAAATGGGAATTAAAATGTTTTAATCATATATATATTCTCTTCCTCGTTGCCATTTGCCATTGTCACCATTTTGTTAACTTTTATATCTGTTTCTTTTAGTTTCAAATTTCAGTTATTACTAGCCATGTCAATATTCCCATACCAGATCCCTGGAATTGTTGTTAGTGCTTTGTAAGCCGTACTCCCCTTACCTGTTGTATGTCAACTATACTCTGCTCACCTGTTAGCATTCCTGCGCTTTTTAGAGTGGTCACCTTGGAGCCTGAATATTATGTGATCATCTCAAAATATTCAGTTGCTCTCATACTAGATTGTTCATGTTTTATTAATAGACAGCTATCATCTGCATAAGCCATTGAGTTGTACTGCAAGTGACCTTTCCAAGTATCTATTCCTTGGATTCTGGGATCTTGATCAGTCATTCTTAAAATGGGATCTAGCACAAATAAATATAAGATGAGGCTTATAGAGTAGCCCTGTCTGTCCCCATAATGTCATACTGTTTCTTTACCCTGACATCCATTCACCATCAGAAATATTTTAGCATTTGTATATAAAAACTTTACCCAATTAACAAAAATCATGGGTGTACCATATTTTTCCAAAATATCCCATAAATGCTTGGGACTAACTCTATCAAAAGCCTTTTCCTGATCCAACATCAAAAGCAGTCCTTTCACTTTGTCCTGTTTCTCTAGCTCTATCCATTCTCTGAGTCTTCCTTTCTGCAATACCACATGTCTGAGTCAGAAGAATAAGTGTGGATGCTGCATCTGCTAATCTCATCCCCAAGATTTTCAACATTTTCATATATACATTTAATAAACTCAGTGACCTCCAGTTATTAATATTTTCCTTCTCCCCCTTTTTATGAAGCAAAATGAATACTCCCTGTAACAAAGTGCAACCAGAGTACTAGTTTTGTAGCATTTCATTACATAGTTGCATTAGAGAATTAGCTAATTCTTCTTCATATAACTGATATACTTCTCCCAGGAATTTCATCACTACCTGGAGCAGTATTGTTACTTAGTGTTTTAATTGCTTCTCAAACTTCAGAAATTTGAATGTCTAAGGCTAAAATCCTTTTTTTAATCTTCTGTTAAGGTTGGTATCTGTAAATGGTTGAACAGACCTGATTTATCCGCCCCAGTTCCTTTTACTGTTCCAAAGGTATTGTTCACATATGTTTCTACAATCTCTATTATGTCTTCTTGTTTGCATTTAGTTATACCTTTTCCATACATTAGACTTCAGATTATTCTTTTAGATACCCATTCTGCACAGTCCTCAAAAGGATTTGTCTGCCTTTTTCCCCCTGCGTACCTTATAGAGGATTGTGTATGAGCAAGCATAAACAACAAGGCAGTTGTGATCGAGAAGTTTCCTTGGTAACCAGAGATCTGGAGCGCACATCTAGAGAGGTCCGTTACCACGGAAACCTCACAATCTCACAACTGCCTTGTTTGAGTATGGTTGCTCATACACAATCTTTTATAGTGTATGGGCAACCATAAGCAGTACTCCGTGAACCCCAGAACAAGTCTATGGCCAAAAAAAAGGCTTACTTCAGTGTCTGCTGCCACATGCTTGCTTCCACATTGCCGTGTGCCGCTCAACTGCGCATGCGCGAATGCGTTCGATCTTGTTGCGCTGCACCGGTGATGTACTCGGTGCAGCACAACAAGATCATGATGCACCGAGTGCAGCACAACAACGCTGTTCCACGCATGGATTTCCATGCAGAACAGCATTCCACCATACACTATATTTCTGCTCTGCCACTAGTGACGCCCATTCTATTATACTGATAGTTACCCATCTGCTTTTATATTTGTCTAATTTGATCAGAGTAATTTTGTTTTGTTTCAACAGCCAGTGATAAAAGTTTTTACGACTGATGCCTCATGGATAAATGTTTAAAGTATCCAACTTTTTTCCTCTTTTTTGCTATATCTACACATACAGCTTAAATCACTACTTCCACTGTTTCCCACCATTCCACCATATTTTCAAACATCCCAACTACTGTTAAAATATTCAAGAAGAAATATTTCCCTTTTTTTACTGTTGTTACTTCTTTAAATATGGAGGAATACAACCTTCACCCTGGTGGCCTTGCCTTGGGGATTGACTCAGAACTTATCTGAATTTTGACTATTTTATGATCTGTAGATTCTATAGGTATTACTGCTATGGCAGAAACAGACAGCCATGGTGATAAAAAACTGTAATCAATTCTTGTTGAAAGGGATCCCTTAAAAAAGTATTCTCTACAGGGAAACCAGAAACAGCTGCAGCCTCCCTATGGAGTGCAGAAGTTATCATTTTCCCTAACAATATTGAATCACAATATACTTTCTTGTCACCACATTTCCTGGTATTTCCGAAAAACACACAATTAAAGTCCCCATCCTAGATTACACCTTTAGTCGTATGCAAAAACGGCTGTATTTCCTTAAACACATCAATTCTTGCCGTTTTCACTTGGGAGAGTAAACATTAATTACACAAAGGTCCAAATGTTTATATTATATATGTAACATTAAAACTCTGCCACATATAAGATTAATAATCTTACATACCAGTACCTCATATGATGAAAATAAAGTACTGACTCCTGAACATTGGTCCTCCCCCAGTGACCAGAAGGAATACCTTCTCATGCAAGAATTTTTTACCTGCCTTACTCCTTCCAGCATGTGAATCCTTGTATTCTGGGGGAAGACAATGTCAGAACTCATTCTGAATTCTGTAATACAGAAAATATAATTATTATTTCCTTAAATTACTTGTACTCGTCAGATTTAATGTGGTGACAGACATATCAGGTAACATACTACACCCCATTATAGAAAGAAAAAGAATCACTTCAATAAGACCCCAATCATGACTGGATACTACCTTTTTTTTCCCTACTTTTCATTGGTTTAGTATTTTTACACTTTTAGAAGTACCAGGCTCTGGACTCAAATCCTACATATCAGGTGATGGGTCTTGCTGTGATGATGGTAATGAAGCAACATCCGAATCATCTTCTGTGTCTCCCCCGTTCTTTGTTTGTTGTCAAAATATCAAATTTGTTTTTGTAACGCTACCAAAAGTCTCCTGTATATCTTCTGAGCAGACTGGGACTTTCCTTTCTCTGTCTTGTCACAATTTTAAATTCCTCTGTTTCTGGGGTATCGGGAGGTGGCATATCCATGACTGTCACAGTGTCTTTTTCCATCATATTAGTATATTTTCCTTTCTCCTTTTCCACCACATCATCTTCAAAAGCATCCATGAGCTCCATTGGTAGCTATTCTTCCACTTCCCTTCTAGCTGTCATTTTGGCTATCTCTGGGCCTACATTAATGCTGGTATCTGTAGATGTTGATGGTTGCTGACTGTCCACAATCATTTCTGACTGTTGCGATACCACACTTTTCCTTTTTGAAGCACACATTCCAGTCCTAGAATCCACTGCATTTTATCATGAGCTTTTTGTGCTGAATTTACATAAAAGTCCTGTTCTGCCTGGTCCATTTCATCTGCTCTATTGTGTGCAGTCCATGGGCATGGTATAAGTGAATGCCCATCTTCATCACATAAATTGCACTTCATTTTGTTCGTGCATTGGTTAGTTCAATGTCCCAATTCTGTACAAATCCCACTTCTTATTGCATCACAGCTTCTCCTCAAGTGAGTCTGTGATCCACATGTATAACAAGCTTTGGGCTGACCATTATAATAGAGAACCCCTCTATCACTCCTTAAATAAAACCGTTTCAGAGGTGCTGCACCCCTTTAGCTGAATAAAGCAATTTAACATGCATTCTCTGTCCTCCAGTCCCTATATTCTTAGAGTCCAGTATAAGTTCTGGGTTCCCTATAACTGTGCACTTGCATTTCAGTCATCTCAGAATGTCAATAATACTCACATCTTCATTTTTAAATAATATAGTTACTGTCCTTATCTCATGTTTTGTCAATGGAACCACAGTAAATGGGGTCCAAAGAGGTGTATCCTTCACTTGCTGATGTTTGACCCCAAATCTTTCTAAACTTGCAGTTAGTTTAAAGCTCACATCAATGTTTAAATCGCCAGGGGTGTGAATCAATGCATAAATCTCCATAGCAATAAACCATAGGCTAGCTTGTAAAAGTGTTCTTGCAACATATCTCCTAGCAGGAGGCTCTTCCAAATGACCTTTATATCTAACCTGAACTGCATCCCTTCATTTAGCAGGTTCAATTCTAGGTCTAAAACAATCAATGTAACTTCTGGTTGTTTGGTTCTGAAAATTGTGTTCTTGTACATTTCCCTGCATTTATGGAATATTATAGGACTCTGTATAATATTTAGAAAGTTTTGGATTCATGTTATCATTTATATTATTATTCTGACAGTCTTTCATATTGTTTAGATTAGTTATGGTATCATTCTCTAGCTGAAAAGTCTTTTGTATATCTTGTGAGATGCTAGTTGTACTGGGGGGGCACCCTTGTTTCTATTACCTCCCCACACTGCCACCATTTTGTACTGCAGAGGGTACCTCAAAAACTGTAGTGCAGTTTGAGGACCAATTTTTAGATAAAATCAGCTCCAAGCCTTTAGAAAATGAGAAACTGACTGGTACTTCAAGTTGGAAGCCAGTATCACTTTCCAGTCCCCCAGTCTTTTTCATATACACATTGTCATTATTCATTTGTTCAGACAAGAATTTCTTTATGTACTGGATGGCTTTCCTGGTTGAGGTAAGTTTCCACAAATCGATAGCTTTTACCAGTCCTGGGATTACCACAGAGGCCAGAGAATCCCAAACCCCAGCCAGACCCTTTCAGTGGCAATTCCGCCAACCAGTTAGAATTTATATGGGAGGGCTGTGCCCATGGTTCAATGTGGGGAATAGCTCCTCCCACAACCTCCACATAAGTTCTTCTCTAACTGCACCTCCCTTGCTTAAGGATAGTTTTTCCCAAGCTTCCTGCGTGGCTAGTGTGGCTGTGCATCCTTTCACTCCTGGTGCCTGGTTGTTTCTTCTGTATTCCCCTCCTGTCTTCCCTTCCCTCCCCTCCCTGTGTCTCGTTCCTCCCATTTGTGCTATGTGTTCGCTCTGTCTCCTTGGCCTTGCAAACTGTTTCCCTGCTCTCCCCTTTGCTGTCCTGAGCTTCCCCCATGTGTTTCTCCTGTTTCTCTTTTTGAGCCTTCTTCACCCCCCCCAATGATGCTTACGGGCATTCCCACTCTGCTTTCCTCATCCCCGTCCAATTTTCTGTAGTGCTTCCTCTTTCTATTTTTTCCTACCTTTGGGCAGCTGGATATAGCCGGCAGTATGAACTGCTACTGCCAAGGTAAACAGTTTACTGTTTGAAACTTTGTGCCTTCAGTCCCCGCTACACCCACAGCTCCTACTCTGTACCAGAACTCCAGTCACCAAGCCTCACTTCTTTACTCCTGCCCTACCTACTGTGTACTTGGATGATGGGACTCCAGACTAGCCTTCCACACCGCCGTACCTGTAAGTACCTCTAATTGCTGGTTGTGTCTCGGTCTGCACAGTTCATACAAAGCTACAGTTTCTTCCTCAGACTCTCACCTTGTTCAGCTCTAGCTTCTAGCATGCCAATCCACCTGCGAGTCAACTTGAATCACTGCCTCCCCCATTTCAAGACATTACCTGGACACCATCTTGACTCCTTGGTTAGCAATTCATGGTGCCATGCTCACACATTCTCTGTGCAGTTTCTCCCATTTTCTTCTCCTCCTTGCCACTTTTGCCACACCAAAATGAAAACAACTACATGTCCTGGAGCTGCAGCTTGCAGTGTCCGTACCTGTTAACATTACTCTGCACTAGTTGCATTCACAACCTCTGGCTGCCTGACCTCTTTCCCAGTGCAGCAAGCCAACGTCGCAATAACACTTGAATGCAAGAAAGTACCTTCAGATCAATCTATACACATTAGCTGTGTTCTAATTCAGCTACTTCTGTGCTACTTCCTATAGTACAGGGTATACGCATATGTGTGTGGGGGGGTATTCAGGCCATGTTCCTAACTTCGGTGTGCACCTTACCCTTGGACATTCCATTACATGACTGCAGGCAGCTCACTTCAATCATAGCATCCCTTCCAGCCATCATTGGGTTTGGTACAACAGCATCTGAAGCTCCTGCTGTACATTAGTGTGAAATAAGGAGCTCTATCCCCTCAGGACAAAAAGGAAGGATAACCAGGGCTCCGGCCCAGAAACAACGGTTCAACTGTTCTCTACTGACGCTTCCTCCAGTGTCACTTGACCTTTAGGGGAAAGGGTATGGGAACTTGCCACTTCTACATTCCACTTGGCTGAACTCTGCATACCATCTTCATTGCCTTATGGTACAGAGCCTTCTTCTCCATATTTCGCTACCTCAGTCCTTCCCATGCCCTGCAATTCTCCTTACCATTCCAGAGCAACCAACTCATCTCCATTTCTATTTGTGTTACCACACCTATCACAATCTGTGAATGTCATTCAACTACTTAGTGTTCACCATACCTACACCGTCAACATCAAATCAGTGATTCATCGTCCTATACCTGCTTTCATGTCTGTCATCTCTTCTGTCTCTGCAGCAGTGTTGCACTTTAGCCAACCCATATCAGCAGTATTCTGGACTCCATCACTAACTCATGCCTTCTGAGGTGCTGAGCGAAGGTAGGCTTCCCCTGCCTACCGGGGATGGGATTCCATTCCATCAACTACCTCCTACTACTAATCATCCTGACATCCTCTGTCTCTATCTTTGATGGACAGCATCAAGTCAAGGTTAGCTCACCCCGACTACCAGGGATGGGAGTCATGTCTACCAGCTACTGAGTATTAATGTGCTTCTTTACCTTATGCCAGTTGCCGCTTCCCTTCAGGAACAGAACTTCTATGCCCAATGTGACCTCATCATTCTACCTCTACCTGGCTGCCTCAAGTCACCATCATCCACCTCAGCCATCCCTATCAGGTACCTGGGTCTCCAGTCTACTGCTTCAACATATGCATTCTTCGACTGACACCCAATTGCTGCTTCCCTTCAGGAATATTATTTTGCCCAACTTGCCTTCTCCATCTTACTTTGTCTACTGCAGTCCTCCTCTGTGGTTCAGGTTCCACAGATGTATGTAGCCCATTCCTGAATAAGCTGGGTCATTATCTCTTCTGTCTCATGCCCACTTCCCATCTGAAGATAGACTTCAAGAACTCATTGGCCTCCATCCTCCTACATCTGTGGAGTGGTATCGAAGGCTAGGTCTCTCCTTGTTTCCTTGCCTGGAAGCCTGGATCTTCAAGCAACTATTTTGCTCTTATTTGCTCTCTGCTGGGCTGTTGCTTGCTGCTCCCTCCTGGTCCCGCGCACATCACAAATGAGCCTTCACCCTCAACCATCTCCTGGAGCTTTGTGCCTGTCATCCCACCTCAACTACCTTGATTGGGAACCCGAGTCTGCACTTGTAAGTCCCTCCTAATTAGTTTTCCATATCCTACCTGATTAGCACTGCCCTTCTGACTCTGGAACCCTTACTCTGACTACCTTACATTCTTCCTCATCATCTGTCATCCCGCTCATCATTGGACCATCATGCTCAAACCCCTTAGCCTTGTTTCCCCATGACTTGGAACTTGCTAGCTGGTTCAGTATCTTTCTCGATCGAGTTTGCCTGCCCTAGGACTTCCCTGCTGCAGATCACCTGTCCAGTTGTTGTCCAAGTTTGATTCTCTGTCAGATGTGGGAACTTTATCCTTCTTCACTCCAGCACCTTCTGTCCCTTCACTAGTCGGTTGATGCCTTCATTTGATGTGGGACCACTGTACCTCTACCTTACTGTTCTTCGTACTTTGCTTGGCTTCTCAGTCCTCCATGGATTATTGTCTAGTGACTGCTACAGCCTTCCTGTATTCTGCTGCCACATGCTGAGGAGCTGTCACAGTCCTGTTCCTTCATGCTCTGTAAGTCATCTGGTATCGCCTAGCCTATCGCTTTCCTGGATTGTTCTTTCAGTTCATCAGGATCCCATCTGAACTTCCTTCCTGCTTGACTGGTTTCCTATCTGCTCTGCCATGAAGGCTCGGAGCTTCGTACTATTTGCTGTGGCTCTTGTGGGTCTAGTATCCTATCTCTGACCAGTATTCCTTCCTGGTCAACTGCTCTTCCATATAGTCCTCTCATACTCCTACTCTGACCATTCTAACAGAATCTTTCCATCACTCATTGGATCACTCGTTCACTACTTTTCAAAAATACATACTGCCAGCAAACATCCCTTGGCTAACATGCCTCATGGACTCTTACATCATCATAGAGTTTTATATACTGCCCAATCAGCTCCTCATGATTATTCATGGAATCCCATTTGCCTGGACATTAAGAAGATCTTCTCCGTCTCTATTGGATATACTGTCCGACTCCTGTCCATTCAATCACCATGACTTCCCCGTCTACCTCGTCTTACTGGTTATCCTCTTACACAGAAAGGACTTAAATCCTTCTGCTATGTTCTGACTTCGTAATTAATATCATTTCTACTGATACCGGGAATCGCAAGATAACCATTCAACTACGGACATCATCCATTTCACCTTCTGCAGCCTCTCCTACTAACACCAGCTCTGTTGATCAAGTTACTCGATTCCTACTTCTCAACAGTCATTACTTGTTTTAAAAATTTCACAGATGTCTTCCGGAACATTCATTGTCATTATTCGCAGCCTCGCTGAGTACTAACTCCATGCTATCCAATTTATTGTTTTGGTTCCTGGATATCGCCATTCCTTATACAATCATCTGCACCTCTTCATCTAATACCGTCAGCCGAATTAACCACTCTTTCAGTGGACCCTATAGCCTCTTCTTCTAGAATGACCTCCATTACTCTGCAGTAAAAACTATCACCAAGAACTGACTCTCCCAAATTCTATCTGGGAATCTGCAACAGTGAAGACAAATCCTCTAACTTAGTCTTGCCTCCCAACTGGCCTTACTCAGCCATTGCACTAAGATCCTATGGCATCCTACACTAATTGATCTCACTACCGACTCAGTTCACAAACTCTTCATTATATCTGCCTCCAAGCTTCTCTCAGGTATTTCACCATTGGATTATCTGTAAACCTAACCAGCCATACGCCACCAAAGTGCATTTTCCCAACAATCACACCACAGAAATACTTTCACTTCAGGCAGTGTACCAGCAAAGTATTTACCTATAAAGTCCTGAACATCATGACCAAAGAAGCCATTCAATCCTTCTATTGAAATTCCAGTCATTCCGTCATTCCCCACATACATTAGGCTACCCTTTGGACCACTTCAGCAAATCTACTATTCATTTACTAGTCACTTATGGCATTACTCTCATCAATCACTTCAACTCTCCTCTACTCATTTTACTCTGCAATACTTACTTAGTGACGTAACACTCACTAATCAATTCTTTACCTCCAGTCTACCTTGAACATCAAACCTTATATGAATTGAATCAGTCACCGATCACTTTACAAATCACCACAAATCCCACAGTGTATCGTCTGGTTATATACCGCTCAAATTATGCTCTCCCAGTTCATTCCGCCCCTGCAATACCTTTGGACATGTATTTTTCATCGCCTTGGAAATCTGGACTACATTAGGCCTTCTTCAACTGGATCTGCTCCTCTCATGGATTCTACCATCCATACAGAAAAGTGCCCTTCATCCTCAAGATCATCATTCAGTCGGCATCATCTTTAGATCAAAAATAATCCACCATCTCTAGGGCACTCAAAGACTCACTTCTACTCATTTCTATTTCTTGGATGCTTCCTTAGCAGCTCCACATTCCTTACTGAATTCCTTGCTTCCAGACCACACCTCGACATCCAAATCTTTCTCAAGTCAGATCATTCACCAATGATGTCTCGAACTGTAGCATCTCCAACATTCCCCGTCTAGTAACTTATCAATCGAGTTATGCTCTCTCTGCTCATTATACCCTTGCAATCCCCTGGGACAAGCATCATTCATCATCTTGTAAACTTGGACTTCCTTTGCCCTTCTTCACCTGGATCTACTCCGTACTTCATATTCTGTGTCTCCTTCAGAAAAGACCCACTCTTCAACCACAGGATCATTGTTCAATCTACATCAGCCATGGATCGAGGATGGATCATCATCTCTCAAAAAAGCTCACCACCCTCTAATTAGCTATGGTTACTAGAAACTAGGTCCTTCTCCTTGTAGAATGCCAAGTGGACAGGCAGACCTCTGGCCATGGGTTCTCAGAGGTTTCCTCCACATGGAGGGTTTTTTTCTCTCCTGAGGGTTCCACTATGTCATGACAACAAGAAATTTGTCAACCGACGGCACAGCGACAGCACACCACCACCAATTGGTGTCACGCCATCACTTGAGGACCAAGCATTTTCTATGGGGGCTTTGACCCCTGCCCCCCCTCTACTTTAGATCCCTAACTCCAGTTGGAGTTAGGTCAGGGATGGGGGCAAACACATCACTGCCAACAGTGTTGGGAACGTGGAGACCCTCACAGCAAACTGCCGAAAATGTTGCTGTGATGGTCTTTGTGGTATTCCTGATGCTGCATGGTCAGTGTACCTCTCCTGAGTGCCAGGGGGCCATACTCTCCATGAGTTGGAGGAGGTATCATTTAGGGCCTTCTATTCCCTACAAATTACTATCTACATACCTACTACTCAAGGGTGGGAATAGAGTTAAGCCACAAAAAGTACTACAAGTTACACAAGCACTATACACCCCATTGCTATTCCCCAAGCATTGAATGGGAGGGCTGTGCCCGTGGTTCAATGTGGGGACTAGCCCCTCCCACAGCCACTACATGAGTCCTCTCCTATCTGCACCTCCCTTGCTTAGGGAGTGTTTTTCATCCACCTCCGTCCCCTCCTCCTCCTTCTCCAGTGCTCTTCTCACCCTTGTTCCTGGGCCTTCTATTCCCTACAAATTACTACCTACATACCTGCTACTCAAGGGTGGGAATAGAGTTAAGCCACAAAAAGTACTACAAGTTACACAAGTACTATATACCCCCCATTGCTATTCCCCAAATATTGAACTATTTTTGTCTTTTTCCCATTACCTTGCCATTCTTGTGCTGCACAGTATTATTTTGTCCTGTGAGTCAGTCCATGCCCGGAGTGTCAGCAGGTGGCTTATTTGATGTTTGATGCCTGTCAGCAGTTCCCACATCAATTGGTGTTTTTTCCTTATTCTGTGCTGCAGCTTTTGGCAGAGTAGTTCCAGCTTCCACAGCAATGTTTGCATGCGATTTTAAGGTAATACTATCTGTTTTTTCAAAACTGCTTCCAGTGCTCGCTGCCTTAACAGATTGTTTTAAAGATGTTTCATCTGAAACAGCAGCAGTCTGTTTCTCAGTGTGTACATGAACTCCACTAGTCACGGTGCTTTTTACTTGTTTTCTGCACACATTGTATTTGGTTTCTTCTTCTGCTAATAGTTTTAGTAAAATGCTCACTTTTCTTTTTGTATTCAACTTCTAGTATTATTTCAGCACTTTCCATACGTGTTGTAATCAGCATAGCACCTACAGTTTCATAGGGTCTTCCATTTTCTTCAAGTAGCTCAGGTAACTCCATGGCAAACACTATCTCCTCTGCCCCAATTGTAGTTATTGGTTCCTGGGCTTCCTTAGTGTTCTGGGTGGGGAAGAAGCAATCTCCTCCACCCAGGTCTCCATTCTTTCCCCAGCACCTTCGTGCACTCTCTCTGATAGCATCCCACAGTGCCCTCTACCAAAGACATGGGGAGTTTCCCCAGTCTCATGGCCAACATTCTCCTTGTCAATAAAACAGGTCAATGTGGCTAGCCCGGTGGTGCTGAGTGCTGAGGCACTGAGCAGGTGCCTTACCTCACATTACACAGGTGACCTGAGTTCAGGAACAAGTTCTGGTCTCCGGGTGTTGGTGGGGAGGGAGGGTTGGGAGATGGTCGAGTGGCCAACAGGCAGCTCTCATCTCCCGGACTGAGG
Source organism: Neoceratodus forsteri (assembly GCA_016271365.2). Taxonomy (NCBI): domain Eukaryota; kingdom Metazoa; phylum Chordata; order Ceratodontiformes; family Ceratodontidae; genus Neoceratodus; species Neoceratodus forsteri. The sequence goes on from JADMNL010000025.1 coordinate 20,268,017, forward strand.
TGGTGAGTTTCCTTGCTCTCGGCTAGCAGCCAGAGGAGGCTGGATGTCAGAGTGAAGGTCTGGGGGGGGGCTGACATAATATCAGGAGGGTGGAAGGGGCTTTGGTTCTTGTAAAACATGCATGCCTCCATGCGCATGTGGCCACTGTGCCACCAAAGTTCTGGGATCAGGGGAAACTTAGAAAAACCTATGTCTCCCCACTGCCATGATGGCCTCCTGTGCTCTCAGTCCTCTGTCTTGGCAGATCCCCACCAGCATGACAGTGGATAGAGTGGCAGACAGGACTGAGTGCATCCAGGTCAGGGGGGCCAAAGGCAGGCACAGGCGGCAGCAGAGGTGCAAACAGCTATATAAAAAAACAAATCTAAGCAACCCACACCACAGGATGCAACTGGAAACAAGCTATCATAGCCTAGTGTGCCTTTCTTGGTCAGAAATTATAAATAGAATAATAGACAGTAAATCTTCAATAATAAGGCTGTAATTCTATCACAGGATTCTGGTGACATCATAAACCATGAGAGCAAAGCTCAAGAGGTTTATAATGTCACCAGAATCTCGCAATGAAAGGAAAAGCCTAGTTACAAGCTGGTTTCTTCTCTGTTTGTTTTTTTTTTATTAATATATGGAACATTCTAATCATTCCTTCTCATAACACCATTGATCTGGTGTCAGAATTATAGTATTACGACCTTCTGAGAGAGTCTGATGAAGGAGTCTTCCCAAAGCATCACCACATTTTGTGGACACCGATGGTAGTCGGTCCATTTCTCTGTTGCGTTTCTAGGCGTGTTTGGGCACCTTTGCTTTCATTATTTCACACGGCAAATTTTTTTTCCAATATTGGATTTATTTGATCACTGGGGAGCACCATCCAAGCACAGCAGTGTTTGTGAGGTTTCCTGGGGAACTGAATTAGAACTGAAATAAGTCCCTTAATTAACAGATAAGTGTGTCCTATGGTTTACCGCATTCTTTTTTTGGGGCATTGGTGGATGCAATACTAGATGAGAGCGCCAAATATTACTGTGACTAAGGTGGGGGTGCAGCTTTGAGAAAGCAAGTAAAAGGGTACTCAGCAAAGATCAGGTTTATTGTTGAGACACTAGTCCTGCTCTAAATACTTGGCTTTGGAGACCCTTGTATGTGGCTCATTCTGTGTTTTAGCTCGGAGTGAAGGAGAGCATAAGAGTGCACCAAGTTTTCTGTCCACCGGTTACAGAAGGATAGCAAATGCACTTTGTCTGAATGGATCTGAGCCAACAGCTTGAGACCAAAAATGAGTCCTGTGACTATGTATATTTTGAGGCGCTCATCTAGTTCATTTGAATAAAAGCGAATTTCGCTTTGTAACAAAACTGTCCAGAAGCACCTTACAAAGTTATTCTACAGCAGTTCTTACTCACAACAGGGCAAATTTCACCAATTTTGGCACTTTTTGCACTCACTGGGTTTACTATAAAGATTTCCTACATAAGTGTTCCGTTCTATGCACTTATTTGCACTTTATTACTATATGCCATTACTCAAGAAATTATGTGTGCTATACATATATGATGGTGCTACAATACAATTTATGAAATGACATTTTAACAGAAAGATAAAGTCTGCATTATGAAACCTATTTATGACAACTGTATTAATATGAATTAATATTAATTGATTGATGTTATCCCAAGCCTGGTGCTGGTGTTTATACAGGTGTGTGGAGTGGGAGGTACCTGTGTCTCTACTTGCCATTGCTTCCACTTTACAACACATCAAGTACACTGACTGGAAGGGCCAGGGAGCTACAAAAACTGTTTTTCTCTTACCATTAATCCAATGTCAGAACAATAGTATTATGGCCTTCTGATGTCAGAACAATGTTATTATGAGTTTGCAATGTATGAATAAGCCATATAATACCTTTGAAATCCATACAATAAATTTCACACTTCAAATGCCATAATACCACAGCTGGATTCTTGTAGTACTACTGTTCAGAGGTCATAATACTATCAATCCAAGCTCTCAACGATAGTATTACAGGACAGATCCATGCTTGTGTTTGTGGTCACCGTGAGCCAACTTTTATACACATACACACACATACACACACACACATATAGCTGCTGTCTAACTCCCACTTTTAAAGCACTGTGGCTGTAGCTTAAAAATCACTCTTTTTTTATTTAAACATGTTTGTTAAATCCACTCCCCAGTTTCTTACCTGGAACCACATATCCTAGGTGCCACAGTAGTAATGATCTGTCTCTTTTTCTCTCCAGATCCCTCCAGCCACACAATCCGAATGCTCACTCTCTTGCTAACACACCAAAAAGGGTGCAACAGATATTTACTTCTTGTGCCCAAACAAAACAGCAGGAAATCTTTTTTTTTAACTATGCAACAGCACTAACACATGAAGGGATCTCCTTCTTGACTGTTTGCATATACACATCCCCTTTTTCCCCAGATAATTATTCAAAACACATGCAAACAACCAATATAACCACATACTGGGCACTTCAGAGGTGTCTGGGCATTGTGGCATCTATAACAACCCCTGGAAACCAGCAAAAAAATGGCTCTACTGACAGAGACATTTCACCATCTTCAGATAGACATAGGAACCACATTATGCAGAAAACTTGCAACTCCTTGGATCCATGTATTACAAAAAATAAAAGATAGGGGACCTTGATTACTCAGCTATAATACCACCTTGAGGTTCAGTGGACATGCTGGAACCTCTCATGTTTCGCTGTCAAGGTTCACATTTCAGCTGGCCCGGTGGCACTGAGGAGCGATGGACGCCACACCTCATGCCATGCCAGTGACCTAGGTTCGGGAACGAGCCCGGGTGGTTGGGGGTCGGCAAGGGAGAGAAAGTATTGAGCATCCAGAGGACAGCTCTCCTCTCCCTGGGGTGGGCTTAGGGACTCCTTGGTGCAGTAGTGACACCCGGTGGAGACCGGGCGTACTACTGTGCCTGGAACACAAGGGGAGGAGCACGGTGGGTGCTTACAGCTTCTCCGTGCAGGTGTCACTGCACGTTCAGCTCCTGGGGGTAACATACAGTAAAAACCCAGGGCCGAGGATAGGCGAAGGCACCTCCAGTCTTGGCCACACTCCCAGTTTCGGGCTCGGATTCCAGGGGGGTTCTCTGACACCTGCCCGGTGCATCAAATTGTAGATAGAGTGCCAGAGCAGGCTGCCCCACCTTGGAGGGCTCAGAGCTGGGGGATCCACCAGGCAGGGTTGGCCTGGAATGCTGAGCTTCAGGCAGGTACAGCCAGGTAGGTATGTAGCTGGAGAGAGAGTTCCTCAGGTCCCAGAGAAAAAAAAAAAAGGTTCACATTTCCCCAGAACCTCTTGATGGTGTTATAGCCCCTATTGTATTTTTAATATAACTGATTCCCTATGGGAGAAATGACACCTATATATTACAAACAAATAAATAAATGTAAATTAACCTAAAAATAAAGAACAAACTATAAGCCAGACAGGGCCCTTGGGGACACCTCCCCAACACTGTGAGGGGCTAGCCTGGGTTCTGAGTGTTGTGGTACACCGAGTGACTGATTTAAATAGCATGGCCACTCCACCAGGGATGGTCCCACGGAATATCAAATGGCACACAGAATGTTACCCCAAGAAACTTTAATAAATCATGGCCCTCAAAATCCCACCCCACAATTCAATGGAGCACTGTAGAAATGTAAATGAAGCAATACAAAGGCTATAAAATGCAAAACAGGAGGGGGGGGAGCAGCCTGCACCTCAGCATGGTTTGTTATGTTTGCTTGGAGTTCTGTCATTTTATCTGAAAAAAAGACTTTTATACAGTTTCTGTTATTTCAGTTTTGAGTTTGATGGCATCATGTTTAGCTGAGCAGCATAATGGGAAGTGTGAAAGGTTTGGACTCAGGACTGATGGCACCAAAACAAAGGGCACAACGACTTAAAAAGTGTTCCAGTCTAAGAGTTTGGAAAGAGGCCATGGAGTAGAAAGAGGAGGATGTTTGGGTGCTGTGGGAGTTGGTGTGTTGACACTAGACACCAGGGATGACTTTAATGGGGACAGAGAAGAGGAGTGGGTGCCACTGGGCATCAAGGAGAATTTCAATGGTGCCCTTAGCAGTAGTGCTAGCAACAAGTTACTGGCATGACATTTGTGATTGAGATCTGTACTAAAGCAAGCTTACCAGATACATTTTCATTTACTGGATGGTAGTTTGAAGGATAAAAAAAATTACATATTATTATTGACCAGTCTGTCATCACATGGTAGGATGTGGTGACTTAGCATCTCAGCATCTTATCATACTGGAAGCATTTAATCTGAATCAAAAGTACTACGCAATGGTGGTAGCAGTAGGCAGATTGCAAAGAGTCCTTCATGTTAATCAGATCAGCGTGCTTCCTGTGAAAACAGATAAGCAGAGCCTGTTTTATTGTTATTTTACAAGATGAGCAAACAGCAGCTCAAATAGCCATGAATGGTTTGCATGCACAAACAAGCACTAGTTGTAATATAATAATACATGGTTACCTTGCTGTGCTTGAGGTTTAAAAAAGTTGTTCTTAACACCTGTTAAGAATGACTTTTTGAACCCAAATCAGTCCATTAATTCAAGAAAATCATAAAAACATAATTTCCCTATGATTTTAAAATAAAAACTCTCATTGCAGAGTGAGTGTACACAGTTGCTGTTTTGAATTAAAATTGAATGTTTTTATTTTCCAGGCTGACCTGGCTAGGATTCGTGAAACCTCTTCCCCCTCCCAGGGACCACCAGGGCCAATGCCACTACCTCAGAGGTTGCCAAGAAAGAGGAGAGGAGAGGCTGGACCAGGGTGGGCTCAGGGAGGGAGATGGTGGTGGAACAGAGTTGCATCCCTCCAGCTGTACCTCTCCACAATTCATTCGCTCTTCTGGTGGATAGTGGTTCCTCTATGGAGGCACCTGTAGTGGAGACCAAGGAGGATGCTGGGAACCTTCACAAAGGAGACCCACAGGAGGGTGGTATGGGACCCCATGGGGAAGAAAACAACTCCTGGTGGGGGACTCAATCATTAGAGGGGTAGAAATGGGGGAGGAAGGGGAGAGGGAGGTAAGGTGCCTTCCTGGCACCACGGCTTGGAAGGACAGGAAGCAAATCCTCAGAATAGTGGGAGGAGCTGCATGAGGGAGGGAGCTGGATGTCATTGTCCACCTAAGGACAAATGACCTGGCTAGGAATGGAATCAGAGCAGTTCAAGAGGAGTTTGTAGAGTTGGGGAGGAGCCTTAGACAAGTAGCGCATAAGGTAACCTTCTCGGAGGTGCTGCCTGTCTATGGCAAGGGTGATGCTAGGGCACTCCTCACCAGGGAATTCAATGAGTGGTTGAAAAACTGGTGTGGAGCTCAGGGTTTTGGCTTCATTGGGGACTGGGAGCCATTTGAAGGATGCAGACCTATACTGGTGTGATGGTCTGCATCTGTCCAGGGGAACCAGGATCCTAGGTGAGAGGTTTAAATGCTTCATTGGCAAGCATTTAAACTAGCCAAGGGGGAGGCACTGAAAAGGAGCAGGGAAATCCCAGCCTCCCCCCACAAAACATGGTAATTAGTGAGGTTAACATCAAGGTAGAGAAGTTATTAGGGAGCAGAACAGAGGTAAATGTAAAAAAAGGCAAAGGCAGTAAGGACAGGAATGGGACAAAAAGGGGTAAGGCTATCAAAAAGTGGAGGGTGATGAGTACCAATGCCCGTAGTCTGTGTAACAAGCTCCATGAACTAGTGGCCTTGATGGAAGAGGGTTGCCTGGATATTGTGGTAGTCACAGAAACATGGTACACAGAGAACCATGACTAGGATGTCAACATACCAGGATACACAATCTACAGGAGGGACGGGGAGGGTAAAAGAGGAGGAGGAGTAGCTCTCTATGTAAAGGAAGGGATCAAAGCAACAGAACTAAAGAGTAAACAGGGAGCAGATGAGACACTCTGGGTCACCCTGGAGACAGGAAATGGCACCACAATCTGCATGGGGGGTGTATACAGATCCCCATCTCAGGGGAAGGGAATGGACAAGGAAATGATAGAAGGCTTCCTTAGAATGGTAGAAAAAGGGGAAATATTGTTGATGGAGGACCTGAATATGCCAGATGTTAACTGGAGCACCTTTGCTGCATGCACATCCAAGAGCAGGGTCATTCTTGATGCCCTACAGGGGGCATGCCTCACACAGCTAGTATTGGAACCCACTCGGGAGGGAGCAATCTTAGACCTGGTACTCTCAAATGGGGACGGAGAAAGAATCTCAGATTTAGAAGTGGGTAGCCATCTGGGAACAAGCGACCACCAAACAGTGTGGTTCACAATAAACACAGCCATACAATCAAGCCATACAAAAGCAGGAGTATTGGACTTTAGGAGGGCTGACTTTGGGAAAATGAGAGAGTGCCTTAGAAAAGCACTAGCAAACAGGCAAGAAGGAGGGGTGGAGGAACAATGGTAAGTAATCAAAACAGCCATCACAGAGGCAACAAGCCTTTGTGTAAAGCAAATCAATAAAACACAACAAAGGAAAAAAACACTATGGTTCTCAAAAGAGGTGGCAGGGAAGGTTAAGAAGAAAAGGATAGCATTCAGGAAATATAAGGAAACACAGAAGGAGCAGGACAGAGAACTTTATCAGTTAAAGCAGAAAGAGGCTGGGAAGGCAGTCAGAATAACAAAGGGTCCAACCGAGGAAAGGATAGCCAATTCTGTTAAGAAGGGGGATAAGACCTTTTATAGGTACATTACGGAGTGAACAAAAACCAAAGGAGGGATACTGAGGCTTAATAAAGGGGAGGGAATGTGGGTAAAGGGTGACAGTGAAAAAGCAGGGATACTGAACGAATATTTCTGCTCAGTATTCACAAAGGAAGAGGAGGGGGAGGTACCTAAATCAAACAAGAGAAACACTCTGAAGACAGGGGTCGATACCAGTCCATTTATAGAAGAAAGGGTTCTGAAAGAACTAATAAAATTGAAGGTGGACAAAATAATGAGTCTGATGGGATTCACCCAAGAATTCTAAAAGAACTAAGGGTAGAACTAGTGACACCGCTGACTACTCTCTTTAACAAATCATGGGAGGATGGGGTGGTACCCGAGGACTGGAGAAGGGCAGTGATTCTCTCTCACAAAAGTGGGAGCAGGACAGAGGCAGGAAACCAGACCAGTTAGTTTGACCTCAGTGGTAGGGAAATGATGGAATCACTCTGAAGGAAAGAATTGTTGAGTACCTAGAGGCCAGTGGGGCACAGGACCCAAGACAGCATGGATTCATGATGGGAAGGTCATGTCAGACAAATCTAATAGATTTTGACTGGGTGACCAAAGTAGTAGACCAGGGAGGAGCTGTGGACATGGCCTACCTAGATTTTAGCAAGGCATTTGATACAGTCCCACACAAAAGATTAATATACAAGTTAGCCAGCCTTGGAGTGGGTCCCAAGGTGGTAGCCTGGATAAAAAATTGGCTAGACAACAGGACGCAAAGGGTAGTAGTAAATGGAGTACACAGTGAAGAAAGGAGGGTTACTAGCGAGGTACCACAGGGTTCAGTACTGGGACCGGTCTTTTTTAATGTCTTTATAAGTGACATTGCAGAGGAACTGGAAGGAAAAGTATGTCTCTTTGCAGACACCACAAGGATCTGCAACAGGGTTGATACACAAGATGGAGTGGAAAGGATGAGAAGGGACTTGGCAAAGTTGGAGGAATGGTCAAATGTATGGCAGCTCAGATTCAATGCAAAGAAGTGCAATGTAATGCACATGGGAAACAAAAATCCCAGGGGAAGCATACGCAATGGGGGGTGAGATTCTGACAACAGTAAAAATGGAAAGGGACCTGGGGTAATTATATCAGATGACCTAAAGGTGGGCAAGCAATGGGAGAAGGCAGTAAGGAAGGCTGGGGGATACTGGGATGCATAAGAAGAGGCATCAATAGTAGAAAACAGGAAGTTGTTATCCTCTGTACAGAAAGTTGGTGAGACCCCATCTGAGTACTGTGTGCAGTTCTGGAGACCCCATCTCCGCAAAGACATAGACAGAGTGGAGGCTGTCCAGGGAGGGTAACTCAAATGGTGCACGGTCTGCACCAGAAGACATACAAAGAAAGACTAAAGGAGCTTAATATGTATACCCTTGAAGAAAGGAGGAGAGAGGGACATGATAGAAACTTCAAGTACCTCAAGGAATCAATAAATGTCCAAGAGGGTAGCATCTTTCAGAAAAGAGATGTGCAAGAACAAGGGGGACAATTTGAAGATAGAGGGGGACAGCTCAGAGGTAATGTGAGGAAGTATTTTTTCACAGAGAGGGTTGTGGATGCATGAAACAGCCTCCCTGAGGAGGTCGTGGAGTCAAGAATAGTGGAGGAATTCAAGAATGCATGGGACAGACATAAGGCAGTCCTAGAGGGGGATAGGAGGAAGTAAGCTGTTGGTTAACTAGGATCTGCAGCTTATCTGTTAGGTAGGAAAATGGGCAGACTAGGTGGGCCAAGCGGTCCTTATCTGCCGTCAAATTCTATGTTTCTATGTTTCTATTATGGTACCTTTTTGCTGTGGTTCCATTCAGTCTCAAAAACAATAACTTCATTTAAAACAAGCATTTGTCAATGCCGAATGTTTGCTTGCTGGCATTGGTAGTGTAGGAGTTAGAGAGCTGCATAATAGGAATGGCAGTGAAGTATTGAACTGAAGCCAACCCACCACCACCTGCAGAGACTGACAGACATTGGGTGTGCCTTGAGTTGTCAGGCATAACGGCCACGCCATTTCACCACACCTACCCTGCAGATACTGACAAGTGTCACGGTGTGCCTTCGGGTCTTTGGTCGTTATGCGCACCCCATTCCATCAGGAAATACGATGAGATGGGTGCGGTATAGGAGAATGGGGTGAACTTTGGGGCCGAAGAATCCAAGGCACACCTCGATGCCTCTCACTGGCTGCAGGGTGTGGAATGGTATGAGCATTACAGGCGAGAATCCCAAGTCACACCCCGATGCCTGTCATATTCTACAGGGTGGGGCATTATGGTCGGAAACCCTAACGCCTCAGACATTCGTTGGTATTTTCACTCCAAATTTTCAACATGGTTTTTTTGTGACCCCCACCTCATGAGCAGTGGCAATATCAGTTTGTTAGCCGAAAGCTGCTTTTGCACAGTGACTACGGCATTTAGCACCACAGGTGCAAAAACTCATTCTGAACAGGATGTGAAAAATGACAGCTGTACTGTTCATGGGGAGGTGTAAAAAATGGCAATGTTGAAAATCTGCAGTGAAAATATTAAAAAAACTGGTGAAATCACAAGCGTGCATAGAAACTGTGCAACACACACCAGTAATTTAATTAGTTTGGGGATTTTTTACAGCAGATTGTCAACACAGGCATTTTGGGACCTCCGATCATGAACAGTGTCACTGTGATTTTCTTTATCTGTCCCGAACAATGATTTCCCACAGCGACCACGCATTTTTATGCTGAAAGTGTGAAAACACGTTTTGACCATGTTGTGAAAAATGACAGCTGTACTGTTCATAAGGAAGTGTGAAAATACCACTGGTGAAAATCTGACTGAAAAGTATTACAAATTCATGAACATATGAGGGTGTGTGGAAACTGCTCAATGCTCACGCGTAACACAGTCATTTTATGGACTTTTGTCACCAAATTTTCAACATAGCCATTTTAAGACCTCTGCTCATGATCAGTGTCACTGTGATTTTCTTAATCTGTTCCAAACATTGCTTTCGCACACTGACTGTACCATTGTGCACTACATGTGCGGAAACACATTTTGGGCGAGATGTCAAAAATGGCAGCTGTACTGCTCATAATGAAGTGTAATAAAATGGCAATGTTGAAAATCTGGCGTGCAAATATTAAAAATTCACAAACTTGGGAGCGTGCATAGGAACTGTGCAACGTGCGCTCCTAAAACAGTCATTTTTGGGAATTTGTTCACCAAATTTTCAACATAGCCATTTTAAGACCTCTGCTCATGAACAGTGTCACTGTGATTTTCTTAATCTGTCCCAAACATTGATTGTGCACACTGACTGCACCATTGTGCGCTACATGCAGGGAAACACATTTTGGGCAACATGTGGAAAATGACAGCTGTACTGCTTGTAAGGAGGTGTCAAAAAATGGCAATGTTGAAAATCTGGAGTGCAAATATTAAAAATTTGCGAACTTAAGAGCATGCATAGAAACTGCTCAACGCATGCTCGTAAAACAGTCATTTTAAGGAATCTTTTTGCCAAATTTGCAACATATTCTTTTTGAGAGCCCACCTTATGAACACTAGCACTGTCATTTCATTAATCAGTCCCAAAAGGTGATTTCACGCAGTGACTGCGAAATCACCCTTCAGGCCCGATTAATGCCATGACAGTTCAAGAATTCATGAGGAGGGGTCCCCAAAACCCCATGTTGAAAATTTGGTGCCAAAATTCCAAATAATGCCTGAGATTTGCATTAAAGTTGAAAACACCCTATTTATTGCATTATACAGCTTACCGGCATTTCCTCAGTTCACGGTCGGTTTTGAAGAGTGCAGAAGACGTGTTCCCAGTCCACCAAGATTGTCGTACCAAGCTCGGAGGTAAGTATGGGGTGAGGTGGGGGGTGGAGAGGCAGAGTGCACAGTGGGTGGGCACGGGTGGGCTGGGTGAGCACCGAGGGACCGCTTTTATTTACATTTTTTTTCACTTAGACGACGTGGAACGCTTGCCACACTGGGGTGGGCTCCCAACGTGGCAGCTGGAAGGTTGTTTGGGGGCCTGGAGCCAATGGGGGATTGGGCACCTCCGTCAGCATATGGATTTGTGCTACACTGGGGTGGGCTCCCAGCATAGCAGCTGTAAGGCTGTTTTGGGGGGAGTGGAGCCAATGGGGGATTGGGCACCCCTGGCCGGCCATAATAGTTTTGCCACACTGGGGGGCCCCAGGGTGGCATCTGGAAAGCTTTTGGGAGGGGGCATGGAGCCGATGGAGATTGGGCACCGCCGGGCCACACAGTGTGTGAAGGGGGGAGTGCTGCTCACTGAAGTGGAGCTCTCCCTTTCAACTGCACGGCACTGCATTTTCAACTTCTGTCATAGACAGCTGCAGCATTCATTGGAGAACTGCGACCATGCCTGCAAACACACTGACTGAATTGGAAGACGGGTGACACACCTCTGAAAACTCAGATGATGGCACTATGTTTCTTGCATGTGCGTGCAAGCAAACATAAAACGAGTAGAGACAGTTCAGTAATGTGACTGTCTGGCAGGATGTTCCGGTCATACTTTTTCTTTACTATACATACAATATATAAAAATTGCCAATACCTCTGCCCACATTACACTACAAATCCATGTGCCACTGATGCCAGTCCTTCAGAAACAATGTGGCCACCATTTCTTCTCCTACAGAGCTGCTAATTTATTGTAAAATCATAAGCCATAAAATATTTAGCTGGCAGTATTGCTTAAAGGTTAGAGTAATGAGCTGTGAACGAGCTTGGTACATCCAACAGACCAGACCTGGGTTTGATTCTCACAACCTCAACTTGCATACTGTGTGACTCTGAGCAAATCACTTAACTGCCCAGCGCTCCCAGGTCACACCTACAAAACAGGCACTTGTGCCTAGTGTGCCTTACCCAGTTACCAAAGACTAAAAAAAACATATATTTATGACACTTAACAAGTATTGTTTCAGTTGTAAAATCCCTCTCAGTCCCTCTATCACTCTTTGAGGTGCTCATTTCCCCTACTGACCCACACAACTAACTGATTCAATGCAATGTCTCACACTTCCTTCTGACCTGCAAGTGGAGACAAATCATCATGACCTTGTCAAAACGCACTACTGCAGATGGTGGCATGCTGCTGGCAAGACCTTAAAGAAATTGTGGTCTTGCTGGCGGCTTAAGGTAGTGACCTGGTGAGCCTGTTAAACACAGTGTGAGACAGCACAGCACCCTGAGTGACACCGAAGAGTACCATACTAACAAATGGGAAGCAGAGAGACCATTTAGAAGGAAATTACAGTTTTTATATTTAACAATTTTTGTAAAGAATATGACAGTTTCTCAACATATACCAATTTTATAACTGCAATAACACACTCAAGAGTATAGGATATGCTCTGATAAATGCATTTCTAGGGTCAGTAAGGGCACTCAACCTGCAGCCTCATGCCTCACAATGCCCCTAGTCCTGCAATTATCACATACTAACCCATACCCTGCTGGGTGTTATTTAAGCAATAAGACATGACAGGAGGTGTATTATTGTTTGATAACAGCCTCCTTCAGGAGGGTTGAAGGCAAAAAGGAGGCAAAGCTGAGTGCTTCCATCACCCAAGAAGGGCTGTTAGCGTACCATAACACACCTCCTGGACTGCCTTATTGGGATTATAAAAGAGGACATTTTTAGTAAATTGGATGCATTTTTTAAATATATTTTTGTTGTGCTACCTTCAGTCAAGCTGCTGTGCTGGTGTAACAGCTTAGCTGAAAGTACCTCTTGGCCAATCAGGAGCCAGCATTCTTTCAACCCATGTCATAATGCTTACTTACTCCCCGATTCAGGTCCCAAGCTGGTGCTTAAACCACTCCAGCTCCCTAGTGGACATCCGAACTGGTACAAACCACTGGCTAGGAAGGTGGAGGGTGACCTCAGGGTGATGGGGCTACTGCTTGGGGCTTGAGCTCAGAGGGTCCCATGGGACAGGAGGGTCCAGAAATGAAAGCAAGGTAGGGTTGCAGTAGTAGTGATAGGGGCTGTATTGTGAGGTATGGCAGTAGGCTGTGAGAGGTCTGGTGGTTTGACACAAAGAGTCATGTGCACTCTTTGGTATACACTACACTGGCCTACCTGGTGGGTGGACTGCAGACATCATGGTGAGGGTGGACAGGCATGTGAAGCAGGCAGAAGCAGAAGTTACTACAATAATTCCTGTTATCCCGCTAGCATTTCCTTGATGATGGTGCTCTCCTGATGACAGCTAGCACTTGTGAGATGTCTGACAATGTTACTATAATGATGCCTCTTGCCCCACCAAGACTTCCGCGATGATGGTGCTCTCCTGGTGATAGGCTGTGACACCATGTAACTAGCCCCATTAACTGGAGTTGCAAAGTACCTGAGGAAAGCATGAAAGGATTTCTTGTCAGCCACAAAGGACTGTTTCCTACTTTGGTATGAGAAGCTTAGGACTAAAGGAGGTATGGTTCTTGATCCGCTGCTAAGTAGTGGGGATTTCATGGTTGGAGTAGCAAGTGTGGGGATGCGAGTGGGTAACAGTGAGTGTAATAATTTGAAGTTGAGGTGATGGGAGAAGCTACTTATCCAAAAATAAGACCAGCATGCTAAATTGCAAGAAAGCTGATTTTGAAAAACAGAGGAAGTTGGCCAGTGCTGGCCCTAGCTATTCAAGGCCCTGTGGGAATGTCCTTGATGGGGCCCCATATCAGGAGTCATGAAGCTCCCAAGGAACATCATCATCCCTACCATGGCCTCCCTATATCTAGGGCTCCTACTTTTCTGCAGCACAGTGGGACCAAGTTCTGCGGCAAGACTACTACTCTGCTCGCAGAACTTCTATGTGGTTGTTTGTAATTTCATGGAAGTTCTGTGGCACTAACAAACTACCACATCACCATGTCAGCTTGTCATCCTGACTTCACTTTCATGGCAGTGGTTATAGCAATCAGGATGGTGGAAAGCACAGCAACACTAGTTCAAAAAATAACAGACTTATAAAAATAATTTTATGCCTAAAAAAGCAAAACAAATGTCTCACCCTTAAGGTCCTAGCCCATTGCATAAATGACATATGCAGAGGGGATCTTATGTGATAAATAAGGTATTTTTATACGCATGCTATCTATCCCACCAGCGAGGTTTCCACTGTCTATCACTTATATTTTTGTATGTGCTTTCTACACCACTCATGAGGCTCCCACTGTGTATCACTTATATATTTATATGCAATCTGTAACATACATGCCAATATATATGTGTGTGTGTGTGTGTGTGGTGAGAGAGACAGAGATACTGTGTGTGTGTATATATATATATATATATTTTTTTTATTTCCATGAACTTGCATCCTCATTCATACAGGTCCCATTGGAAATGGAATAGAGGAGTTATTGCAAAACTCATGTTTCATGCCAACCTGCTTTCCCTGACACACTGCATAACACCATCAGGCCATGACATGCATGTGAACTGATTGTGAGATAGAGCTCTCCAGCCCATCACAGTGTGTCCACCATGTGACAGAACATTGCACCATACCTTCCCAGGCTCCGAGCAGTGATGTGTTCCACCAATCCTTGTGCTGCCCAGCCAGCTCCCAGAGCTAATCTCTGAACCTGAGTTGCCAGCATGGAAACACAGCAACTACCCTCTGGCCCAACAGCTGTACCTGCACACAACATTTCTCTATAACTTTTAGGTGATTCTATCAACCAATGACAATATGTAATCAATAACCCTGGCAAAAATGCATACAGGGCAATTATTTATTTAACAGGTCTATTCTTTCAACAGGTCTACACATTATTTTTATCTTCCACTTTTCGGGGCATAATTACTTTATTTTTCATAAAAATTACAGTTAAATTCATTTTTAACAGTTATTCATTTCAGATGGCATCTCTATACCTTAAAGGCACAAATAGGTTTGTACAAAGTGAGGTATGGACTTAACAGGTCTATGCTATTGTCAAGGTTTTGTTTAAGTTGGCCCTAGTGCAATAATTTAAGACTGAAAATTGTATTAGGCTGTAGTGCAGGTTGAGCAAATATCACCATGCATGATGTGCTGTGCCACAGTCTCTGGCAGTGGGAGCTATGGTAGATAAGTGACTGTTCATTTCTGTTGCAGAATGCAGTAATTTCATTAGCTAATGTATGATGTTATAGCAATGATAACATCACATTCTGAGCATATGGGGGGTTTGGATATAAAAAGAGGGGACGGGAACCAGATTCTATGGATAAACAGAAATATTAATAAAAAATCACCAAGAAGAGTGAATTCTGCAGCACCATAGAAGTTCTGCGGCAGATTGCAAGTTCTGCACAAAATTCTGTGGCCGCAGAATTCTAGGGGCCTTGCCTATATCTTCATTTTCAGTTAGTTTTGTGTCATTTCTGCAAATTACTTGAATTAGAACATAGAGGATCAGGAAGAAAGGAGGCCAACTGCACAGCTGAGTTTTTTTGGGGGGACCCCTCTGTTATCGGGGCCCTGTGCAAATACATAGTTTGCACCATGCTAATGCTGGCTCTGGAGTTGGCTGTGGCTAAATATGCCAGTGAAAGGTAGGGCAATTGCCATGTGAGAGAACCTGATGCAGCATATAATGGTTGCAACGACTACAGTAGGAGGAGGTCTTTGTGATTTTTTAAGAAACTGTAAGGAAAGTTATGGGAGAAAAAGAGAATGCATGATAAATGGAAGCATTCTGAGAGTAAAGCAAGGGAAACAGAATATATGGTATTACAGCTGTGATTCAGGGCCATGATAAAGCAGACCATAACTGGTCTGAAAGGCAGTATTGCATCAGAGATCAAGCAGAGAATAATAAACCTTTTTTTCAATATACGGAACAAATGGCGAGTCAGAGATACAGTGGGATCTCTGACCAAGAGGATCGGGTAGGGGCCACTTAGCAAGGCAGGGGAAATGGAATAACAGTGGCACTAATTAACTGCTTTGTGTCAGTATGCAACCAGGAAGTCAATAAGCAAGGCCAGCTGAAGGTAGACTTCACTGAAGAGGTGTAGATTTAACAGGAGGCAATGAAGTTTATGCTGGAATTAGTAGGCAAGTATCTAGAGAGGGTGTAACTTGAATGCTATATACAGACTACATCTAACTTGTTCGCATGATGCCATGATCTTCTAAGGCATTATTAATTGCTATCCTATATTTGCCATCAGTATAATTCTGCCTGTAATCGTACACAGAAGTGGGACTTCTCTATTTATAAGTCTGTAATACATGTAGTACTAATGAAAAGTTTTATTCATACAAAATAGACGAACAGGATAACTCAGTTGAGCCATATGTAATTTCCAATGAGGTCCAAAAATACATGGTCTGCTTTTCTTTTCTATTGAACATCTGCAGCCTCTAACAATTACAATAACATTATTCTCACTTCAGGAACTCATAATACCATGGATCTGACATCAGAACAATGCTTTCACAAATTAGAATTATTGATAAATTCAAGCTCAAGTTCAAGTATATTCACAGGAAAGCTCAATCAAGCATGCTCATTTACAAGGAGGTCCTGCCAAGGACGATGTGAAACAGCAGGTACAGTACAATGATACAGAAACAACAAAAGATTCAGATGAATTATGAACATAATAAAAGGGTTACAATTATTTACAGTTGGTTACAGAGTAAGGCTGTGACATATACATAGTAATTTTAATAATCAGACATGTTACAACAATTCACGATAAAGTAGCTAAAGTAAATAGACAAGGGCTCATAAGTGCAAGTCGTGTAGTAGAATTCCATAGCTAGGAATGTGCTAGCCAGTGTGACATTGGCATGTTTCCATAAGGGCCTTGTTAGTCAGGGATTTGAAAACATTAATGGCTATACAAGCATCAGGGTGGATTGCAGCTTGTTCCAGGCAGCTTCAATAGCGTAATTAATTGCTGCACTACCATAATGGGTGCAGAATTTAGGCACATCTAGCAGGATGTAGGCATTTTTTCTGAAGGAATAATGGCTATGCGAGCAATGATATATGGACGTAATGTAGGAGGGGAGATTGTTCAACAGTATTTCGCATACCCATGTGCAACTATGGGACAACCTTCTAGTGGCAAGTGACGTTCAGCCCACTGCAGAATAGAAGGCATAGCGGTGGGTTCTGTAAGGGGCATTAATTATGAAGCAAATAGTATAATGGTAGAGGATGTCTAACTTGTGCAGATTACAGGTTGCACTACTGTTGTACTGTATATGATGTCTGCATAATCAAGTAGGGGGAGGAAGGTGGCTTGCACTAGCCTTTTTCTAATGTCAGTGGGGAATAAGGATTTATTCCTGAAGAAAAGGCCCAGTCTTGCTTTGAGTTTTTGATAAGCTCATGCTCCTGTCACTGCTTCAAACCTGTATTTTTACCATGACAGGAGATGCGCTGGCAGCGGACATGGTAGGCATACTGTCAAAGGTTACCAACGATACCAGACCGCAATTCATTTCATGATAATTTTGTTTCATATGTGTTGTAGAAATTCTCTCATGGTATAAGAGTGTTATCTTGTGCAGTTTGGATGATAGGACCAGGAAGCAGAGCTACGTGGTTTTGTTAGCCCAAACTGTGGCCTGATGCTCCCATATCATAAGCGACATCTAGTGCGTCACAGATAAACTTATAAACCGCACAAAGTGCATGGAGTGCTAGCACTCCTCTCACACCTCTGAAGTGAATCACTTCACTTTAACATTCCCTGCACCAGAAGACATCTATATGCAGGACAAGTGGGCCTGCAGTTCTGATTGCTGATTGGCTGATCTCATCAAAGTGATTTATATATTACTGTTTAAAAGTTGTAGTGATATGTTTCATGTCAGCTTATTCTTGCAGTTTCTACTTGAGAATGTTCTGCAATGCATAATTATGAAAAGTTAATAAAATATAAAATTAAAAGAAAAGAAAAAGGCATGAAAGTTGCTGCACACATTCAACTAAACCACCAGTGTAAGAATGAAAGAGAAAGGAACTTCTGAGACAAATAAGTAGTAAGAATGAATTTGTCCTTATCACAATGAGCTAAAACAGATTTTAAGAATTCTGTTTCAATTAGTAAGCTTAATTGGCTATCCCTGCCCAATGTGGGCTGTTTCACGGACAAGGTCCTTGGTACTGGCACCCCCCCCCCGGATTGGCAGAGCTCCTAATGCTGGCTGCCTCCTCCTCATACTACCTCAGATCCCTGGGCCCTGCTGTTCTTGGGATTCCTGCCACTCGCACTCAAATGGTGACAGAGATTTTGCCTCATGCACCCCCAGACTATGGAACTCCCTTCCTGATCAGGTCTGCTCCTCCCCCTCCCATGCATGCCTCCAAACCTCCCTGTGGAATCATTTGAAGCTCTCATCAGCGTGTGGTTGTCCCAAACCTCCATAATCTCACCTGGTCCCCTGCACTGAGCATCCTTCCTAAGGTATAGCCTGCCTGCGTGGTTTTTGTCCTGCACACAATGTATATACCCTATGTATTAGGTGTTGCTCTGACTGTGCCCCCCCTTTTTTTGGGTCCTATACTGTGCATAATTTGTATATAATGCGCTGCTCGCAGCTGGTGACTTGATGTATATGCTCAGACCATTTGTGTGTACCTACTGACTATGTGATGCTTCAGTTTTCCTTGACTCTGTGTAACTGCCTTAAGTGTATCATGTTGTCCTATGTCGTATTTCCTTGTACTCCCTCAGGCTGTACCTGAAAATAGGCAAATGTCTTGTGTAGTGTACTTACCTGGTTAACAAAAGCTAAATAAATAAATACTAGGAACTTAAGATAGCAATCTATTACAATTCAAAAATTAAATTGGCCACCAGAGGGGGCCTATACAGAGTAGGAGTATAATACAAAACACAAAGAAATTCATAAGGAAACATTAAGTAAAACTTTACATAAGGACTTCAGAGTTGACATAATATGCTTTTGATGTAAATACAGACTTCAGAATGTGTGGTGTAAGCATGCTAAATTCAACTGCATGTTGTTTACCTTGGTCATTTAAATGGCTAACACTTTACTAACTTTGCTGTCTGCAAATATCACACTTTTCTGTGGTTGACACTTTTTCTTTCTAACTGGCATTTTACAGCTGCGTGAACAGAGCTCCACAGATGTATTGCTGTCATTCTGTTTATGAGCACTGTGGAAGCACGTGACTGGACTGCTGTATGGCGTGTCTTCCACAGTGCTGCGGCACAGTTTCACCTATTGTCTTTTAGCGCCCGTCCCTCTGCTGGCCATATAAACACACTCCTTCATGGGGCACTACTTTTCTTCTGCAACTGTAGAAGTGGATGGTCAGCTGTGCACAAGATGGCTGCTGATTCAAACTGAGCATGCACGACTATCACGCATGCACAGTTCTGTCACAGCCACCATCTTGAGTATGGCAGACTCTGGCACAGCAATAGCTCCATTCTCTCTCGCCCTGTCTCTGTCTCAGTGCCCTGCTGCAGTCTTCACAAACTGGAGCCTTACTCAGTCTCAATGTTCGGAGGGGTGGGTGGGAGGCATGGACCCAGAACAGGGACAAATAAGTGTGTGATGATGCAACACTGACAGTCCAGGAGGGGCAGGCAGCACTAGTACTGGTACCATGGGGGGGATTACAGAAAATGGGACAGTGTGAGAGCTCTGGCCAGCTCACTATCTGCATTGTGGACAAATGTGCATTATCACATGGTTAATCTGTGTGCAGACTGAGTGAATGCTGCAGACATGTGCAGTTGGGTGCCAGGAATATCCTGTGGGCAGCATACACAGCACTGGGCTAGGAGAGACTGGACAGGACAAACTGGTAGATGGGATAGTGTGCTATGTGACAAATCAGTTCCAAGCGGTAAGATTGGAAGAATGCAGAGTTCCAGATCTGTACAAACCACAGCACACCAGGGGTATTGGGAGGTGCTCACTATCGTGTCCAGTAGGCACTCCACCACATAGGTCCACTGACTCTATCCCCGGACATTACCATCATACAGGGACCGTGACTGTCCATTGCATGTTCTCCATGTGCAGTCCAATGCAAGGGGTCTGGGGTAGCTGGCAATGGCACTACTGTGCAGTCTGTCAGCATGGCACCTTAATGGTTGCAAGGGTCCTTCACAATGGTAAGGGTTGGCATTGTGGGGGGGGGCTGCCACACAAGGAACCACTGCACTAGCTAGGGACAGGAACACCTGGCAGTATGCTGTAATTGGATGGGCTGAGAGCCACTCCATGATATGCTACTGCTGCTTCAAAACAGTGCCAGTTCCAGTGCAACTGAGGACCATGATACACGCCTAGTGGACAGTTGGCCACTACACATGTGTGGCTGTCATGCAGGTTGGTTCGAACAAGGGTAAGCACTGCAAAGGTGTGCAGACACTGATGGTCATGCCCAGGGGGAAACCACTTCATGTCCAGTTGCATTCAGGGACTTGGGGTACAGGGACATGGGGAGATGCTGCCAAGACTCCCACCACCAGTACTAGTTCACTTGTGGTGCATATGCCACACTACAGACCCACCAGGACAACTCCACTGCACAGAACAGGCAGAACTATACTGACCTGTCCCCATGAGCACCGACACACATTGTCCCACAGTCTCCCAATAGTGTTTGTCACAGGCACTGCTCACCTCCTGATCCATGCAGGTCTCTTTTGCCATAGAGAGGCTCAGGACAGTGGCAGTGCATGGGACGTTAGACCCGCTCTGGTTAGTTTACCCACAGCTGGGACCTGCAGCCATGGGGGGGACCTTCAGGAATTGCATATTAGGGGATGCTGCAGCTTGGCACAACTCCCAGTCCACCATGGCACAGCCATGTGAATGCCACAAGGATAGCACAAGCCCAGCTGGTGCAGGTGCCCCCTCCAATCTGGCACAGGCTGCAGTTGAAAATAGGGAATAGAATATGGTGTGGCATATGGAGCCCCTTGCATCAGTCCTTTTTGGCACAAACACCATGTAGCCCTTTGTTTTTAGCCAACTAGGATACTTTATTTCTAAACATTCCAGCCGTTCTTATAACCTTTATTGAATAAGGGAGCACTCTTAACCAATCACAGCGCTCCTTTCTCCTGACCATGAGGTACTCATTCTGTAAAGCCTGTCTCATGCACAGATACTTCCATGTTCAGGAGACCTAATTTACATTTTTAATGTATGATTGATCAGCTTAGATCAATAATATATTAATATAGTTGTAAAGGCACTCTTGCAATTAATGCATAGTCTCACTTATTTTCTTAGGGTACAGAGCACCTTTGGTTTGTGGGTCTTCTACCCATGCATGAGACACAACTGTAAGACTGGCCTTGCTGGCCATATTAAAATATTTAAGAGAGTGCCTCATGCTAGTAGTTCTAAAATTCTAGTTCTAAACTCAGTTGATATAGACCAGGGTTCTCAAATGGTGAGGCCAGCCTCCTGGGGAGGCCCCAACCTGTTCTAGGGAGGCTCAAGCAAGTCTTGAAACAGTATTATATTTCAATTTTGAACTTTATAGATTTTGTGTGAAGGGATAAGGCAAACAGAAAGAGGATGATAGTAGGTGAATTTATGTATTTATTCACAAGTCTGTGACCAGGGAAGGTACTGTACACTGAGCCAAGGCTTATTTCAGGTGTACCAGGGAAGGGTAGTGAGATAATATAATTCAAAATGTAACTGCAGCATACTCAAGCAATACAAAATGAATACAAGTGGAAACAAATTAAGAACAATAAACTAACAATGTGAGGAATAGTTGATTAATTAGACTGGCAGCAGAACTGTCCAAATACAAGAGTTAACCATATAGGTTCTAGGAATAAGAGCAGGAGGGAGCAAAATAATCCCTGAGAAGTTGCTTAAGAGCAGGAGGAGAGGCAGAGGTTGGCAGGAAGGTTATTCCAGATACAGGGAAAACAGAAAAGCAGTCTGACCCATAAAGGTATGACCGTAAGGGTAACAATGGTTCAAGAGTCAAAATATTGGAGCAGGTAGGTTGTCCTGTTGGGAGGGGTTACAATAAGCTTAACATGAGAGCTAGCTATGCAAACAGGTTTCAATGTATTTCTGATGTGCTGTGAAAAGTAGGCTACTTTTCTATGGGGAGGCCCCAAAATATTTCAGTATTTTGGGGGAGGCTCAAGATCATTTCCATAGCTTAGGGGAGGCTCACTATGACAAAGTTTGAGAACTGTTGATGTAGACCATTTCCCACATGGGGGGGGAGGGGGTGCTCTAATTTTCTGCTAAATAAATTTTTTTTTTCTACAGAGCTTTTTCTTTCCTGGGGTACAGGCATGGTTCTTCCACTCCTGCTTGCTCCTCGGCTGGCTGCCATCTGTCACCGGGGCTTACCTGTCACTTCACCAACCCCCACAGCTTGCCCCTTGTTATGGGGCTAGGGGGAGGGCTGTACTCCCTTTTGAAGTCTGGTTCCGGATCCAGATCTGGTTCCTCTTTTGGCAGAGGTCCTGGGGAGATGGAGCAGCTTAGAGCAGTGATCAGGGCTTCATGTGCCAGTTCCAGATTTTCCCCATTTCCTCTCCTGACTGGCAGCATGATGACGCACTCATGCATATGCATGAAGGCACCAACTGCCAGTCAGTCCCTGAGTGTGCAGAGCTCCCGCTGGCCCATCCTCATGCCTCCATGTGGTGGCAGTGTCTGAGCAGTGTGGCAAATCCCACTTCCCAAGAGAAGAGCAGTCTCTGGATGCTCAATCCCTTCCCACCCCTGCCAAACCCCAGCAGCCTAAGTCTGTTACCGAACCCAGTCTGCTGGCATGGGGGAAGGCGAGATGCCTGCACCTCAGTCCTCCAAACCACTTGGCTGGCTTCCAAATAAAACATTTTGATTTTAAATGTTGTTTTCAGTTTTTAAACACAGAAATCTTCAACATGGCTTACTTGACAGCATGTTAACTCAAAACAATCAATAGCATTTCTGAAGTACAGAACCAGTGGAATTTTTAAGCCTACAATATTTTAAATCAAAGTCTGTTCCTTTTTCCATCAGACCACACTGTCTTTGGTGATCAATCACTTGAAATTCAGAGGGATCCCCCATAGTGCCATGAATGTCATGGCTACATACTGAAACTTCCAAATGCAAATTTATTAAAATGTTACACGATGACTATAGAGTTTATGCAACATGACCCCTCCCAGCCTTTCATTAAACTTCACTTGTGCCTTTTTTTAACTTTACCATTTAAACATCTAACACTGTAGAAACAGTGCCTTACTCCTACTCTGATCTGTGCAAATCCAAGATTACTACTTTCTGCCATTATCATGTGTTGTCTTCAGTTCATTTCAGTATAAAGCTTATTATTGTGTTACTACAGAATTATGTAAAATTTCAACTTTTAAACAAATATTTTCAATAAAGTGAGAAGCGTAAAAGTCCACCCAGCCAATCAGTTGCCAGAATTGCAGCTAGAAGCGGAGGCTACCTTGCCCACCAAAACCAGAGATAAAAATTCCACTGTTTGCAGCTTCCTTTTTCTGAAATGTTGCCCCTACTCCTTCAGCCACTAACAGATGTCAAGAAAGCTAGTGCTGTTCTTTCTGCCCTCCCCACAATGACCACCGGGCAAGACAGCCCAGGACAGCATTGAAGAGACTGAGCCCACCACATCTCCTACTTAGCCCTCCAGCCAATCAACTGCCAGAATCATGGCTGGAGGTGGAGGCTATGTTGTCCTCCAAAACTGGATGGATTTAAATTCCATTGTTTGCAGCTTTGTTTGAATTGCCGCTGGACTCCTTCAGCCGCTAATGGGGATCTGTAGGGCTAGAGCTGTTCTTTCTGCCCTCTCCTGCAATGATCGCCAGCCAAGACAGCCCAGAACAGTGTCAGAGAGACTGAGCCTGCCACACCTCCTACTTGTGCACCCAACCAATTGGCTATCAGAATCACGGCTGGAAGCAGAGGCTACCTTGCCCACCAAAACTCTTGTCCTTCCACCGTCTGTCAGACCAGCCAATCAGGTGGGTACGCTGCAGCAGTATATCTGATCATCTTTGACAAGCCATCCATCTGCATACCAGCCCATTCATGCAAAGAGCCATCGGGCTAAGGGCAGCACAATTTGTCTCCCTTGAGTCAGCGTAGTCTGCCAGTTGGTCGTCCCTCTGCTTCATTTACCCTCAGCACACCATGAGTACTGCAGTGGATGTAAGGACACTATGGTACCTTGAATAATGGTGCTGCTTTAATATGCTAGTGCAGCCGGAGACTCTTGAAACTGACAAGGACGCTTGAGCTTACTAAACTCTCTGTCTAGGTTAGGCCTGTTCTATGTGCGTAAGCCTTGTTTGAGGCTATAGCAGGCAATACTCAGACTGCCAGCTTTGTAGGTCTTAGCCATACACCCTATCTAGGGTAAGTCTGATTTGTAACTATTCTGTATTATAGCAGGAAATATTGAAACTGACAGGTTTACAGGAACGCACTTGCTGTCAGTTTAGTGGCTCAGCTTTCTGCTAGTAGCTGCAGAAGCCTAACTATTTTTGATATCATTTGGTAAAAAAAATATTTTTAGTTTCACTGTGACATTTGTAAAGTGCTTTGGTTGCTCTTTATCTAGTTCAGGTTATCGTTTATAGCTGCTGAAGTCCATTTTTCTGTTACTCTGCATAAGATGTATTAGATTATCACTGTGACAAGTGCAAAGGACATTTGTTTTACCTATAATCCTACCTGACTCCTTTAAGACTCCCTTTAATGGGTCTCCTTATCTATTGCTCTATCTTTTGCCACTTGTAGACACTCCCTATATAGGCTACCCTTATCTTCCTCTCTGTGAGCTCTCTCTCTCTCTCTCTCTCTCTCTCTCTTACCCTACCCTAGCCCCTACTTGCCAATCTCTCCCTACTCCTACCCCCCCCCGCTATATTTACTTCACCCTTCTTACTTCTCTACCTGCCTCTATTCCTGTTGGTCTGTTCTGCTAGGGCAGTGCCAGTGTATTACATGCTCTGGTAAATGGTATTCAAACCAGGATGTACTATTAATTCAGGGCAGGAATATTTATCCCCTTCACTCTCATTACCTTCTCTATAGCTGCAACTTTGAACTTCCCTTCACTGTGTAGGCCTAAACTAGGGCTCCTAACATCCTACCAGGGACTTGTCCTTTCCTCATCAGTCACTCAACCCTGTTTTCTGTTGTCTGTTAAGACCTGATCTGTTATCTATCCAGCATGGCCCCAGTAGGAGATACTCTAACCTCAATATTCATTGTGTTATTTATCTGTTGTGATTTCCTTGCTGCAAGTTGTATGACCCCCATCCATCTGAATGGTAAGGTAGATTCCCTGCCCAGTACTAGGTGCCCCACAGGAACACCAGAAAATACCTCTGCTAACGTTGTCCTTCATGGCCTCTACAAAAATGGTACCTGCTACAAACTCACAGTAGGTATTAGGCAGTACTGTATGTCTTTTGGGCCTTTAACCTAGGGATACACCCATGGTTCCTGACCTTATTAACCTACTACTGTCAGGAGATGTTAAAATAAATCCTGGCCCTAGAAATTTAAACTCCATGGTGTTCTCTCCTACTGTTCATGGATGATCTAAACAAGGGGCTAAAATGTTGCACATGAATATTAACAGCCTGAGACCTAAGTTACATGTGCTAGAAGCTTGGTCCCTGAACTGTGCCCTCAGACATCATTAGTATCTCAGAAATCTGGCTTAAAATCAAGTATTCAATTTCATGAGATTGAAATACTAGGATACACAGTCTTTAATGAGAGACCGACTCTTAAAAAAGGGGTAGTGTCCTTCTCACGCCTGCTCTACCCTTTCAGCCTAAGGAATTGATATGCCAATCTTAAAGAACTCCCTGATGAGACAATATTTGTATGCATTAATCTGGGCATGGTAAAGTCTCTTTTATTGGATGTATATAATCCCCCAAACAGTGGTCCCAAGCACTAACCTCTCTCATAACCTGTCTTGTTGATCTGTCCCACAGTGAAGTCATAGTCTATGATGACTTTAATCTAAATTGGTTCAGCCCGAACCAGAAAATTATGAGTCTACTCTTACAAATGCCCACCTTGCCCAGTTAATTGAGGAACCCGCCTGACTAAATTGCAAATCAGGGAACCATATGCTCCTTGACTGGGTTCTTGTAAATAGCATTGACTGAATCAAAGCTGTTGGGATCCTTCCTGACTCCCTCAGTGATGACTCCCCTGTGTTCTGCATTTGAAAAAATGACTTTCACAATCCCCCCAAACTTATAGAAGCCAATGATCTGTCTTACTTTGATGAGGCTGCTTTTCTCAACAGTCTAAAAGCAATGAACTGGAGACCAGTAAAATATCTCCTAGATGTGGACCAGGCCATTGACTATTTTATAAATAACTTCAACAGTGTTGTCAACAAACATCCCCCCCATAGAATGACCCAGGGCCAAAGGTCTCTGTGCCAAATGGATTAGCAGTGACCTCCAGAAAGCCATAAGGCTTTTAGATAAGGCCTGGGAACAATATAAGAAATCTGGCCAATTATCTAACTGGCACACCTATAGACACCTTAGAAATGCCCACAAGATAGTCTTAAGAGTGCTAAAAGGTCCTACCTCAAGTCCCTACAGATTACAAAATTGTCTATTCCTAAGAGTTTTTGGTCCAAAATAAACTTGTTACTCAAAGGCCAGTCCAACATTTTCTCCATGTAAATCTCCACTTGGACAAGTTCTCTCTGACCCCTTATCCATTGCTTCTGTGTTTAATAATTTCTTCACAGATTTATGTTGGTTTAAGACCCCTCCCCCTTAAGGGGGCAACTCTGATAGCTCCCTGCCTCCTTATCAGCCACCTGACCCAGCACCCCAACCCAAGTTCCACTTTAAATTAGTAACCAGTAATGAAGTTGTCAAGCTTATCAAAGGCATAAAAAGTAAAGGGTCCCCTGGTTTTGATGTCCTGGAACCCAAGTCCCTCAAAATTGCTGCACCCATAATTGCTACCTCTATCATAACCTTATTAGTAAATCTCTTATTTCAGGCAGTGTCCCTGAGAAATGGAAAGTGACACTTGTGGTTCCTATCCACAAAGGGGGACAAAAAGACTTGATCGAAAACTACATATCATTCTCTCTTCTCTGCACACTAAATCCAGGAAAGGCTACTATATGGCCAGCTCCAAGTCTTCCTCAAGCATAATCACTCTCTGGCCAATGTCCAGCATGCTTTTGGAAAAACCATGGCACCAACACAGCCCTGGTACATGTGACCTCTGACATTCTCAATGTCATGGACTTATGTACAGCTACTGGAGCAATCTTTGTTGACCTGATGAAGGCATTCAACATGGTCAGTCATGACTCACTGCTATGTAAACCAAGGGTCACAGGCCTCGATGACCTCTCCTGTCTCTGGTTCAAAAACTACTTGTCTGGATGGGAACAGAGTGTAAAGTGGCAGGGCTTCACCTCTGCTCTTAGACTGATAATGGATGGGACACCCCAACGCTCTATCCTTGGCCCCCTCCTCTTTTCCTTACTCATAAATTATATGCCCCTTAACTGTGGAGGGGCCACAGTACAGCTGCATGTGGATGATGCTATTCTATATAGATCCTCTGCAGACATAAACTGGATTAACAACCACCTGGAAAATTACTTCCACCTTCTCAAAAATTGGTTCCTGAAAAAGAAACTTGTCCTGAATGCAAAATAAAATAGAAGCAAAGCCATGCTCTTTGGCCAAAAGGAACTTGGCCCTAAGAAACAATACCTTTTTAAGCTATCCACCGTCCATCAATCCTGAAGTGGTGCAATCATTCACATATCTAGGGGTAATGTTAGACCAAAACATGACCTTTGAACCTCATGCAGATGGGTGCCTTGGTCAAAACACTACATCAGAAGCTCAGCCTCCTTTACAGGCATATTCCCTACTTCTCTATAGCTACTTGCCTAGCAATTGCTAACAGCACCCTCATGCCTAATCTCTTCTATGGAGCCCCAGTATTACAGTCTGCTCATGAATCTGTACTATCCAGACTAAAGACTCTCTATAACAGAACTGGGCATTTTGCAGCTGGTGCCCACTCTAGAGACCACCACTATGGAGTGCTTACAACACTCGCATTGTCCCCTGTACTGTCTAATGTTTAAGCTACTGAAACTCACTACTCCCCAGTCTTACTGGAATAATCCAACATAAACATTATGCAAGGCCTCTGAGATCTGCTTCCAGCCCATTGTTGGAGATCCCCAAGGTATAATTATACAGTCGGAAGGAGATCCTTCTCCTTCATAGCTCCCACTCTGTGGAACTCTCTACCTCATGAGATTCTTACCTGCCCCAGCCTTATGCAGTTCAAAAAAAGGCTTAAAGCCTTGTCCTGGATGGTAGTCCCCTGCAACTGCAATCAATGACATACTGCTCCTTTGGTGTACCCTATATGTATTATTTACTTGTGCTTTATCTGTCCACCTCTCAGTAAATATTGTGCAATTTTTTTTTTTTTTTTTATTTAACTTTTTCCTCCTTACAGAGCCCCCTCCGCCGCCTAAGCATCTGCCCGGTCACGGGCACGCTGCTCTACCATCAGATCAGCCACTGCCACCCGATACCCTGTGGCTTACCCCCTCATGGGGCCCAAGCGACATGGCTCCCTATACGTTTTCGCGGCACCGTAATTAGGTCGGGGCCCGCCTGAAGGCAATTGAAGCTGCGGGGCTTCATCTTCGTGGCGGCGGATGGCTCTACCTTTTTCCTGTTTTTTCTCCCTAGGAGGCGGGTTGTGCAATGACTCGCCAGCCCACCCTGCCTCAAGTAAGTGAGTCGGCGAGCGTGGGTGCTCCTGGCCTCCACCAGGAGTCCCATCGCCCGGGAAGCTGCCCCAACCCTGCCCCCGGAGAAGGAGAGCAGTCCAACGGACGCTCGATCCATCTCCCCCCGGCCAGCCCTCCGACGACTCGGGTCCGTTCCCGAACCCGGGTCGCCGGCGTCGCAAGCGGAAATCCAACCGCTGCGCCGACGGGCCGGCTAAATATTGCGCAACTTAATCAAACTGCAATCGATGACCTATTGCTCCTTGGTATTCCTTATATGTATCATTACTTGCTGCTTTATCTGTCTACTCTCTGTAAATATTGTGCAACTTAGTCACCTAATGTATGTAACTAATACCTTTGTACCATGTATGTATATTATTTGATATGCTCTGTAAATGTAGTATATTTTATTCATCTACTGTATGTAACTAATTCCAGGTCACCCTGAAAGCTGGGCTATCTTGTTTCAGTAGGCCAACTCGGTCACCAAAATTCAAATAAATAAATGAATGCTACAGTATTATAAGAACTAAAGCATTTGATGGTGGGTTTTAAAAGTCAATGTTTGTCTTGCTTATAACTCATCTGTCTCTAGGAGTAAGGACTAGAGGTGTGCAGGGCTTCTTAGCAGACAGATCAGGTCAAAATGTAGCAAACTGGACACATATTGGCAAAGAAGTATTCAAGATTTTAAGGTACCAAAAAAGCTATTGTGTTTTGCCACTTTTGTCCCACACAAAAGTTTGGCACAGGAGTCCTCAAAACCTGCAAGTGGTATCATTTTCAAATGATGCAGTTAATTGGGTTGGGGGCACCACCACCAAAACACCAGAGAAATGAACACCAAGGATCAGGGGCTGGATACAGCCTACATCCACTGCACAGAGCAATATGAGGACCAGATTTAATTATTCTTTACATGGGCATTCAAACAACCTAGTTGCTGTTAATTGCATTAGTGACCATCTCAACAAGCTATTAGGATATTGATGCCTTCTCTCTCTTTCTTTTTGGTGGAGCCAGACAGGTTGGTTGACTACTGTGCTGGGAATGGTAAGTTTATCTCTCTTTCCCTTTCTCTCTGCATCTTTTAACATAGCTAATGTAAGGATACATTTCCTGTATAAGGTTTAAGATGCCTTCTAATAAATAGGGGATACATGACGGGCAGGAGTGCAGTATAGAAAATATCTGAATGAGTGAACACTGAAGAGTGACCTCGGTTTGCCTCATGAGTGGCAGAGCATAGCGGAGCCATGAGTGATGATTCCCAAGGTCACTCTTCAGGAATTCAGATATTGCCTGTATTTCACTCCTGCCCATCATGTAATTCCATTTATACAATAGGGTCCTCCTGTTTGCTGTTTTTTTTTTCCTCTTATTTTTGGTGTGGAATTGTTGTTATTTTGCTTTGCTGTGGGTGCTTTTTGTTATGATGGGTGCTCTCTGCATGTGTGATTCGTCTTAATGAATGGAGTTTTGTTTTGTGAATGAATGACTGGCTGTTGTGGTATGGGATTGGTTGATTTTATGAATGGCTGCTGTTCTTGTTATGTTATTGGGTGTTTCTTTTGTCTGTGTTTCCTGATTGGTTGGTTTCTGTTTGGGGGTGAAATTTTGCTTCGGAGTTTGAGCTGGCGTGGTATGCTGGATATAGTGTTTATTTTTGGATGTTATTTATTTAGGAGCATTTCACTGACTTTTATTTTACTGTTTTTCAGGGAGAGTAGTGTTTAATACAGTGAGTTTATGTTTTGTTTCTTCAGTGTTCCAGTTCACTTCACGGAGGTTTTCTGCAGCCACTTTCGCTTTCTTTTCACCAGTTAACTTCACCAGAGAGTTCTTGCTGTGTCTATGGACATTTTAGGCACTTTTTATTGATTTCTCTGAGGTTATTTAGTTTCTTTTACTTGAGTTCATATTTGGAAAGTCAGTGTTTGTGTCAATGTGCTGTGCTTCAGTTATCAGAGTCGGTAAGTAGTCCGTCAGGCAGGTAACTAGAAAGATGGTTTCTCCCATGTAAGCACTGTGATAATATCACCTGACAATGTATGCACTGTCTGTATAAATGTAAGATATTACCACAGTGCATACATCATGTGCTATTTACTTAACACTGGTGAGAATATATACTTTTATCACGGTGTTTATCAACTCACCCCTATTGTATAAATGAATATATCAGGTTGTTTGCCAAAATGAACTGGACTGGCAAGTTATGAACTTATTTTACAAACAGTATGCTTCTCTTATAAGACACAACACTTGCCAATTTTAAAAGACATTTTATTGTATTAGCCTTTAAAACTGGCACATGGGGAAGATGGCTATTTACTAAAGCTCTGCAGAAATCTTCCTCTCCACCCCAAATAATAACACATTAAGAGAAGAAAATGGAGAAAAAACAAGAAAAGAGTTATAATCGCTTTTCATCTGCTAGGCAGCCATTTCAGTCTATCCTATTGACTGTTTCGTATCTCAAGCGAGCCTTCGCCATGGACCGGGGTAGTGAAGCTGGCCATAGCATTTCTTGACCCTTTAATACTCTAAGGTTACTAAGCACAATGTTAAACCTAAATAGAAATTACTGACGGCAGCTAATATGCTGCCACAGACTACTGTAGAGCTTGGTGTAGCAATTCAGAAATTGCAAGAACTCTATCTACACTCTGACAGAAAGTTAGATCTGCTTGTGAGTCCCATAGATACTTTAGAACATGCATTTGAATTGACTAAGGATGAATTAGAAGGGATTAAAAATACACTGACAACATCACAGGCACCATCTATTACAAACGGTGTACAAGAGACAATATAATGACAATGAAATCTTTCAAGAATATCCGCCACAGAAATTTTTCATGGACCTGCCAGAGATCTTAGATAATACTTTACTAATCCTGGAGAAATTTTAAAATATCTATTTATTAATCCATTTGCTTTACCTAAAAACAATTTACCATTCAAGCTAAAGCATATTGAAATGTGAGTAGACATGCAACCATAAAAACAGTTTCCATTCAAAAGAAAAGTACTTTTGTGGCTAATAATAACTCTGACTATATGAATACTCAGATCCCATCTGAAAATTCTATGTAAAAAAAAAAACTTTACAATGGGCTGTCTGGCTTTTGAATCAAACAGAAAGACTAACAGATGTCAGTGTAGGAAAAAGGATTCTGACCAAATTTAGTTTTAAAAGTAGAATAAAGTCCAATGAGCATTACGTTTTAAACCTAGCAACTGATAAGTATAATTCAAATGGTTAAGATATGAATTGTGTTTCATATGACTAACAGCAGTTACTAAATAACATATCTAAGAAAGTTACTATGATTATGAGTCGTTCTTGACTCTTTCTTGACTCTGCACCATGTCTAGTGGAGTAAGCAGATGTGCAGTGGAGTCAAGAAAGAGGCAGGAGGTTTCATGTGATATTGGCGATCTCAGAAGAAGCGATTTCTGTTAGAGCAGAGTGTACATCACTGAAAATCAATTTCAGTGATGTACACTCGATTCACAACAAACGGCACCAGGGACCTTTTTTTCATGTGAGCTGCACCCCTACTAAAGGATTCTCAACTCCAGAGGGTGCATGTCGGGGTACAAATATGAGAAAAAAAATGGCCTGGCACAACAAAATGAACGTGCACCTAGAAGCGAACACAGCACCCTCACAACCCTAGCATGCCACCCACCCACCACACCACAGGGCCAGCTCAGCAGCCCACTACTGCACTACACCTCACAAACTCTCCTTCCCCTTCCGCACGTCACATGGCATGCTCGCTCCCCCCCACGCATGTACATATAGTGACATCCTGTTGCTATATTTGTGGATCCCCCATCTGGTTGCCCTCCCTGTTTGTTAGCCCTGTGGACAGATGCCAATTGAGTCATCCTTTTGAAAGCACTCAGTCATGATCACCATTGTCACGGGCTACTGGCAGGGTGGCTTTTCAGAGCCTCTACTAGGCCTCATAATCTGAAATCCTCTAATTTAAAGTCAAAATCTCATTGGGATGCAGAGTGTGACCAGCATTTCATTAGATGTATGAGG
This sequence comes from Neoceratodus forsteri, assembly GCA_016271365.2. Taxonomy (NCBI): domain Eukaryota; kingdom Metazoa; phylum Chordata; order Ceratodontiformes; family Ceratodontidae; genus Neoceratodus; species Neoceratodus forsteri. The sequence continues at coordinate 20,300,681 of JADMNL010000025.1, forward strand.
AATACCAATTAAAGAAATTCATAGTATGGATCTCTGGGCATTTGATGAAGTATTTTGTAACCAGGTCCTGAAGCGGCTGTTGTCCTGGAATAAATTATTTCTGTTTCTCGACAATTTTTCAGGAGTAGTCCTGAAACATTAAGATACAAACATCTTTCCACTTGCAACAGTTCTTTCTCTCTGGTTGCATATAACATTCCTTCCTTCCTTTATGGAAATGTTTTACACAAAATTGGCAATTACAGGCCTTGGTCTGTTTCTAGTTTACAGTTAGGATACCATTGTTCTGTAGGCTTTCTCAATTTCAATGGGTCCAACATTTTCAAGTTTAAGAGGCAGAGAAAGCCCATTGCAAATCAAAGAATATTCAGTATTTCCCATATTCAAAGGCACAAGACTGAAGCTGAGTGGCTTTACAGCCCTGGTAACTGCATTGGAATCTTTTAAACCACAGCATGAAGTAGCTTATTCAGTATAATTGGAGGACTTAGGATGCTCACATAATTTATATGAATAAGGGGGTTAGAATGGAGAAGTGCACTTCACTCACACTGTACCCCCCTAGGCAAAATTAATTCACTGGCTTTCAGTAGCATGAGCTCTAAACTCTGACTGTGACTTTTTAGTTTGGCTATGTTGTTGGCTTCAGCCTCCTACACCCCCCTCCCATTTTTTTCTAAAGGAGTGTGTGGGGTACAGCCCGCAATATGAACAAATATAATGAAACAAAGTTTGTTCACTTTCCCCCTCTTCCTGCGCCACCCATGTCTCTATCTGCATTACGGTAACTTGGAGTTCTAAACTTGCTGTTGGAGCAGGACAGTTCAGCTTAAAAAGTCAAAATTGATCTTTAGAGTCCAGCATAGTGGTGCTGGGAGTACAGTGTTGTGTTAACATTCAGAAGACCTTGGTTCACATATCAAACCTAACTCATTATGATAAGTATTATATGGAAGGCTCCTAGACTCCTCGCACAATAACCCATGACAGAGGATGTTGTAAGGCTGGTGAACTGGTATATTTTTCCTATTCTTGTGGAGCAGTAAACTTATGGATCATAACATTTTGCTACACTTTGTGTCTGCTTCTGCAGTTTGATGTATCATTACGGTGTCTAGTGGTGAGCAGAGCTGATGTTTTTAAAATTGGCCTACTCCTCCACATACTGCCAATCTGGATAGTATTTTACCTTAAAAATACCTACACTAGATAACGAAACATCCCTGTAGTCAATGGGAGATTTGACATATTAGTCAAACCTCTTTGTCTGGACTCTCCCACACTTCACGTTCCAACAGACTGTGGTAATACTTTGTTGTTTGATTATACCCTTGGAGGGCCAAACACTGCATTTATGATACTGTTCAAAAGTTTGGGTAGAGGGATTTACAAGTTTTCTAAATTGGATGCAACATTAGCTAAAGGCTGCTGTTAGAAGGTCAAATAAAATAAAAAGGTATATAAAAACTACATTATAGGTTTTTAGACACTAGACTGTGAGTCTTTAAATTTGTTCATTTTGATTGTTTATTTAAATGATAGAGGTAAGGGTCTCGGAAGCTTATCTCAGAATAGCATTCATATAATGCAAATATCTATCTTGATGTAATTTTCATTAAACTAATAATAGTAATGATATAGTTGCTGTTACAAGTTAACATGTTTCTTTGTATATGTGGGTGTGTATGCATATATATATGTATATATAAATTTATCTGTGTGTGTGTATATATATATATGTGTGTGTGTGTGTGTGTGTGTGTGTGTGTGTATATATATATATATATGATCTAGTTATATATTGTTTATGATGCTGTTTTGTTTAAAACAGTTGTTACAAGAGTAGTAGTCTCATACAGCAGTAGCTGATTTAAGAAAGTTTTTTGTTTTAGATCAGACCTGTGGCCACATTGGATTTTTACAATCCAGTGGTTAGCAACCTTTTAGCCTTAGGGCATGTTGGTGAGGTTGAAGATTGGTTACTACATTACTATCAAATACACAAAGTCAAAAATTGCTTTCTACTGACAAGAAGGACACTCTCCTACTTTCTGCTTTTTGGTGTTTTTGATACGAAATATTAGGCAGTGAGAGATATTTCTTTTTTGGCCTGGTACAGATTTTTAAACAATAAAGATACCTAACTCTGATAGGAATTAGAAGGTGTATAAAAGAGATGTGAGCTTTGGGACCTGTAATGTTAAAGACCGAGATACTCCAATAAAAGAAAAAAAATACTTAGTTATCTACCAGAAAGAGAAGGTAGACATAGCCCATTACAAGAAACACATTTATTGGTGGACAAAGTGGAGAAATTAGTAAGATCTTGGGTAGCTCAGGTTGAGTTTAGTGAATTTAACACAAAAAAAGGGTACAGCAGTCCTGCTAAGAAGAGGCTTGAATTTTACCAAAACAGCACATTATGCAGACCCAGAGAGAAGATTTCAGATCTTGACGGGGGTCTTAGAGGGGAAGGAACTTGTCATCTGCAAAATAAATGCCCCAAATTCAGGACAAGCTGATTTCTATAGGGACATTAATGTTAGATTAAGCACTATGGGGGTTGAGCATATCATTATAGGGGGACTTTAATGAAACTTTAGATACTATTTTGGACAGAAGTGGAAGCCCATCAAACATCAAGATCACAGGTGCACAGAGGGATTTACACTCACTGATTAAGGACCTGGGCATAGTAGACTTTTGGAGACTATTGAATCCTCAAGGAAGGGATTATACTTTTTACTCGCATAGGCATGGTTCTTTTAGTAGGATAGACATGATTTTAGTCTCCAAGATGCTCGTGCCAGATTTAATGTCAACCAAAATTGGGGATCTTGTCTTGTCAGACCATGCCCTTTCAAAGACAGTTTTAGCCATAGGGGAGAGAAGTAAATCGTCCAGATGGAGATTCAATACATTACTAGTCCAGGAACCAGATTTTAAAGAATGGGTAAATCAAGAGGTTGCAGAATTGTTTAAGATTAACGATAATGGTGAAGTAGGACTCAACTGCTTATGAGATACATTCAAGGCTTTTATTAGAGGTAGAATTATCAGTTTGTCAGTCACCAAGAAAAAAAAACTTCAAAAGACCTCTTGGAGAAAGAAAATATTTTAGCAACCTTGGAACAACAATTTAAGAAGGACCCTCAAAACAAAAAATACCTCTTGCATCAGATAACCCTGTTGAAATATGAAATCAATAAGATTCTTTCTATCAAAGCAGAGTATGCCCTTTTAGAATCAAATTATCTTACTGGGAGGCAGGGGAAAAGGCAAAGAAACTTTTGGCCCACATGCTTAAAAAAAGATCAACCCAGAATAACATAATAAGTATCAAGAACTCAAAGAATCAGTTACTAGCAACAAACAGTAAAATCTCTAGAGAATTTGAAGAATTTTACACTCAGCTATACAAGAGTAAAGTAAGCTGTGGGACAAATGAGATTCAAGAATTCCTATCCTCAGTCTGTCTCCCCAAATTGCCTGACTCAGATAGAGATATATTAGATAAACCCATTACTTGGGAGGAGTTCAATAAATTCATTAAAAATCTACCAGCAAACAAGACTCCAGGCTTGGATGGCCTTCCAGGAGAGTTCTACAAAATCCTAGGATCAGATAGTCAAAGATACTTGTTTCAAACAATCAAAGAGATATTTTCTATAGGGTCTCTACCAGACTCCGTGAGGCATGTCTATATCTCTTTAATCCCCAAGAAGGACAAGAACCCTCAAAATTGTGAAAGCTACAGGCCCATCTCACTTTTGAATGCTAATTACAAAGTTTTGGCAAAGACACTGACAAATAGGCTTAAATACCTTGTAGATAGGTTCCTGGGGGAAGTACAGGTAGGTTTTGTTTCCAATAGGAATGGTTATGAAAACATGAGAAGGCTGTTAGATTGTCAACACATAGTGGGCAAAGCCAAGGAGCCTGCAATAGCCGTAAACAACAAAAAAAACGAATAGTAGAAGCACTAGGATAAGTGTGGTGCTATTTTCTAGATAAACATAAAAATCAAGCAAAAAAGAGAAAGCACCCACACAGCAGTAACTGGAACTACACTTGCGTATTTGTAACAAAAATGCAGAATTTAATATAAATACAGATGTGCATACAAACACCCCACAGTGGTTTAAAAGACTAACGTTTCACCTGGAACACTGCCAGGTTTCATCAGAGTGAAAAAATGCTTATAGCAAGTGTCCTTAACTACACATATTAAAACACATATGTGACTTAATCAAACCAATCAATTTTTTGAATGATTCCTCTCACATCGTAATTAACCATTTTATTTCCAAACAGTTAAATGCTGAATATCAAATAGTACATACAATTAATTAATTTAATTACTTTGTACAGTTAAAATAACTATAAACTTGGTCATACCAGGGAATATCCACAAATTGCCTGGTGTCATATTTTCATAATATATAATATAGCTCCCCAAGGAAACACTGATACACTATGCTTATCAATGTTAAATCCTTTTTACAATGGTACTATAGTTAACTTATTTATGAGCCCAATGCAGTCATCTGGAATGGCCAGGCACTTTATATAGGTTCACAGCAACAGAAGGCTCAATTTTGTACTGATACAAACCAGACACAAAGAGTACATCAGCATCTATACTTTTTTAAGAAGACTAAAGATCAGTTGTCTCATTTAACCCCTTTTGGGAACATGCTTCTAAATTAAAAATCCAGAAGCTTTCTCTTTGCCCTATTTTCTTGTTCAGGTCACCACCTCTGGGTCCCAAGCTAACCAATTCTAAACCCAAAAAGTTAAAGTAATGTTTTTGTGGACTATGTGCTTGTAAATGTTTCACTATAGCATAACTACAATCACATTTTTCAACTGCTCTTACATGCTCGCCCACTCTGATCTTAAACTTACGTATAGTATGCCCCACATAATAGGCCCCACAATCACATGACAACATGTAAACTACATCTTTAATATTACATGTGATCATATCATTAATTTCAATAATTTTCCCTGTAACAGGATATGTAAAGTTCTTACAATTACGTACATATCTACAATATGAACAGTTACCACATTTAAATGTGCCCTTTGGTTTAGATGCTACTAGTGTCTGTTTCTTCTCCCCAATAGATGTCATATTGGAAACAACATAGTCCCTTATGTTTTACATTTCCAAAAATTATTTTTGGTCAATTTTACTAATCTCCTCTAATTTTGGTTCAAGTTCCAAAATAGGGCAATTTTTCAATGACCTGTCTCACTTCCCTAGTTCTTTTGGAAAAATTGGTTACAAATGGGCATTCTGGGTTCTCTTTTTCATGTTTTGTTTTTATACTGCAATACACTTTCCCCAGGACAGTCTCCACATACAACCAGGGGCCAGACGTAGCCAGCAGCAATGCCACATCAGATTTCAAATGTGCCACCCAAAGAGGAGGACAAGGAGGGGGCAGTGTGAAAAGAAACAGAACAACTTTTAATTTTGACACTATGATTGAATTGAACTTTTGTTCCCCAAGTAAAACAATATCTTTTGACATTTTTCTAGAAATAATCCTGTGTCTGATTTTGATAGCAGCAACATGACAGGTTACATCTGTCAAACCTCATGACACATAGTTAAACTGAGTGGAGTTGTAACACTACAGCATGAACCAGGGCTGTGACATTATCACATGATCAACTGAAATAGGGCTGCACTTCTCACTGCTTCACTGGCTCCCGATCAACCACTGAAGTAACTAAGAGAAAAATTCAAATAGAAAGACATGCACAACAAGTAGATAGTATATAGATAAATAGCTAGAGACTGAGAGAGAGAGAGAGAGAAGAGAGACAGGAGACAGAGACAGACAGAGAGAGCAGGAGATTGTCAGCTCACTGCTTCAGCTGCAGTCAGTAGCACAACTTCCAGCTGTGGCATCAGCATTCAAGAATGTCCTGCTGTCTTCATACTGAGAATGTGGGTGAACGGCTCCTCTTGCTAAGCTGGGCACCCTGGATTTTGGGGTGCCCAGAAAAGGTATTTCTAGCCATTTTTCTTGTTTTCTAAACAGACTCTATCGAAACATGTTCCAGTAAGCTAGGTTCTGGTATTTGTTTTTTTTTAATAACAGCATTTTTATGTATTTTCGATGTGTTTTAGTTCAAGGGCAAAAAGCAAGATGGCAGCTCTCACAGCACCAAGAACATTTTTGACTCTGTGAGACAGAAGTGGTGAGAAACCGGGGAGATCACATGATGCAGAGCACTAGGTAGCTGCCTTTCCCTAGAGCTCTGACCGCCCGACCTTCTTGTAACATTTTAAAAGTGTTTTTTCAATTCTTTGTATAGCTCCACTACTTAGTCGGACTTCAGAGAGAAGAGATACTGTACGCTGGTTTGCCATGTCTGATGGAAGTTGAAATGAAGAAGGCTTTATCCAAGCACACCCCACCTGCTTCCCCAGAGAAGGCCTCAAAAAAATCCAAGGCCTCGGCTGTTCAACAGGCCCAGTCCTTGACTGCAGGTGCTGCCGACACGGAGCCGCTCACCTTAGCCAGATTCCTGGAGGAATTTCAACCTTTTAAGGTTGAAATGAAAGAATTAGCAGGGGAAATCAAAAGCCTAACGCATGCCCTGGAAGATATATCGCAATGAACGTCTGACAATGAGACCCGTATTCGGTCTCTGGAAGGAACGAAAGGTTGGAACCAGATTTAGTAGCCATGAGGCAACGAATTGCCAAACTCGAAGTTAAGATTGAAGACTTAGAGGGTCATAGCTGCCACAATAATGCGGTTATTATTGGCCTGCCAGAGAAAGAGAAAGGGGGCGACCCCATTAAGTTCGCACAGAAGTTTGTAGAAAAGATAGCGGGCCCCTCACCATTTGGGCATGTTTACACAATAGAGAGAGCCCACCAGGCCTTGAGAGCCTTAACCCCTCAGGGAGCCCCCCCCCCGGGTACCTTCATTCTCTGTTTCTTAAATTACTAGGAGCACCAGTATTTCCTCCTGAAAGTTAAGGACATTAAGGAGTTGCAGTGGGAAGGGGCAAAATTGTGAGTTGTTCAAAATCTGCCACTATCGGTACGGCAAAAAGAATATCTTACCACCCGATTGTCAAGAAGTTAATTGCTGCGGGTATCAAGTTTAAAATGGGTTACCCTGCTAGATTTCAAGTGTTGGTGGCAGGATCCTGGTGGCTATGAGAACTCCGAAGCAGCGTTGGATGCTCTCAAAGTGGCACTCCAGGACCTATTTAAAAATTCCTGAAGCTGTTAAACAGGCGACTTTTAATGTGTGTCAGTGCGGTTAAATTAAGCCTGTTTCAGCGTGGGGTTTAAATGCGCTTTTTAAAAAGGGGTTTTGTGAAGAGACTAGCATTTTACAGAAAATAGATGGGATGCTCAGACGTTTTTATTTTCTGCCTACTTTTCGGGCCCCCTTCTTTGTTATGGTCACTGCTCTCCCGATTGCTACCTGTCATCTAGGTGATGGACGCAAAGGGGTCTTGTATAAGTCTGTTCCTGCTTCTCAAACTTGAAGCTGTGCTGGCTCTAGGAATTTTTAGAAGTCTGGCTGTGGATCCTGGATAAAGCGGTCCCTGAGTTTTAAGATTCCTGTTTGCTGCTGTTGGTAGCTATCACAAGATACTACCACTAGAGGGAGCCAGAGACTGTTCATTACTGGTTTATGAACGCTTCAGCATAATCTCAGCCAGCTCAGTGATGTTAGTGACTGAGTAGGCAGTACGAGGAAAATTTTCAGGCCATATTTCTATTCACTAAGTGGGGTGACTCAGAATTCTTACTAAGGAGTGTTGCATAATTTCTGATGCCTGTTTTGGGGGGATTGGTTTACTCTGAAGTATTTAAAGGGAATTGGGTTAATGTACTGCTAATGTTGGGTTTAAAATTTCAGATAAGTTGACGATGGGGGTAAAGTACAAATATTAGTCTTGGTAAGCCTGTGGAAGAGGGCTTAAATAGTGGCCTTGGTAATGACTACTTCTTTGTTGCTTTTATTAATCCTTTACATTGTTCACAATTCCTAGCTAGTTGTTATTTCATGTAGAATACCTTTTCTCTTTTAGATGGTTCAAGAATAACAAAGTCTATTATTCTGTATGATACATTACACTATATATATGGTTTGCGGAGGTTGGGCAGAAGGGGAGGAGGTGGTAATATCGGGTGGACTGCAGTCATGGTCATTGGTAGATCGGGAAGGATATGGGTGGAAGGGAGAAAGGGTTTGGGGTATTTCATTGTTTTGGTATGGGGAGGTTTGGGTTTAAGGATTACTGGAATAAGAAGGGGTGGATGGGAGTGTGGGATGTCAGCACACACATAAGGCCTGGAAAAGAAAGGTGGGTCTGGTTACAAGGATGTAAGTTATTTTAGAGGTAAGAGACGGTTAAATAATGGCTAGGGATATTAAATTTGTTAGCTGGAATGTTAAAGGAACTCATCATAAGTCAAGCAATACAAGATTCTAAAGCATTTAGACTATGTGAAAGCGGATATAATGTTTATTCAAGAGACACATTTACTTAATAATGAGATTAATCACTTGAGGAGGTTACAGGTTGGTCAGGTGTTTGCCTCAGAAGGCAACACTCAGAGCAGAGGAGTGCTGGTGATGATTCGTAGGTCAGTTCCATTCAAACCAGTTCAAATACTCCAAGATACTTTAAGGAGATACATTTTATAAGGGCAACTGTGCACACTCTGGAGATTGTGTTTGGGGTTGATTTATGGCCCTAATGTTGACACCCCAAGTTTTGTGCAGATTATGAAATACTCCACCATTTCTCAATTTGCCCATCATTATAGGAGGATTTAAATTTGAGTACTGGATCCGACTGCAAGATAGGTCTGGGTCTACTAGGAGGGACTATCTCCGCCCAAAAGAGCAGTGAGAGAATTGTTAGATCAAATAGGCCTTTGTGATGTGGAGCATCCTCCACCCGAATGGCTGGAATTCACTTTCACCTCTCAGGTGCATGGTACCAGGTCCAGGATCGAATTATGTCTTGCTTTGAACACTCTCATATCAGGTGTACTGGATCGAGTATAGTTCCTGGGTCACCTTCTGATCATTCTTTAGTTACATGTTTGATTTCCTTTCCTTCTCTTCCTAAATTAGGGGCAGATGGAAAATTAATAATCAGTTGTTAAAAGATCGAAGGTGGTTGAGTTTATTTCTTCCCAGATAATGGAATTTATCTCCCTCAATCATAACTCCACCAGCCAACCTGATATGGAGGGTGCACTCAAGGCTTATTTACGAGGCACCCTTATAGGGCTGGCCTCCCGGAGAAAGCAAGAGAGACAGAAATGGATTGCCAAATTACTTGCTCAGATTCGAGAGAAGGAGATTGGGCTCTCTTCTTCCTCATCAGAGGAGTATAGGCAGGAGTTAACTCAGTTGGGAATCATACCTTAATATGTTAGGCGAACAGGCTGGTGGGCAATCATTAAAACAGGGCTGTGTATTCCGATCAAGGGAGAAAGCTGGCTGCATGTTGGTTAAGCATGTAAAGCAACTGAATATCACCAGACTAGTGGTGGCTATCCGCTCATTGGAGGATGGATCCATTAAAACATCTCCTAAGGATATTGTGGGGAATTTAGAAATTATTTTGAAGAGCTATATGGAGCCATGAGTGATCCACCATCAGAGGAGAAGATGGTGCTATTTAGGAGCATTGAATTTGCCTTTCCTGATGGTGTTTCTCAGACTAAGCTGATTGTGCCAATTACAGAGGGTGAAATACACCAGGTGATTAAGTTCCTCCCTTCCGATAAAACACCAGGCCCAGATGGATTCTCTGCTAATTTTTACAAAGTTTTTTCTAAAGAGCTAGTCCCTTCATTGTTGAGATTGTTTCAATGTACTTTAAGTAGGTCTGCTACAGATGTCTCATTGTTTGAGGACCTAATTGTACTCTTGCCCAAACCAGATAAACCCCTTGACTCTGTGTCTAGTTATAGACCCATTTAGCTTCTCAATCATGATATTAAAAATTCTTACTGAAATTATTGCAGATCGGGTCAGTGAAGTTCTTCCCGAATTAATTGGGGTTGAACAGGTGGGATTTATGAGGAAGTCTTCAGTGGACCATTTCATGGACTCTGGGGGCACATGTCTTCTCAGCCTCCAGGAGGCTGATCATACTATGGCATTGGTCTCACTGGCCTTGAGAAGGCCTTTGATAAGGTTCACTGGAAATATCTTTTATGGTGATGGAATCATTTGGTTTCCTCCAGGAATTCCACTCTTGGGTTGGTTCTATTTATAAGTTTCCCTCTGCAAGAATTGCCTCCAGCGGTATAATCTCAGATCCCTTTAAATTGTTTGTGGGCACCAGACAAGGTTGTCCACTGTCCCTGCTCCTTTTTAATTTATATCTAGAACCCTTATCAGGTGGATTATGCAAGCACATGAGGTTCAGGGTATTCAGGTGTGGAGGCATACCACTAAATTACTAGCGTATGCTGCTGACTTACTGCTTCAGATTTCCTATCCGTTCTCCTCTATTTCTGCCCTATTAGATATTATCCAGGGATTCAGTGATGTCACCAATTATAAGCTCAATATTGGGAAAACTGTGGTATTTACCTTGAATCACAAAACTTTTAAACATGAGATCACCCCTTTCGGGTTAGCTTGGAGTGCAGATGCAATAAAATATTTAGGGCTCACTCTAACGAGATCCCCTGTTCGTATGTTTCAGATAAACCTAGATTCCTTATTGCATGGGATTGAGGCTGATCTCAAAAGATGGGCCTTGCTTCCATTATCAATGTGGGGAAAAGTCAATTTAGTTAAAATGAACATATTTCCCCGCTTGTTCTACCCTATAGGTATGTTAAATGCTTGGCTTCCTTTAAAATGGCTTAGGAAAGTCCATGGTATAATTGCTGGATTCATTTGGAATTATAAGAAACCCAGACTGGCTTACCATAAATTAGTTGCTCCCAAACTGATTGGGGGCCTGAGACTCCCTCATATAGGGCTGTATTACTGGGCCAGTCATGCCAACAAATATCTTAGGTGGTTAACACCGATTGATTCCCAGGAACATAGTAATTATGTCCCTTTTTGGTTAAAGGTAGAGATATCTTGTGTACTAGAGCTAGGATTAGCACCTAGGGCCCTGATGTATTGTACTCCAAACTCTCTGCCCATGTCTCTTCAGAATTCCCCCATTGAGATATCCATCTGAGCTCATTCGCAGCTATGCACCTTTTTAAAATACAGTCATAATAAGGATCCATCACAGCCATTAAAAGGTAATCTCAACTTTCAATTGGATGGTAGACCCATTTGGGGTAGTTGGCTTCCACAGTTAGGGGAGGGCCTGGTTAGGGATTTAATATCGGCAGAAGGGCGATGGTTAACATCAGCTGATATTTTGAATAAATTTCAAATTCCACATGCTGATGTATTTAAAGTGTTTCAACTTCGGCATTTGTTGGTTAAAAAAATGGGCACAATTTCTCTTATTGCTTCTGTTCCAGATTTTTGTTGTGAGATAGGGCCATTAGCAGGAAAGGCTCATGCTGTTTCCGGTATATATAGGGCGCTTCTTAGCTGGGTACATTCCCTAAATCTTGCACTGGTGAATTACTGGTCTTCATATTTTCTGGATTATGAACTGGACTGGGCATGTATCTGGAGTACATGCCATAAATTCCTGTCGCAAGACAGGCTTAGATTAATGCAATTCAAATTATTGCACAATATCTACTACTCCCCCTTAAAGCTGGCTAAGTTAGGTATGGTGTCCTCCTCTATTTGCTACAGATGCCAGCAGGGTAGTGGGGACCTGCTCCACATTTTTTGGAATTGTCCCAAAGTGGCTCCACTCTGGTCCAGGATTAGGCAAAACTTGGATCCTCTGTTGGGGCTGGAGGATCTGTTTACAGCAGAGATATGTGTGTTAGGGGATGTCTCTATTATTTTGGCACGAAATAGGAAATACCATATTTGCCTGATATCCACCTCTGTTAAAAAAGTGATATTAAGGCACTGGAAAGATACTTCAGAAATTACTTATGGCGAGTGGTTACAAGAGTTACTTGCTAATCTTAGAACCAAAAGGGTTATTGCTAGTCTTCAGAATAAGTTACCTAGGTTTAACCGGATCTGGGGTCCTTTATATACGCTGTATTCGTTACCAGTTAAGGAGGAATATCTCAAGTGTTATTTTATAGGACGAGAATATGCGTGCTGTGTGGGATTTTGGGGGAAGAGGTGTGGGGGGCGAGGGGGACTTGGGGGATGAATACATCCGGAGTTATGTCATCTTTAAGTTCTGATGTAGCTTTTGCTTTGTATCTTACTTGATGGATGTATTCTTATTGTTTAAAACTTTAATAAAATTTGAATGGAAAAAAAGAAGTGGTGAGAAACCAAAATGCTCTTGCAACACAGAATGTTTGGTGTCCTATCAGAAAGTTATCCCAAAACCTTACTGGGTATGCTCAGAACAGGAAAAACACTTTAAACCCTTATAACTCTGGAATTGTTTAATGTTTTTTCAAGAAGCCTTCCAAATGCACTACCTTGGCACAGCATGCTTCTACCTTGAAAGTTTTGGGAAAAATCAGTTCCATGTAGGCTGTTCATGAGATCAAACCCAAAACCCATGTTAAGTACAGCAAAAAAAAAAAAGATGTCTACAGGAAAATTACATATCGGATCTCAGAAACCACCCAAGTTGCCATCACGAAACCTTTCAGATATTTAGACCATACCTGGTAGATAACACATGCAAAATTTCAGCTAATTTCATTAAATGCTGCCAATGGTGCTAAGATGCAAATATAGGAGTTTAACATTGAACACCCTATGCAACCTTAACCGTAGGGGCACTATTGCATCCCTATAATATACTGTGTGAATATTAACAATATACATTTTTTATAGTATAAAATCAGCATCTGTTAAAAAATAATAGCATAGTAGATGTACTTACTCAGTTTTATATGTATTCCTTGGTGAATTCAGTCAGCATCTTGGGGGGAAAAAGGTTCAACAATAATGTAACAGTTCAAAAAAAGCCATACAAACTAAAAGCTGCAACACAATAGAACAGGCAGCAACAGGAATAAACTTTGTACAAACGAGTCTCATCAGTTTCTAATCAGATGACGAATCAGAGTCCTTGATTACCAGTGATTGCTTTTTGAAATGGAGAGACTTAATAGTGACACATGCTTGTGCTGTCAGTTTGCTGTTGTACCATCGATCTGACATCACATCGATGGTACGATAACTACATGACATCAGAACAATGGTACAACAAGTTTTCGACTGTTGCTGAATTACATTAACAAAAGATGCTGATCATATACTACAAAGTCACACAATATTAATGAATCAGAGAGGCAGGCAGACAAAACATAAATAAAAAAAAAATGAAAAGGAAGTATGTCCAGCACAGGACAAAGTCTCTAATTTGTTCCACAGGTAAGCTCCCTTTGATTTGATCATTGAGACACTTATGTTTGCATGCAGATGTCCCTTTGAAATGACGAGTTAGATTAAAGGTTGTACAAGTATCGCTTTTTCTGATCTTCCATGATCCAGTGGCCCAGACATTCAAACTGTGCCCAAAAAGTGCGCAATAGCAGGAGCAAGTGCAAGTCCATTGCGCCCATGTGCAGAGGCATGATATTCAAAAGTGAGCCCGCCAAACTCGCTTCACAACGACTGAATATCACACCACCTGTGCCATAGCGCAACTAGGGAGGGAAGCTGAGTAGATCTGATGCGCCATAGCGCAACAAGTGATGTGCAGCTGAGCAGTCCAGAGGCACCATAGCACAACCGGGGATGCCACCCAGCAGCAGGGCAATGCAACTGCATGACCAGGGAGGTAGGGGCCCACCACCCATGCCACAGATGGGCACAGGAACACACAGCAGAACAGACATCGTCCCCCCACACCCCATGCACTGCACAACTGGAGGATGGCTGGAATAACCACCGGCCCATGGAGACAAGCAAACAACCCACAGCTGGGCCATGGTGCCCCATCACACCCCCAGCAAGCTGTGACTGGCACACAAGGAGGGCTGACCACCCCATGCCACACCATCCCCCCAATGCAGAGCACACCCTGCACCATGACCCCTAGACACCCTGCCCAGGAGCGGCAACCACCACTGCAGGAAACCCCATGCATGCCACCACCCCCACTGTGACACTGCAACCCTGTGCACCACAGAACCATGCAAGGCAGCCCCACCACGAGCACACAACAGTGGGTGGCAGCACACAGTGATGCAACAACAGCATACACAGTGCCACCATGCACAGTCCCCCCGAGGTACTGCTGAGAGACCAACCATGCATCGGCACATGAGGTACCCCACGTGGGACAGGGCTTGCCCTGGACACCACCACCAGTGGTACAGCACCCTGCACAGTATCCCAATGACACAGCCTGACCCAGCACTGGCCACAACAGCCAGCACAGACACCCATAGGGGTGTGTGAAGCTTACACCACACCGATGCCACACAGTGCATGGACAGACACCCACCCATACCCAAGTGTACAACAACACAGGGACGCAGTGGTGGGGCAACAAAGCCCCCGGGGTGGGCCCATGTAAACTGTGTACACACAACCTGCAGTCCTCCATGGCACTGGAGTGCCAGCCACCTTGAGCAAGCACTGTGGACCTGTACGCCACCGGCATTTTCCCGGAGCACAAGTCACAGACAGTGGTGCACATCCCCTGCAACACACACAAGGCACAGCATGGAGGTGGGACAACAACTGTGGAGGCCACAGTGTCACCCAAGGCAGACATGCACCACATCAGTGACAGGAGGCAACCCAGCAGTGTGACAGGTACAGTGGCTGCCCTGCATGGACTGCCACCACTGACATGCCAGCGGACCATGCAGGTCACACACATGTATGGGTGTCAGCTGCATAGGCCATGGACGGACAGATAGGGGCACCATGGACACAGAGCATGTACCATGGACCACTGCACACAGTCATCCAGTGCACAGGGCACAACACACACACCACAGACACTGACTGATAGCTACCCCCACACCATAGTCACCTCCACATGGACACACACACATAACCATGACTGAACCACCCCTGACACCATGCATACCACTGCAGCTGAGCACCTATAGCCCGCTGCAAATCAGAGACCACCACAGTATTCATATCAAAATAACTGTATTGAAACAACATATAAAAATTTACTATTTACAAAATATATACAAGGTGGGGGGGAGGGCCACAAACAAGGTGGGGGTGGGTAAGAGGTAGGGGTGGACAAATGGGACAGGAAAGGAGGGGTGTGAGGGTGGGTCCAGTGGGGTAGGGGATATCAGGGGCAGAGGGACTTCTATCGGGAGCGCCACTCCCTGCTCTGGCTCCGCCGCTGTCTGTGCCTCTGCAGGACCCCGGTCTCATCGATCCTGTGGAGGATGTCAAGTGACGCCCTTGCCACCTGCAGGATCTCCCGAAGTGCCTCCCTTAATGTCTCAGAACTGGCGTGTACCTAGGACAAGGGAGCACAGTCAATAGGTGTGAATGCACAGCTCCATAAAGCCCGCCCACTGTGCATGGCATATGGCCATGGGACATACCTCTGTGATGGTGTGTGACCACCCACAGTGATCACATCCTCATGCCCTGCCCACCCAGGTGCATACAGTCATGCGGAACACTGCACACACCCACTGGCCATGTCATGCACAGCACCACCATGGCTGTTTAGTGACATGGCTATGTGGTGCAAAGGCAGTGGCACAGCCATGTACCCAGTGCACGCATGGACCACCAGCGACGCACTCCCAGACATGCATTGCCACTGGACAGTGTTGACTGTAACAAGTTGCGCGCATGGCAGTGGTGTCGATGGATGGTGGCCATGCCCTGATGCCCACCCTGTTACACAGCATGCAATAGTAATCATGGAGGTATGGCACTCACCATCATCGGGCCGGTCCCTTGGATGCTGTGGACCCTCACCCCACCTGGCTTCCCTCTCTTCTTCATTTTGCCGCAGCTAATGGGCCAGGTGCCATTCCTCCAGGCCTGTGGTGCAAACATGGAGAAAGGAACATCAGTACAATCCCGTAGCAAAGCCCCCTGCCACCAGGTATGTGCCTGCCTACCCAGCCAGACCTATCCACCCCACACCCTGATAACACCACCACAGCCAACCCCGGATGGTCTCTCCCCCATATGCTGGACACATACAACTGTGATACCCATATGCAAGATAAAAGTGTGTTGACGTAACACCTACCTGGCCGTGGCACTGTGCCCCTCCTGGCATGTGCCCGCAGGTGGGCTAGCAGCTCCAGCTCCCTCTGCCGCAGGTCCCCATACCTGTGGTGGCACTGCTCTGTGCTTCTCCCCCATCCAGTGGCCTCCTCAAGTGAGTGGCCACCTCCTCCCACACCTGGCTCCTGGACCTGTCCAGGGGTGCCTCCCCAAACAGGGGCCCATGGTGTGGCTCCACTATGGCCACTAGGTTGGCCAGCTCTATCTGAGACCACTGAGCAGCCCTCCTGCGTGCCATGCTCTCTGCTCGATCTGCAAATATGGCACTCTGCAGCGTGGTTCCCCACGTGCAGATGCTGCACTGCACAGCTGCCATTCCCATCACACTGTCACCAAGAGCAACGATAGTGGTGCACCCATGCCTGATGCATGGCACCTAGGGGCAAAGGTTGGGCCACAGGGTCAAGGATCTCTGGCGCTGCGGACACACACAGCGCCATTGGAACTCAATGTGTGTGTGCGATTGGCTGCCTGTGTGCTACCGCCAGTGCGGCCTACCGCGCTGTTGCCCCAGTGCGCCTATGATGGCCTCCAGTGCCACAGCACCATGTAGGTGACCATCGCTATAGCGCCACTGGCACAATGGTGGCTGTACCCTGCATTGCTTCCCGCACACAGCACATCAGTAGCACAGCAGACGCCGCCAGCAACCCGGCATGCGCAGTGAGGTGTGTACTTACGATGTCACAGAACTGCGCCATTGGCTCAGCACGTTCAACACAATTGCACAAAGTGCAACAGTACGATATCCAGCCATCATATGCAAATCATCTAATCAGCCATTCAATGGCACAGCACTGCAATTTACATCCACTTAAAGTTGCGCCTCGCCTCATTTGCATGGGTTGTGCTATAAAAGTGCGACATTGGGTTGCACTGGTCATAGTCAGTTACTGCAGTCTATTGGTGAGTTGCATGCTGTTTGGGAGTGTGAACTGTGGATTTAGGGACATGCTTGGGACTGCACAGTCACAGGTAACAACTGCTATTCTTACTGGCTAAACAATGACCGAGCAAGTTGGAGAGGAGGAACACAGTGGTGGAAGGAGGAGGGCCTAATTTTACCAAGGCCAAGACCAAAGCCCTGTTTAACGCCTACCTGGATCAGGGATACGCTTCTCAGCGGACAGCAGGGAACATTTCAAGCCTGTGCTGCTGCATGGGAGGAGGTGGCACATGCTGTGAACCTGCATGGCAGCCACCAGCGCCCATGCAGGAGTGCAAGAAAAGATGGGCACGGACAGGAGGAGGATAAAGGAGAAGGTGGCTGCCATCAGGGCAGCATGAGCTGCAACAGGTGGGGGACAGCCGGAGGTGGTACACCTGACCCCACAGAAGGAGAGGATTGCTGGAAGCATGCAGTAGTGCCATTGAGGGTGTTCTGGGTGGTGGCTTCCAGGACGGGTGGTGGCCCATCACTGCATGGTAAGTCATGGTCTGTCTATGGGGGCAGGGTAGGTCACATGCTTACTGCGACTTTGCTTTCCCTTACAGATCCTGAGCATCTGCATGGGTCAGCGGTGGTGGGCATGTCCACTGAGGACAGTCAGCTGGAGGTGGAGGAGGGACCATCCACCTAAACAGGTATACGTGGCTCAGTGTGACAGTGGGGCCGCCTGGCTGTCCACACTGATGTTGTTGTAACAGGTGCAGAGGAAGCCCTGCTTGTGTCCCAGCATGCCTGCATCCACAGATGCCAGCATGCTGTGACTGGGGCCGGTGCCGAGTCCGTCACCGATGATGATGTCGCTAACGGCATGGGCAGTGACACATGTGTGCCATGGAATGGCCACACAGCAGGACACATTGCGGCCATGGCTGTGGGTGGTGCTGCCATGGTGGCCTGCGTGTCAGCACAGTCCCAGCCTGTGCCTGTCAGCACCAGTGGGGCAGCACTGGTGTTTGTTCAGGACAGTGGGACTGTTGCGGCCACTGCAGCGGCACCACTGAGCCCTGGTGAGTGGCAGCCAGAGGGGCAGCATCAGCAGTCGGACAATGGGCTTGAGGGTGCAGGATCCAGCGGCAGCGTCTGTGCACCACCTGTGGACATGCCCAGACCTGGTCCTGGTGCGCAGCGCTCACACTCAAGGGGTGCTGAGCATCAGGGCCGCACACACCCTGAGGGACAGGATGCCGAGGAGGCAGATGACCTCTTGGAGGAGCACATCTGCCTACTGCAAGCATCAGTCCAGCAGCAGATGTGGCTTGCGACATCGGTGGATGCACTGCGTGCGGCTCTGGAGCGGGCAGATGAGCGTCGCAGCAGGGACACCGCTCTGATCCTGGCAGGGATGGACCGGTTGCGGGAGGATGTGACCGCTGCCATTGACAGGCATGCACAGGCATTCACTGCTGTCATGGCCACAATGGGCACACAGTCATGTGCCCATGCATCACAGACACCACGCAGTACACTGTCCACCCCCATTCCCAGCATCGTGCGACACCTTCCCTGTCGACACCGGGTTCAGCTGTGGGCATCCCGGCATGCCTGGCGCAGGCATGTTCAGTGTGCTGCAGACCCCGTGTGAGCACGGTCATGTTCACGCAGTGGAACCCCTGGGAGACCATCGGTGCCACCCCATGAGGCCAGTGGTCAGCCTGTCAGTGCTGGCAGGTCTTGGCAGGGCCGCCCATGCATCCGTGGTGGCCAGGGCACTGTGTTGCGTGACTGACCTGTCTCCCAATGTGGCTACTGTCTGGTGCTGTCCTGTGTGCATTGTGTCTTTCAGTGGGAAGTGCACGGGTGGGTACCCGGCCCTGCACGCGGACACACAGTCCATCTGCACACCCTCCCGGCTGCTGTCCGCAGTTACGTGTGCATGATGATACCTGCATTGTGCTGTACACCAATGTGCAATGGTGCTCAACATCTGACACACGCACATGGACAGGCAGTGGACTGTGGTCTGTGGACATGTGTGTGGCTGGGGTGGTGTTCTGGGTCGGTGTGCTCCTGCCCTTTGTGCAAGTTTGGTGCATTGTGTGTGTGCACGTGTGTATGTCCATCTGCGTGGCATGTTTGTCCTCACCCATCCCTGGTTGTGTGTGTGGTTCCATGCCCTGCCACTTCCCTTGATGGCATACACCCCTGGTGTGTGTCCATGCATGTCTGTGGGTTGTGCCTTAGCCACTGTTGGCTGCACATGGCCTCATGACTTACCTGGGTTGGCTGAAGTGCTCCTCTGTGATGGTGTCCCGGTGCAGCTGTGCCAGCCAGAGCAGTCAGGGGTCCCGTCAGCCAAGGGGGGGCTGCCCATCACCATCGTCACCGGCGTTCTCATCGTCCCCATTGCTGTCCCCTTCTTCAACCGGTATGGCTATCCCACATTCTGTGGCCATGTTGTGCAGGATACAACAGGCCAGGAATAGCCCACAGGCCTTTGAGGGGCTGTACTATAGGGCACCGCCGAGGTGTCCAGGCAACGGAAACATGCCTTCAGCATCCTGAAACCCACTGATGACATCACATGTGGTGGCGTAGCCTCATTGTATCATTGCTGCAATGGGGTCAGGCTGCCGGTAGGGTGTGAGCAGCCAGGGATGGAGTGGGTATCCACTGTCACCTGTGTGTAGAGGGTGGAGGTTAGTTTGGTGATCAGCATCGCCCTGCCCCGGCCATAGGCCACTACCCATGTCACCTCTGACCATGCCCCCCCAGGCCCTATGATCGTCCATGTGGTTTGCATACTCACCCACTAGGTGTCCAGTGGGGATCTCCCCACTCTCAAATCTGTGGCACAGTGCCAACTGGTGCCAGATGAAGGCATTGTGTGCTCCCCCAGGGTGCATGGCACAGACATTGATTATGCACCCCCTGGCATCACATACCACCTGGCAGTTGATGCTGGCATAGCCCTTGCGTTGATTGATGTGTGGCCCCTCAGGGCCAGGTGGAGTGTCTGTGTGTGGCCACATGGGTGCAGTCTATTGCCCCAGCTACCAGGCATATGTGCTACCCTGTGGAACTCCTGTATGTTTGCTGTGCACTCGCTGGTGTGCTGGGGAAATGGATGTACTCCGCAGCATGTGGCAGCAGTGCGCCCAGGAATTGGGTGATGTGGCATGACGTGGCCGACTGGGTTATGCCTGTGGTGTCCCCAGTTGGTCTCTGGAAGGTACCGTGGTGAGTAAGCACATGCAAGCTGTCAATTTTGTCTCCACTGACAGGGCATGGCTCCATCATGTGGGTGCCTGCATCACATCACTGCACAGCTCACAGAGCCGCCTCAGAATTGCCCGATTCAGGAGGTACCGGCCCACAATCTGGGTATCACTGTACAGCTCAAAGCTGGTGCAGGCTCAGTACTGCCTGTTGGGGGCATACCGCTGATGGGCCGTTCCATGGCCACGCCCCCCTGCTGCCCACCTTCTCACCCCCCTCATAACGGCCTCTATCTGGAAGGTGACGCTGGCCATGTACCTGGCTTGTGTTCACCCCCCTGGCAGCTGTTACTGTATTCCCCCCGCTGCCCTCACTGCTACTTCCCCTGCACCAGGAACACCTGCCTGTGGTGGCCTCTGTGCTGTGTGGCACATCCCCCTTCTGCACTGGCTGTGGCTCCCCACACCTTCCCTGTACCTCTGTGTTCAGGGTGCCCTTTCCCTGGCCTGCCCTGTGTGTCCCTCCTGCCCTGCCTGTGCGGCTAGAGTTTAGCATCATGTGCCTTCCCTGTAGCGTTCTTGTGCCTCTCCCTTGTTCCTTTTTATTTTGGCTCATTTCTGCTATGGTGCAACTTCCGCTTGCTCCTCTATTGCGCATAGCTTGTGTTGTTGAATATCGACCGTTTACTTATGCATGGTTCCTCCCTTCAGTTGTGCATGTCTTCATTATCATTGCGCTGTTGCTGCTCAGCATGATTTAGGGGCACAACTGCCTCTTGCTGAATATAGTAGAATGGCTCAATTTCGGTTATAGGTGCAGCCTATTGCACATGGCTCAACTCTTTTGAATATCTGGGCCAGTCTGTTTAACTGCATAATTAGTTCTGATTGTGCACTATCCAACAGTTCATCAGAAACTGTATTGATAGTATGTGCACAACCCTAATTAGAAGTTGATTAATTAGTGTTACCAGGTGCATTATGTTTGAATTGAGCTGTGATCTACAGTACTATATAGTTTACATAAAGATTGCTGTGAAAACAGCAAACTTATTGTTCTCTTGAAAACTGTAAAATACAGCTCTCGGTAACATGTTCAATGCAATGCATAGCTGATATTGATTCTGCAATATTGCATAACTCAAAAAAACTGTAACCTTTAGCTGCCATTCTATGTCTATATGTATTAAGTGTTTGTATTTGTATTTTTCTGATGCAGAGCTTTTGTAAATGAGTCCCTGACTCAAAGGTTGTAACCCTAAAGTCTGTTAACACATCCACCTCCCTATCTGTCGCTTTAACCATCCTGTGCTTGCCAAAGTTATTTAACCTCCACCACCACATGCCCTGATCTTCATTGAGAAGGAAACTGCTCTACAGTGTACCTTAGCTACCACCTTAACCTGAGGCTTACTCTAGTATTGCAGCTTGCAGTCTGCCAGGGTCCAGAGAACTCAAGGCTTCAAGGGGACCCCCCCAATTGGGTGCTCCATACCCCTGGGCCCAAAAAGAACTCGAGTGTACTTGGCGGATATATCGGTTCTATTATTACACATTGCTGATACATATAGTGTTTAAAATACTTATCTCTGTTGTTTGCAGCTTACTGTTCTTGAGGGGAATGGTACCCGGAAGTTACAGTGTTATGTATTTAATCACAATTGGATTCCTTTGACCTAAGCTGTTTTCACTTCGGAGTGGTGACACTCTAATGCTATCAAGTCTCCATCTCAAGTACCCCACTCATCAGGTAACAGGGGGACGGATTACTCAGACAGCCAACCAAGCTACTGGTCCACTTTGTGGGAAACCTTTCTCAGAACTGGGTAAAGGGAACACCTCCCTATTTCCTTTTTAGCATTGTACTAGAGGAGCCTGTACACGAGACATGAGCACCCATAATCACCTCATTACATATGCAGGGTGTTCACCTGGTATGCACCTCAATACCCTCAGCCTGGGGAAAAATGTATTATCTAACCCCTTTCTGAGAATCCACACAAGGATAAAACCTACTAAAGTCTTATTCTACCACCCCCCCTAACATGTACAGTCACACCATACTCCTTATTGGTGCATTACTTGATAGACCTACTCTCTTTCGGCACTTCAACTAACTCATCAAACATTGAAATGGATTTCATGGATCATAAGGGGGATCCAAACTCAGGTAAAGGGGAGAAAAATACTGGATCATCTTCAGAGGGAGGGGACATGGATTGCTTTTCTCCAGGAAACCCATCTCCCTGGAGCCGAAGCTGCCAAGATAAAAATGGGCTGGGTCTCACAGGTACAGTATTTAGCACCCAGTACAACTCCAAAAGCAGAGGAGTGGCTATTCTTATTTATAAAAGTGTAGCATTCCAAGCTGGTACCATCACCCCAGATCCAGAAGACAGATACCTCATTGTTCAAGAGGTCTTAGAGAATTGAGAAATAACACTTTGCAATGTATACGCCCCAAATTCAGGAGAAGCTTCCTTTTTTCAGGATCTAAGCCGCTTCTTTCCTGAAAAATCTAAAGATCCACAATTGATTGGGGGGATATGAACTCGGTTCTTAATTATTTCATGGACAGTAGGCTTGGGGGCCACAGGACCCCTCCTTATTGGCCCTCAAAGGCCTAATTCAGTAACTCAGACTTGCTGACATCTGCAGGTTGGTGCACCCGATGGGGAGGGATTGTTCTTTCTTTTCCTACCCACATCAATCCACCTCCTGCATAGATATGTGGCTAGTGCCCACTACCTGGGCCCCTAATTTCTCCAAAGCTTCAATTAGCACAGTGATTATTTCTGACCATGCCCCTGTGCAGTTTACCTGGCTCCCCTCAGGAGCTTTACTGGGCCCCATGGCTACATGGAGCTTTAATGTTTCCACACTTTGAGATGCTCGCTGTTGTACCAGCCTCCATGAAGACATTAAAATCTTCCTAGATGCTAACAAACCAGATGACGTAGCTGAAGCTACTCATTGGGATGCCTTTAAAGTATTCATCAGGAGGAGATGCTTTAGTTATACCTCACACAAAAAAAGGTCATGGGCCCAGGAGTTGGAAATTCACCTAACAAAGTTTAAAGATTTGGAAAACCAGTTTAGGGAGAACCTATCAGCTTCTAATGCCCGACTTGCAGAGATCATTGGTTTGCAGTATGCGGTGAACAAACACCTCCGGCCAAAAGACGGAATATGCTGTATTCCACCTACATTTAAACTTCTGGGAATCAGGTAAGAAACTTGATTGTCTTCTGGCCTATATACAAACATATGAATTTGCCAGCAGAAATAGGCCACATGGTCTATCAAATATGCTCAAGTGTGCTGCTAGCACCCTCACCTTGCAGCTGCCCTGCCTCCTCCCCTTCCCAATTACCCCCATCTCACCTTGTCCCATCCCCTTTTGAAGCTACCTACTGTCTTACAGGCTACCACCTCCTCTGGTAGAGCATTCCATTTTTCCCCGACCCTCTCCTCATTTCCGTCCTAAATCTTCTCCCCTCCAATCTAAGGCTGTGCCCTCTCACGTCCCTCCCCCTCCTCAGCCTGAGCATCCCTTCAATGTCTGCTTTGTTT
This sequence comes from Neoceratodus forsteri, assembly GCA_016271365.2. Taxonomy (NCBI): domain Eukaryota; kingdom Metazoa; phylum Chordata; order Ceratodontiformes; family Ceratodontidae; genus Neoceratodus; species Neoceratodus forsteri. Next base: position 20,324,680 of record JADMNL010000025.1, read on the forward strand.
ATCTCCTTTACGTACTTAAAGGTCTTAATCATATCTCCCAGACCCTTCTCTCCTCCAAAGTGTACATGTTCAGCTCTCTCAGCCTCCTCATATGGTCTGTCCTCCAATCCCTGGATCATCCTTGTTGCCCTCGTTGTACACCTTCCAATTTCACATTCTTCTTCAGATATGGGCACCATAATTGCTTACAGTACTCCAGGTGCAGCCTGACCAGTTCCCTGTGTAGAGAGGCAGGATCACCTCTCTGCTCCTGGAGGAGATCCTCTCATGATACAACCCAGCATCCTGTTGGCTTTTGCTGCTTCCCTCCTACATTGCTCTGTATGGTTCATCTTCCCATTACAACCACTCCTAGATCCTTCTCTTCCTCCTCCTCGGTGGAACTAAGCTGCACCTCTCCCAGCTGGTAACCGCTCCCTGGGTTCTTTGCTCTAAAGTGCAGGACTTTGCACTTTTTCACATTGAACTCCAACTGCCACACTTCCGACCACTCCACCCATTTGGTCAGGTTGTCCTGCAGCCCCTGCCAACCTGCTATATCGTCCACCACCACCCCCAATTTGGTATAGTCAGTGAATAGATTGTTCTTATTCCTGCGCTGTATGAGATGTCCACTGTGAATATTCCAAACAGCACTGGCCCCAGTACTTATCCCTGTGGCACCCCGCTCATCACAGTCCTTGAAGATGAGAGTCCCCTCCCACCACTACCCTCTGCTGTCTCCTGTAGCCAGTTCTCAGTCCATTTAACCATCTTAGTTCCCACCCCCACGTATCTCAACCTCCCTTCCAACTTCCCATGAGGCAGCAAATGGAACGCCTTACTGAAATCCAAGTACAGCATATGACATCCACCACATGACCCTTGTCCAATTCCCTCATGACCCAATTGTAATACTCAACTAGGTTCGTCTGGCAGGATTTTCAGAGACAAACCCATGTTGGTGACTGTCCCAGAGCCCATTGTCTTCCATAAAGGTCACCAGCCTTTCCTTAAGTATTGTCTCCATCAGCTTCCTCACGACAGAAGTTAAGCTTACCAGCCTGTAATTACCTGACTCATTCTTTGTTCCACATTTATGGATGGGTACCATGTGGGCCATCCTCCAGTTATGTGGTATGCACCCTGTGTCCAGGGAGGTATTGAATAGTTCCACCAGCAGTCCAGCAGGGATCCCGTCCATTTCCTTCAACACCCTGGGGTGTATGCTATCCAGTTCTGGGGCCTTATCCACCCTCAGAGCCCTTAACCCCTCAAGTACCCTGCCCTCAGTGCTCACCCTGTCCATTATCCCCTCTCCCCCTGCCCACCCTGCTCACCAGCTGCATTAACTGCCCTCCTTTCCCCCTTGTGAATACAAAAGTACTCATTCAGTGCTTCTGCCTGATCCACCCCTTTCTCTGCCCACCCCTCTTCCTTCCTGAGCCTCACTATCTGGTCCTTGCAGCTCTTTCTGTTCCGTATGCATCTGAAGAATTCCTTTTCCCCATCCCTGATGTCCAGCATCAGCCTCAATTCCCTGGAGGACTAATCTGCTCTGAATCCCCTGGTAACTTCCTTGGACCTCTTCACATACTCCTCCCTATCCTTCCCCTTCCCAGATTTCTTATATTTTTTGAACGCTGCTTTTTTAGCCCTCACCATTTCTAAGACCCCTCTACTTAACCAGCTCAGTTTTTTAGCCCTTCCCTTTTTGCTCTGCAGTCTGGTACATGTCTCAGTAGCCTCTGATATCCCCAATTTGATTTTTTCCCATTTCTGATTCACATCCCAGTGTGGCTATATTTCTTCCAGATGCCCCCTTAAGAGTTCATCCATCCTACCAAAGTCAGCCTGTTTGAAGTCCACCACCCTGGTCCCTGTACCCACTGCTTCTCTGCTCATATTAAGTGTGAACCACACCGAGTGGTGGCCACTCCCAGCCAGTGGATTCTCCACCCCCACCTCCCTTACAGCCTTCCCATAAGCCAGAACTAGATCCAGCATATTCACCAACCTAGTCAGCTCAGTGGGCAATACACTGGATCTATATGCTCAAAAAGAGGCAGAAGAGATCAAGAATCACTGTCATCAGGACAGACCGGGGAGACAAAACCTGCAAGAATGCCCAAATAATGATGCCTTTGAGAAATTTTACATTCCTCTTTATAAAATGAGCAAAATGTTTTCTGAACTGTGATTGGCTGACAGCCTCTTCAGCCGTGTCCTTATCAGGACATATCTTTACAACCGGCACTACTTGAGGTAACCAAAACAATGCAGACAATAAAATCAATGTGTGCCCGCTTTCTGCTGCCACTCCTCACCTAGCAGCATCCCACAGAGCTACAACAGCTGCAGTGGGAGAGTGGTGGCAGTGATACAGCAGTCAGAGACTGGTGGTACCGATACAGATAGCAGAGCAATCCTGTATGAACACTAAAGTGTTCAACGTTTAGAATACTTTCATTTACTCACTGCCAGTGTTCATAGCAGCTCAAGCTGTCTGTCCCGCTTCTAAAAAGCCTGCCGAGTAGAACCAAGTTCTCTGCCATCTCCGGATCCGATTCTCCCCCACTCCATCCTTTTCTTCAAATGGGAGCCACAACAACCCATAAATTTCTCTGTAACACTGCACCCCATTACTGTCACCAGAAACCTAAAAACAAGCTGCGTTTTCTTCAGCGACAGTTATGTTTTGAAAAGCGCAAACCCGGAAACCACAGTCCATGGCAGCTGCTGAGGGACTTGCTTACTCCCACTCAAGCCAGCTGTGCAGTGTAAAAAAACAACAACAAACAAACCAAGTTCAATAAAAGAGAGAAAGGGAAAAAAAAGACATAAACCAAAAGGAGACAAAAATGCTTGTTAAATGTGTGTGTGGGGAGTGGACAAGAAATATCACAGTAAATTAATCACAGAGACCCGATATAAAAACATGGTTGCTCCCACTGACTCTGAAACTGGGTGCAAAGTAAGAAATATTTACCAAAAAGTGATTCTGACTGTTTCTATGTATGGCTGGAGGGTGGAGTGAAGACTCAGACAGACAACAACACCCTGTAGAGACTTTTAATTCAAAATCACCATTCCAAGACAATGACAAGGACTACTTTTTCTTTTTTCTACTAATAGGGTTTTTTTTTTTAGTCTTCTAATCTACAACATATATGTGCATTTTTAATTAACTTTTTTACTGGGGGGCCCATTTTATAAGTGCAATAAGACACTCCGAGATGTGGGTTATTGCCTGATAAGAACACTTCCCAGGTGCTACAGGCTTATAACGCACCTGGGGCATGCTCTTATCAGGCGATAACCCACACCTCATTGTGTCTTATTGCTTGCATATTCCACACAAATAACCCCAAATGCAAAACAAACAGTTGGCTTCGTAGTCCCCTTACACCTACCCTCACTAGACCACAATAACCAGACCACAATGGACTGTCCTGTGAAGAGGGAAGAGGTCCTAAATGCATGAAGGAGTATACCTGCAGGGAAGGCACCTGAAGGAGACAGACTTTCAGCAGATTTCCTAAAAGCCTTTATAGGCATGCTACAGTGTCCACTCCAGGGGCATAGCTACAATGGTGCAGGGGGTGCAGTGGCACCCGGACCCATGAGGTTTGAGGGACCCAAAACATAATTTTGATGTTTATTCAAAACTGGGGTGGAGCCCTGTAACATCACCTTGCACCCAGGCCCTCTGGAATTTGCTACGCTACTGGTCCACTCTTAGCTGCTTTTCTGAGGCCTGTGATACTGGGATACTGCCTCAATCCATGCGCATTGTTTGTATCTCTGCTTCCCAAACCAGGTAAGGATCCTCCCTTTGAGGTAGTTAAAGACCCATCTCCTTGATCACAGCAGACTGTAAGGTCTTTGCCAGGTGTTGGCGACCAGACTGCAGGCGGTTATCCTGGATCTGATTCATAAGGATCAGGTGGACTTTGTTCCCAATCACAAAGCGCAGACAACACTAGATGCCTGCTGAACTTGATAGGACTCAGAAAGCCCTCACCCTCCCACCATCCTGCTCTTTCTGGATGCCAGAAAGGCACTGGACAGGGTGGAGTGGGACTACCTCTTCCAGTCCATGGAAAAATTCAACATAGGCCCCAATTTCAGGTGATGGATCTCTGTCCTTTACAAGGAATCTGCAGTGCAGGTAGTTACTAACAGCTCCATGTCACCACCCTTTCATTTGAGGAGAGGAACCAGGCAAAGATGCCCTCTGTCTCCATTGCTCTTTATTTTAGCTCTGGAACCTCTCCTATAAACCTCTAGGCAAGCTAAAGACATTAAAGGGGTACAGTGTGGAGGAGAGCACAAGCTACTGGCTCACGCAGATAACATTCTTCTGACCCTCACTGAGCCATACTGCTCAGTACCTGAGCTGCTGGATCTAATCTCCCAGTACAGTCAGCTATCTGGATATAAGCTGAACATAGCCAAATCTCAATGTATCGCATGTTCCCAGCTAATCTCTCAATATCCAAAGTATCCATTGGGACTTAGGCATGACACAGCTTGGGTGGAACATCTAGGGACAAAGTTTCACTGGAATATTAACCAGCTAGGTAAAATAAATATCTCCCTGCTGGTGGACTGCTGGTGGACTGCATTCCGAACTCAGTAGATGGGCCACTTCATCTGTCGCATTGGGGAGGGCCCAGACCTTCAAGATGTTGGCTGCAATGAAGATTCAGTATGCTGGATAACCTTCCCATGAAATTGGACCCCAAATCCTAAAATGGATTCAGACTAAAGTGCTGATCTTCTTCTGGGGTTCAGATTCACACCATATGAATTGGTCCAATCTTTGAATAGATTACAGGCAGACAGTTTTAAACTCCTGACTTCCAGCTCAGAATCTTAGCCCTCATCCTTAATCAGATTGCTCAAACCACTCGGTGGATCCCAGAAAGCAGAAGGCCCAGATGGGTAGATTGTGAAGCTGAAGCAGCTGGCGGACCCCTGGCTCATGTCCTACTATTTAGTAAACTTCCAAAGCTGACCTGCTTTCACCTGACTCTTGAGCACTCCAGTGTTGCTTGGTTGAAGTACTGTAAGACAAGCAACTGGAAGCCCTTATGGTCTAGATTCTTTCCTCTTTGGGCCAACCAGGCCCTACTAATAGGGGAACATCCAGTGAGGTTTAGGGATTAGGAGGAAGCCAGGATTCTGGCCCTAGAATATATAATTTAATGCCACCCTATATATCTTCATGACCTTCGCACAAATCAGGCAAAAATATATTATCTCGCAGCAAAACCACTGGCGTTACCTCCAGTTGAGGCATGTTCTGGGGCGATTCTAGGCACAGAACTGGCTATGCCCAGTTATAATCTCATTGAAAAACTCTTGAGGCCTGGGCCAGGGAAAGCAGCTCATAGTAGAGACATATACCAACACCTCCTAGCTCTGCAGCCTGACCCTCCATTAAAACCAAACTTCACTGGCCATAAGAGCTGGGCAGGAGCCAACACAGAAACAAGGGAGAAGTGCTGGCCTGAAGCCCATAAAGCCTCTAAAGACATAAAACACAGATTCACACAGCTGAAAATATTACAAAGATGGCATTGAATCCCTCAAAAACTGCATGAGTGTAGCCTACTCCCCAATGGGAATTGCTGGAGGTGTAACAACCCAGCTGCCTCCATCACCCACATCATTTGAGACTGCCAAACTTTGAAGCGATATTGCCAAAATGTACTGAAGGCCAGCAGCAATATTATCCCACAGGACATTGCCTTTACCGGGCCACTTGTGATGCTTGGGCTCCACAATGCCCCAAGCACAAGCCTCCCTGTTGACTAAAACAGACAGGCGGGGCTGCAAGGAGCCTTAATTGATGCCAAGAGAGTTCTCCTGAGGCAATGGAAGAAACCCAGCCCCTGTGCAAGAATGGTTAACTGAGCTAGGCAAGGCAGCCAGCTATAAATGGGTCCTTTATATTAATCAGGGTAAATTGAGTGTCTTCAAAGACATCTGGGGGCCCGTTTTGCAGTCAAAACATTGTAAAAGTCCCCCAGAACAGTTTCTGTTGGCTAGGCCCCTAACCCAGGCAATCCAGACAGAACCCATTCCTAACTGGACAACTTCCACTGGAGCCCCAGCACAGGAAGTAAATGCTCAGAAGTTTACACACCACCCCATTCTATCTGGAATCTAGTAGTCCGGGATGATTTAAGTTTTCCATTTCTCCAGTCAACGGTCAACTCTTGTTTGTGCATCAGTTTAGAAGTTGCTTCTCCAGCTGTAAATGGTTCATACTGGTCTCATGCTCCTAGTTAGTGGTTGGTGTGTAATCAAATTGTTTGTTTTCATGTTTCTCTACTATAGCCTGTAATTCATGGGTAATTCCCCCATCCAGGTAGCATTGCTATGTTATGTGGTAGTTTGTACATTACCCTGTTCATTCACCTCTGTAAAGAGTCTAATGGTTTCAACTTTAATAAACTTATAATTCAAAAACAACCATTTCTCCCCATTAGAGTCTGAGTGACTGGCGGGGGAGAAGCCTTTGACAAGTCACCGGTGCCACTTCTATACTCCTCACACACGCCGAACTGTTCTGGTGGGGGCCATCTGCCTGCTCTGCTGCTACACCAAGTCTTCTCTCTCTGCCGAGATAGAGAGAGAGCTTTAAATTATTTGCCCCAAATACTGGTAGCTCCATTGAAGCCAAAACGTGGGTCAGGAGCAAGAAAATATTGCAGTGTGGGAGAGGGAGAAGAATGAAACACATTTTGGTGAATAGGGAGGACACGGACAGATTTGCAGTAAGTTATGCTTCAACTTCACTCTGCTGTAACAACACAGCTGTGTTGCATTAGGAATGCTGGTCAGACCCCTTCTTCTGACAGCAATACGTCAGCATAGCTCTGACGCAATGCAGCCATAAAAATGGCTTAGAGATGAACTGTGAAAAAGTACAAGTTTTGTTGATCTCATGTGGGAATATGTCATTTTGGGGGTTTTGTTAAAAAATATTATTTTAAGTTACTTATGTATTAATTGGTCACACATGCGCATTTAAAATGAATAGAGAATTGATAGGCAGGGTTATGAATATTTTTCACACTAAGGTGTGTGATGACCCATACCTCGAGAGCGGAGTTCTAGAGGTTTATGTGGGCATCACGACGAGGGTGAAAAATATTCATTAGCACACACTGCCTATCTGTTATTTTTATAATTACTGGGGCATGGACTTCCTACCTAAAACAACCCTGGGTGAGAGAGAGGAGCTGGCAATGGTTTCGCTTGGTAATTCTTAAAATAGTATTGAGATAGGGAAGTTTTTTGGAGTAGTTGTGATTTGTCGTTTGTGCTTAATTTTTTTGTTTTTGAAATAACTGTTATGTAGATGAGAGCGAGTGATCATGTTTCAGAAGGCTAGATTTGTTGGTGAAATGAGTGTTGCTATAGTAACACCTCATTCACGCCTTCAATCTTGCCTTCTGAAGCCGCCGAATCACTCGCTTTCATCAGTCTACACTCGGCGGCTTCTGTATTTCAGAACTAATAAAAAATTAGCGCAGCACCGACGGGTGACAATTTTTTTATACAAAGCACTTCTGTGTGTGTGTATTTTGGGGCATATGATTTACTGAAAGGGACACCACTCGGCCATGCTACCAGGTCAGAACGATACACTTTACAGGCAGGAATGATGATGCTCTGAATCTAGCGACTGTAAGTTTAACTGATTCGAGGTTTAAATTTATTGCTTCACCACTCAGAATGTCTCGAGCTCAGACACGCTCGAGAACTGTGACTGAATAGTGTTTTGAAAATGCCGTAATAACTCGATTTCGAGTTATTACGGCATTTCAGCAGAGTCTGAAAACAGGGTATTAAAGGGGGTCACCAGTAATTATAAAGTATTACCAAGACAAACAGCTAAAAGTACACGTACACTTTCCTCCCTTTCCATCCTCCCTCTCTCCTCACATTGCCAACTCCACTGTGCCTCATTCATATCTAAAATCTGGTTTTGGTCCCTCCCCTCCTATCTCTCTTCACTGCTCTCTTCCATCCCATCCTCCTTCCATGCTCTCCACTTTAGGGATCTACATACCTTCTCCATCCCTCGCACTCACACCTCCTCTGGGCAAGCTAACTTTTCCTACCACTTCCCTTCCCTCTAGAACCTGCTCCCCTCTTCCATTCATATTTTCTCCTTTGTCTTGGCCCATAGATACCACCTAAGGCACCTTTCAGGTCCCACCTGTCACTATCAAATCCCCTGTTGATTTTTCCTTCCTCCTCCAATCCACCCCTAGCAACCTCCTCCTTATACTTGGCTGCGACAGAGGCATGCTTCTATCAGGTTACCACACTACAACCGCCTTCTCTAGCACTAAGAATTTTACTCCATATCTGTACTATTATATGGTACTTACCATGCTCTTATCGTATTGTCTGATAATTGTTGCCAGTTTCACTTCCTCCAGTTGTTGTTTCCTGTTAGTGTGTCCTGTAATCTAAGCTGTCGCAATACTGTTCATTGATGTGGACTAATATATTGTTTGCTTGTACTCTCCCTCCCCCTGGGTCACATCTGGAAATAAATCTTGGCTCATTTTGCCTTTCCCAGTTCCCAGTTTTCAATAAATAAATAAATAAATGTTAAAGTCCTACACAAACAATACTTTAAACTAATATAACTTTTTTTAAACTTTAAAGTAGAGAGTAAGAGTTAAGTATTTGTGAGGGGGGTATTATGTGGTACACAACGTGCTTTGTTATTTAAATAAACTAACTAGTAATTAATTATAATTGATTTAAAATGAAAACGTTCACAAAATAATACTTCAAAAATTTGCTTTTTTTTTTAAATGTACCCAAAATATGAATATTTTTGTACTCAAAATAGAGAAGTTGGCAGATCATTTCTCCTGGTTAGAGAGCTGATTGTGCTGTTGTGATGAGCTTTGGTGTCCAGCAGTAATACTCATAATTATAAGCAATTTTTTTATATTTCATATTTCTACTCCCATGATTTGGTCTGCCTTACCTCCAGTCGCCTTTCTCTTTCCAGTCCACCCGCAGGCTCATTCACATCCGCTGTCATGCTACGTGCCCATGGAGGGGTCCTCACTCCCACTCGCTGGGCCAGGATCCACTTCCAGAATGCAGTTCCATGACAGGCTTCCTGGATGTAGAGGCACAGCCATCAAGCTGCTCAGCCGACTGCTATTTTTCTTCGGTTTGTATGCCCCTTGAAGTGTGGGACGTGCAGTGATGTCCAGGCACAGTGTGCCGACATCCGCTGCACCTCACCCCAATTGCACAGCTCCTGCAGTGCCCACTTCCATCTGGGCCACCGCAGAGCGATGGAATCCCAGAACCCTCCCCAGGGAAAGGAGAGCAATCTATCGGATGCTCAATCCTTTCCCTCCCTCTAACCCCCAATAGCCCAGGCGTGTTCCTGAACCTGGTCCATCAGCATGGCACGAGGTGAGGTGTCCAGTGCCTCAACCCTCAGCACCACCGGCCTGCATATAAGCATTTTTTAAATTTGAAGTGGTAAGCCATCTTTGTCAATCTTGAAGAATGCACTGAGTTATTTATTTATTTTCATGACCATGAACGCTACCTTCCTTGAACTGGAGGCCTCCTTTTGTGTATTTTACAGAGTCTTCATTGGAAATGGAGCATCTGGCTAAGGCTGAAAGTGCTATCGGAGGAAAAACTGGGAGAGCAGGCTTGAGAGAATTGGGAAAGCAAGAGAGAGGTAGCTAAGAGAGTCAAGTGGGATGACACACTGATTGCAGAACTTGAAGTGGAACAACCTGAAGAATTCACAGAAGTTAAAGGCAATGGGAACATGGGACTAACAGAGAAATCTTTTAACATATTTTAACATTACATTTAAACACAGCAAAACAAAATGTAACACTTTAAACTCTGAACTAGTTGTTAAAATTGGAAGCTATTTGGGAATGGGGATATACCCAAATTTAGTTTAGTAAAACAAGTTTTATTCCTTTTATGTTTGCTTGCACGCATGTGCAAGAAACATAGTGCCACCATATGAGTTTTCATAGGTGTTACACCCCCGCTTCCAATGCCCTGATAGTTTTTGAAGGTGCAGCAGTAGGGCACCAATGAATGTCTGAGTTGTCTATGACAGCAGTTCAGATGCAGTGGCATACAGTCAAAAGAGAAAGACCGCTACAATCAGTGGTGGAAACGTGTAGGCAACTTGCGTACTGCCGTGCCATCAGCAATATGCAAATTGCCTACATATCACCACCTTAGCAGTTATTCTCTTTCAGCTGTATGCCACTGCATCTCCTGGCATGATGTGCCCCCCCATTATTTGTGTGCTGAGGGGGTGCCCCATCCCCCTTGGCACATGCACACCCCCCCAAGCACACTGTATGTCCGACGGGATGCCCAATCCCCGTTGGCTTCAGTGTGCCCCCCCAAAAAGCAAGCTTCAAGTGCCACACCAGGAGCCCATCCCAGCGTGGCAAAAGTCCTGCATCGTCATGTGCTCCCCCACACACTGTATGGCCAACGGGGGTGCCCAATCCCTTGTTGGCTCCATTGCCCCCCAAACAAACTTCCAGGTGCCATGCTGGAAACCCACTCCAGAGTGGCAAAAGTCCTGCATCGTCTTTTGTTAAAAAAAAACCCTGTAACAAAAGAAAACTGTCCCTCGTTGACTCTCTTACCCTCAACCTGCACCCACCCTCTGCGCACCCCACCTCCACACACACACCCTCACCCCATACTTACCTCCGGAGCACCGCACGATGATCTTCGATGGGCCAGGAACACGTCTGCACTCTTTAAAGTCGACTGCAAACTGAAGAAATGCCGGTAAGCTGTACAATGGCATAAATAGGGTTTTTTCAACTTTGGTTCATATCTTGGTCATTTTTTTGAATTTTTGCACCACATTTTTAACATGGGGTTCTTGGGACCCCATCTCATGAATTCAGTTACTGACATCTGTTTATTCAGTCCTGAAAAGTGATTTCAAGGTCACTGTGTGGAACCACCTTTTGGGACCGATTAATGAAAAGACAGTGTCACAGTTCATGAGGTAGTTCCCCAAAAACCCTATGTTGAAAATTTGGTGAAAGGATTCCCAAAAATGACTGTTTTATGAACATGCGTTGTGCAGTTCCTACGCACGCCCGTAACTCGATAATTTTTATATTACTCCAGATTTTTCAACATTGCCATTTTACCACACCTCCTTATGAACAGTACAGCTGTCATTGTTCACATCTCACCCAAATGTGTTTTCATACATGTAGTGCACAATGACATGGTCAGTGTGTGAAATCAATGTTCGGGACAGATTAAGAAAATCATAGTGACACTGTTCATGAGCAGAGGTCTTAAAATGGCTATGTTGAAAATCTGGTGACAAAAGTCCATAAAATAACTGTGTTATGAGCGTGCATTGTGCAGTTTCCATGCACCCTCATAAGTTCACGAATTTGTAATATTTTCAGTTCAGATTTTCAACATTGCCATTTTTTTACCTTCTCATGAACAGTACAGCTGTCATTTTCACATCCTGCCCGAAATGTGTTTCACACCTGTGGCACCAAATGGCAGTCGCTGTGCAAAATCACCTTTCAGCTAACAAACTGATAGTGTCACTGTTCATGTGGTGGGGTCACAAAAAGCCCATGTTGAAAACTTGACTAAAAATACCAAGAAATGTCCAGCGCATTAGTGTTTTTGACCATAACGCCTTACCCTGTAAGGACTGACAGGCGTCAGGGGTGTGACTTGGGATTGTCGACACTAATGCTCATGCCATTCTACCCCTACCCAGACCCTGCAGCCAGTGACAAGCATCGAGGTGCACCTTGGACCCTTTGACCCCAGAGTTCACCCCATTCTTCTATTCTGCACCCATTTTAGCATGTTTCCTTATGGAATGAGGTGAATGTAAAGCCCAAACACCCCAAGGCACACCTCAACACTTGTCAGTGTCTGCAGGGTAGGGTGAGGTGAAATGTCATGACCATCATGGGCAACAACCCAAAGCTACACCCCAATGCCTGTCCATCTCTGCAGGGTGGGGGTGGAGTTGGTGTCAGTTCAGTACTTCACTGTCATTCCTATACTGTATCTGTCTAACTCCTGCACTTCCAGCAAGCAAACATTTGGCATTGACAAATGCTTGTTTAAATTAAGTAGTATGAGTAGGAATTATTTTATTATTCAAGCTTTATAGCTAACCCCCTTGCTCATGTTTTAAAAATTGATTACTGAACTTGAACCTGACACCTACTGTATGCAATTCAGAAAGGGAGTTTAGGTGGTGGAAATGTATATTTGCATTTTAAGCAATTAGGCTATTATAGTTTTGTTTAAATTTTAAAAGTTTTACAACTTTCCTGGGCTTAGCCATGTGTAGGGGGTCATATGGTGTCAGTCACCCTATAAGTACAGGCACAACTTGTCATTCCCCTATAGCTAAGGAAAACAGTCTGGGGCTGAAACAAAGCTGAGCCAGCTTGCTTGTAACTGCAGAACAAATTTAAAATTATGATTGAAAGGCAGTGTTTCTGCTATTTACTTTAAAATTGAAGAGTGCCAGTTTTGCATACCATTTGTATTGATAATGACCTGCTTCCTGCTGGCATCAACTTTGAAACCTGAAATTACTGTACACTCTCAGTAAATCTAAGATTACAAGATGCCACAGTGACATGTCATCTGTGATTATTCAGCTAAACCACTTTTTAAAGGCTAGACCACAGTTTTCTTTTATAATGCCTATGTAAGTACATACGTAAATATAAGCTATAACAAGAATATTGTATAAACTGTACGGCACAGATTTTCAGAAGTGTGCACAACCACAGTGTTAGTGCTTTGCATGCACCAATGCTTTCACTGGTCCCTTAGCGTGCCATATTCAAAGACATTGTGCTGGCATTAAACACTATGAATACAGGGTGGATTGCGTGCTGTGCAAATGATAGGCATTGCTCGCTTAAATGACATGTGAGTGGGCAGCAGAATGCATCAGAACAGCTCTGAATATAGCACTGAGGATAGTGCTCACTACAAGGGGAAAAGCAGTGGTGCAGTCATGAACAGAGCATGAGGTACAGAGCTGCACACTGAGGGTGGCCATGGGTGGGAGTGGAAGCCACCAATGACAGACACATGATACAGCAGCATACGTATCAGAAATTAACTTTAATATAACAAACAGGCAATAGGCTGCAGTAAACCAAAACTAGAACAGCAACATTGTAAACAATAAAGGGTCGGGAAAACAAAACTGGGGCAACCACCAATAAAGGAGGGAAAGAAAACCCATGGGGTCACCTGTTCCCCGCAGATGCATAACTCATGTCACTGGTCCTCTGTTGCTGCTGGTGGTGTTGTGGTGGTGGTGCTGGCTGATGGTGCTGCCAGAGAGCTGTGGCCATATCCTGATGGCCTGGGTGCTGTCTTTCACCCTCCAGATCAGTAGCCACTGCAGGTAGATCAGCCTGCGTAGCAGGTAATCCCTTCCCTCATTATTCTCTAGTCATCCCCGAAGACTGGCAGTCCTCCAGGCACCTATGGACAGAAAGACAATAAACTCAACCAGCTGTGCACACAAGACAAGAAATGCAGATATGGTGTAACGTGTGCAACCAAGGTACAACCAGCCAACACCTAAGCCACCATGTCACACGTGGATGACAGGAGTCAAACAGCCACAATGGACTGGTCATGAGACACCAGAGACAGCATCATGGACCCATACAGTGGAGGAACTGCACATGCAGTGTCTGTGCCATGCTGCAACAGAGCATACTCGAGCCATGGAATGGACACACACCATCAGCAGGCATGCCAGAGGTATGAACACAGCACATGCAATAGCTGCATCAAGCCAGAGTCTGATAGGCAGTTACATGTCCATAATGGCAAGAAGTCAGACCCACACAACCTGCAGCAACTGACCAAACATCCCGCACAGAGGGCAATACTGACATGCAGTACAGAAATCCAGGATCCTCCCCAGGTGGCAGCAAGGGGGGGAGCCCAGGCATACACATGCACACAACATAGCTGTGCATGGCTGGGACCATCATGCAACACTGTGTGCAGCAGGCATGGTAACATGTGAGTGCAGTGATGGTGTACATGGGTGGGCACCTGACACACTGTACCCCAGTCACCACAACACTGGTGTACACTGCAGTTTGCCTGAGGCACCTGCTGTACCAGCAGTCACTGGTGCCACCCTAAGCTAGATTGTGTCCCTAATGTAGAGCCATCGCCAGTCATTGGCCCTGCACTGCCTTTTGTGTCTGACTGTGTAGATGGCACTGCCTGTGTCCAGTGCAGTAATCATACCCTAGTCATCACTGTGTTAGTTAGTCACTACCACAGTTGCTTAACAAGACCAATCGCATACGATATCCTACGTGCACCACCAATGTTGGCCACCATGATCTGCCAGCCCTAAGCCACATATACGGGGCTCCATTGAGCCACAAAGGCATGACACACTGTGCATATGGCACTGGTGCAGGTGGACTGCCACTGTGGCTGTATGATGCACACAGCTAGACATGGTGGTGTACCACTACCACAGTGGCCAATGCCAAGCATTTGCTGACTGCCATGTATACACATTCCCGAGCATATGGCAGTCCAGACCTGACCAGTGCTGATGGGGTCATAACCAGGGCTGTGAGCACTACTTCCAATCCCCTGTGGCACCTGTTTGGCAGTGCAGGGGACTCGCCACCACCACATGGTGGAGGGCATACCTCGGCATGGCAGACAGACACAGGGGACTGTGCCAACAGCACATAGGTGAACAGCAGTAGACTGTGCAGACAATGGCACACCACTGGCACTGTTGAGACAATGCCCTATGTGCAGGGTGCATGTCCCCCACTACAACCCATGAGATGATTCCCCCATAGGCACATGTCCTGCATGGGGAGGTCACACAGAAACATGCAGCCTAGTGTAGGCATGGGAGGTGCAAAGTCTAAACAGTAGCAGAGCCACAGCTATAAAGAGTGAATACTCCCCTCCTTGCATGGTTCACCAACACCCATATTGCTGCCTCAAGCAGGTGTAGAATATGGGTATGTCCACCCTCTCCCCACTGACAGACAATGTCACCCTGTGCCAGGCTTGTCATTTACATTGGTAATGTCTGTCCCTGTTCCCTTAACCCAACAGGCTACACTGACCCTGCCCACCCCATCTACAAAACCAAGGTCTTCACTGTCCCCATTTCCACTGACACCCTACATGCCACACAATGGTGCTGTGTAAGTATTATTATGAATAGCAGACGCTGCAGTGTAAAGGCATTCTCTATCAGTGCCATATATAGCCATGATTGTGACAATGGATAGAGCCAGGCCCTAACATCTATGACGGTGGTAGGGACATGGTCACAGTGGCATCACCTGTTTTGGCACCTATGCAAGTACTGATGCAATCTTGGTGTGACACATAACACAGGTTACTTACATGGCTGCCCCCTCCTTGAGTCACTGCTTTGGGCCCCTGGCATGGCCCGTGACCTGATCCATTCCTACCTGCAGCGTGTCTGGTCCCGATGTGCTGCACCCCTGTCTGGAGCCAGCTGTAGACTGAGGTCTGTAGAGGAGGAAAAGGGAGGTGTGATCCGTATCCTTCAGTGGAATACAGTGCACCATTCAGTACCGACTGCTACATATGCATGATGCAGATAGACAGGCCGAGCAGGTCTGCAACGTACTCATAAGACCACCTGTGGCACCACACATGTGAGTGCCATGGCCCAGTTACAGAAGGTAGGTAGGGCCTTGCACTCTGTACTGTCCATGTAGTGCCTGCATCCTACCAGTGCCCCAGCCCCTGTATAACAGCAAAATACATGTAGGAACCCAGACCCTTTCTGGACATAGCATACATGGGTACACATGATGCAGTACAGATGACAAGGGAAGGCAAGACATACTGGCACAAGGGCTGGGTTACCAGGATACAGGAGTTGTGGGTCCACATAGTGGCCAGTATGTGTCTGGAACCCCCTGTGCAGTAACGGTACCCGTGCTTAATCTGGTAGATGCATACCAGGTGGCATGTGGTGTAGTACAGACATGCACATGACACAGACAATGGCTGTATCCACATCCTAATGAAAATGCTTAGCAGCTCAGCTACATGTAGAACACATATGACTCCTCCTGGTCATACACAGCAATGCGCGAGTGACATGTCCAGGTCAGCATACCCAGTAAACAGTCCCTGCATAACATGTCATGACACTATACATGGGCCTGTCATGCGCCTTGACACTGCTGACATGTCACAGTGGTGGTCCACAATCATACAGCCCAGGCAGGTGTACACCGCAGGCAACCGGGGAGGGGTTCTGTAATGTACAGGGTACAAGGACATCCTTTGGGGAGAGAGACCCAGACATCTGAATACATCCCAGCAGGGAATGCAGTGGGGCATATCACATAACACACAGGGGAACAACAGTGGCACACAGGGTGATGTGCACAGTACCTCTGGGGCACTAGTCCTATTGCAGGCTACCATGACACAGGTCTGCACTCAGGCCAGTACACATACAATACATAGAATCCTCTGTACTCACCTGGTCAGGGCAGTGCTACCATCCACCATTACCTGCAATTCCTGCAGTCAGAATGCCTCTTTCATCTGGAGGTCATTGTACCTATGTCTGCATTGGTCCCAAGTGCAGGTGACCTATGTGTTTCTCATGAGGCACCCCATCAGATACTCAGACATCATTGCAGGGCCTGTCTGCCCCTACCACCTCCCCCATCAGCTGGCCTCTCTGGCCACCACCAGGTTGTCCAGATTGGCTAATTAATTGCCGACCACCTCTGGTCACATTGCTGAATGGCCCTGCATTGTCTATCTGTTTGCTCTTCCCAGTACTAGGCTAATCTCTAGAACCGTGTTGCTTCTTGGTTCTAGCCTGTCTGGGTCTTGCATAACATGTATGTTAGCGCCATGCTACTTCACAATGCACTGCATAACATGCACGTCTGGGTTAGTGGCTGAATTGAATTGAATTTTATTTATTTAATTGTTCGGTCACAGACCATTACAAACATTTATAGATAAAAATACAAAAATGTACAACATTCTTTTCATTCTTTAGTGGCTGGCCCAGGAGTATATGGCCAGAATGGGGGTGGCATGTGAGCGGGACATGCAAGCGCTACGCTGCAAAGGCAGTACACTGCACTTGTGCACTGATTTGCTGTGCACAGCTGCACAGATTGATGATGTCATTGGTGGAATCTGACATCATGCCTGTGTCACAAGCTTATGACATGCAAACTTAGGTACGGTGCAATGCAGGTGTGTTAGCACAAATGGGGTTTGTGTGGAGGGCAAATCTGCAATATACAGCCAGGTTATGCAAATAAAGTAATGTTGCAGTCCTTGGGCAAACAACCACAGTTGCATGTCATTACCAGAAGGTATGCCTACATTAGTGTGCCTGATTGCATCTGGAGTATATAAAGTAGCACAGTGCATCACCTAGCTTCCACAGCTGAACTGCAGGTGAATGGAGGTAGGTGTCCTGTGGAATGGCCTAGAAAAGGATTGGAGAAGCACTGGGACTATGTATATGCAGTTGTTACAGAATGGCTGGCTCCCAAAGTCATGTGGCATGTTCAATGTGAATCCAGTGTGGATTAATCAGTGTTCCGGTGCCTTTCATTATGTAATATGAAGGACAATATTAGATGGGGGACCCATCACATTCAGATTTTTAGGTGGTAGATGTTTCATTGTAGGTGGTAGCTGACTATAGTACTCAGCAGGGCATGATGATTGTAGTGGTGGGCCTCTCATACATGTGTCCGGGAGGTGCTTGAACAGTGCTCTTGTGACTCACACCCAGTGTAATCCTTGTGTGTATGCTGTGTGCACTGGTACCCTGGACATCTAGCAGTGGTGGCCAATGTTGTCCACATCTAGTGGTAGTGGTAGTGGTGCTGCCATGTATGGGTGGAAGCACTCCGCTCTCGTATCCATGATGCACACTGTCAGTGGAGTCACCCCCTCACATACATGCATCCATGGAGGTGGCCTTGGGTCCTGTGGGCCCCTACCTATGTCCACCCCTGCCTTCCTGTCTGTGACCATCCCAATGGCTGTGGTTCTGCATGGGCAACCCAATGTCAGGTGGCCAAGGGCTGGGGTAAGACAGGCATTGCTGGCACACCTATGTGGTTGGGATAGGGGGGCTACTCTACAGTCCCGTTCAGCTGTGTACTGCAGTGTGTAGTCCCTTGTTACCTGTCTACACTCCCTTGTCTAGTGGGTACCATGGATGACACCAACCAAATTTGGCCAACTGCTTTACTGGGAAGGAGTTACAAGTAATGGCACAGGCATACAAGGCAAGGGAGGAGATCTTGTCCTAGAGAAAGATCCCTAATGCCCTGGTATAGTGGGACTAGGAGGAGATAACCAATGAGGTCAGTGCCATCGGGGCTGCAACAGGCCTATGGAATCAGTAAGAAAGTGCTTCAAGGACGTGGGGAGATAGACAAAGTAGGTAATGGAAACACAGCTGGGATCCTGCAGAGGAGGCCATAGCATCCACCCTACAGCCAGTGCAGGTGATGGGAGTGCTGGGTGGTGGCTATCAAAGCCAAGTTTGACTTGCCCAGCCATGTGAGTGACTACCAGTGAAATGTCCCATCAGTCATGTGTGTATACGTGCATGTATATAGGTATGGGTGCAGTGCTGGGTGACACATTGGGTGTAGGCCACAATATTCTTTCCTTGTCACCCACTGTGCAGCCATCTGTGTGCAGATAAATGACTGTGCCCCAAATGGTGTTGTTTGTGTGCTCACCAGTTCTGGGATGTGTGCTTCCTGGGGATGGGGTCTGTGTTCACTGCTGCTGGGGAGTGTGTCCACTGGTACTGGGTGAGTGTGCACTGGTGGTAATGTGTGTACTCCTTGGTGCTGGCTGTATTTACATGGTTGTGGAGGTGTGTGCTGGGATGTGTGCACACTAGTACTGGGTTGTGCCCCCCTGGTGCCAGAGTGTGTGCTCACTGGTGTTGAGTTGAGTAGGTACCTGGGGGGTATAGGGGGTGCACCACACACACAGCTTGAGTGAAGTGTCACTATGCACCGGGCATGCATGCTGCCTTGGCCTCCATCACTCTGTATGTTACAGTGCTATATATCTCCCCTCTCCTCTCCCAACAGTTCATGGATATGGTGGAGAATGCCCCGGGAACATCATAGTGGCAGCTGCCCATTCTTCCCACTCATCTGTGCCAGCTGATGGACAGCAGCGAAGAAGACATGGAAGAAGATGATGACAAAACCTACATTGGGAGCTGAGAACAGGTGGGTCCCACCCAGACTTGGAGAGATTTTCCCACTATCATCCTCCATACCAATGGGGACCAGATGCTTTCCCACATGGGTCAGCAGTCATAGGGGTGCAGCCACCACAGCCCCTTGCACAGCCATCGCTGTGCCACCCCAGAACCCCAGCCTCAGCATGTCCATTATCCTACCACCCCAGCCGATACTGTAGGGCTGGTCACCACCCACCTCCCCATGATGTATCCTTGGCATGGCTATAGCCCTGCTGTCCCAGGCCCATTCCACCAGGTCTGCCATAGCCAGTGCTCAGTGCCCACAATGGACCCCAGCACCTTCTTCGTGAAGCCCCAGCCCCAGCAATGGCCAAGGGTGCAGCTTGACCCTGTCCCAATGAACAGTCCCCAGAGACAGCGGGATGAGCTAACAACTGGCAGCTTCTGCAGTCTGCTTGGTGGTATAGGTGTCATGCAGCAGGAACTTACATGCCACTGCTACATGCTCCATGAGGACATGCAGCATGCCAAGGAGAGGATGGAGGCATGCCATGCGAAACTCATGGTGACCCTATGTGACCTCCATTAGGATCTGGCCACTGGCATGACACTTGCATGGATCACCTGAGTGCCACTGTGGCTGGAGGCTGCAGCCATAGTAGAAGGCACAGTGAGGGCCAGCCATAGCCTCAGCCTATCCAGTGGGGTAGTGCCACACCACAACAGACACCATGGCATATACCACACCACACAATGCTGCAACGAGATGCCCAGATCACCTGGGACTCCCAGGTCACCAAGGACACCATGCACACAGTTCACAACCTGTTCTTCCCTGGGGCAGTACTTACAAGGCCATGGTCAGGGGAAACACTTTCCCAATGCTTATTCCCCATACCATGAATGAGACCCCCACCATACTGGGTACACCACAGACATACTGTCTGTACCCAGGGAGGTCGGAGGACACATGTATGTTGCACATGGCTCTCCTTTCCAACATGTTCCCCTTTCTCCCTAAAGCATCCCAGACACTGCCTTCTGCCCCATGACCTAGCCTGGGCACTCTAACCTAGGCATGGATGGCCTGTACTAGAGCCCCACACTGGCTGGTAATTATGTGTGCAGCCCTGTGGCCACCCCGACATGGCCTGTCTTCATGTGTACCCCATCTGCTACCCCCATACCTGGTGGGACTGTAATTCCATGCACCCCTCCCTTGTACTCTAAACACCTGGATGGCATGTGTCTCTGTTGACACCTCTTTTGGACCCCCCCCCGCTAAAATGGGCTTATTTGTGTGTGCACCCTATTTGCTACACCCTCCCACCTAGTTCCAATGCCTTTCTGTATTCCCTGTTTTGTGTCCCCTTTTCCTAGCATCGTGTTCTGTATGTACTGTTCTTGTTGTTTGATAATACATTGATTAAACATAGTACAGTCTTGTGTGCTCTCTTTACTCAGTTGTCATATTTGAAGATGTCTCTTAGGAGTTGGCTCTGTACTCCTCAACCATTCTGGCCATTCTGGGATCATGCCAATTGAGCTGTTCCAGTATCCCCATACCCTATGGCTCCAAATCCACTGCAGGTTGTTCCTCTGGTCTGGATCCCAAGGTTGAGTGCCATTTGTGTAGTATACAAAGGTAAGACATATGGCATAGGCTCTGAGGGGGTGTGCTATAGGACACCACTTGAACAATCAAGGTACCAGATCTGAATCTTGAGCATTCCAAACACACATTGGATGATGTTGTGCATGGCAGTGTGTTCCACATTGTACCTGCCTCCACAATGGATGAGGATGTAGGGCAAGTTTGAGGAGCCAGGGGTCCAGGGATAGGCACTGTCTCCCTATGTAGGTAAGTGGCACAGTTTAGTGTTATCATGTACAATAATGGGTCGGAGGAGGGGCCTGTGGATATACTCTCTCCCCAGGAGTAATTATACAAAGGAGAGTCATCCTACAAGTGGTAAAGGCTTTAAAGGAAAGAGAATTAGGATGGCCTGGTGGTGCGGAGGAAGAGGCACCCATGCCTCACCTGTCGCCATGCCAGAAACATGGGTTTAGTGATGGATTTTGTTCACCAGGGGCTGGCTGGGGAGAGGAGGATTGAGTGTCTAGAGGATGGCTTTCCTCCTCTAGGAGGGAGTGTTGTGGGCCCTGACACTTGTCTGGCCTGTAACTGAGGCTCGTGGACATGACAGTCATTGCAGAAACATTGGGTCTGGAAGGGACGGTGGTCATCGACATCCCAAGCATGATAGCATGCATGGCACATCTGGACAGCATTGCACATCTGTCCCCTCAAAACTAGAAAAAGGAAAATGGGTGGGACACCAACCCCTTGCAGGCTCCTCACCGGGCTGTAGGGCCCTCTCCCACACTGGACCGGTCTCCATGGAGGTATGGTGCCTGCTGTCGAATCCTGCCATGGGGGGTAAACTGTGGTGAAGCATCAGGATAAGTCCCAAGGACACCCGAGTGATGGGGCTGGGGGTGGAGGGCTAGGCTCCCCTGCGGCAGTGGAGACACAGATTAACAAAAAAAAAAGGAAAAGGTAATTAAAGCCCTGCTCATTGCTCCTGCACAATTGAAAATCTACTCAGCAGGTGAGATCAAGTTCTTTGCTCACCTGGTGGAAGCAAAGTAATTTCTACTGCAACGAGGCAGTCCCATGCTGCAAGAGCAAGATGGCCCAGAGTGAACAGAACAAGAACTTCAGAATCAAGTCTGGACCCAGAGTTCACCAAGATCTAGGGGCACACAATCTCCTAATTCAGACTGCCACTGAGACCAGATCTAGAATCACAGACAAAGAGTGCTGTCTGGAAGCAAAGCAGGGCTGTCTGCTGATTTTTCCTGAGGGCAGAGTCTGAAAAAGTTTGCTGTGCAGATACCATGATATGAACTTAGGAGATGGTCTGATTAGAGACTTGGGGCCCAATTCTCAAAACATGGTGCAAGCAACTCCAAAGGTGGCTTGCTCTGATTGCCAGTGCACCGGGGACCCTGTGCCCAATTCTCTATTGGAAAGGGTCCTGGCAGCAAAGTCCTGCAGGTTGTGGCAACTTTGGCTGGACGCCAAACAGATGGTGCATATGGATGGTGTGCTGCAAAGCTGTGGGCCAGCTGTGCACCACTCTAGGACATCCCTGGTAGCTAGCAGTCCCCCCCCCAGCCCCAATCCCCTTTGTATAATAAATCACATCCTTGGTGGTCTAGGGCCCCCGCCAGCCCCACTCACCTTTCAGTAAAATTAAGTGCATCCCTTGTGGTCTAGGCACTCCCCACCCCATTCTGCCCAAATATTATAATATTCATTCTGTGGTGGTCTAACACCCCACCCTTCCCAAGCTGTACAAATATTATAATATTCATTCCCTGACAGTGTAGTCGACCCCCCACCCTGAGCTGTCAGAATATTATAATATTCTTTCTCTAGTGATGTAGCGGACCACCCACCCTGATTGGCCCAAATATTTTAGTATTTATTCCCTGGTGGTCTAGCTGACCCCCCCCAGCCTTGAGCTGCTTGTATTAATATAATAATCCCTTTCTCTTGTGATCTAGTGGACCCCCCACCCCATCACCCTGGCAGGAAGTGTCCCACAACCCCACTCCCCATCCCATCCCAAGCCGGTGACCAGCACAGCCTCTGCTCCCACCACAGCTGGCTGCTGACTGAGCTATTACTGAGTGCGAACCTTTGTGGAGACTTTTTACTTTGTTTATCTTCACTGCCTGGAGAACTCCTTCTGACATCCTCGGAGCTCCCAGCCTCTACGTCCCCCTCGTGACTGCTACTCCCCTCCTTATGTGCCCCTAGCACCACCACCGGGTCTGAACCCTCTGGAAGTAGGGTCACCCTATCCACCCAGGGCACTCTATCTGAGGGCAAAGTGCCAGGCACATGAGGAGCCCCTGGTTGAGAGAAGGCAGTCCGGGGTTAGGCGTGTGGGCTTAGGAGGCAAGGTGCCTTCATCTATCTCCCGGAGTGGGTTTTTTCCTTCATGTGTGTGAGAGTTTCTTTTCCCCTCAGAGTGCGGCTGACATGGCAATGCTTTGTCACAATTCCTCCTTCGCATCCGCTGCGCTGCCAAGCTGGGCACCTCCGATCACCACCAGAGGCCACTCCAGGAGTGATCGCTTCCCCACACCCTCCCAGGGAAGAGAGAGCAGTCCTATGGATGCTCGATCTCCTCCCCCCCCCACTGACCCCCAGCAGCCTGGGCTCGTTCCCAAACCTGGGTCGCTGGTGTGGTGTGAGGTGTGGTGTCCAGTGCCTCAAACCTCAGTGCCACTGGGCCAGCCTCTTGTGGAGACTTAATGGCTCATTAATGAAGGACCCCACATTTATGACAGTAGTTCAGTTCTAAATCAAGGAATATGTGGCACTAAGCAAGGAAGGAGGTACTACACCAGAGGTGAAATGGGATGGCATCTTAACTGTGCTCACAGGTACAATTACTCAGTTTGCATCAAACAAAAAATGGAGGCAGCAGCTAAGAAGCTGGATCTTGAAAGACAAATCTTTGACCTTGAAGCTCATCATAAAATAACACTTGATAAGACCCTTAAAACAAAGCTTAGGCCAAACTAGTGGTGCTAACTAAAATACTAGAAAATCATGTTAAAGGGAGCCTCAGATGTGCCAGACAACAGTTCTATGAAAATGGTAATAGAGCAGAGAGGATTCTGCTCCCCTGGTAAATTGAACAGTAGACTGCAAGCAGGGCAGTGCTCAAAGTAAAAGAACCAGCTGGCTCAGGGACAGTCTGTGCTAAACCACAGAACAATACCAAAGCATTTGCCAGATATTATAAAAACCTTTATATGGCAGAACATACAGAACATCATATGGATAAAATAAATAAATATCTAGGCAGCCTGCATATTCCACAGCTGTTACCCAAAGATAGGGAGCAAGTGGATGCCCCAGTAGGAACTGGAGAAATTCAGGACATGATTAGTAAATTCAAAAAAATTGGAAGGCACCGGGAGAAGATGGGCTTCCCAGAGTTCTGTAAAGCCCTTAGAGAAGAACTGACCCATTCCTGCAGGGCACTTTCAAGGAAGCTCTTGGTGGGGGGGCACCCCAATCCTGGAACCAGGCCCAGATAACATCCATTCCAAAACCAGGAAAGACCAGGGGACTATGGCACACACTGCCCTTTTCTGTGGTCCGTTGGACCTGAAGATCTTTACCTCTATTCTGGAAAAGAGACTGCAGCTATTTGTTGGAAACCTGATTCATCTGGCTCAGCCAGGAATCATAGGTGGTAGATATCTACAAAATAACATCAGAAGAGTGTTGAATGTTTTCTCCTCCCAGAGGACCTCAAAAGACTTAAAACTGGCCATCTCCATGGATGCTGAAAAAGCATTTGACCGGTTGGGCTGAACCTTCTTCACATAGCCGCTGAGGACAATGGGGTTTGAGGAGGGATTCAGGAACACTGTAACCTCCTATAAATATCTCCACAGCTGATTGTTAACATTAATGGGGTTAACTCCAACAGGTTTGACCTAGGCAAAGGGACATGGCAGGATTGCTCCCTCTCCCCTCTCATTTTTTCCCTCTCTATCACACCACTGGCAATAGCTGTGAGGTCTGAGAAACACATTAAAGGTGTAACAATGAGATATTTAGAGCAAAAAGTCTCACTATATGCAGTCAGTTTCCTCTTTTTTATCAGTAGTCCCAATACATCCATCTCAGCTCTACTGACCCTGCTACAAAAGTATGGTAAAATAGTAGGGTACCACACTAACTAACAAAAATAGGAGGCAATCCATATTTCAGATACCTGTTCTAGTGAATTTAAAGACTCCTTCCAATTTCAGTGTGCCTCCCACAACTGTTTTTAATATTTGAGAGTTAGACTACCCCCAAAACTTCCAAATCTTTTTAAACTGAATTATGGGAGATTATTTGCAGAACTGCAGAACGATGTGGCAACCTGGCAGTTGCCCCCTCACAAATCTAGGAAGTAGACTAGAAATACTTACAAAGAATGTTGCCCTCAGAATTCTATTTTTTTAAAACCCTTCCTATCCCTTTCCCCTCCAACTACTGGAAATAAACCACAGCATCTTACATCTAAATATATTTGGGCTGGCAAAAGAGTCCACACCAAGCACAGTCCACCCACTGATATTACTACAGGCAAGTGAGACTGGTGCTCCCAGATTTTAAATCCTAATACTTGGCAGCCCAAGTCTCTCATATCTTCACTTGGATGAGGTAGGACCTGCAGTCATGATGGTATGCCTTAAAGAACAGAATTTCACTCCTGGCATCACTGTTTGCCCTACCATTTATTCATATCTTCCTTGCCTTGAAAGGGCTAATTGATAAACCAAGGACAGAATACACCCTAGGGATCCTGGAACAATTATACACTAGAACAGACACCCTAATTGCATTGGCTTATTAACCAGTATTATAGTGGATCCAGACTTCCCTACTGGCACTAAGGATCCAGGATTCTGAATCTGAACAACCTAAGGCTAACCAGATATAGTCAGTTATTTAGTAAGTAAAGTAAGTAAGTAAACCTTTATTTACAGAGCGCCCATTCCTGGAGGATCAGGGCACTGTACAAAATAGATTTTACCTAGCCAACAATCCCAATTAAAATAGCATTTAAAATGAAATAAATAATAATAAATAATGGTATAATTCCTGATAGACAGTCGAGTCAGGGGTCATTACTTATAATCAAAAGTCCCCTTGAAAAGGTATGATTTCAAACCCCTCTTAAAGGTCTCCAATGAGAGGGCCTGCCTCAAGGGTTTTGGAAGTGAGTTCCACATGGCTGGACCAGTGCAACCCCGTGCTATAATGTTTGAGGATGTCACCCAGAGGCAGCATGTATACTGCAAACAGCATGGGTGAGAGAATCAAGCCCTGAAGAACTCCACATGACAGGGGGCTTTGGGTGAGAGGAATAATTCCCCATAACCACTCTCTGCATGCTATCTGTGAGAAAGGACTCAAACCAGTTGATAACAGTGCTGGCAAGTCCACAGAGCTCCCTAAGGCTATCCAACAACACACTATGGTCCAAAGTGTCAAATGTTGGGGAGACACTGAATAGAATGAGAATTGACCATTCACCTCTATCTCTTGCCCTGAGATCATTTTGTACCCTGATTAATCTGGTCTCTGTACTGTGACCAGACCCGAATCCCAACTGGAGGGGCTTATAGCTGTCAAAGGCAGAGAGCTGTGCCTCAAGATGCAGAGCCAGTATTTTTTCAATAACCTTTCGCAAAAAAGGGAGGATTAGAAACTGGTCTATAGTTTGCTAAGCAGTCTGGGTCCAAAGAAGGTTTCTTCGATAGGGGCTTCAACAGTGCCTCTTTCAAGGTACTAGGGAACAACCCCTCCATGAGTTAGCACCGGACAATCTCAGTAAACACTGGACCTATGGACAGCACACAGCCCACTAAGAGATGTGCCAAGCCCATGTCCAGTTCACAACACATGGGCCACAGCTTCAAAATCCACCTCACTGACTTCTTCCACCTCCACTGACCAAAACTCGCTCCAGACAGGATGATTGCTCCTATTGATGACCATCTCTCCACTGCGAGGCAGCAACAGCCCCCTTTGGATGATCCCTGAACTGATAGAGGACACCCTGACAGAGAAGAACAGGTACAGGTACAGTAGCAGATCGGTCTCCAATCTTTCTCTGACACAGCACTTAAAAGTTCTGAAACAGCTCCAGCTGTTCACTGGTGTATTCAATCATTTGAGTGGTTGAGACCCTCTGACAATAACAGGGAAGGGTCTTGCTGGCTGCTCTTGATGGCTGAGTGGTCACTTTACTCCTAGATGAACTAATGAAGTTATCTTGTAGCCCAAAAGTTCTCTAATCCTTGGCAGGCTTTGCAGCCTGATTGGTTATGCTGCTACCCTTTGACCCTGTTACCATGTCTTCTGGGTGTTAGATACTCAGCATGTTGGCCGCTCAGCACAAATCATTTATTTTGACCAGCTAGTGCCCTTAAACATTTTATCTGTACCACTCTACTGTGTGCATGTGTTCTGCTAGTGATCCAATCAATTTGGGACATGTATGGGGGGATTTCCTGGGAGCCCTAAACATATTGTGCTCCACTGGCAGCTAGCAAAGGGCTTGGTAATGCAGTGCAGGTTGTGAAAATGAATAGTTTGGTCTGCATTCTACAAGGCCGGATGCCAGTCCCAGGGAACCAGAGGAACAAGAAGTTGTTGGGTTCCAAACAGCACATGTAAGCCCTCATATACTGGGGAGAAATTACAGTATGTTGAGTTTCTAGTACTTTAACACAAAATTTCATTCTGTGAAGGAGACATTTCAATAAGGTTCAGTTTTTTAAGAATGTAAAACAAAATACATAGGATGCTAAAGTGGTATGGCCAAACTAAAACATTCGAGGCCAGCTCATTTGTATTGCACAGATTCATGGCATGTTAACAACAGTGGTAATGAATTGTAGTGCTATCGCATTAAAATAGTTTTTAAAAGGAATATCGATACAGCAACCCACACATAATGTATGGGTCTATCCTGGATTTGCATGATAAAGAAACACTGTCATTTATTTTGCATTATATTATTTCTACCCATGTTTTATGATTTTTACTTTCTCTAAAAAAACTGTAAAATTCATTGATGTTGCTGATTGTTTTAACTGTTTCCTACCTTAGTAAAACTAAATGCATGCAAATGGTGTAGTTATAATCATCCTTGTTTTGTTTCAAATCCTTGATCTACTCTTATTGCACACTTCCTGATCATTAGGAACACCCACAAACAGTGCAGCCACTTATGATGTAGTAGGCTGCTCTCATCCACTGCATCATGAGTGGCTTGATTGTGTTGTGGTGTTCCCAACTTTGTCCAGGAAAGATGCCATGAGAGTTGATCAAGGACTGTAAACACATATGTTTTTGAGAGGTAACACCAGTTTGGTGGGCTATCTGTTTTTCACTTTTGAAAAGAAGAAGAAAAGGATCAAAATCAAACTGCCCAGCTACATGTGAAGATTCTACAAAAGGTGAGCAATCATACAAAGTATTTTTTAAACTAGAGACAAATTGAAGCCTAAGGTAGTTGACAGTGTCCTGTTAAAGGAGAACTGTGCAGAACATGGAGTTGTTTTTCATGTAAAGCTGTTTTAAAATGCCGTACTAATTCCACTTCTGTTATTGTTCCATCTTTACTGGCCTTTTAGTAAACACAATAGTTGTTTCTGATTTGCACACAGCTAGTATAAATCATTTTAGAACTGGGGGCCAAATTCACAAAAAAAAGCAAAGGGCAATGCAAAATTTTGCTCTGCAATTTGTAAATGCCCAGTTTATAAAATTTGCTATTCACTGTCAGAATAGGGCTAGGTAACATTGACCGTAACCTCTGTACCACCAGAGGTACTCAACTAGACCCTACTTGACCTGCAGCCAAGTGACTAGCCCCACAACAGATAGTGTCGGTGTGCTATTTCCAATTAATGAGCACACCTATGTAATTGAGCCCATTGGGCATGCAAGGTGCTAGGTGGCCATTTGCATGCCAGTTATGGACCTATTTAAACAGGCTGCATGGAGCTTAGCATGGCCCCCAAGCCCCTGCCCAACATGCAGCTGCAGTCCATAGTGACTAGTGGTCCCACGCCATGCCCCCCCCACACCGTTCGCTGATTGCCAGCCCGAGTGATGGTCCCTTGCCTCCACCATTCGCCAGCCCAAATATAGAAAAAAAGATGTATCCCTGGTGGCTAGCGGTCACCTCCCCCCTGCCGATTTCCAGCCTGAGAAAAAGAAATGAATATTCCTATGCCAGTGGTCCCCCCAGTGATCCCCAGCCCAATTATAAAAAAAGACAGATTTATCCAGGTGGCTAGTGGTCCCCTCATGATTGCCAACCACCCTTCTGAGAAAAGAATAGACCCTGATAGCTAGTGGTCCCTCCCCCTACCCAATCCCTCGCCCGAATTATAAAAATGTGTTCCCTGGTGACTAGTGGTCCTTCCCTCCACCTGATCCCTCACTCGACCTATAAAAATGTGTGCCCTGGTGGCTAGTGGTCCCTCCCCCCACCAATCACTGATCTGAATATAGAAAAAAAATGTATCTGTGGTGGCTAGTGGTCCCTCCCAACACTTATTGTCAGCCTGAGAAAAAGAACTGAATATTCCTAGGTGCCAATCGTCCCCTCCACCTCATGATCACTGATCGCCATCCAGGTTATAAAAAAAACAGAGTATCCCTGGTGGCTAGTGGTCTCTCCCCCACCCAATCCCTCACCCAAAATATAAAATGTGTTCCTGGTCGCTAGTGGTCCTTTCCCCCCAACTGATAAAAATGTGTGCCCTGGTGGCTAGTGGTCTCTCCCCCTACCTGATCCCTTGCCCAAAATATAAAAATGTGTTCTCTGGTGGCTAGTGGTCCTTCCCCCCACCTGATCCCTCACCCAACATATACAAATGTGTTCCATGGTGGCTAGTGGTCCCTGCCCCTACCCGATCCCTCACCTGATGTATAAAAATATGTTCCCCGATGGCTAGTGGTCCCTTCTCCCACCTGATTCCTCACCCAATATATAAAAATATGTTCCCAGGTGGCTAGCAGTCCCTTCCCCACCCGATCCCTCAACTGACATATAAAAATATGTTCCCTGGTAGCCAGCATCCCCCCCCCTCCCACCTGAGCCCTCACCCAATATTTTTAAAAAACTGTCTCTGGTGTCCATTGTAACCCCCATCCCAATCCTCTGTACAGTCAAGTGGAACATTTCCTTGGTGGTCTAGTGGACCCTCCTCTCTATCCTTGATCCCCTGTATAGTTAATGTAACCATTTCACTGGTAATATAGTGGACCTCCCCACTCCTCCACCCTGGCAGGTAGTGACCCACCATCATGATCCCACCATCTTGACCCCCAGCCAGAGACCGCACAACCTTCTCTCTTCACCATGGCTGGCCACCAACTGAGCTTTCTCGCTGTCACTGAATGCTCACTGTATACAGTCCTCCCCACCTGATCCTTCACGAGCTGTCACCAATGAGTTCATACAGTATGCAATTGGTGACAGCTCACTCCAATAACCGGCCGTGGTGGACAGAGGAGGGGCTGTGTCAGTTACAGCAATGAGGATCAGGAAAGTCACTATCTGCCGGGTGAGGGTGGGAATCCACTAGACCACCAGGAAAGGGTTTGATTAGTTATACAGGACTGGGGATAGGGAAGGGGGTCCACTAGACCACCAGGGAAATGTTTCATTTGACTCTACAGGAATCGGGAGGGGGGGGTTTACAATGGACACCAAAGAACACATTTTTATATGTCGAGCAAGGGATCAGGTGAGGGGAGGGACCACTAGCCACCAGGGTCTATTCTTTTTTTCTCGGACCAGTGATCAGCAATCATGGTGGGGGGCACTACCAACCAACTATATATCATTTTTTATATATTTGGGCAGGCGATCAGCGGAGGGGAGTGGTGCCAGAGCACCTCCGCCAACCATTAGGCATGCGTGGGGTTACAGCAAAATTTCAGTCTGGCGGTATTTGCTCCATGCAAACGGGCCCCACAAGAGGTCCTTGCCCAAAGCAATTGCTTTGTTACTTGGACAGTGCTGATATCCATGTCCCCTCCCCTTCATTTGCATTGTGGTCCCCTGCTACACTTTGCCCCAGCACAAACCAGGTTTGAGCTGGTGATTAGAATATATAGTAATGCATAGTCAATACAAATATATCAGTTCCATTACTCATGTAGAACTGCAGTTTAAGTAGGTGAAAGTTAAAAGCTACAAGCACAGAATAAAAATACATATAAATATATGTATAGCAGTATAAATAAGTCCCTTCAAGTTGGTGAGCTGATTCATCCTCCATCACCCCAAATTACAAAAAGTAAAACAGCCAAAATCAGAATATCATTTTAGAAACCGTTTTAACTCAAAATCCATACTCAAACCAAGGGCTTTATCAGCCTGTAAAGTAATGATCCAAAAGCCCTCCCTCGTCAACATAAAATCATTGAAATCGCCTCTTCTAGGCTTAGGGCAAACATTGTTGATGGCCATGAAAGTAAAGCCATGTTCTAATTTATTTGCAGCTTCTTTAATGTGGGCTACTGTGGCATAAGTAATGTCCTCTTATTCTATGGCCTGACAGTGTTCCCCAACACGAGTTTTGAAACTTCTTCTTGTTTTTCCAATGTGGAATGCCCCACAATTACATTCTGCCAGATATATAACACCTGCTGTATCACATGTAATAAGCTGTTTTATTTCAAAGTCTCTGCCATTGTAGGACTTTTGAAAGAATTACCGTTTATATAGCTGTACCTAGAAGCTTCTATACGCGTTTGCAGGGATAGCGTCCCTTAATTTCGTCAAATCATGTCACAGTGCTAGATCTCTCCTGGTAATGACTGTGAACCAGGCATCCTTACAGTTGGAACCTTTGATATGCCATCCTGGGGGGGGGGGATTTGTAAATTTTTCTTAAACCCACATTGCTACTTAGAATATAGAAAAATAGAAACATAGAGGTTGATGGCAGATAAGGACTGCAAGGCCCATCCAGTCTGCCCATTTCTTTTTCTACCTTAACAATGTGCCATAGGCCTTTACTCTGTCGATGGTCTATCTATCCATACTCATCTGTATTGCTCCCTTATGCCTAAGCCTATGTGACACTTTTTTCATAATGCTTTCATATTGACAGTTATGGACTGGAAATGTAGTAACAAAATTAAATCTGCCTGCCTGTGTACCATTATCAGTTATTGTATTCTGAATTAACAGCTCCCTTTATTGCCCATCTGCAAAAATCACCTGCCTGGCATATTGTTTTGCAGCTGTATCCTCTTTCTTGAAATACAGTTGGGAAACTGTATACCAGTCATGTAATTTTGTAGACTGGCAAGAAAAGGGAGCCATTGATTTAGAATACAGCACACTATCTGATAATGGTACGCAGGCAGTTAGATTTAATTTTGTTATAACATTTTCAGCCCATGCCTGTCAATTTGAAAGAAGTATCAAAAATACCTGGCATATTTTAAGTAGTGATGTGGATTTCAGAGAAATTTACAGATGTCCCCCAGGGTGGCATACCGAAGGGCTCCAATAATAAAGGATGCCCTTGTTCATAACCATTACCTGGAGAGATCTGGCACTGTGACATTGTTTGGATGAAATTGTAAGGGTTGTTTTTCCTGCTCATGCTGTATGCCTTGTAGGTATATAAAACAGGGCAATTCCTTTCAAAGTCCCCATAATGGCAGAGACTGAAATAAAGCAGTTTATTACATGCGATACAGCAGATGTTATATACCTGGCAGAATGCAACTCTGGGGCATTCTACACTAGAAAAAATGACAAGAAGTTGCAAAACCCGTGTTGGGGAACATTGTTGGGCCATAGAATGAGAATACATTGTTTATGCCATGGCAGCTGACATTAAAGAAGCTGCAAATAAATTAGAACATGGCTTTACTTTCATGGCCATCGACAAAATTTGTCCTAAGCCAAAAGGGGGGTTAATAATTTATGTTGATGTGGGAGGGTTTTGCATCATTACTTTACAGGCTGATAAAGCCCCTGGTCTGAATATGGGTTTTGATTTAAAACCATTTTAAAATGAATGTTCTTGATTTTGATTGTTTTTCATTTTGTTATTTTAGATAGTAGAAAACTAATCAGCTTGCCAAATTAAAGGGACTTATTTATACTGATATACATACAGTTATTTTATTCAGTGTTTGTAGTTTTTAACTTTCACCCTTAAGCTGTATTTTTGAATGAATGGTGGAACCTACTGTATATATTTATGCTGACTATACGTTATTATGAATTTAATCACCAGCTGTATAATCTAGCATCATTGTTGAACTGAGATTTCACTATTAATTATGAAGAAGCGGACTGGTTATATTTTAAATTGGTTGTAATTAGTTTGCTTATGAGTTTTGTTCTTTTCCACATGAATGACTGTGTGTGTGAATTTGGTGGTGGTGACATTATGATGATGCCATATTTTTGTGACCTATGAAAGTGTTGGGAATTGTGTGTTTATTCATCTTCGAGAAAAGGATTATTCAAATCTGAAATGCATCAGGCAAGAGTGGGCGTCTGTGTACCTTTTCACCTTAGTAAAAATATGGCACCTTAAATATTAATATGGATATAGACTGTGTCATTTTTTCATATTGTGGTGAGTGCCCAGTTTTATACTTTGTAAGAAAAATAACTACATGTTCAACACAGTTCCCCTGTAAGGGTAAAATAACATTATTTATTCACTCTTTGTTTTGAAAAACTTAGTACTCCTGCCCCCCATTCCCCAACATAGAAACATAGAATTTGATGGCAGTTGAGGACCTCTTGACCCACCCAGATCTGCCCATTTCCTACCTACTGGATAAGGTGCAGATCCCACTTTAACCAGCAGCCTACTTCTTCCTACCCCCCCCCCCCAGAATTGCTTTATGACTTTCCCATGCATGCTTGAATTCCACCACTGTTTTTGACTCCACAACCTCCTCCAGAAGGTCGCTCCATGCATCCACAACCCTCTGTGAAAAAAATACTTAAATTACCTCTGAGTCGCCCCACTCTATCTACAAATTGTGCCCTTGTTCTTGCACACCTCTTTTTGAAAGATGCTACCCTCTTGGACTTTGTTGATTCCCTTGAGGTACTTGAAAGTTTCTATCATGTCCCCCTCCCTCCTTTCCTCGAGGCTATATATATTAAGCTCCTTAAGTCTCTCTTCATATGTCTTCTGGTGCAGACCCTGCACCATTTTAGTTGCCCTCCTCTGGACAGCTTCCATCCTGTCTATGTCTTTGCAGAGATTGGGTCTCCAGAACTGCACGCAGTACTCCAGATGGGGTCTCACCAGCTGACTGTACAGAGGGATAATAACTTCCTGTTTTCTACTGGTGATGCCTCTCCCTATGCATCCCAGCATGCCCCCAGCCCTCCTTGCTGCCCTCTCACATTGCTTGCCCACCTTTAGGTCATCTGATATGACTACCCCCAGGTCTCTTTTCATTTTTGTTGTTGTTAGTATCTCACCCCCCATTGTGTACTCTTCCCCTGGGTTTTTTTCCCAGGTGCATTACCTTGCACTTCTTAACATTGAGTCTAAGCTGCCATACATTTGACCATTCCTCTAACCTTGCCAAGTCCCTTCTCATCCTTTCCACCCCACTTTGTGTCATCAACTCTGTTGCAGATCTTGATGTCATCTGCAAAGAGACATATTTTTCCTTCCAGTCCTCTGCAATGTCGCTATAAAGACATTGAAGAGGACTGAACCTAATACTGAACCCCAAGTGTACCCCACTAGTAACCCCCTTCTTCAGAGTGGACTCCATTTACTATTACCTCTGTGTCCTATTCTCCAGCCAATTCTTTACCCAGGCTGTCATCTTGGGACTCACTCCCAGGCTGGCTAACTTGTATATTAATCTTTGTGGGACTGTTCAAATGCCTTGTTAAAGTCTAGGTAGGCCATGTCCACAGCCCCTCCCTGATCTACTACTTTGGTCACCCAGTCAAAGAAATCTATCAGATTCATCTGGCTTGACCTTCCCACTGTGAATCCATGCTGCCTCGGGTCCTGTGCCCCTCTGGCCTCTAGATACTTGACAATTGTTTCCTTCAGAAGTGATTCCATCATCTTCCCTATCACTGAGGTTAAACTAACAGGTCTGTAGTTTCCTGCTTCTGCCTTGCTTCCACGTTTGTGAAGGGGAATCACATCTGCCCTCCTCCAGTCCTCGGGCACCACCCCATCCTCCCGTGATTTATTAAACAGGGTAGTCAGTGGTGTCACTAGTTCACCCTTAGTTCTTTAGAATTCTGGGATGAATCCCATCAGGCCCCATTGCTTTGTCCACCTTCAGTTTTAAGAGTTCTTTCATAACCCTTTCTTCTGTAAATGGGCTGGTATCAACTTCTGTATCCACAGTGTTTCTACTGTTTGTTTTAGGTACCTCTCTTCATTTGTTCACAGTCACCCTCCGCCCACCCTCCCTCCCTTTTATTAAGCCTCACTATCCTCCCTTGGTCTTCCTTCACTCCTGATATACCTTTAAAAGATTTTATCCCCCTTCTTAACTGAGTTGGCTATCTTTTCCTCGGTTTGGGCCTTTGCTGTTCTGACTGCCTTCCCAGCTTCCTTTTGCTTTAACTGATACAGTTCTCTGCCCTGCTCCTTCTGTGATTCCTTGTACTTCCTAATGCTTTATTTTTCTCTTAAACCTTTACTGCCACTTCCTTTGAGAACCATAGCAGTTTCTTACATTGTTTTGTTTTGTTTATTTGCTTCACACAAAGGCTTGTTACCTCTGTGATAGCAGTTTTTTATTCCCCATTGTTCTTTGACCCCTGCTTCCTGCCCATTTGCTAGTGCATTCCTTAGGCACTCACCCATTTAGCAAAGTCAGCCCTCCTAAAGTCCAGTACTTTTGCCTTTGTATGGCTTGACTCTATTGCTGTGTTTATTGTGAACCATACTGTTCGATGCTCGCTAGTTCCCAGATGGCTACCCACTTCTACATCTGTGATCCTCTCTCCATCTCCATTTGAGAGAACCAGGTCTAAGATTGCTCCCTCTTGAGTGGGCTCCAATACTAGTTGTCTAAGGCATGCCCCCTGTAGGGCATCTAGAATAACCCCACTCTTCAAAGTGGCTGCTGCAACTGCACTCCACTTAACATCTAGCATATTCAGATCACCCATCAGCAATATCTCCCTATTCTGCCATTCTAAGTATACTTTCTTTCATTTTCCTTGTCATTTTCCTCCCCTGAGAAGGGGAATTATATCCCCAATCCTGTGCGAGACTGTGGTGCCATTGCCTGTCTCCAAATTTACCCACAGTGCTTCTCCTCCTCCCTGTTTACCCTTTGTTCTGTTGCTTTGATTCCTTCCCTTATGTAAAGAGCTACTCCTCCTCCTCTTTTACCCTCCCTGTCCCTCCTGTAGATAGCGATCCTGTTATGTTTATGTCCCAGTTATGGTTTTGTGTGTACCATGTTTCTGTGACTGCCACAATATCCAGATGTTTCTCCTCCATCAAGGCCACTAATTCAGGAAGCTTGTTACCCAGACTATGTTAACAAAACCACTTGGCGTTATGTAACAATCCCCTGCAGCTGACATCATGGATGGGGAGCACCTGCAGGTGATTCAATGGGCAATTATTAAGCACTGATGTTTCAAAAGCTCTGATTTGCTGTTTACTTGTCTCACTGTACTCCAAAATGTACTGTATGTACAGGTGAGTGACAGCAGGACACCATCAGCCCCCACATTAGTTTAAAAGGGTCACAGTCAGTCTGTGCAGTATGCAACATCCATGTAATTGTGACTTATCACACAGAAATAAGCTAATCTGGAGAGGTAAATAAAACATTGGAATCAGCTAGTAGAGCATGTGTAGGGGCTGAGACATCTCAACTGGAACTTGTATTTCCATTTTATATTTTGCAGTGCATACAGTGCCCCACACCAACATAGGCCAAACCCTCTCATTTCCTCTCTATGGTGGCCATTTAGCAGCATCCTTGGACTTGGCACTACAGCCATTGCATCAGGGGGCATGGAGGAATAGAAAGGTCTTCTCTTCTCACTCCAGGTGGCATATGATCATGCCAGAAACTTCTTGGAGTACTGCCATGAGTTACAGAAGGAGCATTATTCCAAGCAGTTTCTTTGAATGAAGTGAATGATTTCAGTGGAGATACAGCTGATCCTCCACATTGATATGACTTCAGACTCTGTAAGTAGCTTTTGGTCCATTTATATGCAGACCCTTACAACATCATTCAGAAATGATCTGATGTAAATCATAGGCTCAAATAATAATACAAATAGTCTCACATGCAACCTGTGTACTGCCATAGTGAAGACTGGAGGCAATACATAGACAGCTTTTGTATCTCAACAGGAAACTACATCACTGCCCATTGTATCTTAGTTACCCTTACCAAAAAAAGACAAGAACTTAAGAATTTTGACTGGTACCACATGCGAGGATATACAGTAAGTTGGCATATGCGAGGCACATGCAAGTTTTTCTGTAAGAATTATATGCAGAGACTATATAAGGATGCTGACACTTTCCTTGAGTGAAACATTTATGCAAGAAAAGCTGCTTGCCAATAACATAGAGAAAATTGTGTATATGTGTGTGTGTGTGTGTGTGTGTGTGTGAGTGTGTGGTGCACTACAGCTAATAATGTGTGAAGTTACTGAAAATTGCTTCACAAAGTTATTCATGAAGTCCTGCAAAGTTCATAAAGTGCAAACTTACAGTATGTAGTTGTCACTTTGTGAAGTTCCATTTTTTAAACTTCTTTATTGATGTTTCCTATTCATAACAACAATAATTAAATGCGTTCCATCTCCATCTTGCTACATCACTTAACAACTTGTTCATCTTATCTACTTCTATTTCATTACTTTTCTCTGGCATATTATATCATTTTCATTGAGTCAAGTCATCAGACCATTAGATCAAGATGAAAAGGGCATCAAAATAAAAATTCAAATAAAATCCTCAATTTGGATTAGTAGCCCAAATGACAAAATGATGCAAGATAAAGAAGACAAACATTTAAGAAAAATACATTCAATTGGTTAACTGATGGCAATTAAAAGAGAGAAAGACTCACTATCCTGATCATGGTTGTTTACATTTGACCCAGTGAGACAGACTCTGAGTGGGAGGCTTGTATTCTATTAGTTACACCTGAGGAATCATGGAACTTTCTAATCGACCTGGGCCTGTTGGGTTAGAATTGAGGTTCCCTCCAATTCCTCAACTAATTCCATAAAGGGTAACGAAGTGCCCTTGAATGTTTCTGATTGTAATTTAAGGTCAGCTGTTATCTTTTCTGTATGGAATATTTGTTTAACTAATCCAATCCAATCAGTTAGTGTTGGTGGTTCTGTTTGGAGCCACTTTTTTGGTGATGGTTTTTCCGGCAGTTGCCAGTAAAATACCCATGAATGATTTTTCCATGTTCTTGCTTTTCCTTTTGAGTGAGACAATTAAGACTAGATGAGGGAAGTTGAGATCCTCTCCCATTCAAGCTAGTTGTTTAAATCATTGGCCCAGTTCCATCCAATAAGGCTGAAGAGGGGGCAATCACAAAATATGTGATATAGGTTACCCTTCCCTTCACATCCCCACCAGCATCTATCTGACTTTTGTAGCATGTAGTGTTTTGTGCAGGTGACAGTAATAAAGTAGCATGAGACCACCTCCCAATGGTGTTCTTTCCAATTATTCAAGGCAGATGTATGGAAGACCCCATACCAGATGGAGTTCTATCCCTTAGGTGTGAGAGAAAGCCCTGATTCTCTTTCCCATGCTGACTGGTATTCTTGGGGATTGGTTTTGTATGTTTGTGTGTAAATTTGAGTAAGTTTGGAGATAAATATATTTGTAATCGGGCCTTGTGCTGCCTGGTAGATCATGCAGACCAGGGTGTGTGGTTCTTGTTGTACCTCTTCTTGATGGGATCCCTGTCACAAAATGAAGTAACTTGAATATAGTGGGAAAGTCTGTCTGACCCAAGTTAAACTCTGATGTCAAGTCAGCAAAGGATTTGAGGACCCTTTGATGGATAAACTGGGATGGGTATTTCAGACCCTGCGATCTCACTCTAAGGAAACCAAAATCTAGTTTGGGTGGTATAAATGAGGTGCAGTGCACTATTTGTGTGTAGGTAGATATAGTGCCCCTTATTTTCAAATTCCTTTTGACCTGTTTCCAAACGTTGTACAATTGCTTGGTCCATGGGTCTGATATATGTAGGTTAGTAAGATCTGTTATGGCTGTTTCAAAGCCTTCCTTTGGGTGTGGACACACACCACCTTTCAGTTTCTGTGTCACCTAACTATTCTCTGGGTCCTGTTTGAGTAATAGGATCCATGGTGTAATTTGGGCCATTTGGTAATATAATTTCAGGTTTGGTAGACCCAGCCCTCTCCCTATTTTTGGTCTTTTCAGATCTGAACATCTAATTCTTGCTTGTCTGCCCACACATAAAAACCCACGCTGGGCCTTATTTAACTGTAACCAATCTGATCTGTCACTTTAAGGGGAAGTAGTTGAAATAGGAACAAGAAATGGGGGAGTATGTTCATTCGTATGTATCTATTCTTCCCATCATGGATAGGGCAACATCTCCCATCTCTTGAGATCTGTGAGTACATTTTTCAACAGGGTTCCATGGTTTAATTAGTACATCTTGCCTAACTGAATAGGAATGGATATCCCTAAGTAGCAGATAGATGTTGTGGCCCATTTGAGTTAAAACATTCCAGGCAATTTCTGTGTCTTGGTGCCACTGATCAACACTACCGTCTTCTCCTTGTTTATTTTAAAAGAAACCCTACCATAGTGTGTTAAAATTTGGTAGGGACATGGAAAGGTGTTCTGTGGG
This sequence comes from Neoceratodus forsteri, assembly GCA_016271365.2. NCBI lineage: Eukaryota > Metazoa > Chordata > Ceratodontiformes > Ceratodontidae > Neoceratodus > Neoceratodus forsteri. The sequence continues at coordinate 20,364,477 of JADMNL010000025.1, forward strand.
TCTGTCATGTATACCATTGTGTAATCCACATATAATGAAATGGAATTTTCCTCTCCCCCCATACTGATCCCTTCCAATCCTGGATGTGATCTAATATATGCTGCTAAGGGCTCAATGCATAAGGCAAACAGAGTGGAGGATAGGGAGCAGCCTTACCTAGTGCCTTGGTGAATCATTAGGGGTGCTGAAGCTGTTCCATTTACCTTGACTCTGGACATTGGTGTCGCATACAGAAACTGTAGCCAAGTGAGAAACTGGTCCCCAAACCTGTATTTTCGTAGGGTCATAAATAAAACCTCCCATCCCAACCAGTTAAAAGCCTTCTTGGCATCGATAATTTTAGCTATCTGGGTGTCTTTTGATGGTGAGCCCATAGTGAACTATATTGAGTGTGGCGTCTAATGTTGTCTCCTATCTGGTGAGTTGGCATGAAGCCCGTTTGGTCTGGGTTTACTAAATTCATTACGAATGTGTTGATTCTGTTAGCCAGAATTTTTGTCAGTGTGTTGGAGTCTACATTTAATAATGAAATGGGGTGGTAAGACCTGTAGTTATCTGGTGGTTTATCTGGTTTCGGGATCACAGTTATAAATGCTGTCTGCCAGGAGTTTGGGAAGTCACCCTCCTTCCTACAAGAGTTAAAAACCTGAGTCATTAGAGGGGCAAGCTGGTCTCTGAATGTTTGGTAGAATTCAGCATTGAAACTGCCAGGTCCTGGGGATTTACCTGTTGCCAAGTCCTGTATAGTCTGAGACACCTCGAGAGGTGTTATGGTTGCTTCAACATGAGCCTCTGTAGTCTGTAAGCCAGGGTAATGTCACTCCCTAAAAAGCAGCTAGTTCATCTGTGTTGGTTGTTTCAGTTCTGGGTGTGTTGTATGAGAGCTATAATGCATTACTGGGTCATCAATGTCATCGCCCAATAGTGTGACATTATGCTAAAACAAGCGCTGTCCATGATAGCTATGGTGCAACACCGTATAATGTTGTAATGCTGTATTGCACCATTCACAATCCCAGGCAGAGGATAAGACCTCTGCTGGGAGTGGGTTCCACCAAGCAGCTGCGTGGCTCACTGGACTGAGCCACAGCAGCAAGAACTCAGGTGCTGCATCTGAGACTGGGTTTGATTCCAGTCCCAGACATTTTATTTCTTTCACACATTGCCACACTACCAAGGCAATCCCCTCCGCCAGAGTTGAGAATCCTTAGTGGGGGGTGTGGTGGCAGAGCCCCACAGAAAGACTTATGATCAATGGCAGAAATTGGCTGTATTGGCAGTGCGATTTTGCCATGTGGCATAATGTCTTACGACATTATGACCCTGTGCTGCTATAATACTTGCTGAAGGCCTCTGCAATTTCTGGTGGCGAACATATATTTTTTTTGCTTTCCCCCTTCTGTTAGTGTGGGACAGCAAACAGATCGCTCCGCTTGTTGTTTCCAAAATCTGAGTGCTAACAAATAACCTACCCTTTTGCCTGACTCTTAGTATTTTTGGTTGATGTGTCAGAGTTGGCCTTCTATCTTACTGTCCCATAAACTCTGCAGCTTATTGGTGGACCCTTGTACATTCCACAGATTAGCCTGATCCCTGTCTGTCTTGTGTAATTGTTCTAAATCTGCTAGTTCTCGTTCCAACCTCCTCTGTTGCTCCATCTTTTGTTTTTTAAGATGGGAGGAGTGGGTGATGATTATGCCCCTCAAATTCACCTTTAGGGCATCCCATACCCATTTAATTTTAATGCCTTTATTCATATTATGCCTTAGGAATTCAAAATTTTCTCCTTGATATTCTGGCAAAAGTCCTCCCATTTAATAGGCAGGTGTTCATCCTCCAGAATGTTGTGCTAGGCCAGAATCCCAATGCAATCCAGACTAACTGCTGAGTGGTCAGACATACATTTTGGGTGGATTATATAGTTTTTAAATGTGAGTAGGTTATTACTACTACTTAAGAAGTAGTCAATTCTTGTGTAAGATTTGTGGAGGTTGGAGTAGAAGGTGTAGTCTAAGATTCCCTTATGTAATTCTTGCCATACATCCACCACTGCCACTTTCTTCATCTCTGTTTGAACCATTCTTCCCATCTGTTTGATTGTAGTGAAAGACTGGGATGATCTATCTCTAGTGGGATAAATCACACAGTTAAAGTCCCCCCCCAACAGAAAGTATCCCCTTCCCCAAATCTGCTACCTTTAAAAATACTCAATGAAAAAATGAGGATGTATCCTGATTGGGGTGTAGATATTGTTAAAGTGTACTTTCTGTGCATATAGTACCCCAGATATGATCACTAGCCTACCCTGTTCCAAGCCTTTGGTTGATATGACTTGTAGGGGTACATTTTTGCATATAAGGATCGCTACTCCTGCTTTTTTGTCAGATGGGTGCGATGCTGATAGTACTTTCCCAACCCATGCCTTTTGGAGTTTTGAGTGTTCCAAATCTGATAATCTGGTTTCCTGTATAAATCCCACATCTACTTGTAATTTATTGAGGTATGCCAGAATTCCTGTTCTTTTGATGGGTGAATTAATACCCTGAACATTCAGGATGCCAATTTTTAAGGACTCCATGGTGATTTCCAGTTTACATCGCCTCTCTATTTTTTTCCCATGACCTTAATTTAATCCAGCCCCCTGAGGTCACAACATTCACCAAATCCCACACAGAAAGAGCTGTCTCCCCTTCAACCTTGCCATATTTAACTGTTTAGTAATGTTAAAATCTATACTATGCACAACAGGTGCAGCTATATGCAAAAATGTTGTTCTATTAAGTTTTGAGGTCTCAGGTATATACACCATTGGTGCAATCCCACGTTCTTTAGAGAAACCAGTGAAAAACCTTTTCAACATTGTACTTCCATGGTGCTACTATAATTGGAATCCACTGGGGTTTCCAGTGGGAGTAGCTTTCACTACTTAGCTCACTATGTATGTGAACCTGACCAGTCTAGTGACTAGGTCAGTTAAAGTCACCAAGTCCGTTGGAGCTGTAATGGTCTACGAGTGCCTCCACTACCTAAATAGACAGTTGTGGTTAAATTCAGAGGCACCAGTTAGCACTCTGGAACCTGGGTCAGGCCTTCTTTAGTATCTTATAACTATTTTGGACCCCATTGATCTAAATGCTCCCTTTTCTCCATATAAACAGGCTACATGGAGGCCCATGGGGTGGAAAGCTTTTCAATTAACAGTCCCTACTCACAAATAAGTTGTTTGCTTTCTTAATTCTCCTCATCCCATGGTGGCCAGACAGAGTTACCATCCAGATCCCCTACTCCCCCACTCCCCAATGTTCAAACAGTTCAGTACAATCCACAATACCCCCCCAACTAAGGGTGACTCGATCAGGCCTGTTAGTCACCCCAGAGGGGAGAAGAGTGGAGAGAGGGAGGGAAACTAAAAAAAAGACATATTGACCCAAACCTCTTTCTCATTTCTAGTGTTCATTATCTTATTATCATCTAGAATATATGTTCCAGTATTCATATAGTTCCATATTCAGTTCCCCCTTCCAAGTCTCCTTTCAACAATCCCCTTCCATTTGTTAAGGGAGTTTAAATCTGTAAGTCCCCACTGCACATTGGGCACCTCATTTTAGCGTTGGCTGTAGGAAAAGTTTTATTTGCTCCCATTATACTTTTGGGGCTGTCGATTACATGTTAACTCCATTTTGGGTGACACGCTCCACAAGGCCCTCCCCAGTCGGTAGAGGTGTATAGGGTTTCAATAGTTCAAACAAGTTTGAAACTTTGCTGCACTCAGGGTTTCAATATGCAAAGAAACAGTACCTTTAAATAAAAGTCCTCATGGTGGGTTCCCTGCAGCCATAACCTCCTCATGGGTTACTGATTTGTTAGATCCCTTAGTTCCTATTCCAGCAACCTCTTCAGATCATCCCCAAGATGTCAGGCCATGTTTCCAAAGTGAAGTTTCTCAGCATGCTATCCAGCTCTCGCCATGCATAAGGCTTAGGTGTGTTCTAATGCTTCCATGCTGAGCTCAGGACATGATAGGCCCATCTTGCAAAGGGTTGGGGCTGCCTCCCACAGGGAATGAAAAACCTGCCAGTTAGTGTCCACTCGGATTTGCAGTTTTGCTGGGTAAAACTTTTGTATTTGGATGTTTTTTAGCTTGGCTTCTTCGATAATGTCCCCTCACCTTGCGGCATTTTTCATTTAAGATGTCTGAAAAGTCATGATCGAAGAAGATCCTTTGACCATCAATGTTGAGATCTTTTAGTTACCATGCTGTTTAATGTATTAGCTGTCACTTGGCGTATTCCAACATGTGGACAATGATTGACCTTGGGCAGGCTTTTTGGTGTTACGGTTTCTGTACCGGAGAATGGTGAGCTCTTTCCATAGATAAGTTCATTGATGTTGGTATTTTTATTATGTCCCTGAGGATGTAGGTGATAAAATCTTCCACAGAATTATGCAATTTTCAATGTCTTCAGGTACCCCATGGATCTGGAAATTTTTCCTGCAGGCTCTATTTTCCTGATCTTGCAATTACTTTGGATCTCCGCTCCTGGGCAAGGAGGTACAACAGTCTTGAATATAACGGGCCACTGAATCTGTGATGTCTCAATTGCTTGCTCAGCTAAAGTGGTTCGCTATTCTATTTTCTTTAGGTCAGTTCTTAAATCCACTACAGAGGATTCATGAAGGGCCTACATTCAACCATGAAGTGCCCACTTTGTGGAAATTATGGCCAGATTATGGTCAAACTTATGAGTTTTGTCACGTTGAAGTTGTTGAGGCCAATGGAAATCTTGCAAAGCTCTATGAGGGTGAATTTGGTGCAAAATGAGGCAGCAAGGCTGGTATCTGGTACCTCTAGAACCAGTCACATTACGCCTGTGCTCAGCAGACTGCACTGACTGCCAGTTCAATGGTGAATCACGTTCAAAGGTCAGCTTGCTGACCTATAAAGTCCTACATGAACAGGGACCCTGCTACCTGCAAGATCTCCTTTGTCCCTACTGCCTCCCTGCCCACTCCACTCCACTGAAGAGGATTGCTAGAGATTCCTAGGGAGCTACTGAAGACATCTAGAGCCCGATCTTTTTGCATTCACGGCTCCTACCCTGTGGAATTCTCTACCTCATCCGGTGAGAGAGAGTGCCTGACCGTCTAGAGTTTTAAATCCACCCTTAAAGCTTATTTATTTAGCCTAGCATTCCCTGATGATTTTAGCCATCTGTGACATAATTCTGTATGTTGAGTAAATGGGATTTACTAATGTATTCTTCTGTAAATTTTAATTTATTGTTTGATAAGTTTGTATTTTAAAATATTTTATATGTTATGTCTGATTGTGCAAGTACTTTGATCACTGGAAAAGCACTTTTTATTAATATAAATGATTTGATTTGAATTACAGTCACTTTGGCACATCTTTGCCAGTGAAATTAAATGCGATGCATCTCTAACTACTGTGTCTGTTTTACATGTTCCTCTTGTGGGGCTAGAAGCTACAACCTTCTGACCCCAGAGGGAGGTGTGCAACCTACTGAGCCACTGAGACCATGTTGTTCTAGTGTCTTGTAAAAGTACATAAATAGGCCACAAAATTATTTTGTTCATTTTGTATATATTCTTTATACTTTCAAAATGTCTTCATTCTGCACCCAATACATTTGACATGAATGCACAGGACCACTCTTACAACTCTTAGAATGGTCTCCACAGCAGTATAAATATACACATGAAGTTATAATACTGTGCCTGTAGCATCACAGTCATTAACATGGCTAATTGTGATGTAGCTGTACTGGCAGTGATATGAATTTAAGTTGAGAATGGGAAACAAGAGCAGAAAAACTGTAAGGGATTAAGTTTTCACACAAATTTCCTCAGTAATGACACGAAGGAGAACTCTAAGGAAGATATATGTAATGCAAGCTGAATTTTACCAAAATAGTCATTTTAAAAGTTTTTATTGAGGTGCTACCACGTTTTCCAGCAGCTCAGACTGTAGCCAAAGACTTGCACCAGCACCATGAAAACATGCATTTTTCTTACAGGTCGATATCCTGTGTAGAGCAATCTTTCTTGCAAAATTGATACAAAGTGTCATTATGTACCATGATCCTTAAACACTACATTTTGTACATAAATGTTTCTTGACTAGTTCAAGTACATGACTTTCCTCTTGCACTACGCTTACAAACATGTAATATATCACTATTTTGCACCATCATCCATGCACACTATATTTTAAACATGCTGATTTCTTGACTAGCAAAAAGAACCGCGTCATCCGCATAGAGTAGTAGGTTGCTGGAGAAGGAATTGGGCAAGTTGTTTAGGTAGATGCTGAATAATAGAGGGCCGAGGATGGAGCCCTGGAGAACCCCAGAGTAGACTGGCAGGGTGGTTGAGAGGGTGTTGTTTATTTTGACACATTGTGATCTAGCTGTGAGGTAACTGGTAAACCAGGAGACGGGAGCTTGGGACAGACCTATGTGGCAGATTGTGCTTAAGAGTAAGGAGTGCAAGACTGTATCAAAGGCCTTTGACAGGTCGATGAAGACAGCTCCAGCTAGGTGTTTTCTATCCATGGCAGAGTGAATAAAATTAAAGAACTCAGTGAGAGCCATAGTTGTACTGTGCCCCGATCTGAAGCCATGCTGCTCCCTGCAAAGTAGGTTATGAGCAAGTAGGTACTCAGTGAGTTGAATGGTTATAATTTTTTCGAGAGCTTTTGAGAGTGGTGGGAGAATGGATATGGGACGGTAGTTATTGGGGGAGGTGTTGTCACCACTCTTCAGTATTGGGGTGACTGTGGCAGCCTTCCAGGCTGCTGGGAACTGCCCCAGACTTAGGGAGTGGTTAATGATGTCAGTCAGTGGGGAGAGGACTGTATCTAGTACTAGATGTAGGATTCTCATATCAAAAGAATCTTTCCAATAGCAAGAGCCACTAAGTGCTTTCATGAGAAAAGGCCTTGCTTTATTCATAGAGATTGCCCTGAGATGGAAGGGGTGATGCTGGATGTTTGAGGGCGGGGTTGCAGGAGTGGGGTCGAAGAAGTTATTTGGGAGTACTGCACTAAGGTCAGAGAATGATGAGTTGAGGCAGTTGGCGATGGCCAGGGGGTAGGTGGTAGGGACAATATTGACAGTTAGTGGGGGAGCAGGATTTGCCATTGAGTTCCTTGATATTGTCCCAGAACAACCGAGCATTCCCTCAGGAGGAGGCAAGGGTCATTTTGTAGTAGCCTGATTTGGCCTGTTTAATGGCCCAAGTGCATCTGTTATGAGCTGCTTTATAGGTTTGCCTGTCCGCCTGCATGCGGATGAGACTGCTTTGTGCCAGAGATCATCTCTGTGCTTTAGCTGTTGGAACAGTACAGGCATGACCCAGGGGGCATTATGTTTCTTGGATTGCACTTTTGCTAGTGGGTCATAGATGTCACATGCTTTATTAAAAGAACAGGTGAAATAATCAAAGGCTTCATCTATAGTAGGGGCCCTCAAGATGGGGGACCAGTCCCATTGAGTTAAGTATTTTCTTAGTTTTGTGAGGCCTCCAGGTCAGAGATGATGCCAGGCAATATAGTTTGGTTTGGGTTTCTGCTGAAGACACAACCAGGAAAAGAGGATGGGTGAGTGACCACTTAGGGAGTCTGGAAGGACCACCAGGTCAGAGATTCTGTGGGGACGGTTGGTGAGGAGAAGGTCAATCAGGGTGCTACAGCCATTAGTGGGATTTACCCTGGTAGGTTGGCTGATCAGCTGGGTCAGGTCCAGTGCAGTGAAGGTGTCCTTGGGTGGGAAGACGAACTGGCAAAGCCAGTTCACATTAAAGTCTCCAACTATGATGTGTTCTGTTTTGGGGAAGCGGAGATGTAAGTTAGCAAGGGATTGTATAGCATGAGCTTGGTTTCTTGGGGGACGTATCGACAGTAAGAATTACAGGGGCTCTGGAGGGATCTGGAGTAAGTTTTAATGATAAGGCTTGGCATCATGGTCTAATGGAGGTATTGGAAGGGCTTGGCATATCATGGAGTCACGGATGTACACAGCACACCACCTATCACGTTTGCCCATTCTGTCAGCTCTGTGATGGGTGAAGAAACCAGGAGAGCAACCAAAGAGTCAGGTGTTTTAGGAAACCAGGTTTCTGTCAGTGCTAGCACATCTGGCTGATAGTTGCAGTTAGTACAGAAAGGAAGAAAAAAGCAGAATATTGGTTATTACAAGGGTTTATGGTGTTCAACTGTGTACTTTTAACGGGACACATAAATTAGGAACTATGCACGTTACAGACTCTGTATTCATTAATATTGTGACTGCACTTGTACAACTATTACATTTCAAAATGTTGTGTGATACTATATTGAAGTAGTGAAAGAGATGTACCTCTGTGGAAATGGATAGTTGTAATGTAATCCGGTCCGTTCATAGCTAGGATTTATGCTTCTGAAGTACTGCATTATGGGTGAAGGACAGATATTTGCATAGTCACTCATAATGGGACTGTATAACTGCTACCTCAAAGAGAGCAGACTGCGTTACAAATATCCATTTCTATAACCACAAGTACATCTATTTTGCCTGTATTACGTATCTATATAATTGCACAATATGTTTAAATGCTATACTGAATACTGCTGTCTTGATGCTATGTTTTTTCTGGGAGGTCTGCTGGGTAAGTGGCTGCCACGTAAAAAGAAGTGAAACCGCTTGCACATCGCATTTCCTGCATGACAGTCACACTTTCCATGTCCTCTGCTGAATGATACTGACAGCGGGACATTTCATATGCGAGATGGCAATATCAGTGTCAGTCTCCGTGTCTTGTGTGTAATGTGCGTGGTATGCATTGGGTAGTCAGAGTTCCTCGGGGCGAGTGGGAGGGAAGGAACAAAGGGTAGTGGTGGTGATCGGCATTCTATAAATATTACATTGGGATTAGGTCAGCGGAGTGGGTGTCTCTGAAAGATTACACTGTTTCTCGGGAGGAGGCTGCATTGCTGCCTGACATTGAGCACTTTGTGTGTGTCTGGCTGTGACCATATGGAGCACCACCTGTAGATAGACACCGTTAATCTCTCTCCATGTTAGCACATGGAGCAGCACCACCTGTAGGGAGACCGAGATAGGCGGAAAAGGGGAGAAACACCTGCTTATTGACATACGGATGGTGTATGGCGTGCTCCCGATGGCAACCATGGATTAATAAGGGGAATTAATCCTTGGCTGCTCGGTGGTCACGTGTTGCTGTTCCTCCAGTGAATTTCAGTTATTTCAGTCTCTACTTTTCTGCCATGTTACAAACTGTTTTAAACTCCCTAGTATGTACAGGGCCTTCTAAGAATATGTTATTGCTATCACACTGAATGAAGAGAGATTTGGGAGCTGATAGTATTTGGAAACGCTGTCAGTCAGAATATAGCTCTGTCTTCTGATTAGCAGAGCAAGTTCACTTTCTGTATAAAATAAAGTTTCTCTGATGAGCAATAACTAATTTTCATGGCTGCAGTAGTTTTCTTCTTCTTTTCTTGTTTAAAAAAGGTTGAAGCCTCTACCGATAACACTAGTATAACATGTGAACTGTTTTCGGTGAACTAAGTGGTCTAGTTTCTGAGAACTTATGATGATTCTTATAAGTAATTGGGGAACATTTTCCCAGTTATCAATACAGAAACCAAGTTTAATTTTACATATTTAACTCTGGGACAGACCCAGTGGTTTCTGTAGCTTGTGCAAACTTGTATCAAATATGAGCAGTAGTAAGCAAACAGGTGTCTGGAAAGTCCCAGAAGTTATTTATATTTACTTGATAATGGTGGTGTATCAGAAAGCAGAGGTATTTGCATCGAACTCTGGTCATGCAAAAAAAAAACCCTGTTACATCTGAAAAGTGGATAATAATTTATTGAAAACTAAGGACTCTGGTAGTGGGAGCTCAAAGTTTAAAAACAGGTTGCTTTTGTTCACATCATTATTTTATCCAACAGGTGTTTGTTTCTTTTGTTTTGGGGGTAGAGACTTGCTATAAAAAAAAAAAAAAAATTTAGCACTGGATGTCACTTTAGCCAAGTAGATATCAAATTCTTACTTTTCTGTTTCGTGCCCATTGAACAAATCTTAGTCTGTGTGCTAGACGACTGGTTACGGTGACGGGCTCGATGTAACATTATTCGTTCTCTTATTAATACAACCCCTTCCTTAGCCCCTAACGCCACTCTTGCCTAAATTAAAAGAAATGTAATGATCTTGAAACACTGTGATTTGTGGAAACTGTGTATTTTTTAAGCTTAGTTGGAATCTTTGTTTTTCAGTATGATGCTGTTCCTATCTGGTCCTGTGTGGTTAGATGCCTCAGCCCACCTCCATCAATGGTAAGATATCGGTCTGATTCCACCTTCCCGCCTGCCAGTGCAGGCTCGACCAGCAGCCAGGATTCCACCATGGAAGGCACAGCGGCTGAGGCGAGGTCCACCACAAACTCTTCACAACAACATTCAGCACAGCGGCCGCAGGCAACACAGCAACCTCAGCACCCAAAAAAAGAAAAGACCGGAAGACTTCAAATTTGGGAAAATTCTTGGGGAAGGGTCTTTCTCCACAGTGAGTGGCTTTACTTGTCGTTTAAAATGAACATGTGTAATATGACAGGGTTGAGGTTGGCACACTAGCTAAATGCAGGTGGATTTTGTGTAAGGCTGGTAAAATGTTCCTTTAACTAGCCATGCTGGGTTGTTTTGGACAAAGTAACATTTCAGTAAGTGCATGTGTTGGGCCAGTGAAAAAGTCTGTGAGCTAGTGGATTTGTTTCAGTTAGTAGCCCTGCTGACTAGTGGTTGAAAAACATAATTTCTACGACTGCATCCTGCAGTGGTGCCTTTTGGTAATGATCATTCCAGGACGGAAACAAGCACTCAAATACATGATTAGCAGATTCATAGTAGAGGGTGATGTTGCCTGCAGGTTAGCGAAATTAACTCAGAACTGGGGCTACATAAATTCTGTAATTTAGATTCCTTGCGTGCGTCTGTGGTCTGTTTGGCTGTCTGTCTTGTTCCCCATATTTCTTCAAGCTCTCTCGTGTCTTTAGTTTGTTTCTGTTTCACTCCCTAGTTGTAGGCCCATCTCCTCTTTCCTATGCTATTTCTCACTGCTTATTTGTGTTTTCTTGCAAATCTTTTTTTCTTTTTTTTTTTTTTAATCTCTTCCTTTTTTCTGCCCCAGTAACTTACATACTAACATACTAATTGCCAGCAGATTAGGCCTTACAGTCTATCGAGTCTGCGCGAACCTCAGATCCCTAGTTGGGTGCCGAGGACCTGCCCCCCCCTTTGTGTTCCAGAAACCCCTATCATCCATCCCCACCCCCCCCCGGGCCAGGCCATCATCTGATACATCCACTTTCTGTGTCTGTCCCACCCTCTCTTGAAGCCCTCCACTTTGGATCTCTGAACCAGCTCACCAGGCAGTGCATTCCAAGGGTCCACCACCCTCTCAGTGAAAAACCTCCTCTTTCCCCCTCACCCTTCCACCTTCCAACTTCAAACCATGCCTCTGGTGATACCTCCCTGCTTTAGTCTGAAGATCCCGTCATGTTTACCCTATTTATTCCCTTGAGGTGCTTGAAGACCTCAATCATGTCCCCGCTCTCTCCTCTCCTCCAATGAACACAGACAGAGCTCCTCAAGTCTGTCCTCATACGTCAAATCCCCTAGTCCTCGTATCATCTTAGTTGCCCTCCTCTGTATGTCCCTCTTCAAGTGTGGTCTCCAGTACTGTACACAGTACTCAAGGTGTGGTCTAACCAGTCCATTGTACAGCAGCAGAATCACTTCCCTGCTTCTACAGGTGATCCCCCTTACGATGCATCCCAACATCCTGTTTGCCTTGCTAGCCGCTCTCCTGCACTGCTCAGAGTTATTCATACATGCATCCACCATGACCCCTAGGTCTTTTTCCCCTATTGAGGCCTCCAGCGCCTCCCCTCCCAGGGTGTACCTGTGTTTAGGGTTTCCCTGCCCAAGATGTAACACCTTTCACTTGGTGATATTGAAAATTTAATTTCCATGTGTGAGCCCAGCTTTCCAGGGTGTCCAGGTCCCCTTGCAGGGCCAACCTCCCCTCTTCTCCCTCAACTACTGCTCCCATCTTGGAGTCATCAGCGAAGAGACTCATTTCACACCCTATACCCTCCCTGATATCCGATATGTATGCATTAAACAGGATCGGACCCAGGACCGAGCCCTGCGGTACCCCACTACCAACCTCTCTAAGGTTCGAGAGCTCCCCACCGACCACTACTCTCTGGGTGTGTCCAGTTAGCCAGTTTTCAATCCATCTAACCATCAAAGGGCCTACTCCCAACCCCATCAGTTTCTCCACCAGACCATTGTGGGGGACAGAGTCAAACGCCTTGCTGAAGTCCAAGAATAATACATCCACAGGCTTTCCCCTGTCCAGTTCTGATGTTACCCATTCGTAGAACTTCACAAGATTGGTTTGACATGATCTACCTGGCACAAACCCATGTTGCCGACTATCCAGACCTCCCACCTCCTCCAAGTACACCCCCAATCATTCCTTTAGTATACTCTCCATTAATTTTCCCACCACAGAGGTCAAACTGATGGGTCTATAGTTACCTGGTACTTCACTCGACCCCCCCCCCTTGATGGATTGGCACCACATGTGCCTCTCGCCAATCCCTAGGTACCCTCCCTGTCTCAAGCGATCTGTTGAAGAGCTCCGCCAGAGGTGCAGCCCCTCTGTTTCTGTGCTTTTTATGGCCGCACTCCCATCTGCTTGTTTTCTGTGCCCTGTATAGCTTGATTTCCTTGCTTGCTATCCCACCAGTGCAGTAATGAGGCAGCAGGCACTACAATCCTAAAGTGACAGAAAACTGGGTTTTCTCTTTCCACAGTGCTTTACAGCTGTGGGAAAATGGATAAAGGTTACATTTCACAAAAGTGCGCTTCGTTTGTGTTCCATTCTGGTGCTCCACCAGCTAAGCTACAAAGCCATGTGGCTAGCTCTAAGTAGTTGGACTGGCTTCATTTTTGTGTCTTCAGCTTTCATGATGGCTTTCAAAGTTTGACCATAGCCGGGATTATAGAGCTGGTGGGGTAGCAGGTACTGGGGGAAGGTGGTCACCACCTTTGTGAAGGGGATGACTTTGGCCATCTTTACCCAATGAGCTGTACTTGTGAAGAAGGAAAGGTTGAGGAGAGCAGATATGGGGCAAAGCCACAGCGGGAGCAGGAAGAGAGGAGTTTGGGATCAAGCTCCTTGGGGTATTATATTTAGAGGGTTTGAGAACCAACTCGCGGGAGAGTAGCTGCTGGTGAGGTAGTGGAGGATGAGACAGCAGAAAAAGGTGGAGAATGGTGGTGGGGGCAGTGAGAGTGCACAGTCGGACAAAAAGTTATGGTAGATGGAAGCAACCTTGTGGGTTCAGAAATGGTGGAACTACTTCGTTTGAGGACTGATATGAATGACTGTACAAGGGGATCAAAAATTAAGTGGTTAACCTTCCAGAAATTAGGAGGTCAGTGAAGGTTATTCTGCAGGTTGGGAGCAAAATATTTCATCCTGGCCTGTCTGGTGCCTGTCATACATGTGTTTCAAAGTTGCGTGTACCTTGCTAATTCCTCAGGCCAGCCAGAGGTCTTATGAAGGCGCCAAAAGAGTCTCAAACTTAGTCATGTGATAAGCTCAACTGAGTCCAAGGGAGGGAGATGGTAGCTTTAAACAGGAATTCTCCAAAGATTGGCATACCTGCCCAGGCAGCAGTAAATTCGTTTGAAATTTAAGGGCGACTTCTATATCCGTGTCTATCAAGATTAGAGACAACAGATCAGTGTCTTGGAGTCAGGTCAGCTAGCAGGGCTAATGGGTCTAGCAACCTGAAGGACTGGAGTTGGATTACTGGTTGGTGGGGTGAGGGGGCCTTTGGGTTGATGAACCTTACTCACACAGTAGGCTGTACAATGATCACTAAATGTATCCAGGAGGATGCCAGTTCCACAGCACAGTGGGGGCGGGAGGAGAGAATCCAGTCCATGGTTTGAAGTAGAAGAGTTGAGTTGGGTAGGCTCCAGGATGTGGTGGGACTTGAAGTTATCTAGATTTTTTAGTGGAGAGGGAGGAGCAGTTGGTGTTGAAATCACCTAGGACTAGGAGTTCGCCTGAGGTTGTGACAGAGGAGATAAGAAGAGGTGTTCATGGATAAAATTGGTTTTGGATCCATAGCAGTAGACGCCAGCAAGCAATTCAGTAAGGGAAGGGAGAATTTGCCTATCAGAAGCTCATGTGGAGAGGGGGAAGAGGAGCAGCGCACAACTTCAAACCAGTGGTAAATAACCGTGTACACCACTCTCACAAGGCATGTATTAGTGTTGGCGACTTGATTAGCAGCCTCACTAATCAAAGTAAAAAATGATTAGCAATTGACCGAAGTTGATTAGCAATTGCCAAAAATTTATATTTTTGCTCAAAACCCCATAAAAATGTACTTATCTTGCTCTATATTGATAAAATACACATTGTACGCAAGTTTCTGAAACTGATACTGTTTTATTTAGCCATTCAGAGTCAGAATAAAGCAATTGTGCAGCAGCATAAATACATTTTAAGAGCCATGAAGGGTGATGTCTGCCAAAGCAGACCGTGAAATCATGACGTGATCGTGAGTCGTGACAAATATAATCTAAAATGACCCCATAAAACGGTATAACACCTGGACTAGTGATTGACCATAAACTTCCAACAAGGACTGTTGCTACTTCTTCCACCAGGCATGTAGCCTATTATTCTGGCCTATTTTGGACGGGGGAACCAGGGGGTGGTCCACCATCCGCAGCTGCCAAATCACCAGGATGTCTTGGTTTAGCACTAAAAAATATGTCTACAGCCCTGTCTGGGTTGAACTGACTGCTAATCATTCCACAAGTTGACTCGTTTTTCTCTGATCTTGAGTCACAAATTGCAATGCGAACCCGCTTATTTTATGCTTTGCCTTATTATCATTATGCAGCCTGTACGCAGTGTAGCCTGGAGGGAGAAGACTGCGTCTTAGGGTCTTTGTGCATTTTGTTAACTCTTTACAACATGTAGTGCTTTTGAAGTCCAGGCTTTCCATTGCTTACCCTTGATACAAAATGAACGCCCAGGCAGAATTGAGTTAAGGGGAGGGTGACCAGAGGGGTGCTTCAGGGCTCAGTAGTAGGAGCAGTCCTCTTTAATGTCTTTATAAGTGATATTGCAGAAGAGCTGGAAGGAAAGGCATGCCTCTGCAGATTACATCAAAATCTGCAATAGGGTGGATACTCCAGAGGGGGTGGAGAGCATAAACAGAGATCCGAGAAGACTCTGGGAGTGGTCAAAGGAATGGCGGCTAGGTTTCAGCGTAGAAAAGTGCAAACTCGTGCAGCTACGACACAGAAACCCAGAGACACCGTTTACCTAGCAAACAATAACCTGCTGTTAGCTAAACTAAAGGTGCTCAGTCTAGATAGCCTTGCCTGCCTTTGGTTCTCCCACCACTTTACAGACAGACACCAGCAGACAAAGTGGAAAAATGTTATGTCTACAAAAATGCCAATAACTGATGGTGTTCCACAGGGCTCCATTCTGGGCCCTCTACTTTGTTTCCCTATTTAGCGACCTACCTGCAAATTGTGGTGGTGCTAACGTATTGCTCTCTGTAGAGGTGCTTCAGCAATACTAGTGTGACTTGCACTCAACTTGCTAGCGGCTTTTGTGACCTTGAAAAATGGTTCATAGATAAAAGTAGTCCTCAGCGCGTGCGCACACAAAAAAAAAAAAACAGAAGCTGTCCTGTTTGATTCCAGACATCTTGGTACTGCCAGGCAACATCTATTACCTGTAAGCATGTCTGCCGGTGCACCCATCGAGGTGGTAGAGTCAGTAAATACCTAGGGGTATACTTGGATCAGGAATTTTCACTTAAATGCCATATTGACAGTACCACCAAGTCCCTGCATCAGAAAGTTGGATTCCTCTATTGCCCGTGCAGTTATCTGACCAATGATTCACATCGCCCTATGGCTAATGCTACGCTGCTACCAACACTAATGTACAGAGCCCCAATTTTTGCAGTCTCTAGGAGCTTCAGAAACAAGCAAGCTAATGGTCATATACAATAAAATAGGCTGGTTTGTTGCCAGTGCCCCCATCATGGGCACACCATTGTGATGTCTTCCGTTCCTTAAACTGGCCCTCCTCAAAAGCTTTGTCTTGCTCACAGAATCATCCATAGTGTGTTCCCCAAAGAAAAAAAGTATTAGAGATGTTGTAGCCAAAAACAGCTCAGGAGAACACTTCAGTCCTTTAGTCACACTCTCCTGGCAGTTTCGAGAACAAGTTCTTCCGGTGGGTAGGAAAGTATTTTCGTACTCTCTTTCCTCGGCTTAAAAATACCTTCCCAGCAGCACTCCCAAGAGTGCGTCTCCCTTGGTGGCTTCAAAAAAAGAGCTCAAGGCATATCCCCTTGAGTTCAGTCTGTGTGCTTGCATACATTGAAAGGTGACACTATGGTCAGTGCTTGTACTTTCCACTGTTTTACAACTGTGAAGCAACTTGAACCTGCTTTACCATGTACATCGTGCTGTATTTCTTTTCACGTAAGTCCTTTGTGACTGCATGTTGTCCATGTAATCTGCCTGTTTATTTTGTAATCAAATGTTTACTAACTGATTGTAGCTAGATCTTCCATTGACTTCTGTGTACATGTTTTTAGATATGTGTAATTAATCCCAAGTCACCCCTGAAAAAGGGACTTTCAATCTCAGTGGGCTTTCCTGGTTAACAAAATTCAATAAATAAATAAAATGGGGTAATAGCAGTAGTCCGATCTGATGATTACAAGGCGGCAAGGCAGTGGTAGGGCCAGCGGGATGCTGGGGTGCATAGGAGGGGGTATCGCCAGCAGAAAGAGAGAGGTGGTGTTACCACTGTATAGATTGTTGGAGAGGCCCTATCTGTGTACTGTGTCCAGTTCTGCAAACCACACCTCCAGAAGGACATTGGGTGGAGGCTGTCCAGAGGAGGGCAACTAAATGGTACAGGGGCTGCATCAGCTGTCCAGAGGAGGGCAACTAAATGGTACAGGGGCTGCATCAGCTGCCCAGAGGAGGGCAACTAAATGGTACAGGGGCTGCATCAGAAGCCATATGAGGAGAGGCTGAGGAATCTCGGTATGTACACCCTGGGAGAGAGAAGGGAGAGGGGGTCATGATATAGACCTATAAATACCCCATGAGGGTGAATGAGGTAGAAGAGGGGATTGTTTCTGAGGATTAGGTACATGAGAACAAGGGAGCATGCTGTAAAGCTGGAAGAGGGGAAATTTAGGAGAGATGTGAGGCAGTACTTTACTGAAAGAGTGGTGGATGCCTGGAATAGTCTTGCAGCGCAGGTGATGGGGGTGAAAACAGTGGTGAGCTTCAAGCATGCATTGGACTGGCAAAAAGGGAATCTTGGTAGGGAAGTGGAGGGAGGTAGCCAGAGATCGGTTAGGGTCTGCAGTGTCTGTGTGGGCAGGGAAAGATTTGAAGACTAGGTGGGTTAAGCGATCCTTATCTGCCGACAAATTGTGTTTCTATGACAATACGTGGAGGTAAGAAGAAACAAAAGGGAGCAGAGAGAAAAGTCACTTGGCCAGCTGGAAGGAAAAAAAAAGGACATAAACAGATTACATTTGGTTTATTTGCACTGTTGTATTCTGATATAAAGTCACAAATTGCCAGATAGGACAGAATGACTCGGATAGCAGCAATACAAAAGATACAAGACGACGGAATAAAAAACGCTAGCAGCAGTTACACAAGGGAGCAAGTAAACCATCGAATAAATATCAGGCTTTCTTTTTTTTTTTTTTTTTGTTTGTTTGCTGACACTTTTTGCTCTTGCAGTACTGCTGGGGATGTACCTCTGTCTTTTTACCTAAGACACCTTTCAGATTCACCCTTGTGCTGTCACCAGGACTACCAAAACTCTGGGAGACAGTGGCTTGCCCCCAACAGTGAGGCTTCCCCCTCTCGGGGCTAAGAGGGGACCGAGACGCTAATCCAGAGTCTAGCATGCTAGAGCAGGCTGGGGTGGTGCTTGGCTGGGCTCCTGGCATCATCCTGCTTCAGCCACAGGGGGTTTCGGACTTTGTTTCCCCAGGGGAATGTGCATGCTCTGCAGACATCTGCCATCGTCCCCTCCCTTCCCCGTCTGTGAGGTCCTAGCCTGTGTTCTTTAGCCTCCGGCTAGAGTCACTGCAGGGATGGGCACCTTCAACCCCACCCCCCACCCTGGGAGGAGGCAAGCTATCCATGGGACATTCAGCCTACATCCCCTGGCTGGCACTCTGACGCTTGTTCCTGAACCCAGATCGTCGGTGTCGCAAGTGGTAGCACTGCCGCTGTGCTGGCTCGATCTTAACTGATAACAGTTTAGAGGAACGCCGAGGCAGCCTGAGCAATTTGAGTGAGGTTTACAGAAGTTACAAATAGCAGACAGTAATAACCACATGAAGAAACAGGTGAATAGGCAGTAAAGTTCAACTTGCACAAATTTGAACAACTTATATTACTGAAGTATCAGTACATAAGAATGCTAGTATGCCAGCAGGATTCATAGCAGCTATAGAAGAAACGGGGCTTACAGACAGGAGGGGGATGGACAGAGTGGCTCGCAGACCCCAGATGGCACTCCTTTGCAGGGTGGTCTTGACACTGGTAAACTACTCACACGTGAAAGGATTGCAGAAGAGCTAATATGAAGGGGGTCGAGGTCTTACCTCAGTTTTGCAAGCATCCCAATTTAGTTGCCTTACACAGTTTCTCCTTGACTGGATCATACCAGACCCCTGAGTTAGCAATAGAGACTGCATTGCACCCTGAGATGCAGGGGTTAACAAATCCCATAGCCTGACATTTCTGGCTACCAGTTTTGGCAGAGGGATAAGCATTTCTGCAGCACCAGGCATTCCCATGGACAGCCAAGTTAGTGCTGCCTTTTTTGTTGGGTGCACGAGGCTGTCCTGATCATACTAAGTGGGTGCATACCTAAAGTTGTGGGGTTGGGCTAAGCAAGTTCTCCCCCCCCCTTTCCTCATGCTCCCTCCCTCCCCAGTGTGCATGCACAGGGAATGAAAGGGTGGGGGGATCACTGCTGGAGTTCCCGTTCTATGAGACAGCCATTGTGGAGGAGGGGTGGAAGGAGTGGCACTGCAGTCACATCAGTCTTAGTGATGTGACTGCAGTGCCGCCGCCGCCCACCACAATGGCTGTCTCAAAGAACGGGAACTCCAACACTGATGCCCTCCCCACTGCGCATTGTATCAGCTGCCTCAGTGGGTCACAGCAGTAAGTAAGTCCGCTTGTCTGGGTGCAGGCATTACTGCGCTGACGTCGGGGTTGGCAGCTTTAGGTGAGTAATCACGTATGGGGGGAGGGGGGCTTTAGATCAGGCTGTCATAATTTGGAGCACGTGGATCATCCTCTGGGGTACAAAACTGTATATGGAGATATTACTGTACTACATGTGTCTGTCTTCTATCACACACTTGATACAGTAACTGTCTGATACGCATGTGTAATTCTGGAAGCCATGCAGTCTGAGACCATGGGTCATAGAGTGCGGAGCTAAACTTGGTCTGCTCCAGCCTGAAAAAAAAAAAATTATATATTTTCTTTAGGCAGGCAGATTTCTTTAAGAAACACTGCTTCAGCACATAATTCAGAATTATTTAGAGAGAACTGCTGCTGCTATTCAAAAGATAAAGTGATTTTTGATGTCATTTGTAGTTGGGTTTTCAGCCCTCTCCCCCCACCGACAGGAAACTTCAGAGGCAGCCAGGCAGCTTTCTTTAGGCAACAGCTAATTAGCACATACATCAGAATCATATACAGAGAACAGCCACTGTTATTTAAAAGAGAAAAAATGATTCTTGTAGTAATTTGGGTTTTCAACCCCTTCCCCCACGACAGGGAATTGCAGACTGAGGCAGAGACGGTGAAGCAAACTGCTGCAGGTTCCTGATTGAGGCAAAATCCAGAGTCTAAAAAGCAAATGTTACAGGACTGGTGGACTAATAAAAGATCTTATACTTTTCCTGTATCATATGAATTTCCACTGTATATGTATATCTTGTACAATGAAATTGCTGTACAAATGTATTCCTGCTGTCATACTGACCTGAAAAATAAAGAATATAAAAAAAAAAAAAAAAAGATTTTATACTTTGAGGGGGCTCTTGCAGCAGGTAACACCTTTAAGACTGAAGCTGGCAGGTGCCAGGACCCCACGTAAAGCTTCTAGCTAGCAGTATACAGCGGGGGACCGCCCTCAAAGTCAGCCCGCCCTTGACGCCACATATGGTATAAAAGGGGCGGATCCCTAGTTCTTTTTTCCGCCGTCGAATGCACAAGTCGGACCTCCACAGACACCTTCAGCTAGTAGACCATTTTCTGTCGCACTTAGCACGTTTTATTTTTCCTAAAAACAAATCCTCTACATGTCTTTTTTCTTCTCCATCCTCCTCAGTCGAGAGGCGGTGATCGAAGTATGCGTGCAGCAAGCAGATCCTTCATAAGTACAGCCATTCTAGTTGCCTATTCTGCCTAGGCCCAGACCACGACATAGAGGCCTGCCAGGATTGTCAAGATTTTAATCAGTGCACTTGGCTGTGCCGCCAGAAGACTCTTGAAGCCTTCTTGCTTACCAAAAAGCTATCCGAGATGGAGCAGGAGCATCACCGAAAGAGTTCATCCTTTTCCCCGGCCTCCGGGGCCTCCAGCGCCCTCCTCCTCCTCTTGTCACGTGGAGAGGAAATCGAGCAGCAAACACAAGCATCGGGAGAAGCATAAGGAGAAATCCCAGTCAGAATCCCGTCATGTCCCTCACCAAGTCGCCGACCACTTCTGTCTCTCCGGGAGGTCCGCTCCTTCCACTCGCGGCAGCTCCTTTCACCCACCGGCTCCCGTGATTAAACCTCCCTCCCTTATTGCTGTTGTGGGAAAGGGTTCTTTGGGGCACGTGACTTGTCCCCGCCTCTTAGCCTCTCGCTTTAAGCCCATAGTCCCCTGTGGCTCTAACCCCAGTGGCTCGACAGGGTTTCGGGCGCAGGTCTTTGCCTGTCGCTCTCCTGGCCAGGGGTTTCTGCCTAGTCCTCCCGATATTAGGGACAGACTCCAACAGACGATGCTCAGGACCGACGCCCTCCGCCAGGAAATAAGGGCCTCCATCCCACTCAGGAGCCAGCTCCCTCGATTCTGGTGACTCGTTCTAGGCGGACGCCGGCTGAATTGGCAGTCTGGCCCAGCCTACACCAGTACCATCGACACTGGCCTCCCGGATGTCCCCTCCGGTGATCCCGTCGCTACCTAACCCTCCTAGGTCGCTGGCTGGGCCTGGTGCCCACCCTCAGCCGAAGGGCCCGGTGCTCGATAGCCGGACGTCAGGTCCAGACAGTCTGCCAGATGGTTCTGTTCCCAGATCACTTGCTCTGATGCCTGTTACCCCAGTCTGATGACCAGATGCCAGGGCCCTCTAAACCTAATCCCCAGACGCCGCACACACCAGCCCTGTCGCCCAATCCTCCACAGGCTCTGAATGAGCTTTCTGCAGCCTGGTGGGCCTATTTTAAGGGCAAAGAGGCTTCTAGGGTACCCTCCATGCCTACTTCTCAGGGGCCACCTCCGGACAAGCCTCTGGTTCGCTCACCTACTCCTCCACCTTGGGGGGGGCCACTCTGATACCATGTGGGAGAGAATACCCCCTTACCTAAAGGACGGCCGTGCAAGCCTCCCTGTTCACCTTCCCCAGATTCAGGGGATTCGGATGGCTACTCCTCCTCCTCCTCTTCAGTCTGCGATCACTCTGACCTTCCTTCGCAGCATGAGGGCGGTAAGGACACTCTTCGTTCACCGCCTAACGGACCCTCCTTTATGGACATAATGCAGCATATCCAACAGTTGAATGGCTGGGATACAGAGGAGCTGGATCAGGAGCAGTGCCGGTTGGCTTCCTTTCTCAGGAGGACACCCTACCCATGGTGGTCCCCACGCTTGTGGAGTCCTATAAGGATGGTAACAGAGCAGCCTGGAAGCGCCTCTTTTCCATGCTTGCTGTCTCCAAGAAGAGAGACCAGCTATATTGTGCTCCCAGAGAGTGTCCCTTTTATGAGGAGCACCCAGAGAAAGACTGTGTTGTAATCAGTGCTGCTTATGGTTGTTCCAGGTGCCCTTAAGTACACAACCTCCTGACGAGGACTCCAAGCAGTTTGACCGATTGGCCAAAAAGGTTTACTTGGCCACATGTGCTATTAGGTTGCAGAATTTTCTTGCCCACATGGTTCAGTACCAGAACACCCCGTGGGACAAGGCAGTGGAGGTGGCTCAAGCCGTACCAGAGTGCCCAGGTAGAGCAGAATTGATGGCCATCTTAAAATCAGGCTCCGACTTGGGCAACCCTGTCCTCCGAGCCTCTTATGATACAGTGGACTCCGTGAGCAGGGCCGCAGCCTCCGCAGTCTGTATCCGCCATTATTCATGGCTGAGGGTGTCTGGTTTGCTCCCAGGCGTGCAGTCTAAAATCATGTATATGCCCTTCAGGGGCTCAGTTCTGTTTGGCGAGGACTCACAAAACCTCATTACTCATCTGCTGGAGTCGGGAAAGGCTATCAGATCTGTACACACTGGCCCAGATATCCAAAAGGGTTGCGCATGGCGCAACAGTGTTGCGCCATGCACAACCCACTGGTGCGCCCAGGCGCCTTCAAAAAGGGAAAAGTGCGCAACAATCCCGATGCGCCGGAGGCGCATCAGTAATGTATACAGGCACAGGTAGGGGCGTGCCCATGCATAACCTGCACAGTCCGATATTCACAACACGGCGGTGGCCACCCGAAGTTCCTGCCGCACCTGGCGGTCGCCCCCCATGCCCCATCACGGCATTTGTTTATAATAATAACCCCTCCAACATCCCTCGTGGTCCAGTGATCGTATGTGCCCGATCTCGGCATTTGTTCATAACAGGTAACCCCCCATCATTCAATATCCCTGGTGGTCCAGTGACCCATCGCGAATCTGCAGCATAAAAATATTCCTATTACCCTGGTGGTCCAGTGTACCCACCTGCCCACTGAACCCCACCGCCCCACTCCCCGGTCAGCCGGGCGGGTGGCAGCACGCCTGCCCGCGCCCCGCTGACGACAGCTTCGGCTGGGCACACCCATTGGTTCACAGCATGAGCCAATGGGCGGTAGTTCGATATTGGTATCACTAGTCTGTGATATGAATGAATCTATCTCACATACAGTATCTGGACTGAGGAGAGTTGCACGCTCATTGGCTCACGCCAGAACCAATGGGCGGCAGCCCTACCGAGCTGTCAGACGGCAGGGCGGCAGGCGGGTGGCTGCTGCCGCTGACCGGGAGCGGGTTGGTGGGACCTCAGTGGGGAGGGGGTACACTAGACCACCAGGGTAATAGGAATATTTTATGCTGTACAGATGCTCGCGATCGTCCACTGGACCACCAGGGATATTGGACGGGGGTTTATTGTTATACACAAATGCCCGCGATCGGCACATAGCGGTCCACTAGACCACCAGGATATTGGACGGGGGTTTTTTCAGATGCATGCCCGCAATCGGGCTGCAGGGCGCTGTCCTCGACGGTTGCTGCTCAGCAGGGTGCCAGGCGCAAGTTGTCGGGGATCAGAGCACCTGCATGCTAATGGCATGCAAATGGGGCCATAATGAGATGCAAATTGCCCCATGTGCGCCTTGCATAAATTATGGCCCCATTTGCATGTCCCCTTTTGAATATCGCAGGTCCTGTGCATGGCGCAATGGCACTTGCACTAGCGCATCTCCATGCTCCACTCTGGCCACTTGCGCTGGCGCAGTGCCACTGCGCCATGCACAGTGGGGGTAGCCAGGGTGCGATATTCAAAGCTGCTGCGCCATAGCGCAGCTCTGTTGAATATCGCCCAGGCCACACCCCTGCGCAACAAAGTTGAGCTGCGCCCAGGCTTGTGCCACAGCCTGGCGCAGTTTGAATATCCGGGCCACTATGTACAAATCCTAGCCCAAACAGCATCCTAAGCAGTCCTTTCAGAGGAATGCCAGACAGCAACCCAGAGGACAGCAGCAGAGAGCAGGATTCAAGTACAAGGCTTCCACCCCTGCTTCTGAAGGTTCTGCCCCTCGAGCCCCAAGAACCTCTCAGGCAATGCTGCCCCTCCTGACTTGCATTGCCCCCCGGCCGAAGCCTTAGGGGAGGTGTGGGGGGAGTCGATTTTCCTTGTAAATAGAAGGATGGCATCAGGTAATCACAGATCAGTGGGTCCTGCAACTCATCGAAAAGGGGCATACTTTGGAGATGCCCCTAGACAACCCACTGGTCCCCTTCCCATTACTCTCAGGCTCTCAACGCTCTCATCGCAGAGGAGATCCAGGCCCTTCTGCAAAAGCAGGCCGTAGAGCCAGTTCCTCCAGCACAATTGGGGGAAGGGTTTTACTCACACTTCTTCCTGATGACAAAGAAAACCAGGAATCTATGCCCTATCCTCAACCTCAGCTCCCTGAATCAGTACATCGAGTACAAACGATTCCGGATGGTCACTGCTCGGTCTCCTCCCTGTCTTGATTAGTTTTGCTCCCTGAACACGCAGGATGCATACCTCCACATTCTGATTTTCGAACCTCACTGGAAATTCCTTCACTACCAGTTCAAGGCTCTGTCTTTCTGCCTGTCCTTGTCCCTCAGGGTTTTCACCAGATGCCTCGCAGTTGTGGCCACAGCTGTAAGGAGACAGGGCCATTATGTCTTCCCTTATCTGGACGACTGCCTGCTGACTGCTTCCACCCGGGACCATCTCCTCCACACCATGTAGGCTACTTTCTCCCTGTTTCAGGACCTAGGTATTACCTTAAACCTCCCCAAATCCTCTCTTTGGCCAAGCAACAGCTGCAATACATAGGGGCAATCCTGGACACATGCACAAGGCAAAGCCTTCCTCCCTCAAGACAGAGCAGAGTGACTTTAGACGCACGCTCGATAGATATCTTCCTCACATCAGGTCCCGGCCAGGTCTGTCCTAAGACTCTTAGGACACATGGTGGCTGCCATCGCCACGGTTCCCCTGGCCAGGCTGTACATGAGGGTGATTCAGTGGAACCTGAGAGTTCAATGGGTCCAGTGCTCAGATGACCTGAAGCAACTTGTCTTGGTGTTGAACCCTGTGCAACAGGCATTGGTATGGTGGTTGAATTCCTCTAACCTTTCCAAAGGGGTTTGCCTGCAGAAGGAATCGCCCAGTCAAATCCTAATCACGGACGATCAGGCCAAGGCTGGGGAGCCCACTTAGAGGCCGTCCGACACAAGGGACCTGGTCTCAGCAAGAGCTCCATCTCCACATCAGTGTCTGGAAGATGAGGGCGATTCTGTATGCTCTTCAGGCCTTTCAGACAGTCTTGCTATCCGACCTTGTTAATCCAGACAGACATGTTGGTGGTCTTTTACATAAACGAGCAGGGAGGGGGCCCATTCTTATCCCCTCTGCCAGGAGGCCATGAGAGTCTGGTCATGGGCAGTGGACCATCACCTGGAATTGACAACCATCCATGTTCCAGGCATGAAAAACACTCTGGCCAACAGTCTCCACCAGTTTCGGTCCAGGGCCCACAAGTGGGAGCTTCATCCCTCGGCAGAAGAACTCTTCACCAGATGGGAATGCCCAGAATTGAATCTATTTGCCTCCCCATCTATCGCAAAACTGCTCAGTTTTTGCTCGCAAGATCCAGGGCCTTAGTGTTTTCTGGTGAGACACGTTGTCCCTCTCCTGGACAGGGAGGTTCCTTTACACATTCCTTCCCTTCCCCCTGCTGCAGCGAGTTATTCTCAAGCTGCAGTCAGAGGGAGCAGACATGATTGTAGTGGCACCCTTCTGGCTGTGCCAGATTTGGTTTCTGCTTCTTCAGCAGCTTGCAGTGGACCCTCCAATTTCCCTGTCCCTATGCTCAGACTTGCTCTCCCAGAAGCAGGGAACCCTGGTCCATGAGGATCTCAGATTTCTGCATCTCCATGCATGGCTCCTGCAGACCTAGCTGTTTCCAGATTCGGGGTATCCCCCAGAGTAGCAGATGTCTTGGTGGCTGCTAGGAAGCTTTCCACTATGACACCATGAAATGGAAGCAGTTCTGCATCTGGGCCACCACCCGGCATTTAGGCCCCTTCACCTGCCCAGTGAATTCGGTTCTGAAGTATCTCCTCTCCCTGTCTGATATGGGTCTAGGCTACTCCTCGCTCAAGGTGCACCTATCTGCCATTTCAGCCTACCATGCACCTATTGAGGGCAAAATTCTTGCCCAGATGGATCTTCCCCGTACATTCTTATGGGGCATTCTGCACTAAAGCCTCCCATCTAGGACCTCGTCCCACCATGGGGCCTTTTGTTTGTTTTAGAAAAACTTATCTTGCCTCCCTTTGTACCTGCTGCAATTTGCGAGCTACGCTTCCTGTCGTGCTTCTGGTACTTTACCACCCCTGGTGATCGCTCCGCTCAGCTGGCAAAGGGTTGTTAGAGATTCCAAGGGTGTGTTTAAAATCTTCTGGGGCCCGGGCATTTATGCACGCAGCCCCATCCCTCTGGAACTCTCTACCCCGCCAGTTACATGAGTGCACGACGGTGGAGGGATTTAAACGAGCTTTGAAAACCCATCTCTGGCACCAAGCATTTGATGACTGATTGGATATATTTATTAATTTTAGATGCTCTTTGTCTTATTTAACTAAGCTGCTGTGATATTTGATATGTTTTAAACTCTGTTAGGTGCCTTGGTTTTGGAAAGGTGCCATAAAAATAAAGTTTTTTATTATTATTTATCTTATTAGTACTCAAACCGAGGGGAGGCACTGCCTCATACTCTGGATGTTCGTAGAGTGCTTTGTATTACTTGGAGCGCACCCGAGCCTTTCAAAACTCTGACCAGTTGTTTGCGTCTTTCTCTCCCAGAATGGAAGGGGCTTCTGTTTCTAAGCAATGTTTATCCAAATGGTTGGTTAATTGCGTTGTTTTCTGCTACCAGTATGACAAACCTTTACCGGGCTTGGTTAAAGGCCAGTCTACCAGGGGCATGGCTGCTTCCTTTGCCTCTTTAAAGAACCTGTCAGCTGCCGACATTTCTGCAGCTGCTACTTAGAATTCTATCCACACCTTTGTCAAACACTACAGTTTGGACATTGCATCTCAACGCAGAGCTGGTTTCGACTTCTGCCTCCACCCAGCTGACTGGCGTCTCTCCTTACTACTTGGGACTCCGTCCTAAAGATGCTACCTGCTGCAAAAGTCCCCTCGAAGTAAGAGAGTACAGTTACGCAAGAACTTACCATAACAGTAGATCTTAGAGAGGAGCTTTTGTGACAAGTACTGTTTTCCCGCCCACCTTCCCCTGGTAGCTGCTTCTTCGTCACGGATACCTTTGTTTTTCGAAATTTAAGAGGATCCTCCATGGTTCTTCATTTTTTGTTGTTGTTGTTTTTAACTCGCTGGCTGGTGTCTCCGGCGGGAGAACTGGGGATGGGCTGGGGGATCGCCCCTTTTATACCATACGTGACAGGGATGAGCCGGCCCCCGCTGTATACTGCTAGCTAGAAGTTTTCTGTGGGGTCCTGGCACCTGATGGCTTCAGTCCTAAAGGTGTTACCTGCTTCAAGAGCTTCTCTCAAAGATCTACTGTTACGGTAAGTTTTTACGTAACCTTACTGTTCAGTGACTGAATAGGGATTTTCCTCCAATTCATAGAAAAGAACAAAAACGTGAAAATACAATATTTTTCCTGTTTTCTCATGTTCTAGATATACCTAGTCTTAATAGTACAACCCCACACCAAGTATTTTGTCACTACATTAAGTCTTTGTAATTTCCCTCGAAATATAGCCTTCTGACTATGGACTACCACTCGCAACAATAGGACTGCCATTTTTTTGGTAAAGGCCAGTTATCCTGGGACAAGTACTATTGTTTTGAAATTTGTCAATCCTTGCTTAGATGGTGGCTGGGAAACGCTTGCTAAGAGGAGCCGTCTGCAAGAGGGCCAGACTTCCAGCTCTCAGTCCAGCAGGCAGCCCGATTTGGCTGCTCTTCACAGTTGCCCCTTGGCTGAATTGTGGCACAGGTGACTAGGGGAAGGGAAATGCCGCCTTTCAGTCCAGCGAACATTATTTATTTTTATTTTTTTTGAAATCTTACTTTTTCCCCTCCCATTACCTGTCAGCTATGACCCTTCAGGGTATGCAAGGGGTCATCCTCCTACCACCTGCTCACCAATACTTACTCCCAGTCCCCAGTGTAGCTTCAGCTTGCACCCGTGGGACGAGGTGGGGCGGACCCTGTATATCTAACTTTCGTTGGGTCTGGTGGTAGTCAGCGAGCAGTGGTACATCGGAGGCATGCCCCAGGCAGCTTCCCAGAGCCAACAGGAGTTTTCCACTTTTCTCCTCCCCATGTAGCGTTAGCCCCTGATGTCAAGGCACTAGGCGCCAGCGTCTGCTGTGTGCCTGGGCTGCCCATCTCCCTTCTGTTGGGAGCTTGCATTCCCCGAGCCTCCGCCCGGTCGCACCACCAGTGGTGGGGAATCGACCCTCCCACCGACCCTCCTGGAGCGGCAAGCTGTTGTGGGCGCTGAGCCCGACTTCCCACCAGTGACCCGAGTCCACCCTCGAACCCGGTCACCGCGAGGAGCGAGGTGTGGCGTCCAGCGCCTCAACCCTCAGCGCCACCGGGTCGTCCCATCCAGCGGACATTATTGTCCTTTCGCTGTTGTTCTCATCCACCATATTTGTTACACTGCTGCTTCAAGTAAAGTATTTGTGAAACAAAATGATGTACCATTTCAGGGACCCCTTCTACACAAGATGATGTCTATCAAGGACCTTAATCCTGAGGAGCTAAACTTGAGATATTCTTTAGG
Organism: Neoceratodus forsteri; assembly: GCA_016271365.2. Taxonomy (NCBI): domain Eukaryota; kingdom Metazoa; phylum Chordata; order Ceratodontiformes; family Ceratodontidae; genus Neoceratodus; species Neoceratodus forsteri. The sequence goes on from JADMNL010000025.1 coordinate 20,393,454, forward strand.
GCTCCACTGAGGGTGGCATTCTTACTCTGAGTTCATCTGCTGAGCTTGTAAACAGTGCTAGAATGTTAGATTTTAATACCTGTCATTATGATAAAACAATGTGGTGCGCATATGTGGCAGAGAATCGTGAGAGTGCAGTTGTCAAAAGAATGCGACCTGACTTATTGAAGCATGGCACAACTAAATATAGTTCACTGAATATTTGTACTTCATTTACTAATGACACTTTTTCATATTGTTCTAGTTATCTGTATTAAAAAAAATCAATTACATCAATCTCATTAGAGTATATCTTGCAACCCTGACATTTTATTTAATTTATTTTTATCACAACTTTATTTACCACCTCCGTGACCTGGTAGGCTACAATCTTCATTTTTCTTATGAAAATACTTCCTCCTGTACATCCTCCAGCCCATCGGTGTTGTCATGGGTCCTGCCGGGTCCAGGTATTTTCCTCTTATTTTTTTTTTCTCCCCTGCAGTGCATTGGGCAGTAGCTGTCTTCACCTCCAGGCACCCTGGGCATGGGTGAACCCCTCTTGTTGTGCTGATGCACACGGCACAACCCAGGAGAGGCAGTCCTCCAGATGCCCAATCCTTACCTCCATCTGCCAACCCCGAACAACCCGAGTCCGTTCGCAAACCCGGTCGTCAGCGTGGCATGAGGTGTGGCGTCCAGCACCTCAACCCTCAGCCCCACCAGGCCAGCCAAACCCTGATGTTTTGATTTTTCTCAAGGGTTTGTCACTCATTTAATATTGTATTAGTGCTCTCTGTCTGTGAATATGGATTAATAAACGAGAAAGTGAATTCTGGAGAAAGATGATTTGATTTGGGACATCACGGTCCTTGTTTTTTAGTTAAACTTTTAATTTTTAATCAGGATAGTTGTTACTATGCAGTACCTAAAATAGAATTTGATGGCAGATGAGGACAGCTTGGCCCATCCAGTCTGCCCCATTCTCCCTGCCTACACTATTGCTGCAGACCGTGCCCGATCTGCAGCTCTTTCTCCCTCCCTCCTTGTGCTTATCTCATGCATTCTTGAACCCCACCACTGTTTTCACCCCCACTACCTCCACTGGAAGGCTATTCCAGGAATCTACTACTATTTCTGTGAAGTACTTCGTCACATCTCTCCTGAATCTGCCCCCTTCCCCTTTCAGCTCCATAGCATGTCCCCTTGTTCTTGAGCATCTTTTCTTCTGAAAAGTACTTCCCTTCTGCACCTTGTTTACCCTAAGAGGTATTTAAAGGTCTCTGTCATATCCCCCACTACCTCCTCTGTTCCAGGGTGTACATATTGAGGTCCTTTAGTCTCTCCTCATAGGGCTTTTGGTGCAGACCTTGCTCCATTTTAGTTGCCCTCCTCTAGACCACTTCCACTCTATGTCCTTCTGGAGATGATGTCTCCAGAACTGGACACAGTACTCTAGGCAGGGTCTTACAGGCGATCTGTACAGAGGCAACACCACCTCTGTCTTTCTGCTGGTGATAACATCTTCCTATGCACCTCTGCATCTCACTAGCCCTCCCTACTGCCTTGTCGCACTGCCTGTCCACCTTTAGGTCATCTGATATGATTACCCCAAAGTCTTTCCTGCTTGGTGGTTGTCAGTACCACTCCACCACAGCCCAGTAGTGCTGAGGGTTGAGGCACTGGACGCCACACCTCATGCCATGCTGGCGACCCGGGTTCGAGAACAGATCCAGGTCAGCAGGGAAGGGAGAGGATTGAGCGTCAGGAGGACTGCTTTCCTTTCGCTGGGGTGGGATCCGGGGCTTGCTCGGTGCAGCCACGACTTCTGGTGGAGACCAGGGGTTCCCTGACACCGAGCTGGAAACGGGGCTGAGTGGCTGCGGACATCAACGACATCATCGTGCAGACATCATTGCAAGTCCGCATTCCAAGGGGCAACCATATATGTGAAAATCCCCGACCCCGGGAATAGACGTTGGCACCACAACATCCAGGCCACACTCCAATACACTGGGAGCTCTCCTCTCCGTCTGAGGCCCAGCATACTAGATTCTAGATAGAGCACCCTGGGAGGATAGGGTGGCCCCACCCCGGTGGGTTCAGAGCCAGGTGTTTTGTGTGACTGGTGACAGGAGAAGGAGACACTTCAGGTAGAAGGTAGAGCCTGAGATGGAGTGGCTGTCAGAGAGAGGTTCCCTGGGGAAGGAATATAAACAGAATTGAAAAAAGTATATATACCACTCCACCTATTTTGTACTCTGCCCCTGAGTTTCTGTGCCCCAAGTGTATTATTTTGCACTTTTTCACATTGAAACCCAGGTGCCAAACCCCTGACCACTCCACTAGTTTTCTTGGGTCTCTGCTCATCCTTTCCACCTCTGCTGAAATGTTCACCGATTGCAGATTTTGGTGTCCTCTGCAAAAAGGCATACCCTTCCCTTTCAGCTCCCTGCAATGTCACTTATAAGGAAGACTGATCCCTTGTTGGTAGTGAAGTTCTGCTTTGACTTTGACAGCTGGAAGGACTAAAGCCCATGGAGGTCATGTGACATGTTGAATATCCGACTGGTAGATGATGCTTCCGGCACCTTCTTTACCCACATCGGTCATCCCATGCTCCCATCCCCATCACCTGCTTTCACCTGGACTACCTCCTTGTTCCTCCCTGGCTTGGGGGGGGTTGACGCAGAGGGTCGTGTTCCATTGAATGCTCTGTTCGGTTCCAGAGACGGGTGCCTAGGTGGGTGGTACAGGGCCGCTTTCACTGTGCCTCTGCTGTTCTCCCCCAAATTGTGTTTCCACCACCCCTGGAAACATGGAGTGGCCAGAGTTATCTGTGCACATGTGTGTGTTGCGCACGGCTGCATCTCTTCTTACCCCCCCCCGGAATACCATCTCCATTTGCACTACCACCTGAGTTCACCCAGGTTCCAGTATCATAGTGAAGTCTGAGAACCCCCACCCCATGTAGGAGAGCATCCTCTGGGATGCTCGGTCTCAGCCAGCCCTCCAACGACTCAATCTCATTCGTGAACTCGGATCGTGAGTGGTAGTGCTACCATTGTGCCAGTGGGCCAGCTCCTTTACAACAATTTCATTTAATGAAAACAAAACTCTGCTGCCTAGCCTCCCTGCAATATGATGTATCGCAGGGTGGGCATCTGCCAAGGGGGTGGGGCATTTGGGACCCCAAAGACTGTAGAGCAGCTGGCCAGGAGGCACCGAGGGCTTATGCCGGTTCCACCTGGGATTGCCTCTGTAACCTCCCTCAGGCCTCTACAGCACTCATTTCTTATGGATCATGACTTTAATCCAATCGGTAGTTCCGCGTGCAGAGCTGGTTTGGGTAGAGGCACTTACGCCACTGCACCGTAGGTGCACCCTCTGCTTTGAAGTTCGGGCTCTAGGGCATAATTTATTTTTTTTTTTCCATATTTGAGAATGAACTTTGAAATGGACTGAAAATCTTAATGAAATTACTTACTTTGTAATTTAGTGTTTTGTTTTTTTGTAAGTTTTTTTGCATAATGTTTTAACCCACAATGTACCAAAAGCGTTCCAGATTAGGTTGTCATGGATGTTTAAGTCCAGGGAACTGCATGCAGCTAAAAACAGTAGCTTCAAACTTCCAAATTTATGGTTGTCCAGAGAGCAGATTACAGCTTCCAAACCTGGCCCATCACATGATGAAATGGTCTATCCTGGAACATTAAAGATTTTTGTGTTTGCAATCCAGTATTGAGTAGAATTTACTGTTTTTAATTTTTTTTTTTTATGCAGGTTGTTTTAGCGTGACACTGCAACTGGAAAGAATATGCAAGTAAGTATTGAAATCTCTTTTATTATATGATATACATAGCTAAGTGCTCCTAACACCTCAGGGATTGTTCATTTCCCCAGTTCCTCTGCTTTCCTAAAAGTGCATTTTGTACATGAAGTTATCTACACCTCAGTTCAATCTGAAATCTGTAAAAGCCAAGCACTGCCTGCCTCTAACAGGTTTACAATTCCTGATTTTTTTTTCTCTACACATTAGTTTTATAAGGCTTTTGTACAAACATTCTCGGATCACTTGTTTTTATTGTCCTGTTAAAAACACAGATATATCTACCTAAATACACACAAGAAACACTTTCTAAAGTGTCTGATCAGAAGGTCAGTAAAAGAAACTATTCACATTCCTGTTTTTGTTATTGTTTGTTTATTTTTCCTTTGTTAATGAGTTAATCCAGAGAACATTTTATTGCAGGTGCTGTTTTTCAGCATCCTGTTACAATGTCTTTTACCACAACGGTGTTTGTCAGTGAGCTGTGCTCACTTGCTGTGTTAGCCATGTTCCCACTCCCCTGACCAGAACATGACTCCCGTTCCCCCCCACCCGTACACAAATCCAAAATTGGAGGCTGGGTGACAGTCCTGGCACAGCTTCATTAAGTCATCCCAACCCCTTTTTCAATTTTCTAGGCCCCTTCACTTAGCTGGGTTGCGCACACTGGTGCACGAGGGAGTCTCACAGCTCCCTCCCTACTTGTGCTGCTCAGTCCCATCCTACCACCAAATAGTGGCAGTCATGCAGCAGAGCTGGCCTCCTCCCTCCCCTGGAGAGGACAGCAGTCTAGTGGACACTTGATCCTGTCCCTCCCCAGTCAGCCCCAGCAACCTGCGATCACTCCCAGTCCTAGGTGGGTGTGTTGGGTGGTAGCCTACCGCTGGGGTAGCCTGTTACAGTATCTTTGAGATGCTTCTTTCCTGCTGCATCCTGCTAATCAAACTAAAGTAGTAACTATTGGAAGCAGTAGATGGAGAAAATGTCTTGCCTAACAGTTGGGTTCATTTAGGCAGATGTTTTGTTACCCCCGTTTTGATTGCTGCCTTTTAGCCTTTCTGTCTGCATTTGAGTTTTGCTAAGTAAGTGTCTGTGTTTAGGTTTTAAAAAAACTAGTGTACTGCCTGGAATTAATAATAACTTTAAGAAGTAGTCAGCTATCACTTCTTATATCCAAAGTATTTTTTCCTATTCTGTTTTGCTTATTGGAAGATTTCTACTCGACAGTACTAGGTGTAATGTGATTACACTGTACCTGGAGACTGACCTAGTCTGTTCTCTTCTGTCCTGTACATCATCAGCATTTTGACCTCACTGATTGTGACATCACTAGTAACTAAGAACCTAAATTGTGCTGCTTGATTTGTAACTTGCAACACATTACCAATCAAGCAGCAAGGGCGTGTAATGCTATATACCCCAAGGATTTTGAAAATGTTGGCCACTGCGGCTAAGGTTGCCCCAAAACATTTAGCCACTTTGCGAAAACATGAGCCACACAACGATACATGCTGCCAAATTATTTTTTTCTAGATTGTATACTATACCATTGCTGAAAATGGCATGTATGGAAGATTTTTGCCTCTGTGAAAACTTTTTTTTAAATCTTAGCCACACCCTAAAAACATTTGCCAGTGGCAGTGTGCAAATGTCAAGTGGGAACAAATTAGTGAGGTCACATGCTGATGATGATGTGGGAAGAATAGAACTAGATATGTTCACTTCTATGGAAAATACTATTTTTCACATCACAGCCAGTACTATTAGGTAGAAAACCACCTAGTGAGCAAATGCAAAAGGAAAAACACTTCAGAAATGAAAAGTAATAAGGGACTACTTTTCAATTGCTAACATATTCTGCCTGCTGTTGTTTGGCACTGCTGGCTCTTTAATGACACATGGGGTTTTATATCGGAGACTCCAGTTAGGCCATAAGTCAGGACACTGCTGCTGTTGGGCTAAAGATCTGGGGCTGAGCCTAGCACCTCACAAATCGGCAGGCATTTGAGAAGCCCTTGCCAGTTATAAGGTGAGAGAGCTGCATATGCAAATGACGTGAATCTCCAGTTCCTCATAAACTGCATAATACCAACTATGTATAATTTGATTGTGCATTTTTTTTCCAGTTAAAATTCTGGAGAAGCGTCATATCTTAAAAGAGAACAAGGCACAATATGTCACCAGGGAAAGAGATGTCATGTCACAACTAGATCACCCATACTTTGTAAAACTCTATTTCACATTTCAGGACGAAGAAAAGCTATGTATCCTTTCAACTGATTCAAATAACTACATATTTTATTGTTGTGCTTCCACTTCACTGTTATTAGCCCTTTCATGCCTTAACCCTTAGGATGCCGACAGAATTAGAACACACAGTAATTCTAGACTGTCACATCAGTCTGTGGCACAGCAAGGGTTAAAGAAGCAGTGCAATGAAATTTGGCCAAAAAAAAAAGTTGACCCTACCTTTTTTACACTATGGAAGATATTTGGGCATCTTCCAGATATATTTGATGGTAAAGATTTCTTGTTCCACCAACATTTGAGGGAGTATTTCATAACTATTTTAATTCTGTTTTTTTTTTCTCAAGAAAAAAGATGTCTGCCACATTTAGCTTAGAAAAATGGCATTGTGGACCTGACAAGGGTTAGCATCAAGAAAACGAAGTAACTCGTGGTGGGTGCACTGCATATGAGGTACCTAGAAAAGTAAATTTGACATATGCTAATATATTTTTATTAACTGTAGTTTAAACTAGCTTTTTTGTGGGGGGAGGGATAAAACGTTCTTGGTTGCACTGCTGCTTTAAGGTTTAAAAAACTGTGTATTACTTTCATAGTATTGTGGGAGGCTGTGCCAGAAGCAACTGATTCAGCTTTACTGTAAAATGGAATGTAACACTAAGTTGTTTGCTTGAAATAGCAGCATCTTAACAAGATTTGTACCTGGGAGCCAGATGTAGTGTATCATTGCTGTTTTCAGTGTTGCTTATACTAAGCATTTAAAGCGAAGGGGTCATAGTCAAACCTTTTTAGCAGGATTATAAAGTTTTGCTTTAATGAGGCTATCTTGCTACTTAAACTTGTGTTGTTTGGCTTGGGCTGCCAGATCCTTGGAAGCCCTGGGTCATCAAGACCTTGGGGATGTTGGACATCCAAATGGCATCAGGCATGTAACACGATTGCACCCTAGCTTGTATATGAACTTGGTGTCACCAGAGGTCTTCACTTATTTTTCTCCCGCTGCACAGTAAGGATCAACCCCATCCAGGACTTGCACCATTTCCATGTCATCCAGAAAGAGGGAGAGATGTGGACATTGCTGGACATCTTTATCCTGTAGTGCTGTTTATTTGTTATTGCTTCCTCTTTTTTTTTTTTCCCTGCTCTTAGTTTTTCTGTTCAGTTGTCCAGTGACCTCATCAACTCTGCAGAAGAAAAGTAGTAAAATTTTGAGAAATGCAAAGCTATCGAGTCTTGCATGGACCCCCCCCCCCCATACACACAAATGCACATCTTATCTCCTTTAAAGAAATCCACTAAGTTAAGTGTGTGTGTACCTCTGTGGCATGTGGACTGGATATAGCCGGTAAAAACTGTCATATTTAAAAGTGGAAGGGATCGTAAAATTGTCCCCAGCCGATCCCTTCCACTTCTCAGTTTTGGGAGCTGTATAAGATCCGCCCTGTGCTCAGGCATGTAATGATGTGCCCATGCAGAACACAGGGAAGCGCTCCATTAAAGTCTATGGGGAGCAATTTAAAAAAAAAAAAAATGTATATATCATAATGGTAGTTTTGTGATGAACCAAGGGCTTGTTAGTCACCCAGTGCCCTAGTTTAATCCCAAATACAACCATTACGATATATAAAAATGTTTTGAAAGTTGCCTCCCATAGACTTTAATGGAGGCGTGTCCCGTGCTCTCCCTGGCGCGTGTCATTATGTGCCTGAGCACAGGGGCGGATCTTATGCAGCTCCCAAGATGGGGTAGTGGAAGGATCGGCTGGGGACAATTTTACGATCCCTTCCACTTTTAAATATGACACAGAATTTTTATCAGTATAGCCAGTCTGCATGTCGCAGAGGTAAGGCACCACAACATGTGCAAATTGCATTTGGTATAACTTAGTGAATCTCTCTAAGTGCCTTGGGCCTGATCATGTCCCTGCATTCTGTGGGGATTGCAAGGCCAAGAAGCCGAATTCACTTAAGACCAATTGAGTTTGGATGAGTTAAAGACTACAGCTAAGCCATCCAGTTCTGCCTCAAGGTATGTGACACTGACCTCCCCAGATGTTGGTGATCTGAATTCAACATAATGACCTAGGAAGGGCCTTGACTTCATCGTTGAACTGAAGGTCAACAGTGATGTCAAAATGGACATCAGCCTCTGACCTCAAGTTGGACCAGCTCTTGGTGACTGGCCTTATGGTATGAGGTCAGGTAGAAAAACAGAGACCGAATTGATTGCCGTCCTTTATGCTGAGGTCCTTGGACCCAGCATCAGAGTCAAGAGTCTTGGCATAGAGAGCAACACCAACATCTGCTGATGAAGAAATTTTGAGATGATGGTTCTGGCTTTTCCGAGCCATCCTTCCCTTTCTCAGCTGCCCCAGCACCTGAGTCCTGTCCTCCTCCTCCGAGATCTGCCACCCCCTCCCTGATAGTGGAGCCCGAGAAGGGGGCCTCTGAGTTAATGGTAACTCTCACTGCAGAGAGGCTGGATTTGGATTTAGAGGCAGTGGACAGCACTCACCCCCGGATGTGACCTTCAACCATTCCTACAGAAGATCGCAGATACTTAGGATTTCTCTTTGTGGCTATACATTATTCCAGATCTGACCTCTGGCAGTTCCTGGATGTGCCATCTCCTTGGCACTAAGGTAGTACCTTTCCAACCCACTTTCACAAGGCTGTAGTGGAGGCATAAGAGTTAACTAATTCCCTTGCCTTGGTTTTGAAAAAAGTAAGACAGAAAATACCCGGGTCCAGATATTCAAAACTTAGCCCAGGCACTAGGGGTGTTTGCCCACACTAACTGGGTTTTGCACCTGATTTTCAGTGGGGTCTAAATTCAGATATCTCCAAAGCATGGGCAAAACTCATTAGCGCCTGAGTGGTAAGTTCCACTGCATACAAATGGGGGTCTTCCCTGCATACAGGCATAGTGGAGTATTGAGAAGTTTGCACACATGGTAACTGCCACCCAAACAGGCACAAGTCACTGCTTTTGCAAACCCTGACTTAATAGAGGCGCAAGGCCTGACTGCAGCAGCCCATCCCAGCCTGTTGAAGCAATGATGTTCCTGGTGTCTAGTGGCATCCCCCACGCCTAATCGCCATCCCCAGACATGTTTAAAATTCCTGGTGTCTAGTGGCACCCATCCTCCAATCCCTGTCCCCGTACATGTTTAAATATTCCACGGTGTCTGGTGGCACCTCCGATCCCTGCACATGTTTATATATTCCCTGGTATCTAGTGCCCCCCACTTCCCGTCCCCATACATGTTTAAATATTCCCTGGTGTCTAGTGGCACTGCCCCACCCTCCAATCCCTGTACAAGTTTAAATATTCCATGGTGTCCTAGTGGCACCCTTCACCCTCAATCCCCATATGTGTCTACATTTCCTGGTATCTAGTGACAGCCCCAGCCTCTATCCCCATCCTTGTGCCCGTACATGTTTAAATATTCCATGATGTCTAATGGCATCCCCGCCTCTGATCTCCGTCCCATTACATGTTTACATATTTTCTGGTGTCTGGTTGTTCCCCATCCTCTGATCCCCATCTCTATACGTGTTTACATGTTCCCTGGTGTCTGTGTAGCACCCCATCTCCATCCATGTTTAACTATTCCCTGTTGTCTAGTGCTATCCCCCACCTCAAATCCCCATACATGTTTACATATTCCCTGGTGTCTAGTGGCAGCCCCCACCCTCCTGTTCCCATCCCCATACATGTTACATTTCCCTGGTGTGTAGTGGCACCACCTGCCATCTAGTTTGCCGTACATGTTTACATTGTCCCTAGTGTCTAGTGGCACCCCCCGTCCTCAATCCCCATCACTGTACATATTTATATTCCCTGGTGTATTGGCAACTCTGCCTTCCAGTCCCCCATCCCATACATGTTAAATATTCCCCTGAGTCCTAGTGGCACCCCCTGCCCTCTGATGCCAGTCCCCTTACTCTGCAAGTATTCCTGGTGTCCTAGCAGCACCCCGTCCCACCCTCTGATCGCCCACCGCCATGTCAGGCAAGCTGTCTAGTGGCCCCCCTGCTAGCACTGAGCAAACCATCCTGCCACACCCCCCCTTATCACAGTCACTGTCTGCACATGAATCCAATATGGCAAATGGCACAGCCTTCCTTTCACCATCTCAGTGGGCCACCATATTGGCTGATGGGACATGCACTCCCTGTCAGTCCATATGGCGCCAGCTGAGGTGGTGAGGAAGGCTGTGCTGATCGCTGCATCGGATCCGCATGGCACCAGCAACATTGGTGAGGGGTGGCAGGGTGGATTGTCGCGTCGGTGCGGGGGTTGCTAGATGGCTTGCCTGCCACAGTGGCGGAAATTGAGGGAGGGATGCCATTAGACACCAGGGAATACTTAGAGGAGTATGGGGATTGGAGGGCGGGTAGGGCTGTCACTAGACCCCAGGGAATACGTAAACATGTACAAGGACGAGGATTGTAGGTTGGGGGCGCACCACTAAACACCAGGGAATACTTAACAGAGTACCTGGAAGGGAATCGGAGTGAGAGGGTGCCGCTAGACACCAGGGAATATTTAAACGTGTACGGAAACAGGGCTTGGAAGCCAGGGGGTGCCATTAGACACCAGGGAATATGGAAACATTTACGGGGATGGGTGAGCGTGGTGGGGCTGGTCAACACCATGCCTGACGTGGCAGCCGGTCACAGGAGGGCTGCAAACCTACCATCACTTTCCATGCATACAAGTCTGTAATGGGGAATGCATAAGACTCCTTAGTGCCATGCGTGCCTAGTAGATTCATTTGCATGGTGCTGGATGAATATCGCGCTGGTGGATTCCAGCACTAGCTGGTCTCTGGGTGCAGTTCCGTGCACTTTGGGATGGGCTGCATACAGCCCAGATTCGTGTTGGGGCAGTGTTACTCAACTTTGTGCTGCCCTGACGAGGCACTGCATTTAGTGAGATAGTGCTGTTGTGCTGTCCCACTGAACATAGCATCATCGGGGTTGTGGACAAGGGCAAGTGAAGCACAAACCTTTGCCCTCCACTTTTGCCCATTACACAATATCTGGCCCCAGATGTTTCATATGCTCAGCAGCAAAAGAGGGGAAGAAGTGCACACAGGAGCCTCAAGTAGCCAAGTTAAAAATGATTAACATAGAAACGTTGAATTTGCTGACAAATAAGGACTGCTTGGCCCACATAGTCTGTCCATTTCCCTGCCTACAGTTTCACAGCAAAGCCTACTTGATCTCTGGTCTGTTATGTCACTCTCTCATCCTTTGCCCTAAGATTCCCTTGTGTCTGTCCCATGCATTCTTGAACCCCACCACTGTTTTCGCCCCCACCACCTCCACTGGAAGGCTGTTCCAGGAATCAACCACTCTTTCTGTGAAGACGTACTTCCTCACATATCTCTTAAATGTACCCACCTCCAGCTTCATATCATGTCACCTTGTTCTTAAGCACCCTTTTTCTGAAAAATACTTCTCTCCTGAGTCTTATTTACCCCTTTGAGGTATATAAAGTTCTCTGCCATATCCTGCTTTCCCTCCTCTCTTCCAGTGTGTACATTTTCAGGTCCTTAAGTCTCTCCTCATAGGGTTTTTGATGCAGACCCTGCACCATTTTAGTTGCCCTCATCTGGAGTGCCTCTACTCTGTGTCCTTCTGAAGATGTGATCTTGGTGGGATCTTACCAGCGATATGTACAGGGGCAACAGCACCTCCCTCTTTCTTCTGGTGATACCCCTGCCTATACACTGCAGCATACCACAAACATAGAAGTTGATGGCAGATAAGGACCCCAAGGCCCATCCAGTCTGCCCATTTTGTTTTCTACCTTATAAATGTGCCATCGGCCTTTGCTCTGTCAATGGCCTATCTATTCATACTCATCTGTATTGCTCCCTTATGCCTATCCCATGCCTGTTTGAAGCCCTGCACTGTATTCTACCACTTCCTGAGGTAGGCAGTTCCATGCATTTACCACCCTTTCTGTGAAAAAGAACTTCCTCACATTACCCCTTAATCGGCCTCCCTCTAATCTCATGCTGTGTCCTCTTGTCCTGCTATTTTTCTTATATTGAAACATGTTAGACTCTTTCACCTTGTTAATGACCTTAAGGTGTTTGAATGTTTCGATCATATCACCTCTCTCCCTCCTTTGCTCTAGGGTATACATATTGAGCTCCATTAATCTGTCCTCAAATGTTTTCTGATGCAGTCCCTGCACCATTTTGGTTGCCCTTCTTTGGACTGTCTCATTTGGTTAATGTCCTTGTGAAGGTGTGGCCTCCAGTACTGCACACAGTACTCCAGATGAGGCCTAACCAGTGTCTTGTAAAGAGGGATTATTACCTCCCTCTTCTGACTTGTGATACCCCTGCTAATACACCCTAACATCCCCCTAGCCTTACCTGCTGCTTTAGTGGTCTGCTTGGATGATTTCAGGTCATCGGTGATGATGATGCCCAAGTCTCTTTCTTTCCTTGTGACTGCCAGCAACTCCCCTCCCAGCCTATAGGTGGCTTCAGGGTTTATCTTCCCTATGTGCATGATCTTGCACTTCTTTGCATTAAACCCCAGTTGCCACTCTTCCAACTATTTTGCTAGTTTATCCAGATCTCTTCTCATTCTGCCCACTCCATCTGGATCATCTACTCTGTTGCAGATCTTGGTGTCATCTGCAAACAGACAAACCTTACCTTCCAGTCCACCTGCAATGTCACTGATGAAGATATTGAAGAGGACTGGCCCCAGGACTGATCCCTGAGGTGCCCCACTTGTGACTTGCATCTCTTCTGACTGTATACCGTTTATCACCACTCTCTGTTTTCTGCCCGTCAACCAGTTTGCCACCCAGTTGACCAACTTCTGACCCTCCCTGAGCCTACCCAGCTTATTAATCAATCTCCTATGTGGAACAGTATCAAAAGCTTTGCTGAAGTCATGGTAGGCGACATCAAGCCCTCTCAGCTGCCTTGTCGTACTACCTGGTCACCTCTAGGTCATCCAGTATGATTACACCCAGGTCCCTCTCCTGTTAGAGACCAGGCAGGCTGCATAAAATGTTGCAGTGCAACTAGCACAGTGTCAAAGCCTTGCAAACCGATGCTGAGCCAACTCCCTACTTAGCGAGACTCACAATCTCTTCTTCAGAGGGTATGTATGTTCAACCCTTGCCAGAACCTATAGTGGTATTAGCAGCATCAGCCAATAAAGGTAGGGGTTATGTTTCCTAGCATCACTAAGTCTTTGCATCTTGTGGAGTGTAACTATTGAGAAGACTAGGTTGCCAAAGCATTTTAGCCCCAGCCCTCCTGACAAGGTGTCTTAGACCTTGGATGTCCTTAGGAAGAGGGTATATGCTTCATCTACTCTGGGTATGCACATTGCCAGCTCCCAATGATACAAGGCTAAACAAAGCACAAAAAGGACACACTGGACATGCTGCAGTGAAGGCACGAGAGGTGTTACCTTGCATGGCTAATTTGCCATACAAAGTCAAGGGAAAAAGAGAATACGTGCACACCACTCTCCACATTAGGGGACAGAAGTTATTTTCAGTGCAAATTTGCAAGCGGCTGTTCTCTGGTGCAAACTTGCAAAACGCCTACAACTCCCAGGGGTACACTCACTGGCCCAGGAAGGTCTGGTGCCCCCCTACTGGAGGAACTGGTGGTAAATCTTTGTCATCACATTCTTTCAGACTGGATCTGATGTCTCAGGAAGAGGTGTCATGCCATCCATCCCAGTCTGGGGCCCCTGCACCTCACAGCTTGTCTGTGGTGGGTGGGTGTGTGTGTGTGTGTGTGTGTGTGTGATCCTTCTATATAAGATATGTGCTATAGAGAATGTTTATAAAATAGTTATCCAGTTATCCAAATTGATATTGAAAGATGACTAAATGTTCTATTCCCACAGCTCTGTAGTCTAAAATAATGATAAATGATTTACCCTCACAGTTCCATAATTTATCCTTGGCAGAAATGTATTCTCTGCTTACCAGCCTCCCATGGATATACAGAACATGCATGCAGTGAGGACTAGTTTAAATCATTAACTTGTCCTGACTCCTTGGCTTTTCCTCTGTGTCTTCATTTGTGGGTCTGCTTCACTCTGCCATGTTTGATCACATAGGTCAAACATAACTCTTATCAGGATCAGTCTGTTATTTAAACCGGCCACATTGCATTTCCCCCCACTCTTCAAAACTCAGGCTTCTGGGGCCAGGTTTTCAAAGGTAGAAACATTGCGCACGTGTGGCAGAAAAAGGTGGCATGGAGGACTGCCCTTGCGTAACCATAGCTTTTGTATATACAGTTTTCTAATAAGTTGTCTTTTTGCAGCGTTTTCCAGAAAGCTTTTCTACAGAATTACTACCGCAAAAATGCTACCTCTGTCAGTACCTGATATAACCATTTTTTTTTTGTGCATCTGCGCAAAAAAAGAAAGATGACACCCATGTCCCAAATGACTGAAAATAGCATTTTTGTTGGCGGGAGGATTTTTCACTGCACCAATGAACTGCACACAGTGACTTTGTCCCTGGGCCATGCCAGGCCTTTGAAAATCAGACGCCTATTTTCAGTCCTAAGTGAGCCAGTTAAAATATCTTAAAAGGGAATAGTCAACACCGGGGCCACACTCAAGGGTGGACTGGTGCCAGTGTGCCTTTGTGTGCAAAACATTGGTGATTTATTTTCTGTTTACTGTAGTACAGTAGATTGTATCAGACTAATTTTGCTTTAAGTTCTGTCTAGACTGGACATCTTCTGTTCGTACAACCCCGGAATCCTGCACTTGACATCAGGAGTAGGCAGCAGTGGGGGATTCATTAGCCTGCAGTGCATGTTGGGGTTTATATAAGATCTGATCTTTTGTTTGCTGGTCTGGCTGTGCGTCCCTGTGCTAAGTCTGGTCACAGAGGATTGTACTTAGCACCTGGAGAAAAGCAGCTCTGGAAAACAGCTGATCAGAGATTATAAAAGCTCTAACAAGCACTGCAGGCTGTTGACTCTCTCACTGCTGCCTATTGCTCTGATGTCAGCTGCAGGGAATTCTCTTATTCTTTTTTATAACAGAAGATGTCACCTTAGAACTAAGCAAGATTAGTTTGATACAATCTACTACAATAAACCATAAGTAAACCAAAATGTTTTGCATGCAGAGTGCAAATTTGGACCAGCCCCTACACTTGAGTGCGTGGCCCTTTGTGCTGACTGTTCCCCTTTAAATAGTCCATGCAGCAGGTTTGCTTAATATTCGAATAAAAGTTGAAACCTTGCATATTGATACTTCTGCATTCATCTGTTTTGTAACAGTTACTGATTGTAATCAACATGTTTGCATTTAGTTCTCGTTGTATTTTTCATTTTCTCACAGGAATGTATGATAGTTTGTTGCTTCCATCCATTGTATAGACTGACTGATAAATAGATGTTTGTTTAGCCGTGAAATGGTCTGATTTGCCCTTAACCTTGCATCCAGATTTTGGTCTTAGCTATGCCAAAATGGAGAACTTCTAAAATACATTCGCAAAATAGGCTCATTTGATGAGACCTGCACAAGGTTTTATTCTGCTGAAATTGTTATAGCACTAGAATACTTACATAGTGTGGGGATTATTCACAGGTAAAATACTCTAGTGAATTTGGGTATATAACGTATTGAACAATGTACAGGCAGTAGTGTAAAAGGTTTTTTTTTTTTATTTTTAACCCGAGGTGTGTGTACCCCATAAACCTCAACAGCAAAGCTTGGTGGTTTGTACAAGTATCACACTAAAGTTATGAAAATATATACATCTGTATGTATATATGTTCTACATATATACAATATATATATATATATATATATATAATCTGTTTATAATAACCTGAGAGCATTTTTTCCCCATAGGGAAACCCAGTTATAATTTGCTGTTATAACCAGCAGGTTATAACAGTGAACATGTGCTGGGTTTCCTTGCTAAGTGCATATGTCTGTGGTCTTCCCGTCATCATGCTGCACTTCACCTCTCACACTCTGACTTCATGACAACTAAATGCTAAATAAAATACACTGAATAAAAAAATTTTTTTTTTTTTTATAAACTTTTACACTTTGGAACACTTTCAGGAGGACCACTTTACAAAAAAAAAAAAAGTAAGCGTCTTGAGCCACTAGAACCCGACCACAGACCATGCTTCAACCATGGATGCAAAGTGTTATGTATCTATTTTATATAATTGCTGTGGCGATAAAATGCTTCCCAGCTGTTGTATCAAATAAAACACAGGGTGGTATGTAAAACTCAATTTTACACACACCCTCTGTGTTAGATGCTTAAATAAACCGCTCAAGCTTCGCTTTCGGGGTTTATGCAACATCCAACACCTCGGGTGTGTGTAAAAGTCTCAGTAAACACACCATCCCATGTATTATTCTATATATAATTACTGGTTCCTGTTTTGAGAGAAGGAAGGCTTCTTGCTGAGAAGTCATGAACACAAGAGAGAGAGCTCAGTTATTCACAAGTATTGTCACACTTGTGAATATTGAAGAATTCAGCATGCATGGTGTAATTAACCCTAACCCAGTAGTTTATGATTCTTTGTGACATCTTTTAATATAGACAGACTGTAGAGATATCTGTAAAATCAGATAAAACTACAATATACAAAATCAGGTCTGTGGACTTCATTGGCTCTGGAAATGTTTTTTAGCTCAGACTTCTAGTGATACTGGGTCGTTCCTTGGCTCCGAGTGCAGAATGCTGGATATGAATATAATGTGCATGCCCGTGGTCTGACTGTTAGAGGGGCCTGATATGGCCTTGAGTGCCTCTATATTTTTATATAGTTTGCCATCTTGGGATAAATTTCTGTTTTTGCTTCAGTTACATTAATTTAATAATTTATTTTCATTTATTTGAATCTAGGATTACAAGTACCTTTGAGCCAATGCTCTTTCACAAAGATTCCACGTCAAGGAGGTACAATACAGAGTAGACAAGACATTCTGTTACAATAGGCAAGGTAAACAGCATAACACTAAATGCAAGTATGTGGTCATGAACATTCGGGCTAACGAGCGCTAGAGCACTCTAGCAGCAGCAGAAGGAGAACAGAACGGGGGAGACTAACTGAGGGAACAGCCAGAGGCTTTCTCATAATACAGGTAGAAGTGCTGAGGCAAAGAAAAAAAATAAAAATGAGACTGAACCAAGAAAGAATGGAAGCAGGGGGTAGAGAATAGCGGAAGTGCAAGTTGGGGACTAGAGGGGCAGCTAAGCGTGGCAGTGAGGTAGATTAAAGAGGGAGTGGGGGGGAGGTAGGCAGTTAAGTGGGGCAGTCACAGGTGCTGGAGGCAGTGAGGTGTAGGCGGAGTTTGGACTTGAACGAACCAAGCATTGGCACAGATGAGAGATCACTGCTGAGCATATTCATCCAGCTGGGGGCCCTATAGGTAAAGGTTCTTTGACCTTGAGAAGTTTGGCAGTGGGGAACCTGAAAGAGTTGGGTTGCAGAGCCTCTTGTGGGTCTAAGCGTGCAGCTAGGGCAAAGGAGAGCTTGGACTCCCGGTGGCACAAGTCCCAAGGTGATTTTCTTTGCCATGGTGCAGGTCATGTATTTATTTTTTTTCTTCCCTCCTGCCACCCCTGGCCAGCCACTCCTTCGAGTCTCTCAGTGTCCCGACCTGCGCGCTGTCCCTCATCCTCGCTGCCCTCACACCTCATATTGCGACCCCCCCCCCAGGTAACCCGCGTACCCCTTCGCCGGACGAGTCCCTCTTCTCTGAGGGGGAAGGCGCCGGTGGGGGTGGGCCAGCGCATCTGGATTGGCCCGTGGGTATCGCTGAGGCAGTGGTGCCAGTTAGGAGGCCTGGCGGCAGTCAGGGGACTGGAGAGACCATCATCCAGTTGACGAGGGCAGTTTCCTGGTTTTCTCCTCAAGGAGTGGTATGCCACTGACGTCAAGGCGTGCTGACATCTCCCACTCCCCTAGTGCTTCCATCTCAGGTGTCTGTGCTGTGACCCCTGGTCTCCACCAGGGCCTGCATGCACCCAGGTGCATCCCGGAGGAGAAGGCGCGCCGTCTGGGACACTCCTTCTCGGCCGCCCCTCCAGCGACCCCAGTCCGCTCAACACAGGTCGCCAGCCGCCGCAAGCGGGAACCAACCGCTGCGCCGACGGGCCAGCTAGGTCAGGTATTTAATGCAGTTTGAGAGTTGAAGCCACCCAGATTGTGCATATAAGTCATACGTATGTGTGAATCGGTGGGAGCCAGTGATGAGCCGGCAGGCTTTGTTGAGCATCATAGATATGCGCCTAGCCGTTTGCGAGGCCGTAGTCTATAATTGAGACAACTGAGCTCTGAACAGCGACCCTTAAGGCTTCTGGTGAATGGTGCTGCCTGTGCCTGTAGAGGAGATCAAGGTGGGTATTAGCAGGTTTGGCAACACTGTCAGTGTGGGTTCCATAAGAGAGGTGGCTGTCTAAAGTGATCCCAAGATATTTAAAGGAGCGAACCTGCTCTAGGGTGGCTCCAAGGCAGTTTGTGATAGTCAAAGGTTGCAGCTTGTATTTGTTGTGAGTGCTGCAGAAAAGCATAGACTTGTTTTTTTTTTTTTTGTTTTGTTTTTGTTTTTATAGTTTAGTAGCAGTTTATGCTTTCCAAACCAGCTTTCAACTGAGGCAAAGCCATTCTGAAGTTTGTTTTGGAAGGGTAGGTGATCCTTATGGGTGGCATGGATGACAGCGTCATTAGAATAAAGGATGATTTGTTCTGTGCAGGATTGTGGTAGGCTGTTCAGAAAGAGGCTAAACAGAAGGGGCCCCAGAATGGATCCTTGTGGAACTTCTGATCGGACGGGTCTTGCATCGGAGAGGACATCAGTAGTTCTGACTCTTTGGGAGCAGTTTTCCAGGTAGCTTTTGAACCAGGCTGAAGAGACAAGAGGAGAGGCCAGCTAACCGGAGCTGCTGTATTGAAAGACCATCATGGATGGTATTGAAGGCCTTTGTTAGATCTATAAAAACAGACCCAGCAAGGAGGCCATTGTCCAAGGAACTGTGGGTTGCACCAGTGAATTCAAGGAGGGCAGAGTAGTGCTATGCCCTTTCTGAAGCCATGTTGTTGAGAGCATAGGATATTATGCTTATCCAGGTATTCGTAAGCTGGTCAGCTACTGTATGCTCAAGGGCCTTGGAGAGCGGGGCAAGATGGAGATTGGCGATAATTCCCATGGAGGGACTTATGGCCACCTTTGTGGACAGGGGTCACGGTTACGGATTTCCAGATGTTGGGGAACTGTCCAAAACAGAGGGAGAGGTTGAATATCTTAGTGAGTGGTCCAGTCACATCGTCAAGGTGAGGGACAGTATTTTGAGGTCCAGTGAGTCAGCACTATTTCTGGAATTGGCGACTGCTTTCTTAATATATTTGTCGGTTTCATGCATTCGAAGGGCTTTAAAGTAGAAAGGTGGGTAGGTAGACGAGGCCGGGGGGCTGAGGTGGTGGGCTGTAGTAACATCTTCATCAAAAAAGTCAGGAGGGATCATACTGCTGAGGTCAGTAAATGCAGAGTTGAAGGTGTTGGCTTATAGTAGTAAAGTGTGGCTGTCCCATCAATGATGAGCATAGTGGGGGAGGTTTTCGGTTGTTTCACATTGACTTCCTTGATATTATTCCAGAAGGCTTTCCCATTGCCCCCGTATTGGTGAGGGCTTCCTTGTAGTAGTTACTTTTGTGAAGACGGATTGATTTTGTGCAGTCATTACGAGGCACGCTTATAGTTTTGAAAGTCGGATGGTGAGCCAGATTCCTCGCCTGCTGCCAGAGCGAATTCCTGGATTTCAGTTGGGCGATTACATCTGCAGAGAGCCAAGGGTTGCACATGCCTTTTACTTTATGCTTTTTGAAAGGGGCATGGGAGTCACAGGTGGCATTGAAAATGGTAATAAAGTGATCCTGGGCCAAGTTGACATCTGCTGTTGCGGAAACTGGGGTCCATTCTAACCCCAGTAATGCTCAGTATATTCATAACTTTGTGCAGTAGCCTTCTAAGGTAGAACTGCCCGGAGAGATGGAACATATGCAAATGATAGAATCTTTTGCATGAGCCACTTTTCAAATGCTGCATTCTACTAACTGCCTTTGCTCTAAACCCTCAGATTTTTCTCTCCGCCTGTCAAGACTAGACGCTCGGAGATCCTCTCCTCATCATCTTGTTCTGACATGAGAAAACTTATAAAATTTACATAAGTATTCTTTACATTTCACTTGCTGCCTTCTTTTATAGTTTTAAGTAAACCCGTAGTTTTAGTGTTTAAATTGTAAGTTTATCGGTTTCTTCTGGTTCGGTATAACCGGGGGGAAACCGATGTGTATTTTACGTTTATCGGAGTTTTCTGACTAAAAAGCTCCATTAGTTATATTTTATTTTATTTAATTTAGCTTGTTTTAGGAACCGCTAATACTGGGTTTTGAACCGATAGCCTCGGTTCATTTTACTTGGGTTTCTGGTCCCGATCGGTTTCTCATCGGGAACTGACCGATAATGTTAAATAAAGTTTAAATAAATACATTTCTTTTAGCGTTACAACTTTTATCTGTTTTATTGGAAAATGTCAGAAAAACTGAGAAAGAAAACTGGTGATCCCGGTTTTGAATCATGTGTTGAGAGTGGTGATATTTGTTAAGGCAAACAGTCTTTGTTTGCTCTCTGGACATGTTCATTTCCAAGCAGAGTGAAACCTGCATTACATGTCCTCAGAAAACTATTTAAACATGCCTGGATAAGGCTAAAAAAAAAAAAAAAAAAAAATTATTACCACCTAAGGGTCCCTCTAGCTCTGACCAGCAGACACCCTAAATTTCTGTGGCTGAAACCACTACAATTATTGTAACTGCTACCCCCTGAGACTGGTATACAAGCAGTTCTTGAGAGGCTTGCTGAACTGACTGACTGCCTGGTTCCCTCTAAGAAATAAAATAAAACTAAGCACACTGAACCCCCTGCTAGACAGCGTACAGGGACTTACTTCTGTGCCTGCTAGACTTATTAAACCAGCTGACTCCCTGGTTCTCTCAAATAAATTAAACACAGAACCTCCTGCTGGACAGCATTTGGGGACTTCTGTGTCTGCTATAAAGCCTAACAACTCTGCAGAAATTGTAAAGCTTTCTAGGAGAAAGTGTGGAAAAATGCCTTGAATGGTTTAAAAAAAAAAAAAAACTTTTAGGCTTGCAAGGGCTGTCTGTTTTTCAACAGCAGACTACTGCAAAACAGTCTTTCTCCTCTGATCAGTCTTCCTATTGTTAAGAGGAAGAATATATGTTTATGATTAAATAGAAGAAAGGAGAACCTATTAAACTGAGTTTTTCCTGAACAGGAGTTGGGCAGTTCCCACAGAGCATTTGAGGATTATTCCTCACTTTTCATATATTGTGAGAAATGACTGGGCTGACACCACTAAAAGCTTTTCCTTCCTGTGAATACATTCTTCAGGAAAGATACTTTAAAGATTTCTACAAATTCCAGGCTCTGTCTTCCCTCTTGAAAAGAGCTGAATAAGAAATATCAGCTGGACAGGGAGGGAGCTGAATTTTTATTCTCCACCCTGTTCACCAAGGAGTAGTACAAGTGACAGCCTGTAACCAGGCAAATATACCCTGGCATTCCTCCTAACAAGGATTTCAGGAAAATTGACAGCACGGCTTTCAAGCCTTTGATGCTCAATACCAAAAGTCACTATGGCAGTCTATCCTTGCTATGGCAGTCAAGGCTCAGACTTCCACTGTCAGATGATCTAGCTGAAGCAGTTAAGTTGGGTTTGGGAGCAGCCAAATACCAGTCATATGACTGCTGCTTTTCAGGCACTACTGCCAGATAAATGGCAGATTAAGTAGCTCAAAGGGGTTTGCCTGGCTGAGAGTCCCAAACCTCATTCAGGATACCCAAACCAGGGTTATGTTTTTTCCAATTGAGGGTCATCTCCTCTTGGAAGAAAGATAAAGGCTTACATGGCAAAGGTGGATGTATACAAAAACCGCTTATAGTTGCAGTTCTGCAAAAGAAAGCTTCCCCTCCACTAAAACATATGGAAGGGGAGGCAGATACAGATCATTTCATATTAAGCCTTTCTTTTATCAGGCTAGAGTTGTGCCTCAGTATCAGCAGTACCCACACCAGGGGTACTTCAGGCACTACAGTGAGTTAGGGATTGGCTCAGAGTTCAAATCCTCCAGCCAACAGTAAAAAAAAAAAAAAGATTCAAAACATGTTACTGTCACAAAGTGGAGCCTGTTCTAGTGTGCTGGCCTGTCTTCGACTTCATGGTACTAAACAGGCATTTTAACTAGCCAAAGTTCAAAATGATAACTTTGTCACTGATTCTGCCAACACTTCAGACAAGGGAAGGTTGGCATCACTGGTCTTAAAGGGTGCTTATTTCCTCACCTTCATAAGGGATTTTCTCAGAAAGTACCTCAGGTGCATACTCCCATCAGGTCACTCTCCAAGAGTCTGCACGAAGTGTACTGGAGTTTCTGACACCTTCAAAGACAAGGTGTCACAGTTTTTCCCATACCTAGATAACTGGCTAGGGGTTGTAAAATCAACCCAGCAAGTGGCCTAGGGGCTCCTGGAGTCACTAGGGTCCCTGATAATCTTAAGAAGTTATGTCCTTCAGCCTGCTTAGGTACTACGCTTCATAAGAGCAGAGTTACAGTCGTGGCCAAAAATATTGGCGCCCTTGCAGTTTTTTCTAATAATGCACCATTCCTTCCAGAAAATTGTTGAAATTAAAAAATATTTTGGTATCCACATATGTATGTCTTTGGTTTGCAGTGGAATAAAACACAAAAAGCAGAAAAATTTACGAAGTCTTAGCTTATCCCACACAGAAATCCTTAAATGGCCCGGACAAAATTATTGGCACCTTTTAGAAGTAGTTAGAAATAATTAGATTTCAAGCAGGTGATTCTCCTTCACTTTGGAATTGAACTCGCCTGTGGTGAGTTGCAGGTGCCTGCAGTATAAAAATCACTCATTCAACCAGTTTGAATAGAGAAAAGGACTCATTCTCCTGTTTTGTGTCACTGTGTGTACCGCAGTGAGCATGGAGAAAAGAAAGACAGCCAGAGAATTGTCTGAGGAGGTCAGACAGAAGATTGTAATAAGCGTGGACAATCTCAAGGCTACAAATCAATCTCCAGAGACCTTGATGTTCCTGTTTCTACCGTACGTAATGTTATCAGGATGTTTAAGGCCCATGGCACTGTAGCCAACCTCCCTGGACGTGACCGCAAGAGAAAACTTGATCGAAGATTGCAGCGCAGGATTGTTCGAATGGTGGAGAAAGCACCTCGATCAACTGCCAAACAGATTCAAGCTGACCTTCAGACACAAGGTATGACAGTTTCAACTCAATGAAAGGGGGTTATATGGTAGGAGGCCCAGGAGGTCCCCACTGCTGAGAGAGAGACATAAGAAAGCCCGACTGGGGTTTGCCAAAATACACCTGAACAAGCCAAAATCCTTCTGGGAGAATGTCCTGTGGACAGATGAGACCAAATTGGAGCTTTTTGGTAAAGGACATCATCTCTATGTTTACAGAAAACAAAATGAAGCCTTCAAAGACAAGAACACCTTCCCTACAGTCAAACATGGAGGAGGTTCAGTGATGTTTTGGGGTTGCTGTGCTGCCTCTGGCGCTGGGTGCCTTGAACGTGTGCATGGCATCATGAAATCTGGAGATTACCAGGCCATTTTGGAGCGCAATGTTGAACCCAGTGTCAGAAAGCTGGGTCTTCGTCAAAGGTCATGGGTCTTCCAGCAGGACAATGACCCCAAACACACTTCTTCAAAAAGCACCCAGGAATGGTTCAAGACAAGACTCTGGACTGTTCTGAAGTGGCCAGCAATGAGTCCAGATCTAAATCCCATTGAAAACCTGTGGAGAGATCTGGAAACAGCAGTTGGGAGAAGGCACCCTTCAAATCTGGGAGATCTGGAGCAGTTTGCACAAGAAAGTGGGCCAAACTGCCAGTAGAGAGGTGCAGGAAGCTCATCCATGGCTATAGGAAGCGGTTGATTGCAGTTATTTTGACCAAAGGCTGTGCTACCAAATATTAAGTCTAGGGTGTCAATAATTTTGTCAATGCCATTTCTTTTCATTTTCTGATTTAAAAGGATATATTAAATTCTGAATCAAAAACAAAGGTTCTGTAATATTAACGGAGAAATAAAGAATTGTGGAGACCAAATACTGTACTGTTGTTAATTTCAACTTATGTTTAGAGGAATTGAGTTATTTGAAAAGTGCAAGGGCTCCAATATTTTGGCCACGACTGTAGATACCTTGCAAGGCAGGGCCTGCCTGCTTCTCAGCAGGGCAAGAGGTATCCCACTGATAATGGGCTCATTCAGCCTGAGCAAACAAAAAGCCAAAAGACCGTTTCTTCAGCTACTGGCCCCATGACACCTGCCACTGGCACAGTCCTGGAATCCAGGTTATGGATGAGGGACATTCAGTTTCACCTCTGGGTTCACCAGGGAAAGGTCCCTCCTTTTAAAACTAATTCTGATAACAAATATTGTTACAGGTCACCCAAGGGTGGAAAGAAGAAACCAACCTGAGAAAAGGGGTCCCCTTTTTTCAGCAAGAGTCCCCATCAGTTGTTCAGTCAACATATGCATCTCTGCTAGTGTGTGACTCCCATCTGGGGTTCACACCATTCAACTGAGTCACTTCTGCACAAACCTGCTGGAGCCAAGATTAGTGTCACTGGCACTAAGGGTTTCCACACAGCTAGTACAGGGAAGCTGGACGAGTCCAGAAGAGACAGTACCACTGCAATGTATTACACAAACAAGCAGGGATGGATAAAGTCAAGCCCTGCCTGCAGAAGACTTATGATAATAGAGAGTCAGTATAGGATGCTCCATGGGGCTATTCATCTGCCAGACAAGGACAATACCTGGGCAGATACCCTGACTCAAATCAGCTAGTCCAATCATAGATGGGATTTGGACAGTCAGGTGGTGCAAGAAACTTTAGGAGGTGGGGCACTCAGAGTTATGCTTGTTTGTGTCCCACCAGAACCACCACCTGCCACTGTACTCATGGCAGACCACCAGATATGGGAACAATCCTCTGGATGCTCTGGCTCTGGATTAGTCAGAGAAGCATCTACATACTTTTCCTCTTTTCCCTCTGGTTTACAGAGTATTTCTTAAGCTCAGGTGCCAGTCAGCTTCAGTGCTCTTAATAGCACCAGACTGGGCCAGGCAGCCATGGTACTCTCTGATACTCTCCATGTCTGGGTTTGAATCAATACACCTTCCTTGGAGGTACAATCTGCTAATCTCCAACCAAGGGAGGCTCCTGTACCTAAAACTTAGGCTCAAGGCATGGCTCTTGGGGGCCTACAATATGTGAATTGCATTTTTCTGAAAATGTCTTGGACTTTTCAGTGGCTACAGGAGTCCCTCTATTAAGGAAATTTATGCTGCACATGCTAGGGTCCTAGCTGTGTCTGATTATTTTCTTATTTACATTCATTGGACTTGTAGTCCAGCACCCTTAAGGTCCACCTAGCTGTAGCATCAGCCTGCATATCAGCTGGATAAGATGTTTCAAATCGCCCAGATCCTATCCAAAGGGCTCTTTAAGGGCTTCACACATAACAGTACAGGCTGGTGTCCCATCTGTGCTGGGCTATCTTACCTATTGCATTTACAGTTCAGTACCTTAGAAGCATATACCTATATTTCAATGGACAGAATGTTCCTCTATTTCTCTGTGCCCCAGACCCTGTTTTCAAAAGATTCTTTAAAGGCCTGTCCTATTTGCACACACCCTCACAAGGAACCGGTGCCAGCATGGTACCTAAATGTGTGTATGGGTAGGCTCATGGGTTCCCCTTTTGAGCCTATGCTTTCAGTTTATTGGAAATATGCCACATGAAAATTGTTCTTTTCTTATGGTAATTTCTGTCAGAGAAATCAGTGAGCCCCAGTCTCACTGCATTGAACATAGCTACATTTCATTCCGCAGAGACAAAGTGGTCCTGAAAATAAACAGGAAGTTTTCTCCTAAAATGGATTTTAATTTCCATTTGAACCAAACCATTACCTTACTTCTCTTTTCACTGATCACTTTGGTTCAAGTGAAAAGAGTCTTCATTGTTTGGATGTCAACGAGTTTTTAGCTACTACTTGACAACCACTACAGTCCATAGGCAGGATAGGAAACACCTGCTCCTGACCTATGAACCGTGGGAAAGGCTAATCCAGCATCAAAAGGTTAATTTCTCGATGGATAGTCCAGTGTATCCAGTTCTGCTACACAAAGGCTGGTAAGGAGCTCCCATCAGGTTTGAGGGCTCATTCTACAAGAGGGACAGCTTCTACTTTAGCAGCTGCCAGGGATGTCCCATTACTGGACATTTGTAAAGTAGCTACCTGGAAAACAGTACACACCTTTACAAAGCATTACAGTCTGGATATTTTATCTAGGGGTGATGTTAGGTTTGGCACAGCAGTTCTGCAAAGTCTGTTTCCAAATTAGAGTTCTGTACCCACCTCCAGGAGTACTGCTTGGTAGTCTGCATAAAGTTATGAATATACTGAGCATTATTGGGGTTAGAAGAAAAAATTACTTACCATAGTAATTACAGTATATTTCTTCTCAGTGATGCTCAGATATTCATAACTTCCCTCCTTACCTCCCCTTCCAGAACTTCAGCCTCTGCACTCCTCTATACTGTGCTCTCAGGGGTATAAATGCCATGTGTCGTACATATGTTGTGATTACGTTCACTATTGTTATTTGCCCCTTGCCAGGTGATTCTGCCATTCAGGGGTATTCTTTCACATGCTATGCCCTCCAGTTGGAGGCCCTTTTTCTGGGTGTTAAAGGAGTTCCTACTATAATTATTATTATTTTTATTATTGTTATCATGCTCAATATTGTCATCATTGTCACACTTAGTCCTCGGGGGCCTGTCTTTCCAGGCTTCTAGGCAATCTGAGGGTTTAGAGCAAAGGCAATTAGTAGAATGCAGCATTTGAAAAGTGGCTCATGCAAAAGATTCTGTCATTTGCATATGTTCCATCTCTCCGGGCAGTTCTACCTTAGAAGGCTACTGCATAAAGTTATGAATATCTGAGCAGCACTGGGAAGAAACATAATTACTATGGTAAGTAATTTTTTCATCTTGCTGTCTGAGATGGGATTTGAGGTGTGACAGCTGTCCACATGACAGTACTCTGCTGGAGATGATTCTAGGTGGTGGCTTGCAGAATTTGTTGGACCATTGGCAGGTGACAGGGGAGTGGTCACTGAGTGAATCCGGGAGAACAGAGATGTTAGTGATCAGAGTAGGATGACTGGTCAGGACCCAGTCAAGGAGGGTACTTAGAGCCAGTTTTGAAGTTTGCCTGGTTGCTGAGTCAACCAGTTGGGTAAGGTTTGCTGAGGATAAAGCATCCTTGAAACTGGCTGATTCGGCACCAACCAGTTTATATTAAAGTTGCCGAGCAAGATTGACTCAGCACCATGAGGTTGTGATCGAACAAAGTCCAGGACAGCATTGAAACCACTTACTTGCTCTTTTGGAGGGACATACATAGCAACAACTGTCAAGGCTTTGTTGTAGGCACCTAGTAGGATTTTAATGGGAAGTAAGCTTGGCGGTGGAATCTGAGCAAGGAGGTAGTTATGGGATGATACAGAGGGAGTCTTTGAGGTAGATAGCACAACCCTGCACCCCCCTCCCTTTTTTTTTTTTAGCCTTCTGATCCAGTCTGTAGATGTTGTAACCAGGCAGCAGGATAGCCATGTGAGGCACTTTAGGAGAAAGCCAGGTCTCAACAATTGCGAGAATGTCAGGTTTGTGTTAGTTAACAAAGATTTTTGAGGGCATCAATCTTTGCAAGCAGGCTGCAGATGTTAAGTGTTGCAACGGTGTGTCTCCCAGGTTGAGGTTTGTGTCTGGCAGCAATAGATGTTTTCGGGCCAGGATTAGGGTGGACATTGCCCGACAGTAGCAGGAGCGGGAGCTTCAAGCAGCAGAAGCGTAATTCCATGAGGGTGAGTTTATTTTACCCTTCTTGCAGGGTCAGGAGAAAGGTTCCCGACGCCGGTTCCAGCAGGATGTCAGGTGGGCCAAGGTCGGTAGAGGGGATGGGTGAGACCTTAGGCCCCTAACGAGGGTACTACAGAGTGGCCACCCATTTCCAGTAGTGGGAGCACACGGGGGATGGCACCACAGGTAGAGTTCCATGGGGGCAGTATATTTGGGAATAAGGAAACAGTAAAACAAAAATGTTGTATATCAATGGATTATAGAAGTAGGAGGAGTACATAAGTGGCCAGGTGAGGGATAAAGAATATTCAGAAATATTTTACAGATAGAGTGGTGGATTCCTAGAACAGATTTTGGCTGAAACTGTACATTGGCCAGATTGTCAGAACACTTGTGCATGCATTGTAATTAGTCCACTAAATTATAAAATAATTTTTATTTTAATAACTGTTTTTACCGGACCTGTGGCGCTGGACACCACACCTCGTGTCATGCTGGCGACCCGGGTTCTGGAATGGACTCAGTTCGGCAGGGGAGGGAGGGGATTGAGCATCTGGAGGACTGCTTTCCCTTCCTGGGAAGGGATCTGGGATTCGCACCGCTCCTTGGCGGCACCTGGTGGAGATCGAGGGCAGTGCCAGGAACATGCGGTGTAGCGGCGAGGGGGTGGAGCAGCAGCGAACCTCAGCACATAGGTGCCTGGACGTCATTGCACATCCGCACTCCAAAGGGGCAACAAGTATGTAAAAACCCTTGGAGGAACAGGGAAGCGACAAGTGCTCCAGGAACCTAGCCCACATCCCCAGCGTCGGACCATCTCTCCACCGGTCCTCTTGGGCTGTCAACCAGGCCAACCCTCTAATCGCAGAAAGGCTGCCAGGTAGGTTGGACGGTCCTGAGGGAGAGTCCTGCAGGGCAGAGAGGTCTCGGGAAGGGAGTAGAGGCGACAGTCAAGTGGGCACCTCTGAGAGATGCCTTGGCCATCGAGTGAATAAGTGTTTTTACCCTGTAGGTCAGACACCCTCCATCAGGCTATGCATGCAGCCCAAACACCTCCATACCTAAAGAGTTCCCTCATGTCCACCCACCCCCATGGCCTGCTGGTAGAATATCCCTCACATTTTCCAGGCTCCCTACTTCTCACTTTACCTCTGAGGGCTCTCCATTTGGGATTTCCTTCTGAGTCCTCCCACCCAGCCAATTTTTAACCCACCTTGTTATCTTATCCTCTACCCCAGGTTGTCCTTTTTCTATGCCATCCTCCCACGTGGGACAAAGTTGGAGGATTTTTTTAAAATCTCTGGCCAGGACAGTTGCCCAACCCCTGTTGATGGTCTTTGTCAGTCAGTGAGTGAATTCAGTCAGGTTTGCCATGCCATGACCTCCCACTGGTAAATCCATGCTGACTGGAGTCCTGCAGGAACCCTGTTGTCTCCTTTTATAATAGATTCCAATAGTTTCCCTACAATAGATGTCAGACTGACTGGTCTCTAGTTGCCTGCCTCATCTCGACACCCACTTTTGCATAGGGGGACAGTATTTGCTGTCCTCCACTACTCCAGCACTCTCCCTGCCTTTAAAGAGCAGTTGAGATCTGCTAGTGGTCCAACCAGGACCAGCCCGATCTCCCAACACCCATGGCTGCATCCCATGCTGGCCCATAATTTATTCCGATTTAGTGACTGTAGGCCCCTAGTCACTAACTCCTCCAGTACAGTGCTCCATGTCGTTACCCAGTAGTGATCCTCAGTTGGCTGTTATGCTAATCTGGCAGAGGACCCTTTTCCTCAACTGTAAACACTGAACAGAAATAATAGTTCATTAATTTGCCTTATCAGTCTCATCCCTTATCCCTCCCCATCTTTGGTCTGGCCACTGCTTCCTTCCTTGCATTGCGCTGCTTTCATATATACCAAAGAATGCTTTGTCACCCTCCTGACAGCATTAGGAAAACTTTGAAAAAAGTAAGATTTATATTTAGCTCCATCAGTTTATTACTTCATATATTTTCAGTAATTCTCCACTTTTTTTCATTACTGAAAACAGTTGCATGAAAACAAATATCCCTGTCCCCTAGATTATATCTACTCTGGCAGCTTCTCTACACATGACATCACAATCCTTTGTTTATGACATCATAATTCTCTCCACAGCAACATATTCTGATGTCGTGTTTAGGCAGACAGTCAGAACTAAAAGGGAAGTGATACTGTATGCATGCAAATACCGTTAGTAATAAGGAAATAAGGGTGAGACTTACAGAACAATATGTGAAATATAAGTTACATTTATGGCTGAATATTACATTTTCTCAAAGTTGTCTCAACTGTGTCATGAGCTCTTTAACCCCACTTAGACCTTAGACCTGTCTCACTATCCTGTTTGCCACCTTCATCTTTTCTTGATATGTCTATGGAAGCTAAGTATGGTGTCCTTCTCTGCGAAATAACATAAACAGAGTAGAGCATGTACAGAGGAGAACCACTAAAATGATTTCAGGAATCCAGGATAAGTCATATGAGGATCATTTAGTGAGCTTGAACCATATGTCATTAGAAACAAAAAACTTGAGGGGAGACTTCTTACCAATGCATAGAAACATAGAAAGGTGACAACAGAAGGAGACCAAAGGTCCATCAAGCCTGCCCTTGATATCCTGAAGGTTCCTTATCTGCAGTGTGATCTAAATTTGGACAACAGGTAAAATATGATCTCACCTGGTAAAATAATTGGTAAAAAACAGGAACTCTAATATTAGCCTCAGGGGGAAACCCATTGCAAATAACATTAACCAAATTCCATACTAATATACGCAAGTTCTTTTTCACACAATGAATGTGAAATGTATGGAACAACTTGCCAACAGAAACCATAATCTGCAAGTCTAAAACTGATTTAAGTCTAAATTAGACGAATGCAGTATATACTCAGTGAGGAGAAACTGGCATATTATGGGTAATAGATAGGTGCCGTAATGAGCAAATGCCTGTTTTGCTCCTTCATCCAGGCTTCCTGTCAGTTAGCTGCGATTAGGTGTGCCCAGCAACAACTCGTGCTGTACTATTGGCTCCGGCATCGATCAACCCCCTTTGCAAATCGTTCTTGGACAATTCACTACCCCCCCCCCATATAAATTTAACAAAATAAACTCCAGGGGAGAGCAGTTCAGGAACAAATTGTGCAGGGAACCAGTTGACACCGGAGCTAATAGTACGGTGCGAGTTGATGTGTCATGCCTTGTTTGTGATGTCACCATTTCCTCTTCTGGCTGGCTTATTTTTATTTTTTTTTATTTTTTTTTTTTTTTGGAAATTACTGTTTTATTTCTCCTCCCAGCCTGCCACCTCCGACCTTCCGGGGGGACAACTGGACATCCCACTGCCCGGAACCCTACCCACACAGACCCACAGGCCCCATGGAGCCTCGGATTACCCCACCCCGGGCGGGGCTGAGGTGAGGGGTCAAACCCCATTACTTACGTTGCGTCGGTCTGTGGTCTGCCCAGGCGGGCTACAGGCAAATCGTGGGCGCAGCCATGGTCCCCCATCTTCCCGCCTGTGGCAGGCTTTGTTTCACCGATTTTCTCCCTCCGAGCAGCAGTACCCTCCCGGCGTCATGGCGTACGCCCGACGTCCGTGCTGCTCCAATAACGCCCATCTCCCCAGGTGGAGCTTGCAGTTCCTCCCGAGCCTCCGCTCGAGGTCGATGCAGTGTCCGAACAGCGGCTAGATCCCCTCCCGAGAAGGCGAGGCTGTCGTTGGACGCTCAAGCCTATCTCCTCGGCCGACTCCACCACCGACCCAAGTCCGCCTCGAACCCGAGTCGCCAGCGTGGAGCAAGGTGTGGTGTCCGGCGCCTCAACCCTCAGCGCCACCGGGCGGTCCCTCTGGCTGGCTTATTTTGAATCTGATGAATGTCTTTCTTTTTTTCTCCTCACTACCTCTGCTGTCCCTTTAAAAACCACCAGGGGTTCTTCCCCTGTTCCCTTCCTACCATCTTTACTCATAGCCTCTTGCCACCAGCTTGCCCTTTTAATCAGATCTCATTTGTTGGTTGCTCCTACCACTGCCATATAGCACCCCCACCTCCCTCCTCCTCAGAATATTTGCCATTCTAAAGTCCAGTACCTTAGTCCTAGAGTGTACCCTTTCGGCTTTAGCTTGACCTTAATCCACATGGTTCTCTGATTACTAGAACCAGTGGTTCCCTCACCTGGACTTCCTCTCTGCTGTCCCTGTTCGTCAGGGCTAGGTCCAGTATGGCCCCTTCCTAGTGGGTTCCCTGACCCTGTGCCTCAGAAATTACTCGTGCATTTTCTTCACCTGGGCCTAACTCTTTTCACCCACTGCTGTTGAGATGTTCCAGTCTACATCCAGTAAATTGAAATCCCCACCCATATCACCACCTCTCCCAGTCCCGCCATCCTGTTGGTCTTGTCTCTAGCTGTTTCTTTATTTATACTCATTGGAGTGCCGTCTGTACTTTGCAACTGTCTGGAGCTTTCAGGGTGATGTGCTTTTAGATGTTTCTTGCCTTCACGTGAAAGTGCACCCAGGCAGCCTGTTAAGATTATGGTCACTATTTTTCTTCCTAATTCTGTGTTTGCATCTGCACCATGGGCCCTTTGGCTAACATGAACTGCTGCTTTAAGCACTCCATACGCTATTTATTTTTGTTTTGTTTTTTTCAGTAAAATCAGTAATGCATGAAATTATGGGTGAGAGCTTTTCTTTACTTACACATTATTAAATCCTATCTGTACGCAGACATTGCAAACGCGGGAAATAATTTAAAATTGTTTTGCTCCTCCCTCAGGCTCATGTACTGCAGATGCTGTAGTACCATATCCCATTCCTTTGTTGCTTGAAGTGGTGTAGCAGCAAAGTTACTCAGTGAAGAGTTTCTCTGTGCAAACAAACTAATGCATAGCCCATGCCAGGAGTGGGGAAGGGACAAAGTTGTATGAGAAAGGGGAAAAAAAGAGCATCTGGAATATGCCAGCATGCCCCTTGTGAAGGGCTGGTCATTTGGAACCGGGGAAGAGCAGAAGAAATTGTCTTTGGCTAAGTTAACACTGGCTAGAGGTGATGCACTGTCACCCCAGAGGGCACTGGGCAGTGCTGGTTTAAAGAGCGTATATCATGGTATTTTATCTATCAGCCCCACCCCTCCAGCCCTAGTGACAGACTTACCCTGCAATAGCTAAACTGGCATATTGTTATGTTTTTATTTGCTGTCCTGTATATAAGGAAGGGATTGTAGGTGGTGCCAAGGAGCCCTGCCGCACCATCCTTTCCCTTTCTGGTATGAGTGCTCCCCCCCTTCACGTTTTATGATGTCACTGTTTGGAGAGCATCGTGCACTCCATAGGAAGTAATAACTGTGGCTTAACATACTATTTCTAGTATGTTAGCAATCCATTTGATTCAAATCAGAGTCATCACTTGACTAACAAGGGCCTTATTAGTCGTGGTGGCTCTGACTTGAATCGAACAGACCACTAACATACTAAAAATAGTATGTTAAAAGATGTGGGTATTACTTACTATGAAGTGTGCCCCTGCGCCCTCCAGTGGTGTCATAAAACGAAGCGCAGGGGCAGACCGCTGTTAACCAGGAATGGGAAAGGATGGTGCAGCAGGACTCCTCGGCACCGATTTACAATCCCTCCCTTATGTACAGGACAGCAAATAGATATATAACAGTATGTCCATTTAACTATTGCAGGTTAAGTCTACCACTGGGGCTTGGTGGGGGGGGGGGGAGTTATGAAAAAAGTGCTCTTTAAGCATTGTTTAATCTGACTTGAAATCAAAATGGTAAAAAGAATGTTTTATTCTTAACTGCAGGTCCACGCTGTCTCCCCAGCTCTCCTCCCCTTTCTGAGGTACAATACCAACGGCTACCCCTGTCCAATCCCCATGTCTTTCTTGGGCTCTTTCTCCCCTTGTCTCTCTGTATCTCTCCCCCATCTGACCTACCAGCTTACACTGATTACAGTGACGCTCAGTTTTGGAAGTTTTTTTTTTTTGGTTGGAGCTGCAATTTTTCAAGTTGAAATGCATTTACACTTTTTATGAAACTTCTGCACACTGAAGCATTATTTATTTATTTATTTCATAATTGATTAATACCTTTGAGCGCCAAAGGCTCTTTTACAAAGGCTCCAGGTCGATGTAGTACACAAAACAGATCAGTTTCTCACACACAGTACAGACACAGTAGGATCAAAAATATGAGAAAAAAGTGATTTCACCCATACAAGCAGGGACAAACAATTGTTACAGAAGTGCATAATGGAAAGGTGGCCATCTTCTTAGTCAGGCAAGGACTACGTCTTAAGTGCAACCAGTGGATAGAAGGCGGTCTGGTAAAGGTTTCGTCAGTATATAGATGGTGAAAAGGGGTAAAGTAGGGGGATAAGCAGTGGGTTTGTTGCAGATGGTTCTGAAATGAACGTGATAGGACAGAGAAATTGGAGAAGGGATGAGGAGGGAGCAGCTGGTGACCGATTTAAGGAGTTGAGATGCAACAAGGGGACAGGTTAGGGTTTAATGTGGGTGCAGGTCTGTATATAGATGGTAGCCAAAGCAAGGCCTTATCATATGTAGTGGAAGAGCAAGGGGAGGAGTAGGAAGGTGAGGGAGGGCAGGTGTGGGTGGAGGGAGAAATGACTTGAAGGAAGGGAACAGTCGGGGTACTTGGGTACATCATTGCTGACCTGAGGCGTTACACTAGGGAGCATTAACTAAGGAGGGCAGTTGCATAGTTTCTCTTGTGCCAGCAGAACACAAAGCTCCTTTAAACTGGCGATATGCTCAGCCTCAGTCAGCGAGTCTGGGAGGTCATTGAACCATTGAGTACCCCTGACAGCGTGCCAACGTTGTGCAAAAGTAGTATGTCTAAAAGGTATCTGTAGAACTCCTGTTAACTTGGGGACTTGCACGTTAGAAGATATTGGCCATTGTGCCTGGAGTTAGACCAAGCAGGATTTTTCCTGAGCAGGCAGGCCTGGTACTAGACCTTTTGCTGCAAGGGGCCAGCCAGTCTCCCGATATAGAAGACAGGCCTGTGTATGCGATCTGCCCCAATGCAATTGACAGGCTTTGTTAATGAGAGTCTTAATTCTTTTAGCACCAAGTCTGTCGTCGCATGTAGATGAGTCCATAATTGATTGTGGCCAGTATAGAGCTCCTAGTTACCAGGCTCACTGTCTCTGGGTTCTCCATGAGATTTACAAGAATATTACAAAGTAGAGCACAGACTGGCTGCTGTGTCTGGCAGCACAGAGCTGTGGTACAGTCACTCAGTATTCCAACAAACAACCGACCGCTATACCACTGATGCTTTCAGTGAAAGGAGTTGCAGGATGCTGGGTACAGTTGTGCTAAGGTGCTTATCTACACCTGACATCTTAATCTTTAGCATGGGATGAATTTAATGCTCTAAACCGAGGACTGTGATGCCGGATGTAGCGCAGCATCCAAAGCAGATGAAGTCTAGAGAACAGTGGTTGCATTTTTATGTTAATGTTCATAGCTGTAAAAGGGAAAGTTAAACGTGGAAAATGAAATGTAAGCTGATGTTTCTAAAAATGACATTTCTCAGTTTACCCTTTGTTGTCTGGAACTCTTCAAAGAGCCCCTGACATCATTGTGACAACTTAAAAAAAAAAAAAAAAAAAGTAACGTAACATTTATTCACAAATCAGACTATATATTTTTTTCTGTAATTCTGACCCTTATTACCAGGGGTATTTGCATGAAAATGGGGTCAGCACCCGATCTGCTCAGGTTGCTCGTCTACATCTGCCATCACTGTTCTGTTCATTGCATAACAGTCTGTTGCAGGGGAGTAGTTATGTCATAAACAGGGTGTTATGAATGATATCCAGTGCAGACAAGCGCAAGTAGGGTAAAGGCTTGAGGCGGTGATTGTTTTCTCCTCAGCAATAAAGGCAAGGGGAAAAATGCAGAAAACATATATAAAACATACTAACCTCAGTCTAAATCTTATAATATTTTTCAAAGTGTTTTTCATTAGTGTCTAGGGCCCTATAGAGAACAGTATGTAGTCAATTAAGATAGGAAATGCAGCAGCTAGTAAAGCCTGTGGAAGATCCCCTACATACACAACATGAGAGCGGTATTTTGTGGCGGTTTATATTTCACTTTTAGTTGTGGTTGGTAAGTGGGAGGTGTATGTTAGTGAGAATTGACATCCACTTAAAGCTTTATGGACTCTTCTCAAACGCAGTGTGCAGATTCAAACCAGATTCCAGGAACCTGAGGACGTTTGCCATGCATGACCCAAATGTATGAATAAAGATAGTGATTTTAATGGGATATTTTATTTATATCTTGAATCATCATCAGGCTTCTGTTAGGAAGTATGTTGTTGCTCTGACATCTTTATATATCCTTGGAGCATCTGGGTTTGAATAATCTGCAGCTTCTCAGATGTCACTGATTTGATTTCTAAAAGTTTTATTTATTTATTTCAAAAGTTTCACCAGGAAAGACCTACTGACATGACAGCTCGTTTTCAGATGCATCCTGGGGGAAGGGGATGTGGAAGAATCATAATAATACAACATAACAGAAGCATAAACAATAATATAAAGGCGTACATCAGATATAAATTGAGGCTTGGTGGCGAGGGTAATGCATAACAAGTAGTGAATAGTGTAATAGAAAAGCCAGACCGTGGAGAGGGCGAGAGTAAAGTGCAGTATAGAGTAAGAGGGTCAGTAACAGTTGCAGGAGGGGGAAAAAAGTAATGAAGAAAAGGCTTTAAAGAGGAAACAGAAGAAGCAGAGTGAATTGACAGGGCAAGAGAGGAAAGCAGATTGGCCTACAGTAGTTTTTCTTGTAGGAATGAGAAGGGAACGTGAAGTACTGCTATGGAGAGAGTAGCTTGAAATGGGGAGAAGATAAGAGGAAAGTAAGGAGGGAAGAGCACCAGCACAGAATTTTGAAGTAAAGGAAACACAATGGGAAAAGCACCCGACATCAAGAGAGGGAAGAGGGACTTCTGGTTCCGCCCCAGTCCTTGATGGCAGCTTAGGCGAGTTGTGCTCCCCACCTCGATTTTTAAAAAAAAAAAAAAAAAAAAACCTCCCACGGCAGCTATAGAAAGTAAAAACAAATAATTTGGCTGTATTTTTACTGCGGAGAGCTTCGGGTACCTGAATCCGCTGCTTCTAGCTGAATTTAGCCCACGATGGATGAGATGGCAGACAGATCGGAGAGCGAGGCTTCCAAGACTGCATCGCAATGCAGCCTGGCAAATCGGGAAATGCGGCGCCCCTCGCTGAAACTGCAGACTAAACCCACAAAAGCCAAAGCCAAAAAAAAAAAAAAAAGCTAGACGCTATCTATCAGGAAATTCTAGCTTTTCAGGACTAATATAAAGAAATGTACAGTGAGCTCGGTGCGATGTCATGCAATTGGAGCAATGAATGGACGACCAGGAACGCCAGGGCATAGTGTTAGAAAACAGAGTAGATGATTTGAATCTGAGCTCGCTACTAAAAGATCAACAAGCTCAAATGGAGGCACATCAGGAAGATTCTGAAAACAGAGCCAGGAGAAAGAACATCAGGCTCTATTGTATTCTGAAGGC
The DNA here is from genome assembly GCA_016271365.2 of Neoceratodus forsteri. NCBI lineage: Eukaryota > Metazoa > Chordata > Ceratodontiformes > Ceratodontidae > Neoceratodus > Neoceratodus forsteri. The sequence continues at coordinate 20,431,190 of JADMNL010000025.1, forward strand.
TCTGAGGGCTCCAATATTAAAGAATTCATTGAATCATTTCATTTTCCACGCTTAACTTTCCCTTTTACAGCTATGAACATTAACATAAAATGCAACCACTGTTCTCTAGACTTCATCTGCTTTGATGCTGCGCTACATCCGCATCACAGTCCTCGGTTTAGAGCATTAAATTCATCCCATGCTAAAGATTAAGATGTCAGGGGTAGATAAGCACCTTAGCACAACTGTACCCAGCATCCTGCAACTCCTTTCACTGAAAGCATCAGTGGTATAGCTCGGTCGGTTGTTTGTTGGAATACTGAGTGACTGTACCACAGCTCTGTGCTGCCAGACACAGCAGCCCAGTCTGTGCTCTACTTTGTAATATTCTTGTAAATCTCATGGAGAACCCAGAGACATTGAGCCTGGTAACTAGGAGCTCTATACTGGCCACAATCAATTATGGACTCATCTACAGCGCGGCGACAGACTTGGTGCTAAAAAGAATTAAGACTACATACTAGCTTGGAACTGCCTGCTGACCTGGATCTGCAGTTGGAGCTTGTGCGTTGTGCTCTTGCCCCTAAACCCACAGCACAGAATGCCGCTCCATGCTCTATCATCAGGTTTAACAGTTATGCCACTAAAGAAATTATCCTGCTCACTAAATGGAGGAGGCCTAACGTTTTCTATGGGAAAAGTCTAGTATCTTGATCATGATTACGTTCCAAAGACAATGAGATTGAAAAGGGCTTACCTTCCATTATTGCCTGTGATTAAAAAAGCCGGATATAAATTCTCTACGCCATACCCGGCTCACTTGGTGGTTCAACTACCTACATGGAAAAAAGAATACAGCACAGGAAGCGCGTGAAGACTTGGGCAAACTTGGCCTGCAATTCCCTGAAAGCCCCCCTCTGGACAGAGCACCAGAAAAAAAGGCAAACGAGATGGCAGACTATCGCTGCAAAACAGCGGGGGAAGCAGAGCGACATGGGCGCTGTCAGAAAGCCACCAGCAGCCTATAGAAGAGGTGCAGATACTGCAACAACCTGAGTCCCCAGTATGCAGCACACTACTTTCACCGGAAGCTATCCTCTCAGTTGTTGGGTAAGTGGATCTTTTGGGGGTTGGGCCTGATTCTTGCCTCATTGGGCTTTCGGACTGGACTAGACCCTCTATTTTTGGGCTAACTCTGGACGGGGGCCCAGCAGGTATTGGGCAGGTTCCCAGTTTTCCTCCCCTTTCCCCATACTCGCTGTTTTCTGAGTGGGGCAGATATAGATCCTATCTCTCCTAGAACATTGTGGACTGGTTACAGACTTTTATGCCTAATGAGATAATAAGTGTTTAGTTATCTTTCTTAAATGATGGGACAGTTATATATACACGAGCCAAATGCTGATTTAGATATATTAGCCTCTAGTTTAATCTAGAAGCAGCATACTGGATGATGTTTTAATTTTCTGGTGGGGAGCTGAATGTCTGAGCTGTCACCTATCGACAAAGGTTTTACCTATTTTTTATTTTTCCTTACCCTGTTTAATTTCTCCTATTTTTTTTTTTTTTTTTTAGGAACAATATTTTGGTTTCCTGGAGTCCCCAACCAAGTTTTGCTGGGACTACCTCCATCCTTAGGAGAACAGAAATCAGTATTTTGGTTCTCCTGGAGGACTAGGGGAATGGTACTTCTTCCCCATCATTGGAAGTCCTTCTGATTTGTATGGGAACACACTTTTACATGTACATAGTTTTGTATTGTTACTGGTTACTGTTCTATATGGTTACATGTTCATGATGGTTATAAAACATCTATTTTTACAGCACATGAACAGACCGAGCTATTTGAGTCTAATAGCAAATGCTCTACAACCCAGAGTTCAATGATTCCAGGCAGATTTCAGTTTTGGATAGGGGTCCCTGATAGGAGGAGATCTCTGTTCGTGGATTGCTTTTCAGGGCTGCAGGAGGTGGGACTTCTGCAGGAGGGAGGCCCTACCATAGATAGGAAACTTCAGACCTGCAGGGGGGATGGAGTGGGGGGGGGGGAGATTGTACAGTCTGGAGGATTTGGACTCGCACAAATGAGGATGGCTATGGGGGGATTAAGATTTTGTTTCTGAATATAAATGGGATCAACAGCCCTATAAAAAAGGGCTAGAATCCATCAATACTTGTGCAAGCAGGGCGTAGATTTGATATTTCCACAAGAAGCTCTCTTGTTCCCCCTGGAATATGAGAAACTGTCCGCAGGAGGCAGGTATGAGGTATACTTTTCCTGCAAAAAGGGAAGCATTGTAGCAAAGCAATTTTGATACCCACAGCTACGGGGTTCGTGAAGGAACAAATTTGGTCAGACCCAGATGGGCACTTTGTGATTGTCCAGGGCCTTCTTAACACGATGGAAGTCACTTTGGCTAATGTATATCTTCTCCCACAGGCACCTCCAAATTTAGCGAGAAGATTCTTTAACAGGCTGTTAGATTTGCAGAAAGGGATTATGTTGGTGGGTGGGGACTTCAATGTGACTCTGAATCCTTAGAGAGATTTCTCACACCCCAGGCTCACAGAAACACTCCTACTCAGAAATTGATTGGAGCCCTGTTGCCACAACTTGGGCTGATTGATGTCGTCGGCATTTTTTCCCTTCACAGGGTGGGTATACATATTTTCCCCCTAGACATCACACCTAATCTAGGATTGATTACTTTTTTTTACTTCTACTGTGCAGGTAGATGCTATTCTGGATATTAACCTGGAAGCCAGAATTCTCTCTGATCACACTCCCCTACTGCTGAAAGTGGCCCTGGGTACACCTAAAAAGGCATCCCTCTGGACATTGAATTTATCTCTCTTAAGAGATGAAACATTAAATCTGGTATAGAAGCACGCATTCAACAAATATACTGAGAGAATGCATCCGAAAAGGTTTCCTCTGGTGTATTATGGGATACAATCAAGGTCGTAATTAGGGGTGAGATTATTGCCTATTCGGCGCAGGTGGCAAGAAAAAGAGAGGCCAGATACAAACAATTACAGAACACCCTTAAAGTCTTACAAAGCAAGACGGGAGGCAGGGACAGAATGATGCAAGAGGAGATTAGAAAGACCCAATCGGAGATTCAAAAAAATTCAGATATTAAGGTGGAAGCTAGCCTCCTTTACCTCAAGAAATTTTTTCATCAGAGGGGAGCTAGGAATTTGGTCAAGAGGGAAAGGGCTTTTAGACATTCTGCCACAATCCTAAAGATTAAAGATCCCATCACAGGAAAAATATACAGAAAAGGCCCAGGCATCTTAAATGCCTTTCAATGTTTTTTTTTTTGTTTTGTTTTTTTGTAATTATACTTTATCTTCTTCCCCTACCTGTCGGCCCCGACCCTTCAGAGCATCCAAGGGGTCATCCTTCTGCCACCCTGCCCACCGATACTTACCTCCGATCCCCATGAAGTTAGGGCTTACTCGCCGAAAGGGACAAGGGGGGGTCTGTGAATCAGCTTTTTCGCTGGTCCGGAGGTAGTCAAGCAGCAGGAGGCACATTGAAGGCATGCCCTGGAAGCCCACTTTCCCCAGAGCCGATAGGCATTTTTCTGTTTTTCCTCTCCCCATGCAGCTTCCAACCCGCCGACATCATGGCGCTTAGTCGCCGACATCTGCTGCTTATTGGGCCACCCGCTCTTCTAATGGGAGCTTGCAGTCCCCGAGCTCACCTGAGCCTTGGAGGCGATGGCCAATGTCCTCCCACCCGACCCTCCCTGAGACGGTGAGCTGTTGTGGGACACTCAAGCCATACTCCTCCCATCCGACCCACCAGTGACTCGAGTCCACTCCCAAACCCGGGTCGCTGGCGTGGAGCGAGGTGTGGCGTCCAGCGCCTCAATCCTCCGCGCCACCGGGCCAGCTGCCTTTCAGTGTTTTATGGGAGTCTTTATGCAGAGCATAACCCACCGTCTGCAGACAATATCAGATCGTTTTTGATACCCTTGCACTTTCCCACACTTACTCAATCTCAACAGACTTTTCTGAAGAGACCCATCTCCCCAAAGAAATAAGAGGTCATAAAGCAGGCTAAAACATGTAAATGTCTGGGACCTGATGCGTTTCCGGTGGATTGGTATAGGAATTTTTCTCCCACATTATTACCGCTATGCTTCAGAAGTCTATAGATAATGGGGGTTACCACTCTTCATGGAATATGCCGTTATCTCGCCATTCCTAAGCTAGGTAGGACCCTACACACCCGAATCTTATAGACCTATACTGGTCCTAAATTGTGATTATAAGATCTATATCAGTGTATGGGCCCGCAGGCTAGAGGATATATTGCTGAACCTGATTCATAGTGACCATTCCGCTTCCTTTGAATGAGACAAACAGCAGACAGTATATTAAGGACGGTCCATTTGATGGACCACATGACTAGGAACACAGAGCATTCCCTCTTGATTAGCTTGGATGCCTTCAAGGCCTTCAGCAGTGTCTCATGGAGATCCCTTTGGGAGGTCTTGGGCTCATTGGCTTCCCTGTGGTTTATTACTTGGGTCTCTCAGATTTATGCTTCGCAGCTTCTGTCCGTGTCAATGGTGGGATATCAGCCCCAATAAGATTGGAGAAGTGCTTGTCAGGGGTGCCCTTGTCTCCCTGCTCTTGGCGCTCTACATCGAGGCCGCTGGTAATGGCAGTCAGATTCTGAGGAATCACAGGGTGGAGTCAGGACTCACGGAGTGGAGACTTGCTTTGTTTATGGATGACATTCTTCTTACTCTGGGGTCTCCAGAGAAGTCCCTCCCAATGCTCTGGTCTGTATTGGAGATAGTTGGTAGTGTGTCCAGATATAAAATAAACCCCACAAAAACAGAGGTCTTAAAGATCAATTTTGAACCCTCGGTTATGCTCAAAAATCAATTCCCATTTCGCTGGCATGGCACTAAACTGAAATATTTAGAAGTTCATTTACCCAAAAATATTCAAAACCTCATACTTGTAAATTACGAACCCCAACCCAAAAAACAGAATCTGATCATAATTGATCTCAGCTCGGTCTCCCTTTTTATCCTAGGACTGAATTACTCAAAATGGATATTTTACCAAGGTTGCTTTATCTATTTCAAACTATACCAGTTTCCCCCACTCATGTGTTTTGCATCTTGGAATAGATTGCTGGCCATATGTGTCTGGGCTGGGCAGAAACCAGAATAAGATGGTCCATTTTACAGCTGCTTAAGGAAAATTGGGGGTTTGGGTTTACCAAACCTTCTGAGATACGCCCAAGCTACAGTACTTGCTAGAATATTGCACTGGTGTAACCCAGATTATAATATTCTTTGGAAGGGGCTGGAAGTGTCCATCAATCAAATACCAGATACTATTTCGGTGGTTTTCACTGCAAAAGGCCCAGCATCTAGGGGGAGATAATATTATATGGGAGCTGAATCGGGCCTTAAGGAATGGCACTGATTGAGAGCCTCCACAGATTTTGCACCAATTAGCTACTTCCTCCAAACTTTGTTGGTGGAGGTAAGGACCCTTACCAGAAGTAATACATATCTTGCAGAACTGGCATAGGGTAGGCCTTTCCTTCACATTTCAGCTATTGGACATAAAGGGGATATGTCCCTTTAATAACCTACAAGAAAAATGTGGCCTACAACAAAATGATTATTATGCTTTTATTCACATACGAGGAATATCCTTATGCGCAATACGCCTGATAAACAATCATTACCTAACCCTCTGCCACCTCTTCTAAAAATAGTAATGGCTAGTTTGGGAGGCTTTATCCGCCCCATTTTATTGGGTAAATATACAAGACACTGCAGGCCCTCTCACGGGAATCCACTAGTGGGATCCTTGCAGCATGGAACAGAGAACTTCCTGTCCCTGTTTCAGATGAAGATTGGTTAAAGTACATTAAATTCTCATTGGGGATTTCTGCTTCACCTTACTGGCGGGAATTCGCCTGGAAGGTGCGAAAATAGATATTTTAATACCCCAGCCAAACTGGCGCACTTTCTAGGTGAACCTGCAGGGAAATGCTGGAGAGATTGTGGGGAGTCTGCAGCAGGCCATGCCCATATTATGTGGTCATGCACAAGACTGAAACAATATTGGCAAAACATTTTGGGAGCTCTTATGGAGCTTCTAGGGGAAGACCGCAGACCTGGTGCTCCTCTTGGTCCCACCTGAAGGCCTGCAGATACCCAGGGGCTCCTTACTTATCACTTATTTATTGGTGTCAAAAAAGGCGATTACTCGCCTCTGGGGACAGAAGTCCTCACCATCCCTTCAGGACTGGTTTAAGGTTATGAGGGAACTCTATATCATGGAGCGAAAGATGGCCAGTGATGGGAATAGGAGGGGATTCTTTGAGCTCAGATGGCGTAAGTGGGTGTTTTATATATCATTTCAGGACCCCTCATTTGTGCCGTGAGGGATCTTTTGAGGGCCCCACTTGTTCTCTTTTGGTTATTAAAGGCCTGTACTAATGTAAATGATTTTGTAATATTTTACAGTGTTGGAAGGACAGGGATCTTGATATTCCTTCACATTATCATAAATGCGACTCTTGATCACTCCACTGAAATCTCTGGAATTAGCCCATCAACTCCTTGGACTCTTAATTGGACTCTGTATGCTCATCCATGGACATTAATGGATTGTAAAGGGGCCAAAAATGCACCCCTGGATATATGTGTTCTATACATGTTCTCTTTTTTTTTTTTTTTTTTTTACTAAAACTAATAAATTACAATTAAAAAAAAAAAGAAGAGAAAGGCAGAGAGAGAACAATGGTGAGTACGAGGGCAGCAGCCTAAAGCAAAACAGAAAGCGTGAAAGAGGGAATCCAGTCTGGCAAGAGAGGATTTGGGTGAACACACTGTAGACCAAGTCACCATAATCAACAATCGGGAGAATCATTTTTAAAACAATCTCCCGGCGAATAGGAAGCGGAAGATTCGCTTTGTTCCTGCACAGAACACCAAGTTTTGGGTAGAACTTTTGGTGAATGGCATCAATATGAGCTGAAAAATCAAGATGACCCTCAAGCCAAACTCCAGATACTTAAGAGGAAACGTCCTCAATCATACCACCATTTAGGGTTTAAAATACAGGGAGAGGGGTGAGTCTCGAAAGCCTCTGATGGGTGCCAAAAGTCATAGAGGCTGTTTTTTTTTTGGCATTGAGGGTAAACTGGTTAGATTGGAACCAGCACTGAATGTTGTCAAAATCCAGCTGCAGTTGTGAGGTAAGATCATGGGAAGTGGAGTCAGATGCAAAAAGTACTGTATCATCAACGTGCACATGAATGATCGCAGAACAGATGGAGGGAAGGTTATTTAAGAATATGAAAAGCCTTTCAGCTTTTAGCCTTTGTGGGTGCATAACCAGCCAAGAGAATCATGATACTGGCGAATTCAGCCTGATGTGGCCTAAGTCCAGCAAGTCCTGTTTGAGTGAGAGTGTGTGTATATTTTATATATATATATATATATATATATATATATTGTATATGTGTGTGTGTGTGTGAGATGTGTGTGTGTGTGTGTGTATATATATATACACACACATACAATAGACTTTGACGGCAGATGAGGACCGCTTAGCCCATCTAGTCTGCCCATTTCCCTACCTACAGAATAGGCCGCAGATCCTAGTTAACCAACAGCCTATTTCTTCCTACCCCCCACAAGAATTGCCTTATGTCTGTCCCATGCATTCTTGAATTCTCCCACAGTTTTAGACCCCACAACCTCCTCAGGAAGGCTGTTCCATGCATCCACTACCCTCTCTGTGAAATAATACTTCCTCACATTGCCCCTGAACGCCCCCCCATCTTTAAATTGTGTCCCCTTGTTCTTGCACGTCTCTTTTTCTGAAAGATGCTACCCTCTTGGACTTTGTTGATTCCACTGAGGTACTTAAAAGTTTCTATCATGTCCCTCTCTCCCTTCTGTCCTCTAGGGTATACATATTAAGCTCCTTTAGTCTCGCCTCATACGGCTTCTCTTGCAGACCCTGCACCATTTTAGTTGCCCTCCTCTGGGCTGCCTCTATCTTGTCTATGTCCTTGCAGAGATGGGGTCTCCAGAACTGGACACAGTACTCCAGATGGGGTCTCACCAACTGTCTGTACAGAGGGATAACAACTTCCTGTTTTCTGCTGCTGATGCCTCTCCCTATGCATCCCAGTATCCCCCAGCCCTCCCTACTGCCTTCTCACATTGCTTGCTAACCTTAAGGTCATCTGATATGATTACCCCCAGGTCCCTTTCCTTTTTTTGTTGTTACTACCCTCCCCACCACATTGTGTATTCTTCCCCTGGGTTCTTGTTTCCCAGGTGCATTATTTTGCACTTCTTTGCATTGAATCCTAGCTGCCATACTTCTGACCATTCCTCCAACCTTGCAGTCCTTTCTCATCCTTTCCACGCCTCCTTGTGTATCAACCCTGTTGCAGATCTTTGTGTCATCTGCAAAGAGGCATACTTTCCTTCCAGTCCCTCTGCAATGTCACTTATGAAGACATTAAAGGACTGGACCCAATACTGAACCCTGCGGTGCCCACTAGTAACCTCTCTTTCTTCAGTGGACTCTATTTACAATTACCTTCTGTGTCCTATTGTCCAGCCAATGTTTTACCCAGGCTACCACCCTGGGACCCACTCCCAGGCTGGTTAATTTGACTATTAATCTTTTGTATGGGACTGTGTCCAGATGCCTTGCTAAAGTCTAGGTAGGCCATGTCCGCAGCCCCTCCCTGGTCTACTACTTGGGTCACCCAGTCAAAGAAATCTATTAGATTCGGTCTGACATGACCTTCCGCTGTGAACCCATGCTGCCTTGGGTCCTGTGCCCACTGGCCTCTAGGTACTCAACTATTCTTTCCTTCAGAAGGACTCCATCACTTTCCCTACCACAGAGGTCAAACTGATAGGTCTGTAGTTTCCTGCCTCTGTCTTGGTCCCACTTTTGTGAAGGGAATCACATCTGCCTTCTTCCAGTCCTCTGGTACCACACCATCCTCCTATGATTTATTAAAAGAGTAGCCAGTGGTTTCACTAGTTCCCCCTAATTCTTTTAGAATTCTGGGATGAATTCCATCAGGCCCCATTGCTTTGTCCACCTTCAGTTTTAGGAGTTCTTGCAGACCCTTTCTTCTGTGAAAGGACTGGGATCGACCCCCCTATCAAGAGTGCTTCTGTTAATTGGATTAGGCACTTCCCCTTCCTCTTTTGTGAATACTGAACAGAAATATTCGTTCAGTATCCCTGCTTTTTCACTGTCCCCCTCTGCCCACCCACTGTTCATTCTATTCATATATACACAGTATACAATATGTGTGTGTATATAATATCTCATGTATTTTCTGGTATACTGCTAGCCTGAGTCTTTTCAAACCTGACATCTATTCCACTTCAGTAACTGTAATGTATGCTTACCTTGGTTTTTTGGGGGGTTTCCAAAACTCATACTTAGCAGCAAACTGTTACTTACTGCTCCCCGGACACCACTCTTAACAATTGTGAAAGTGGTCTGGCCTTTTATTCTTAGGGTATGAGAACCGTGACCCTAAGAATGTAAGTGAGACTACTCTAACAACCGTATGAGTGGTCTCTATGTATTAATATATTATTGATCGAGCTGAATCAGTATTGTATAATGTCCCGGAACGTGCTTTTTTCAGGGCATCTGCAATGAGACACTCTTCATAGAATGAGTGTCTCGTGCGCAGAGGAAAGAAGTGACCTGACTGGTGGGGAGTGCTTCCTTGATCTATACTTGCAGCACAAGTTACCAGAGCATATTTTGCACCTGTCCATTGCCCATCAATGGATATAGCAGCGTATACTCCTCGATTCAATAAATGCTTCTGTGAGGAAAGACGCACTTTCATCCTACAACAAGAAAAACGAAATATCATTAATTTAAAAAAAAAAAAGAAACATGGATTTCTGTCACTTCATAATGTTGACTGAGGCAGAACACACCACTGACATCGAAACAAAACCAGTTCATGAATTGGACCTAGGCTTAGCTAATTTATTACGTAAAAATGAGTAGCCTTATATATAGATTAAAATGAAAAAAAGTAAAGGGTTAGAACAGACCATTCTTAATACCTCATAGGTTCTGTCACATAAGGAACTCTCGAGCTCAAGATGTCGTGGAACCCACACTCTAAAGGATCAGCCCATTCCTAATACTTTGAGGTTAAGTTTTCTATATATACATACATGTATGGTTTGCATTTACTGACTGCATTTAGCCATGCATGTCATTCAGTCAGCTGTTATAAAAAGCTAATAAGTACTGTAATTTACCTTAAAGAGCAACTGAATCCTTTAGGGAAAGTTTTGCAAACATTATTTTGACAAAATATAACTTATAATAGAAACATTTTCCATAATAGCTTTCCCTTGTCGATTATAACAGATATTGGCAGGTAAACTAAGTCCTGGAACTTCTGAGTTCATCTACTTCTGCTCTGCCTTCCCCACTTGAAGTCATAATACCCTATTTGTGACATCACAGTCTGCTGCCAAGGAAGTGACAATGTTTTATAAGCAAAGGATTGTGATTTCAGGTAGGAAAAACAGCCTGAATAGATGAAACCTGAGGGACTTAAGTTCTGTTTCCATGAAATCTCCTTTGTAAGAAAACACATGGGACATAGAAATGTAGAAAATTATATAAAATTTAATTTGAGTTGTATCTAAATGATATGCTTTCACAAGTTTTCCCAGCGGCATCAGTAGCTCTTTAATATGACTTTTTCTTACATTCCAGGGACCTTAAACCAGAAAATATTTTACTGAGCGAGGATATGCACATTCGAATTACGGACTTTGGGACGGCAAAAGTATTATCTTCGGATTCTAAGCAAGGTAGCCTAACAAATATTGTGCTGAATGTAATTAGGTGATTTCTTCTGTTAATGCAAAATATGAACAGCTTTTAACATACTTTGCTACCTTTTGGGGGTTGTCCATAAAAATGACAGCACTTTTGTTGCTGTACAATACAAGTGGAGAGAGAGAGAGATTTTCTTTTGATATATGGTAAGATGCATGATTTGTTGTCTTTTTTTTGTTTGTTTTTGTTTCCAGCAAGGGCAAACTCTTTTGTAGGAACAGCACATTACGTCTCCCCTGAGCTGCTGACGGAAAGATCTGCTTGCCGAAGGTAATGAACTATATTCTGCTAACAAAATATTTTTTACAGTGCCATTTACCTTGTCTTGCTTGTTACATATAAGCAGTGACATACAACAGGGTGTGCAATACAGGGCTTTAATACACTGTTGTAACATGTTTGAATCATGTTTGTGGATTTTCTGATGCAATTTTTGTTTTTCAACACCCGCGGTTTGTGATGACTCAAAAACCTCAAGAACAAAGTTTGCACCTAACAGTTCATAATAACACATGAACCTTGAGCGGGAAGCTCACGATATCGGTGCAGTCCTCCCACACAGAAGGTGTGTTTTAATTAAAAAAAACTCTTAAATTAAAACTCGTTAAATGTTGTATTTTAGTAGTTGCTGGTGCTTGGAATTATTTATGTCACAAAATCGGATTGCTAGGCGATTAATGTAATGCTGGATAAACCGTCTTTACTTTTCACAATTGTTCTCAGACAGTAGAACCTTTAAACTAGTCAAACATATAATGCAAAGGATACAGTTGATTGTCCATTTTCTGTTAATTTCAACCACAAAACTGCTCAGTCTGTGAAACAAAACATGTGGACCTGTAAACTGTTCAAACATCTGATGCAAAGGGTACAACTGATGTCCATTTTCTGTTAATTTCAACCACGAAACTGCTGAATCTGTTGACCGACTGCATTGGGTTTGGGATAACTGTTACTATGGCTGAAGGTTTTAGGAAGTGTAAGACAACGATTTCTGTGGTGTACTGTGTAGTGTGAAATGGTGTACTCTGCATTCGTGGAGATATTGGGCCTGAAGGAGATATCAGGCCCAAACAGCTGACGTAATTAAGTGTGCCCAAGATTTTTGTTTTGCAGTCCAGATTTTTTGATTCTGTGAGAAACGGCTATAGTGATGTGCAAGTCAGTAACCACTGTAATACATGGGTATGACGTCATGTTTCTATATTAAGGCTTATTTTGTTTATTATTTATGCCCCCCTTTTATTTCAGTGTTGCCCCCCACCTTTCCAGGAGCTACCCTCCCAAGGTAGGGCATACCTGGCTAGCCGCACCAGGCAAGGTGGTGGCCCTCCATTATATGAGGGTTTCATGGCAGGGAGGCTGGTCAGTCGGGCCAAGCCCAAGTGCGCCAGAGTAATTCTCCTGCAGTAGCCATTTAAAGTGTGGAGTTATGCTGGTTTTTTTTTTTTTTTTTGGGGTGTCACAGTACTTCACACACACATACACACACATAAACTCCTGTACTGTACTAAAATTGAGAAAGGACCCTGTGGCAATTTGTTGGGATTCAAACTTTTGCTCCAGTATCCTCCATTTTTTTTTCTACTGGGAGTCCAGAACCCGGTATACCCCTGCGGCAACACTAACACAGGTGAACTACAATCCTGTCAGCAAAATCGACACTTTGCTGACAGATACGTATAATGTTAGTGTACCCAGAAGAGGGCACACTGTCTTCGGTCCTGCAGCCCTGCCTACGAAGTAACTCCAACTGGAGTTAAGAATCCATAAGTCGGGGGGGGGGGGTCCTGATAAACAAAAAGGACCGGGAGACTTGAAGGAATCAGAACGACCACAACTTGCAGTCGACATGATTCCTGTCACTGTGATGCCAGTTGACATAAAGCATGTCGAACCGGCATGGTACAGCCCCAGAACCCTCAACATGAAAATCTGACTGAGCCCTGAGTAGTGCAGACAAGAGTAAGCATGCCACAGAAAAAACTACTACTTGTTAGATGGTTTGATATGTATACATAAGCGCTACCACCTGCTGTGCTGGATGCCTGGTTTCGGGGGCACCTGAAACTCTCAAGGACAGCTCTCCTCCCTCAGGAAGGCGGGACACTGTGGCTTGCTACATGACTGCCTTGCAGCACAAGCTTCCTAGGTAGGTGGTTGTTGATTTGTAAGTCCCTGAGAAGATTGGTGACTGGGCGGTGACATCAGTAGGAGCACAGGCGAGGGACCAGAAAAAGCTATATAGGAAAAAAATAAAGTGACTGAATTGCTTGATTTATTTTTGATAACTAATTAATGTATTTATATCTTACCACAGCTCTGACCTTTGGGCCCTTGGATGTATAATATATCAACTAGTGGCTGGATTACCGCCTTTTAGAGCAGGGTAAGAAATTAACGTGTCTGTTTTACCATCTTTTATTCTATTTACCCTGTTTCCCACTACATTTCAGCCAGGACCCTCGACAACCTCATTCAGCTACTGCCCCACACAGTCTCCTAACCCTCAGCCTAGAAGGTCCCTTCTTGCCCTACAGTTTACCCTTCCCCCCCACATTGGGGCTTCATGTTCTGTTTTAGTATGTTGATTTCCAAAGCCCTTGATTGCATTTTTTTATTAAGTCTTTACAACTCCATCTTTATTGTTTTCTGTCCAAACCCCTATCCTCGCCTACAGCTGGTTCTGACGATGTCCTTGCTTTTGCCACCCCATGCCCGAAGTCTTTCACATTTGGCACTCTGTCTGGTGTCATTCAGGGGAGAGAGAGAAGGCATGATATGTTGTCTTGGGTTGAGCTGAGTGAACAAATGCCAGCCAGTGGGAATGGGCAGGTGCACATGTGGTGGCATTCCATCTTATGATGTTGGGGGGCACATAAGAATACATCTTCTAATAAGATTCCCACCCCCTGGACCAGGACTGCACAGTATCCTGATCTCAACTAGGATCTTGGTTATGGATGTGAGATCCTCTGTCTGAGGAACAAGGCCACTAAGTAAACACACTTAATGTTCTTTTTTTGGAAGAAAGTTTTTAAGACATAAAAGTTTTGCCTACAGCTCCATAAACTGCACAACTGCTGCGAGCAACATCAAAATAATGCTTATAATAGCAATCAGTCAGCCCTACCCTACCCCTAGAAGAGGAGTACAGCAACATAATAAGACGCACATTGCATAAAAATGTTGGCCCAGTATGCACAGCCACCATGAGGTTACAGTAGCCTAGTCAAATGTGCATAATTTCTGCAAGGTGCATGGTTTCCCAGACCTTTGAATCTTTTTTCAAAGATTCTCCTGCTGTCCATCTGTGCTGGTCTCAAGCCTCCCAACATTCCAATGGTAGATTTTTCGCTTCTGTTGAAATGAGTAGTCGCCCTAGATGGTGCTCACGGCAATTTGTTGGTGTAGTATAACTGTGTGTTAGGGAGAAATGGCAGAGCAGGTGGGCCAACAACATGAAGTCTTACTGTATTCTGACAATATGCAGTTAGCCCCAGCACTTGAACTGTTCTGGAGAGGAAAGAGTTAAACTCTATGCAGAGCATAGAACGTTGAGATTGAGCTCGGTTCAAACCTCTGTCTGCTGCACTTTGAAGTGTAACCGTCAGATTTTTTACTCCGCCTAACTGAACAGTTGCTCCGGAGATTTCTCCTCTGCTCATGGTTCAGTCGGTTTAAAAATCGTCGGTTTTACCGATACTTTCAATTGTTTTTTTCGGTTCTGATCCCTGTCTGTGGTACAGTAAGTGCCTAGGTAGTGGACTTGCTTAGAAAACTGTTGTGGAAATTGTAAAAGTAGAAGTTTCAACCGGTTCGGCTGAACCAGTTCCCGTATAGTGTGTAATTTTCTTTCTTTTCTTTCAGGATTTTAGTGTGTGGTACGGTCCTTGTCTGTTTATATAAAAAAAAAACACGCTTCATCGTTTTTGGTTTTTCAAATACCATAACACTGTTAGAAACCCATAAGGGGTCTTGCCTGCCATCAAATTCTTAGTTTCTGTAGTGATGACCTAAAGATTTGTTTAAAAAAATTCAGTTTAATTAGTATAATGTAGTCTAAATAAGCGATGTTCATCATTTTAAATGGTTCTGGGAATTATGGACTGAACTGTAAATGTGTTCTGCTCATACCACACAATGACTGTGGTGGGTTTGCAGTTTAGCTTAATAGCCTAGTAATTCCACTTTTATAACAAAACAGGCAGTAACTGCTTCTGTCTGCTAGTACTTTCAGACTTTTTTCAGCTTGTGGTTGAATGAAGTAAAACTGCTTGGCTCACAATGACTGTGGTCAACATGAAAACACTGTCTCAAAAACTGAGTTTGTTGATTCTGCTGTGGTGCCAGTTTCTGGTCTCATATCTAAGTCAGATTGAAACAAAAGCCAAAAAACAAATTGGTCCTACAGGTTTTGAAAAAGGACCAAAGTGTGGTCTCTATTTGCCAGAGGCTGATGGGCACATACAGTGTCATAAATGTTTGGGTCTGGAAATGATTGGCTGAACTGTGATCTATGAAAATTATTTTGTCCCAAGATACAGAAAAAGAGAGAAGGAAAAAGTCTCAGCCTGGCTCCAGAGAGTGCACCCCCAAGTAAAAAGGTTGAGAACATCTCCTGCGATCATGTCTGCTTAGATTGGTACCAGTTTTGGTTCTTTCATCAAGTGCCCCCACCCCCAAACTAGGCCTTAGAGTTCATAGCAAGCTAGAATTTTTCTGTATTGTAGTTTTGGACGGGAAATGGATCCTAATTCCTTGCTTGAAGGAGCTGGCCGCCAGATACCTTCCTGGTCCCAATTTCCAAAATCCCTGCCCCCATGCTACAGTGTTTTGAGAGATACATGTTTGTTGAGCACATGAGCACACACTGTTGGTATCAGTGGGGGTGGGTTTGAAATTAAATTTTTATATGTTTACGGTCCACTGTTGGCAAATCAAAACCACCGATTATGCTAACAATATCCTTGCCCTCTCCTTCTGAGGACTACTAGGAGTCTTCCTAAGTGTGAACAATGAACTGAATTTAGGTAGTTAGAGGTTTCTTTTAATTATTCTTTCTACTATTAGTATTCAGTTTGTGTCTACACGACTCATCTGACCTCCCCAGCAAGGCTTGCTTTGGATTCCTTTTCCAGCGTGCAGAAACACATGCAGAAGGGATGGAGCCTATAGACCAAATAGTTGGGTGGTAGGAGGAGTTGAACTTGAAGATTGTTCCGATGTCTGAGCATGCTCACTGGAAGGCTGCTTTAAGTGCGGATGTAAACTGAATACTAGTAGTGGAACAATGCTTATAAGTAAATAACTTCGATTTTTTGTTTACTTGTTAAAAAAAAAAAAAAGACTAAATACTTAACATATTACTTTTTCTTCAGAAATGAATACCTTATTTTCCAAAAATCACTAAGCTGGAATATGAATTCCCAGAAAAATTCTTCCCTAAGGACAAGGGACCTAGTAGAAAAGCTTTTGGTGAGTGATTTTTCATGTGCCTTATTTTTATTCTCAAAGGTTGGGATTTTGAATCATAAATTTGCCTACTCTAGTGTTTTGGCAATCTTGTCACAAAGGAGTCTCAGCTTAAAATTGCTATTGCTACTCTTTTGCCCCCTTCTGTAGTATTGCACCCTGTTTTGCAGTCCCTAGGGCTCTGAGCTAAATAAGCTCAGAGTTTTATACAATAAAATTGGGTGCTTCTTTGCCGAGCTCCATCCCTGAGCACCATTGCAGTGTACTGCACTCACTGAACTGGCCTTCGCTGGAGGGCAGCTTGCTTGTAAGGGTCCCTCCCTCCCCTGGCCTGTGTGATATCCTAAAATCAAACCCCAGAAGGGAGTCCTTTGGTCCTACAGCAGTCTTCTGTTGAAGAAACCTAAACTTGTGTGTGGGAAGCGATCCTTTGCCACCTCTGCACCATATATCTGCGAATGCCCTTCAAGACTACCATACCCTGGGTGGGTTCAGAAAAGGATCAGTTGTCATTCTGGAACAGCATCTATGCTTGCAGTAGGTGATAACTCTCTGTGCTGTGATTATCCATGCCTCCATATCTCGGATCACTTGGGATAATTCTGATGCACTGTTGATCAGTATTTCCTTTCCCTAACTTATGTTGACCAGGATTGTTATTCACTTTGTGTCATATGTTTGTATGGTCCTGTTCATTACGTATTTTGACAATGTCATGTACAATCTATTCGGACAGTGTTTGCTTGAAAATGTACTTCTCTGCCTGCCTGTCTGTTATATGTAATTAATTCTGGGTCGCCACTAAAAAAGGGACTGCTGTGTCTCAGTGGACCTACCCGGTTAACAAAATAAATAGTTTAGCAGAGTGAGCTTCATAGAACCACTGTGATCACTGGTATGGGGGACAGAAGATGCGAGGAGAAGTTGGAGGCCTGGAACATGTTCACCTTGAAGAACAGGAGGCTGAGAGGGGACATGATCATAGTTTTTCATGTACTCAAGGGTATCGCGAGTCTCGAACCTTCTAGTGTTGGATCTTGTGTCCTGCAGCAAGATGTGGGTACACGCCCTAAAGCTTAAAGGCAGTAAATTCAGGGGTACTATCTGGAGGCACTTCCCCAGGTGGTGTTGAACTTATGGAATAGTGTGCCAGGGGAATCAGTGGACTTGACAACTGTACAGGCCTTTAAAGGTGATAGGAATGATTTTTACCTAGCCATCTGCCCACCCATTATTATTTCCTTGCCAGTTATGTATTCCAATATGCTTTGATTAATTTGACAAATAATCAAGCTGTGGGGTCCCATCAGATCTACATAGAGTTCTACTCTGTTCCTCGGCAGCTGCTGCTTATTCTTTTTGTATTTCTTAGACAGTCCATGACATCAGTTACACCATTCCTTGCTATTCTGTTGCTATTGAGGGAGAGATGAGATACGATAGAGACCTTTAAATACTTCTTAGGGGTAGGCAAGGTACAGGAGGGAAGTATTTTTCAGAAGAAAAGGTGCTGAAGAATAAGGGGACATGCTTTGAAGCTGGAAGGGGGTAGATTCAGGAGTGATATGAGGAATTACTTCTTCACAGAAAGAGTGGTGGATTCCTGGAACAGCCTTCCAGTGGAATTACCCCTCCCTCCTTACTCAGTACCACTTTACCTCGCCCTAAACAAACTTCTGTACTGGGCAATTCCATCACTAAACACTTGGACAGGTCCATTTGCAACCCAGATAAGGCTAACAGAACATGTTCGAGTTT
The DNA here is from genome assembly GCA_016271365.2 of Neoceratodus forsteri. NCBI lineage: Eukaryota > Metazoa > Chordata > Ceratodontiformes > Ceratodontidae > Neoceratodus > Neoceratodus forsteri. The sequence goes on from JADMNL010000025.1 coordinate 20,449,316, forward strand.
CAGTGGGGCTAAGATTGCCAATCTAACTGGTATGTTAGACAGTATTCTTAAGGATAGCGGGATCAGTCCCCTTACAATAATGCATGTAAGAGCTAATAATATTTACCGGGACTCCATACAGGACATTAAGGAATCCTTTGTGGCTATGACTAACAAACTTGTTGAACTTGGGTGTGACATCTGTTTGTCCAACATTCTCCCTATTCCCCACTTTTCTTTATCACTTAACCATAAAATTAAGAGCATTAACGAATGGCTGCGCAAGTGGTGTTTGCAACAAGGCATCACCTGTGTTACCCATTGGGAAGATTTTAATAGTGTAAATTAACTGTTTTGTGTGGACAGGCTACATCTTAGTAGACAGGGCAGTGTTCTTTTAGGACACAGCTTCTTATCAGTCATACACAAACATTTAAACTAAATAAGGTGGTGGGATGGGGACTTCTCACTTACCTCAAAAATCTCTTATTAACCCCAGTAAATGTAGTAGTCATCTTTACAGTGTCTGAGCTTTAATGCTAGATGTCTGACTCATAAATTTGATGATTTAAAAATAAAGGCTCATACTGATAATATTGACATAATCTCTGTCTGTGAAACCTGGGGAGATGACAAGGCATCCTGGGAAGCTATTATCCCTGGCTACACTACAGATAATCTAAACAGGTTGCATAGAAACGGTGGAGGTGTTGCTTATTCATTAATAACCAGATTAAATCTATTGATGTTTCCATTTGCGTTAAAAAAAAAAAAAAAACATGACAAATACACAGAGTCCATCTGGGTAAAATTATATCTATCTGTCAATGAGTTTTTGATTTTGGGGTCTTGCTCTCGCCCTCCTAATTCTCTGGCAGATATGCTGGATGCTATACTCTGTGAAATGGAACAAGTGAGCTCTTTAGGGAATATTATTGTCACTGGTGACTTTAATCTGAGTAACATTGATTGGCGTAATTACACTGCAGTTGGCAGTAATGGCAACAAACTTTTTTTTTCCTACCTGTTTAAACTTAAACCTAAAACAGAATGTACTCTCCCCACTACAGGTGATAAAATTCTCGATCTAGTGATTTGCAATGATGCCTTAGCTATTGATAATGTCAAAGTTAGTGACCCCATTGGTAACAGCGACCAGAATACCATTCTTTTTACGATTCATAAAGAAAGTGTATACCATTCTAATTCCACGGTACTGTATTTATATGACAGGGATGATCTTCAGTCAGTCAATAATTATATGAGTAAAATTAATTGGGATGCAGTTTTCTTTACCCTATACCCTGAACAATGCTGGGATACTTTTAAACATACACTTTGTCATGTTAGAGACCATTTATTCAATCTAAGCCAAAATTCTCAATTGCAGATGGGCCCTAAATGGATGAACGACTCCATCAAAAATTAATTAGACTTAAAGGGAAAAAATATAACATCTACCTAAGAAACAAGTCCCGCTCCAACTGGAACTCTTATAGAAAAGTCCAAATAAGGTGTAAAACTATGATTAAAAGAACCAAAAGTAGATGGGGAATATAATTTGGCCATAAATCCTAAAAAATCAAATGGTAAGCATTTTTTTTTTTCATGTATTAACTCCTTAAAAAAACCTAACTGCCAGGTTGGCCCCTTACTTGAAAATAATCAGTTTATTTATGATGCCACCTTTATGGCAGATTTATTCAACACCAAATTTTGTAATGTCTTCTCTGGCATCCCCCACAATACCACATGCTATGACACGGCAAACATGGATCCGCCTATTATTTTTTGTGCTGATAATATTAAAACCAAGCTGCTGTCCTTAAAGGGAAAATACAGTCCTGGCCCAGTCAACATTGCAGGTCATCTTTTATTTTTGCTAGCCAATTCTCTTGCCAGTCCCCTAAAAACAATGTTCGACTTTTTCCTGGTTGAAAATAATGTCCCTAATGATTGGAAGGAGGCATATTTTATACCTATTAACAAGAAGGGTGAAAAAAATAATTGGGAGAATTACAGGCCCTTCAGTTTGACCTCATCAACATGTAAACTCTTTGAAAGTCTTGTTCAAGACATCATCACTCCCACCCTCAATAATCATGACCCTGAGCAACATGGATTCAGGAGTGGTAGAAGTTGCCTTACCAATCTATTATGCTTTTATGAACACATTAACACTATGCTCGATAAACTAACACCTTGTGACATAGTTTTCATTGATTTTAGTAAGGCGTTTGACGTCATGCCCCATTGGGCCTTGATCCAAAAATTACATAAACTTAAAATCAATACCTTTTATTATTAGGTGGATTAAGAACTTACTTAATAATCGGACTCAACAGGTTGTCATTAGTGGTATCAAATCCAGAAAAGAGTTGGTGAGCAGTGGAGTGCCTCAGGGTTCTGTCCTGTGCCCCTGCCTCTTTCAAGCGTTTATTGCTGATCTAACAACTGTCTGTTTCTCCATAACAACTAAATATGCTGATGATGTTAAAATAGGGGGGTCATGTGCTAATCCTTTACATGTTAAAGATATACAACATGATCTTGACATCATTACTAATTGGGTAATAACTTGGGAAGGGATGAAGTTGAACCCTTCAAAGTGCAAGGTTATACATCTGGGTACCAATAATTTGCATAATACTTACACACTAGCAGGTTCAATTTTACGCAAAACTACTGATGAAAGGGATCTGGGGATTATTATTTTGGATGATGTGTCATATAATAAACATCTACATGAAGCTATCTACAAAACTGAGTTATGTGGTCTAACTTTATGAATATTAGATCCAGGGCCCCTGAGGTAATGATGTCTTTGTTTAGGGCATATACTAGGCCTCATTTGGAATATGCCTCTCCACTCTGGTGTCCGTATCGATAATCGGTTTGTAACTCTCTTGAAAAGGTTCAGAGGAAAAAGAAAAAAAAAGGGAAATATACAAAACGTATATCTGGACTTCATATAGTCCCATATGACAACAGATTGCAGTCCTATAATGCCACTCTCTACTTGTCGCCTTAGGGGTGATCTCTTACTACTCTATAACATAATTCAAGACCCTTATTTAATATGCGAACTGGGGTTGAATTTCAAAGATCATTCACATGACACTTGAGGCCATCCACTTCAACTGGTTGGTAAAACATTTCACTCCTCCAACTGAAAATATTTCTTCACTTTAAGAATTATAGGGCCATGGAATAAACTACTATTGAATGTTGTCATAAGTGAAACCAAGAGTATTTTTAAGTACCAACTTGACAAATTACTAACTTCGGGCTGTGTTTTTTTCCTATTATTCTCTGGCTTAGTATAAGAGCAATATGGGCCTATGGCCTCCTGGCTCTTTCTTCTACCATAGTAGTATGAACTGTAGTAGGTGGTGGGGCCAAAAACTGGTGGGGTTCAAGAATGCATGGGATAAGCACAAGGGAATCATAGTGGAAAGGAAGGGGAAGGGGAGGGAGGGAGAAAGAGCCATAGATTGGGTGTGGTGTGCGGTAATTATGTAGGTAGTGAGGAATGGGCAGACTGGATGGGCCAAGTGACCTTTATACGCCATCAAATTCTGTTTCTGTGTTTTTCACCTGAATGGCGTTACTGATGCCATAGAATGTTCAGGCAGTATGACGAGAGAGCAGCAACTGCTGAGGCGAGAGAAATTTCAAGTTAGTTGCAAAGGCAAAAATATTATTTAACAAAAAATAGGCCAAAACATATCCAAATATTGGAGATGCACAAAAGGAAAATGTGAGGGTATTCAGAGGTGTAAAAACTGTTTCCATTCCCTTTAAGGTGAATCTGGACCCAGTTCTCATGCATCAAGAGAAGAGTGCATAGGGAATCCCTATAAAGTTGATTGATTGAGTGATTGATTTAACATTTGGTGACTGGGATAGGCACCCTGAGACGGGGCTCATTTCGGTGACAGCCATAGGTGCATGAGCATGTACAATAAAATAATTTCATTCAAACAACATGAAGTCTTGCTGTATTCTGACAAAATGTAGTTAGACCGACCGGTTCAACTGCCCCAGAGAAAAAGAGTTAAACTTTATGCACATGCATGAAACGTTGAGCTTGAGCTCGGTTTTTCAAACCACTGTCCTCGGTACGTTCTAGTAACTGATCAGATTCTTTACTCCACTCACCAGTGAAGATGCCTCAAAGATTTCTCCTCATTGTCTTCGGTTAAAGCTGAGTTTCGTTGGTTTATTCGACTACCACTTCTTATTTTCCCAAACATTCTCAAACCGCTGTCTCCGGTATCGTAAGTTCCTAGGTTGGATAAGTGTTCAGTTTCTGACCGTTTCACCGACCATGAGGAGACCGAACTTCATTTTCCTTTTTTTTTTTTTTTTATTAAATTAAAGACTGTTGAGGGCTGGTTCCAGTTCAACCGAACCTTCAAATCCAACAACCAACCCTCAGGCCAGGGTGAACCGTCGATGGGTAAAAGATGTTTGTAGTCCGTTTCTGAACCCACACCATCAAAAGCCAAACGCTCCAGTTCGGAACTGTGCAAGCATTCGTCCCGTTCCAACCGCTGAGGAAATTGCAAAAGCCATACGGATAGTGCAGTCTTTGCAACAGTGGTTCCAATACCAGTTCAACTCCTTCAGAACCCATTGATCCTGAGGAGTATTATTTTTCTGAATGTGAATACGATGAGGAGGAAGAGGATGAATGGCAACCCATAGACCCAGAGGTTTCTCCTGACCATCCCCGATGAGTCCCTCCTAGGTCTGTCTCTGAAACTACTCCCATTTTGCTTTTTGAGGCAGGTGGCTGAAACCCTGCAGCTCTCTGTACAAGAAGCCAGGCAGGAAGATGATGAGGAAGAGGATTACAGGGAGGTGATGGATCTTCCTGTATCTCAGGGACTTTCGATTCACATCCACAAGTCCCTAAGAAAGCAGACTTTGAAAATCCTCCAACCCCCTAGTTTTGTCCCTCCTGTGGATAAGAAGATGGACAGGAAATATTTTTTGGCTGGCAATGGTACCGACTTTTTATCCAGCCATTGTAGCCATGTGGGAATGGTACAAACTGCAGCCTGTGAGAAGTCTGACATTCCCATGGCCTCTCATCCCCCTGACAAGGATTCCCGAAAGGTGGATTCCTTTGCCAAGAAAACATACCTGGCGTCTTCCTTGGGTATTAGGCAAGCCTTCTGTATGGCTTATGACTCCAGGTATTGAAAGTCCCTTTGAGAAGCTGTTGAACAACTAGCCAAAAAGGCCCCTCCTGAGCTCTCTGCTGATCTCCAGGAGTTGGTCAGTAAGGGGGTACAGGCTTCAAAGTCCCAGTTCCACATGGCTGTGGACTCTAATGATGCAGCTTCTAGAGCTGTGGCATCTGCTATATCGCTCAGGCGTTTCTCCTGGCTCAGATGCAGCACCCTGTCCCAGGATACGCAGATGCCATGGATTTTCCCCTTGTCCAGAATTCTCTGGGGAACATTCCGAGGCATATATGAAGAAAATGAATGAGTACAGAGTGGGATACAGGAGTGCTTCAGCAAAAGAGAAAGCTGCCACTCCTCAAAATCAGCAGGCCAGGGGTAGGGGTAGACCTTACCCCAGGCCTTTCCATCAGGCCCAAGCTCTTCCCTCTACCAACAACCCAGGGGTTCTTTAGAGGAGGCAGGAGGGTGCAGGCAGGCCGCCCACCCCCAGTCTGCTACCCCAGCTAAACCAACACCCTGAGGAGTCTGTCCGGCCTCCCCTACCCCTGTAGGAGGCAGGCTGACCTATCTCAGGCTTATTTATTTATTTGCTTTTGTTGACCGGTAAGTCACACTAGACAGCCAGGTGCCTATTTTCAGGTGCGACCGGGAGGGTTACAGGCTTGGATAATAGGTACAGTGACAGATTGGTGTTGAACACGAAGACTATTACATAACATATAGTGAAAAAAGGCAACCAGTAAAAGACACCCGCCGGAGAAGGTTACAGACAGTCCGGAGAGTTAAGATAGAGCATATAGATATAGTGAGTGAGTCAGATTTACATACAGTGGTGTTGCAGGTACTAACAAAAATAGCATTACATTATCCTAAATCTAGTCCAGTGACCAGGAGAGTAAGTGCAGTGGGCCTGGGTACCCCGGTGAGAGGATAGTTCAAGGGATACTGAGGCGCAAGGACAGATGGAGGAGCCCTTCAGGAATGCCCATAGTGACGCTTTTAAACCCTGGATGGGAGGGAGTGGACGAAGTAAGGGCAGGGAACGAGTTCCATAGTTTGGGGGCATAGTTGGCGAATGCTCGATCGCCCGCAAGGGTACGTGTTCTAGGAACCACACAATTAAGTGCCGCCCTTGACCTAAGGTGGTGGGAAGAGTTGCCGGGGTAGGACAGGGCTAGGGTAGAGGGGGTGGCTGTTCTAACGATGTTGTCGATGAAGTTCCCTCTACGAAGGTGCAATGCTTCTCAGGGGGGAGCCACTCTAGGCGAGTATAAAGGTCACAGCGGTGTGTCAGGGGAGAGGCGGAGAGCGCTAAGCGGCAGATGCTATTGTAGGCTTGGCAATCCATTACTTCAGACAAGTGGGTTCTGAGATAGTAGGTCAGGGTCTTGCTCTCAGCTTGAGCTGCTCCCAAAACTATCAACAGCAACTTTCAGACTTTCCAGCCCTACAGAAACAGCCCTATTGGAGGCAGAGGTTTCCACTCTTCTACTCTAAAAGGCAGTGGAGCCTGTGCTTTCCCAGCACAAGGCAAAGGTTGCACTCGGTACTTCCTAACACCAAAGAAAAATGGGGAGTGGCGCCATTCTGGATCTCAGATTCCTCAACAAGCATATTATTTATTTTTGATAACCGGTATGCTTAGACACAAAGTGGCTATTTTCAGGCACCAATTCGGGAGGTCAACAACATAGGGAGATAACAGTTACATAGAGTACAGTGTCAAGAGATGTGCAGTACATTTCGTGCAAGACCTGGGGTCAAACAACATAAAGAGATGACATTTACATAGAATACAGTGTCCGGACAGGCAATACATCACAAGCATAAGGTGAGACAAAATTAGGACAAAAAAGCGATACAAGGCATAACTGGTTTAAAATTAAACAATTGTAGATAAGTGCCCAAGTGTGGATTAACAAAGTAATAACAAGAATATGAGGTACATAGAGAAGAAATCAATTGAACGGCCAGCAAAGCCAACGCTCAAAATGACAACTCTGGCTACCATCCTTCCTACCTCGAAAGCAAGGGGACTGGCTGGCATCCCTGGGTCTAAAGGATGCCTATTTCCACATCCCCATCAGACAGACTCACAGAAAATATCTCGGTTTCGACTGCCTTCTGGCCACTATCAGTTCAGTATGTCCTGAGAAGCTATGATAGAACAATTAGAGTGGCGTTCTGAAGCAAATACTGTGGGTTTGTTTTGAAAGAAGCCCTTGAAGGGTAAAAAGGTTAAAACAGAAAAATGAAACAACAAATATAAAGGAAGTCTTTATCAAAATAACAACCAGGATTGACCTATCACCATTCAGAGGGAATTTTTATGGTACTAAGGGCAGCTAAGCCATTGATAAAGATATTAAGAGGCACTTCCTGGTGAAGCCTACATGGTATAGGTGAAACATTGAGCAATGGGCCTTAAAGAAATATGAACAAAGTTTATTTTGAAGAAGAATTACAGTGCTTTCTGTTATTCCATTGCGCCCCCAGAAGACTTTTTTTGTAGAGACTTTTTTCAGGCTGATTACTCACATATGGGTGGTAGCATAATTCAGGCTTGAGAAAAGCATTTCCCATGGGATATCTTGTTTTTTTTGTTTTTTTAAGATACTTGGACATTTTTTGGCCTTCTGGCCACTACCAATTCAGGGCCATGTCCTTCGGGCTGACCTCTGCTCCAAGAGTATTTGCAAAATGTCTGGCAGTAGTAGTGGCATTCCTCAGAAGACAAGGGGTTTCAGTTTACCCCTATCTGGATGACTGGTTGCTGGTGAGTCAATCCCTTCAGCAGGTCACGGAAGCACTAAATCTCACTCAGGACACTCTTCACTCCAGGGTTCATGGTGAATCTAAACAAGTCTTCAAACAGCATGAAGTCTTGCTGTATTCTGACAATATGCAGCTAGACCGACCGGTTCAGCTGCCCTGGAGAACAAGGAGTTAAACTATACAAATGAATAGAACAATGAGCTTGAGCTCGGGTTTTCAAACCACTGTCCTCGGTACATTCTAGTAACTGATCAGATTCTTTACTCCACTCACCAGTGAAGACTCCTCAGAGATTTCTCCTCATTGCCTTTGATAAGAAAATGGACAGAAAATATATTCTGGCTGACAGTGGTACTGATTTCTTATCCAGCCATTGTAGCCATGTAGGGGTGGTACAAACTGCAGCCTGTGAGAAGGCTGGCATCCCACTGGCTTCTCCACCCCCGACAAGGATTCCAGGAAGGTGGATTCCCTTGCCAAGAAAACGTACTGGCATCTCTCTAGGTATTAGGCAAGCCTCCTGTATGGCTTATGCCTCCAGAAACCAAAGTCCAGGAAACCTGCTACCAGGAAAACCTACTCCTCTAAATGGAGCCAACCAGTAGAGGAGTAGAGGACGCAAGTATGGGTTCGGTGTTTAGCCCCTAGGAGCAAGCGGCAAGCTTTGTTGATTAGTACTTTTACTCGATTTAGGGCTGAGTCGTTGGCAGCACTGTGTATGATGAGGGCATAGTCAATGACCAACAGAATTGAGTTTTGAGTAACTAGGCTGATAGCGTCAGAGGCATGGCTTGCCTGTATTTATAGAGGATTCCTAGCTTAATATTAGCAGATTTGACAACATGGTCTATGAAGGAGAGTGTCATCAATGTGTACACCGAGATATTTAAATGTAGAGACTTGTTCAGTGCCATCCCCTTTTACTATAGATAGGTGCTCAGCCTTCCTCTTGGCATGAGGCAAAATTAGGTGCATACTTTTGGTTTTTTTATAGTTTTAGAAGGAGTCAGACTGGATGGGCCTTGCGGTCCTTATCTGCCGTCAACTTCTATGTTTCTATGTTTCTATGAGTCTGTTATGGGTAAACCAGTTCTCGAGCATTGCAAAGCAATTTTGTAGGTTTTGTGCTATTTCTGGTGTGTTGCTGCCAGGCACAGAGAACTGCATCATCTGCACAGAGCAGCATTTTAGCAGGACAGTCATAGGGAAGGGAATTAATGAAGAGGCAGAAGAGAAGCAGTCCTAAGATCGATCCTTGGGGAACCCTAAGGGTTACCTTTTTGAGTTCAGAGGTTACACCCCCTATCCTCACACACTGCATCCTGTGCGAGAGGTAGCTGTTGAGCCAATCAATAGGATTAGGTGGTTAACTGTGTCAAAGGCTTTAGTGAGGTCTATAAATATAGACCCCACCATTTTTCCTGTGTCAAGGGCTTCATAGATATGGGAGGTGTAGTCGATTAAGGCTGTGATGGTGCTATGTCCGATATAAAACCTGTGTTGCTGCAGACAGAGCAGATTGTACTTGTTCAAGCATTCAGTGAGCTGGTCAAAAACAACCCTTTCAAGCGTTTTAGAGAGAGGTGAAAGTATTGAGGTCGGGTGGTAGTTTCCCAGGTTAGTTCTGTCCCCATTTTTAAATACCAGGGTGACCAAGGCAGTCTTCTGCCTATCAGGGAAGATTCCAGAGTACAGGGAGATGTTGAAAAGTATGGTTATTGGGTAGGCAAGTTCGTCAATGGCTAGAGATAGTAACTTCATGTCTATGGAGTCACTCCCAACCCTGGTTTTGTTTAGGAATTTTTTTTTTTTTTTTAACCTATTTAATGGTTTGGGCCCTAGTAATTAGCGTAAAGTAGAATGGTGGCTGGCCTGGTTTGAGGATGTGGGAAGGGTTAGGGTCTGTAAAGTCCATTGCTGACGGGGTCTGGAGAAATTCAGGTGGGAGGAGGAGCCGAGATCTGTGAAGGCATTATTAAAGGCATTTGCCAGGTCAATAGGTTGTTGTAAAGGGCCCGTTGCGGTTACTATAAGATGTGGTGGAGCTGTGGATTCTTTGTCGGTGAGGGACTTAATGCTTTTCCAGAATCCTTTGCCATTGCCCCAGTTTCTGTTAAGTTGTTCTCTATAGTAGGTAGCATTGGCATTTCTTATTAGCCTGGTGCACTTGTTCGTAGCGTCTTTATAAGCAACAATGTCAGGCTGCCTGCCTCTCTCTCTTTGGCAGTGTACCAGAGGTTGTCTCGTTGTTTCATCTGGCCAATTAGAGGGCCCGTGAGCTAGGGTTAACAGCTCTTTATTTTGACAGTCCTGACAGGAGCAAAATGTCACAAGCCTTGTTGAAGGTAGATATTAGGTAGTCCAGGGCTTTATTAGTGTCTCTGCAGCCGGCTAGTGGGGACCAGTCTGCATCCTTCAGATACCTCTTAGTTGCCCACAAGCCCCTTTTAAGAAAGCGGCTTTTGGAGATCTTGGGGGGTCTTTAGTGACCTTATTAATCCAGGAGCAGACTACAGGTGAGTGGTCGCTTAAGTAGTTTAGTTGTTTCTCTGCCTATGCTCTAAGCCTCTGCCATTGGCAGACTCAAGACCTTGCTCAAGTGCAGTCTCAGTCTGAGACAGGGGGAGATGGATGCAGTGGGGGGTTGTTTTCTGTTCTATCAGCCTGTGGGCTGTGCGTTTCTTCCTGCCCTTTGCGTTTCTTTCTTCAGTGCTCCAGCACTCATTTGGGTGGCTAGAAGACTTCAGTCTTGTACTTGTTTAGAGTTCTTGAGCTTGTCTCCTAAATTCTTGCCCTGTGCTGCAGGTTAGTTGGTATCTGCCTTCCTACTGTACTGAGGTCCCTGCATCTTTTGCTCCAGCCAGAGCCATGTGCCAGGGCTGCTGCCCTTGTCTCCACCTTCCCATCCAAGTGGCGGAGTTAGGATTTGGCTCTTAACACTCATTTCACCTGTGCCACTTAGGTCCAACTTTTAGTTCTTCTAAACAGGTAGTCAAGTTTTATTAATTTTAGTATTTTATATCCTGTATCCTTTTCCCTATCCCCGTGGGCTAGGAGTGTATAGCTCTCTCTCACTCTTATTTTCTCTCCTACTTGTTTTTCCTGCTGACAGACAGAATAGAGTAAGGGAGGGAACCGGTGTTGGTTACTAGCCAGCCCAAGAGCATGATGCCATATCTGCCTTGTGGGTGGTACAGATGTTGGTCCCCTCTTCGACTGCAGAGATTTTGCTCCCGCTGGGTTCCGGCGCCTCCAGCTTACACCCATATGTGTAATGGAATGGTGAAGATATTCTGTAAGATCAGGAATTGCAGTAAGCATGGAATTGTCATTTCTAGGATCGTGGATATGTTGATCTTACTTTGAGGGGGAGCTCTTGCAGCAGGCTATAACCATTAGGACTAATGCCGCAGGCCTTAGGACCCACCGGAAAAAACTTAGCTAGCAGTGCCCAACGGGGACTGCATCCCTGATGTTGGCTTCGCCCTGATGTCGGTCACACTACAAAAGAGTTCTTTTCCCATTGCAGACCCGCTCTCGTTGGGAAAACCTTCATGCGTGCTATTAGCAGTTCCAGTGAATTTTTTTTTTCTCCTTTCTCAACCAGTATCGCTTTCTTCCACCTTCTGCCCTCGCATATCATATGTCTTCACTGTTGTCAGTCTCCTTCTCCAGTACCAAGAAGACGGCGTGCCTGTGGTCGCCAAATTCCATCCAAGGATGGCCACGAAGCATGTGTCTTCTGCCTGGGGCTAGACCACAACAGCGCTTCCTGCAAGATCTGCAAGGCTTCACTAGCAGGACTCTCATCAGATGCCTGAAGGCCTTGAAAGCCCACCTGTTAGAGCAGAAGATGGATGTCCTGCAAACCTCTTCAGGGGAAAAGGGAAAGGACCGTAGCCAGTCCCACCATCAGTCCCATTCTCGCTCTCCCCCCAGAAAGGCTTCCTCCTCCAGCGCGGGTGGGTCTGACCACCCAAAGCATCCTAGGCACGAGGAGAAGTCTAGGTCGGAGCCTCCCACCAAAACACCGACGCCAGCCAAAGCGGGAATCCTGACTGACAAACTGACAAAGGCAAAGGTCACACTGCTGCATGTAACCTCTGCCCCAGCAGAGTCGGCCAAGGCCTCTTGAGCGCATGCCTCAGCCCTGCCAAAGAAGGCTTCGTAGCGGCCCTACCTGGTTCGGTTAAACCACCTAAAAAGCACCAGGTCTCCCAGGCTAGGGCCTCCTCAGGGTCCCATCCCTCCAAACTGGCCAGTTCGGAGCCAGCACCGGTCAAGACACCGAAGCTGGCTCAAGTGCCTAAGACCGATGGGGCTGCCGATGAATCTGCGCTGGTCAAGGTGCTGTCACTGGCCCCGAAGTCCTCGACTCTGGAGGGCTCATCTGCGGGTTCTTCCCCGAAAGCCCTGCCGATCTCCCGGCTTCTCCTGTCCCCTTGCAGGGGACCGCGGCATCTATGTTCACTAAGGAGGAGTTGCAAGAGCTTTTCTCCTTTTGATGGAGCAAAGTAAAAAAATAAGAGGAAGCTCCACCAAAGCCGGACCCGACACCGGTTACTGACCAGCCGGACAACCAAGAACCCGAGGGTATGCCCGTCAGATCGCCGGTTAAGACCCCCCGATGAGTGGCTCAAGTTGTCTGTATCCACTCCCCCTTGGGTGTTCATTCCTGGTCTCGGTCCAGAGACCGTTGACGGCGTCATTCCCGATCGGGCAGCCATCAGAGCAGGTCCCACAGCCGCCATGGATCTTCCTCAAGGCAGGCTCGCTTCTCTAGCCGACGCAAGTCCAAGGACATGCGTCAGTCACCACTCCGTCTGTCCCAGAACCGACATCTGACCTTGGTCTGGCAGTCACCGACTCTCGCCTGAGGGCAGCCCTTATAGACACAGCTGCCAGTCTTCCTCATCTTTCTCAGGAGTTGGGGGTTCTCCTGGGGACAGGGATCTACCCTGCTCACCCCTTGAAGATCCAACTTTCCTGGAAGCCATGAGGCACATCCAGGCCTCTAACGAATGGGAGACAGAGGACCTGGATCAGGAACGCCAGAGACTGGCCCGTTACCTGAGGCAGAATGAGCCCAAAACCCTTGGTGGCGCCTCCTCTGGTCGACACTTTCCAAGACCTTACCAGGATAAGTTGGATGTGTCCAGCCTCAGTCCTGGCGGTTCCCAAGAAGTCAGACAGGCTATACAAGGCCTAGAGGGATGAGCCTTTCCTGTCGGAAAACTCTTAGGCAGACTCTACAGTACTAGGTGGGCAGGAAAGTATATTCTGCATCCACCTGCTCCATTCATTCCATTGAATTTCCTCACGCATATGGTCCAGTACCAGAATGTGCTTTGGGAAAAGGGACAGGAGCTAGCCAATGCCTTGCCATACTCCGCACAGAAGATGGAGCTTCTGGACATCTTGAAATCAGGCTCGGACGTGGGCACTAATGTCCTTCGTGCCTCGTACGAGACTGCGGATATGGCGGCTAGGGCAGCCGCGTCAGGTGTCTGCCTAAGGCACCATGCCTGGCTCAGAGTCTCTGGATTCCACCAGGATCTGCAGGCCGGAAACTGGGACCTTCCATTCCAGAGGTTTGGTCTCTTAGGCAGGAGACTGAGGGTCTTATCTCTCATCTCCAAGAGTCTGCCAAATCCATCTGGTCCGTCTGTCAAATGTATAAGGGGGACCAGAAGCGTTTTTGGAAGCAGCCCTTTCGTAAATCCTCAGGCCAGCAAGCCCATGGTAACCACCAGGATCAGAGAGGTGGCTTTAAAAGGAAAGCCGCAACCAGCAACCTGGAGGCATCTTTCGAGGCCCAAAGTCCTCCCAATCCTTCTCCCACTCCAGCTCTGCTCAATGACTCCTGTTGACCTCCTTCCGGAGAAGGAGGAGGCACCAGGGAAGGCAGTAGGGGGTCGCTTCTCCCTCCATCTGGAGCGATGGAGCACAATTACTGAATACGAGTGGGTGCTAGACATTGTAAGGAGGGAACATACACTAGAGTTCACGCAGATTCCTCCAGAAACTCCACCAAGGTCCTCAAGATATCCTCCTTCTCATGTTCCTCTTATAGAAGGAGAAATACAGACCCTCTTGCAAAAAAGGGCAATGGAACCAGTTCCCCTGCAACAGCGAGGAAAAGGATGTTACTCCCATTTCTTCCTGGTTCCAAAGAAGACTGAAGATCTTCGGCCCATCCTGGACCTAAGCTCTCTAAATTATATCGATTCAGGATGGTGACCCTTCCAGGTCTTATCCCTGTGCTGCACCAGGGAGACTGGCTCTGTTCCCTGGACATGCAAGATGCGTATATGCACATCGGGGTCTTTCCCCCTCACAGGAAGTACTTAGTGCTCCCCCTGGAAGTGGAACCTCATCAGTTCCGGGTTCTACCGTTCGGCCTGTCCTCCACTTCTAGAGTCTTTACCAAATGCTTGGCAGTAGTAACTGCGGCTCTAAGACGCAAAGGGCATTACATCTTTCCCTACCTCGACAATTTACTGCTAGTGACCCCGTCAATGACGCACCTAATTCAAGCTCTGGGAGACACTTGTACTCTATTCCAAGAGGTGGGGATCACCCTGAACCTGCCAGTGTCTTCCCCAGAGCCCAGCCAAAGACTCGTCTTTATAGGTGCGGTCCTGAATTTGGTCCAGGGCATGGCTTTTCTCCCCAGGAGAGGGGAGATCGCCTGCGGAAGGTAGCCAGTTCGGTTCTTGTAATCCCTCAGGTCCAGGCCAGGACCTTCGTCAGACTTCTGGGGCACATGGCAGCAGCCATCCCTGTAGTTCCCTTGGCCCGCCTCCACATGAGGGTCCCACGGTGGGTGCTCAGGGTGCAGTGGGGTCAAAGCTCCGACGGTCTGGACCATATGGACAGGATCTCAGAGCCAGTCAGGAGGACCCTGTTTTGGCGGTTGGACCCTCGGAATTTGGAGAAAGGGGTCCCTTTTCGTCAGGAGCCCCCAAGCCGGACTGTGACAACAGATGCCTCCGATTTGTGTTGGGGGGGTGCACCTCGGAGACCGCCGTACTCATGGTGTCTGGACCCCAGAGGAGCACAGCCTCCACATCAGTGTTCTGGAAATGCGAGCAGTCCTCAATCCTCTAAGGGCCTTTCAGGAGGACCTCATGCCCAGGCTCTCTCTTATTCAGATGGGCAACATGACGGTTGTCTTTACATTAACAATCAAGGGGGACTCACTCCTACCCCTGTGCAGGGAGGCGATGAGAGTCTGGTATTGGGTGCTGGAGCATCACATTTCTCTTTCCGCTGTCCATGTTCCAGGTGCCCAAAATGACTTGGCAGACAGCCTAAGCAGTCTAAGGTCTCAGTCTAAGGCGCATGAGTGGGAGCTACTCCAGTCAGTAGCGGACCAGCTCTTCTGCACATGGGGTCATCCAGAGCTGGACCTCTCTGCGGCTCCACGCACTGCCAGACTGCCAGTTTTGTGCTCGCGAGAGCATGCACCTGGTGTTTTCTGGCCAGATGTTTTATTCCTTAATTGGGCAGAGAAGTTCCTTTACACTTTCCTCCTTTCCTTCTCATTCAGAGAGCCTTGTTGAAAGTACAGGCCAAGGGGCTGGGATGATTCTTATCACCCACTCATGGCCTCAGCAGATTTGGTTCCCACTACTAGCCGGTTATCTTCGGAACCTCCAGTTCCACTCAACAATATGCTCGCAGTTGCTGTCCCAGGATCAGGGCAGGCCAGTTCATCTAGATCTCTGGTCACTACGCCTTCATGCATGGTTCCTGCAGACGTAGTCAGATCCAGATATGGGGTTTCCCAAGAGGTGGCGGACATCCTCGTTTCAGCGAGGAAGCCCTCAACGCGCTCCACTTATGCTATGAAGTGGAAACGTTTTTGTTTATGGGCTTCTTCTCAACACCTGGACCCCTTTCCTGTCCGGTGAACTCGGCGTTACAATCTCCTTAAACCAGCAAGGCTTGAGCTATTCTTCCATAAAGATGCACATGTGGGCTATCTCTGCTTATCATGTCCTTTTTTGGGGACAGTACCCTAACTCAGTTGAACTTGGCCTGCACCTTTTTACATGGCATTTTGCATTTGAGACCTCCCAATAGGGATCCTGTCCCTCCCTGGGATCTCTTTTTTTTATGTTGGAGAAGCTCAACCCCTCACCCCCTTTGAACCTGCAGCGGAGTGTGAACTGCGTTTTCTTTCCTGGATGGTTTTCTTTTTAGTTGCTGTAACCTCAGCTCAAGAATTTCCAAGCTCCAGGCCCTACGGTATAAGGAGCCTTCTATAATTTTTCAACGGGAAAGAGTTTCCTTAGAACAAATCCTAAGTTCCTGCCAAAAGTGGTCTCAGAATTGACCCTCAACCAGTCTGTTGACCTTCCAGTCTATTATTCTACCCTTGCCAATCAGAGAGAGGCTGTCCTACACACATTGGACATCCACAGAGCGTTGAGGTACTACCTTCAGTAGACAGCGGCTCACCGCAAATCAGAGCAATTGTTTGTGGCCTTTGCACTTCAAAATCTGGACAAACCGGTGTCTAAACGGACGATTTCCTGGTGGCTTGTCCACTGCATAGTGTTCTGTTACAGCAAATACAATAAACCTCTGTTGGGCGCAGTTAGAAGTCATTCCATTAGAGAAGGTTCTACCTCCTTTGCCTGCTACTTGGCATTCAGTGCACACCTTCATTAGGCATTACAGCCTGGACACTGCCTCCAGGCGCTGAGCCAGTTTCGGCCTGGCAGTCCTTTTGTCCTAATGTGCTGATTCCCGGCCTTAGGCTTATCATTACACTTTTATCATCCTACCTCCCGGGGCTAGTCACCTCCTTGGTGCGAGACTGCTTGGGATTCTGTCCTAATGGTTATAGCCTGCTGGAAGAGCCCCAGTAAGATAGTACAGTTACGTAAGAACTTACCGCAACAGTAGATCTTAGAGAAGCTCTTGCAGCAGGCGCTTTCCACACTCCTTCCCCTGAGAGTTTTTCAGCATGTCTAGGACAGGCTTCAAGTTCAAGTTTATTGCAGGAAAACTCCATTGAGCAAGCTCATTCACAAGGAGGTCCTGTGACATAAACACTTAAAGTACAAATCTAGATAGGTAATAACAGTATATACATGAAATGCACGCTACATGATTCACCTGGTCCATTTGCTAGGTCCGCTCACGGGTCTTTGGTGGGTAAACTGAGATGGAGCTGGGGTCTGCCTCTTTGTAGTGTGACCGGACGCTGGAGCGGTCCCGCTGGGTACTGCTACCTAAGTTTTTCTGTGGGTTATAAGGCCTACAGCGTTAGTCCTAATGGTTGTAGCCTGTTGCAAGAGCTCCTCTCGAAGATCTACTGTTACGGTAAGTTCTTAGGTAACCGCATTTCTGTGCACACTTACTGGCATGTCCTTCCCTTTGAATATCTTGCCGAAGGTCTCAAGCTGGCTTCTCCCACCCGGTGGTATAACCCTCAGTTCTGCCTCTATGACGCCAGATCTTGCCCACTGGAAGCAGAGGTTGTGCGTCAAGCTGGGAGGTTGGGTGGTCAGTGGATGAACAACATATACCACTCTAGAACTACTGTTACAGGTGAGTAACCTGTTTTTCTTTGCCTACCTCTGTATGAGTGACTGTCAGCTAAGTGTAGTTTTCAGTATGGTCCTAACAGGAAGGAAAGGGATTGTATTTTGGCTCTGAAGAGTCAACAGTGCAATGCTTTCCACTTCCTGGTCTGACTGCCCCACCTTGCATGCTGACATTGTCAGTCAAACATGATGTAAGAATTTGGAGAATGCTGCAGCGCTCTGCATGGGAATCCATCCTCTTTAGAGTGTTCTTTTTTTTTGTAAATGTTAGAGTGTCTAAACCACTACTCAACAAGACCCAACTGACAAGGTGCAGACAACTGGATTTTTGGGGTCAAATTACAGGAGATCTGCTCCTGTTCTTTCACCTAGCTTTGAATATTGCCATCTCTGATTTAGGAGACGTGCTCCTAGAGGTTCTTTTTACACAGCCGGACCTCTGACCTGCCCGTCAGAAAACGTCTACTTCTCCTTTGTTCCCATGTAGCCAGTAACAAAGCGCCACTCAGAAAGGTGCCAGAATTCAAATCCAGTGGGCTCTTCAAAGCTACAGGGGTTCCCCTCCAGCATCTCGGATGCCACCGGAGATCACCTTAACAGGGATCAGAGGGACTAGTCTGTCTCTGAGCCCTTCCCCTGCACCGAATCACGGAAGACCTGCTCCCCATTTCAGCTCCGAATTTGAACTGCCCTGACAGAGCCAGGCCGACAAAATTTGGGCAGTCAGATTTTTTGGGCTAAATTACAGGAGATCTGTTCCTGTTCTTTCACGTAAGTTTAAATATTGCCATCTCTTAAATTAGGAGACCTGCTCCTAGGTTCTTTTTGCACAGCTGGACCTCGGACCCTCCGCCAGAAAACGCTCACTTGTCCTTTGTTCCCTAGTAGTCAGTAACCGAGCACCACTCAAAAGGCACCAGAATTCAAATCAGTGGGCTCTTTAAAGCTACAGGGGTTCCCCGCCAGCATTTCGGACGCTGCTGGAGATCACCTTAAAGGGGACAGGAATTGATTAGTTATGGGCAACTGTTTGAAATGTCTCTATTTTCATAAATTATATTCATACATCTAAAGTATTCCTATGTAACTGTGCCTGAATAAAAGCTGAAGCTGTCAGTTGTGTTTTGTATTGTTTTCTTTGTATGTACAACATTCCGTGCAGTTCCTTTCTATGGAACCAAGAATTTTAAGTTTTGACTGTCACTTCATGGTTTTAGAACCTTGGGCACTGTGGTTGTTCATGCTCACATTTCTGAAACCATGAAGTGACGAGTCATACTTGTACTTTATTGCAAAAATCAATAAATATAAGTTACAAAACAAAATAGGGATCCTTCAGAGGTATTAATATCATTTATGAAAATAGATATTTCAAACAGCTGCACATGAGTTTTTTATTTATTTATTGAAATGTTTCTCCAGGGAAGACACACTGAGCAACAAGATGCTAGTCTCATGGTGCGACCTGGGGGGAGGGGGGTTACAGCTGGAGGACAATTACAGACAGTATGCTAAGGAAATCAAGCTTAACATTGTACATGATTAAAACACAACACATAAGATGACAAGAACACTTTGATTACGTTTTTCATAGTAGTACAATATATATTGGGCTAACTCAGAATAGATGCACTAATATACTATGCAACCAGAGACAGACATTTAGCAACGAGAACATAGGCCTATACATTGGCAATTAAGTGCAGTAGGATAGGCAAGTGCAGCTGTTGTAGACTATATGCCAGCCACTAGGCTGCTGGTCAGGTCCCAGCGGGTGGGGGTAGGAGGGGCCTGAATATGCCTATGGAGGTAAGGGAGACTGAGGATAAGATGGGGAGGGAAGGGAGTGAGAAGGGGAGGCTAGGAAGGGGATGGATCAGGTGCAGTTTACCAGGTAATAGTTATATAGGGTGGTGGAAAGAGAGAGTATGGTGGAGGAGTGACGAATTTGGTACGGGAGGTTGTTCTAGAGTTTAGGGAGGTGGTATGAAAAAGTGGCTTGACCCACTGAGGTCTGTCGGTGAGGGACTGACAGTAGCCAGTAGTCCATTGATCTGAGTGCATGAGAGGGGGTAGGTGGGGAGGATAGAGAGGGGGTAAAGTAGACCGGGAATGTGCCAAGCCAAAATTTCGACACAGATTTATCGCTGTGGAGAAGACGTCGGTTATCAAGGGAGGGTAATGCCAGCGAGTGATAGAGCTCACAATGATGTGAGCGAGGGGGCATCAAGAGCAAAGTGGCAGAAAGCGCTGAAAAGGGATCCAGCCTGGATAAGGTAGACTTGACTTGGGAGCAACACTGTAGACTACATCACAGTAGTCGAGGTTTGTAGAATCATCTTCTGCACATTTCTGCATCTCGCAGGTAATGGGAGGCTGCTGCGTTCCTGTACAGGGCCAAGCTTGGGGCACAGTTTTTCAGGATAGTGTATGTGTGTGTGCAGAGAATGAGAAGTTGATTAAGCCAAACCCTAGGTACCTAAAGGTAGTAGTGTCCTCGAGGACTGTCCCATCGAGGGTGTGGAGTTAAGGAGTGCAGTGAGCCTTGATAGTCTCTGCCTGGTACCAAAGTTCATGGAGACTGTCTTTTTGGCATTGAGAAAGAGTTGGTGAGAGCTAAACCAGAGCTGAACTTTGTGAAAGTTGGTCTGAAAGCTGGTAGCCATCTCCTCTGGGGTGCAGCCAGTGGAGAATAGAACTATGTCATCCACATACATGTGTATGGAGGAAGATGAGCAGATTAGTGGCAGGTCGTTGAGGAAAATAGAAAAAAAGATTGGGCTGAGTACCAATCGCTGTGGAACACTGATATCTATTTGGGGAGCAGGAATCTGCAATTCTGACTGATTGGGTTCTGCCTTGCAGGTAGGTACTGAACCAGTTTGGCATACTCGCTAGTCCTGCTGCAGAGAGGCAGGTTAGTAGAAGGGGATGGGAGATGGTGTTGAATGCTTTAGCTAAGCTTCACAAAGATGGCCGAGGTGATTTGACCTTTGTCCATCCCAGATAGGATGGTGTCAGAAAGTCTTAGCAGGAAAGTGGCAGTGGAGTGATTCTTACTGAATCCAGACTGGTAGGGCATGAAGAAGTTGGAGTCGGATAGGAAATTTGAGAGCTGGGAGAGCACAAGGTGTTTGGAGTTTAGCAAGGGCAGGGAGGAGAGAGATAGGGCGGTAGTTTGCAGGGAGGACGGGTTGCCTCCTTTGGGCAGGTAGTACAATGGCATGTTTCCACTCTGTAGGAACAGTTGCAGTGGCGAAGGAAAGGTTCAAAAGATCAGCAAGTAGACCAGCAATAGCAGGCGCAGAAAGGTAGAGAAGTTTGGAGTCCAGCCCATCAGGATTTGCCTTTGGATGGGTTGAGGCTGAGTAGGGCATTTAGGGCCTCCGTAGGAGAGGTGTTTGTGAATGAGGAGGAGTTAGGCCCGAGAGGTTTCTTAGCCCCCGCAGAGGGACCGAGAGGAATGACTGTGGGTAGGGAGGTGAGTAGAGAAGTAGCACATGAGGTGAAGTAGGAGTTGAACTCTGAGAAGACTGCAAGAGGGTCGAGAGGAGTGAGCCATTTGTCTCCAATATGGGGTGAGGCTGGCAGGGGGGAGTGGATAACTTTCCAGAATTTGGAAGGACGATTTGTGTTTGCCTGAAAGTGGAGCTAAAGTACTCAACTTTAGCTAGTCTAGTGGCCTTAGTGCATTTATTTCATAGCATTCGGTAGGTGTTATCACATGGGAGGAGTGAGGATTTGTATGTTTTCCAGGCCTTGTCCCTGGCCTTTGGCAAGCTATGAGTTTGGGGGTAATCCAGGGTAAGTGGTTCCCCCTAACCCTGATGCACCTGTGTGGGACATGCTTATCCCAGACATTAAGGAATGTATTGAGAAAATGTGTAAGGGAGTCATCGATAGTGGTATTAGCGGTTCTGGGTCCCCAGTTGGCGTGAGTTAGGTCATCCAGCAGGGGGGTAAGCTTCAGAGATTTATAGGAGCGTTGAAGCAGGTACTTAGGGGGTGCTTTAGGTCGATGGATTTTGCGGACTGTGTAGATAATATGGTGGTCACTTATGGAGTCAGGTAGCGGGCCAGCTTGGGAAATCCGGTGGGGGTGTGAGATGAGTACCCAGTCTATAAAGGAGTGGTTGCCGGTATTGGGATTAGTATGGGTTGGCTCAGTGATGAGTCAGGACAGATTTAAGGCAGTAATATCTGTTCGAGCTTTAGTAATCGATTCATGTCCCCTTTAAAGCGATTTTGTCATGTTTGCCATAGCAAATGGGAGTAGTAACCTGTAGGAGTTTGTGAATCAATCTCCTGTCATTCAAACTGCCAAAAAGTGCTGTTTTCCATGGAAAAAAATGCTTTTATGTCTGTGCTCTGCTTCATTTGCATAACCCTGCCCCCTTTTTTTCTCGGCTACAAGCCCCAACTGTGACATCATGCAAGGAAAACAAAGTTTTAAGCACTGTGTTAAAACAGAGACTCTGTTGGTCAGTCTTGGTATTGCAGACATCCTTTTTCTTTCACAATTTTGGGCTCATAGCAGAAGCTGGACACCAAAGAAAAAGAAAAGTAGTCTGACACATAATTACACTCCTGAACTACTTATCATTCTGGCCCTATAACATAAACATAGAAAAGTATCATCACGCTCCCTTATTATGACAGGAGCTGCCACTTCAGACCTGTCACTTCACCAGCAGGCAGTAAAAGTCAAACAACATCTACACTGACTGGCAGATTATCTTTCTGGCCTATATGCATCACAAAACCAGTTTTCCAGAAACTTTTCTACAGACTGTACTGCTGTAAACACTACCGACATAGGAGACTGCTCTTTGATAAGGGAGACAGGAAAATCAGCTATGTATGGTACCCACAATGCTTGCTACATATATACATAGTTACATAGATGTTGACAGCAGATAAGGGCCTATGGCCCACCTAGCCTGCGTCCGTGTGCACAAACTTAGCCTTAGCTGGGAAGTAGTAGCCTGTAGCACGGTAGACAGCTTTTTAAGAGGGATGGGACAGAGCGAGGGGGTAACTATGAAGAGGGAAGGGATGGGTGGGCAGCAGCAAGTTGAGGGCTAGTTGCACAATCGAGCAGACTTGATAGACCGTGGAGGCCTGTGTCTGCTGGCGCCAGATGTTCATTTGTTCAAGCTTCTAGAACTAGGTTATATGTCTACATATTAGGTGCTGTTCTGCAGTCTCCACTACCAAAATAAGGGACTGCACCTCTGAGTAACAAACATTTAAGTCAACATTATAATTTACTCAGAATTCCTTGTTGCTGTATGTAAAACATTGGCTGTTCCCTTGCATGACAGCATTCTGGGTGTGTGGCTGCACACAGAAAACTGGAGGGTGGGCAGAAACAAAAACATACCAAAAAATTATTGACCGATTTTTCTACAAAACAAAATGCAGCTTCAACATCTGAAGCATGGGTGGCAATGGCATGCTACGTGAAGCAGGCATTTGCGGAATGTGACTAAATCACTTTAACAGGGGTAGGAGAGACTAGACTGTCTCTGAGCCCTCCCCCTGCACCAAATCCAGGTGTTTTATTTGAAATCACAGGAGGCCTGCTCCCCTTTTTAGCTCCAAATTTGAACTGCCCTGACAGCTTGACCGACAAGACACAGACAACCATATTTGTTTGGCTCTCTCCTGTCTCCCCCCCCCCCGCCAACTCAAATAACTATACAGTCCCATTTAGCGGTTACATCAAACTGAGGGGTCAGACTGGTTGGTCCTTGACAGGAGAATGCTATATCTGGAACTACCGAGTCCATTTGATCTGAAGTGTTTCACAGCACGAGAGCTCTTGTTGTTGTAAGTTGGACTTTCTGACCGTGTCTAAAGTGAGTTTGCCCACCAGTATCTTAATGGTTTAAGTTTCCTTTTCCCAGGTTTATCTGCCGGTCTTCACATGTGTGCATTGTACTGTAAGTCTGCGCTAGAGTGCATTTTAACAGTTTTAAGTTTCATTCTATTTCAAGAGTACCATAGTTAACCATGCAGGTCCTGGGTCTCTACCCTTACTACTGTTTGTACTTGCCATCTCCTCGCGGGTCCTTAGCCGTTGTACTGCTAAGATTTAGTGAGGCTCATTACCCAAGTTATCTAGGATGATCTTATGATAACTCATGATAAATCGCTGCCTTATAATCTGTTTCTACTGCTCCTGAGCTTCTTTTTTTTTTAATAAACTCTTTTAAAATGCAGAGTAAAATCATACATCATAACATATCAAAAATTACATCATCAAACTCAAAATAACAAACTCTACTGACCATAAATACAGTAGTTTTTATTATGTATAAAAATATCAGTGTAATCTTACTAATAGGTTTCATACACTAGTTCCTCTATACCACAGCCTCAAGGCTTATCGACTTTTTAGTCTACCCAAAATGTTTCCTACAAAAAGGAAGAAAAAATGTCCTCTGAGTAATAATTAATACCTTCAAAACCTCCCATATTCAATAGCCTCTATTATTGGCAACTATTTTTCATTATATTTGCTTTATCTTATAATACAGTCCTCTTTCTAAACTCATTGTCTCTGAGAATACATTTCTCCGTAATTGAATCGTGGGAATCTCTGAATCGTTCCACATTCTAGTAATACATCTCTTATAAACGCTGTATTAATGATAGCTCTTCTATTTTCTGGTATGCATTGAAATGCTGTGATATTCAATAAACATACTTCTGGCCTAAAATTCAAATTTATACCCAGTATTCTATTTTAAGTTTTTAATAATCTGTTTCCAGAAGGTTTGTGTAAAGGGGCACATAACTAATACATATGTTGCATTAGCCACTTCTCCACACCCTCTATTACAGAATGGTGAGATAGTAACCTTAAATTTATTTAATAGATAGGGTGAATAATACATCCTGTATACCAGATGATCAGATAGATAGGAAATTGGCTCCAGAACCGGACCCAAAGGGTCGTGGTTGGTGGGATAGTCTCATCCCCAAGGAGGGTCATTAGTGGAGTCCCTCAGGGATTGGTCCTTGGGCCCCTCCTGTTCAACACCTACGTCTCTGACATAAGGAAGGGCATCGGGAGTGAGATGGATCTTTTTGCAGCTGACTCAAAACTGGGGGTGGTGGTGGATGGGGAGGAGGGGAGGGTGGCCCTACAGGGGGACATGGAGGCTCTGGAAAGGTAGTCTAGAAAGCGGAAGCTGAGGTTCAATGCAGGAAATGCAAGGTACTGCACCTGAGAGCCAGAAACCCGGGCCAAGAGTACACCCGGGGGGGGGTACTAAAAGTCTCTGGCTGAGAGGGACCTGGGGTGGTGGTGGATGTCAAGATGACAACTCGGAGACTTGTAGGAGGGCAGCGGCAAAGGCCAACAGGATGCTTGGATGCATTGCTAGGGGGATCACCTCCAGAAGGAGGGAAGTGATACTCCCACTGTATAACTGCTTGGTGAGGCCGCACCTCAAGAGCTGCTTGCAGTTTTGGAGGCCACATTTAAAGAGAGAAAATGAACTCCTGGAGAGGGTCCAGAGGAGGGCAACCAAAATGATTTGGGGCTTGAGGGATAGGACATATGGGGAGAGGCTCGAAGAGCTAAATATGTACACACTGGAAGAGAGAAGGACCAGGGGACATGATAGAGGTCTTCAGGTACATGAAGGGGGTAAATAGGGAGGGGCAGTCAAGGTGTCTCAAGGAAGGGGGCCAACTAGAGGGCATGGGTGGAAGCTGGAGGGGAGATTCAGAGGAGAAACAGGAGGTGCTACTTCACTGAGAGGGTGGTGGAGCCATGGAATGCACTGCCCAGGGGCTGGTGGAGGCAGAAACGGTGGAGGGGTTCAAGAGGGTGGGACAGGTACAGGGAAGGGTTCTGGAAGCAGAAACCAGTGCAGTGAGAATATCCGGGACTGGGAAGGAGAAGCCAGAGAGGAGAGGGAGGAGAGTAGCAAGGTCAGCCCCCAGGGTAGGGCTGACCAAACGCAGACACGAAAGACCATTAGGCCTATTCTGCTGGCATTTTAGTATGTTAGTATTGTATCTGATTTAATCTATTACTTAATGAACTATTCCAAGTCATACATATTGTTGATTAGAGAGAGAGAGAGATTTTCAAATCATTCTCCCATTTACTTTTAAAATCATTATCTAAATCCTGTCATTTAGCTGTGTATAATTTTGAAATAATTTTTTCCTATTATTTGCCCTCGATCATCGCTCCAGAATCTGGTTATCTAGCATCAGATTCCCTTTCTACGAATCTACCAGGACATTTCTAACCTGTGTGTATGTATAAAACATATTTTATGAATTCCATATTTTCCTGAATTTGTTGAAAAGATTTCAAATCTGTATTTATATAAAGATCACCGATATTAGCTAGCCCCTTATCCTTCCATTTTTTTAATATAGGCATATCAAAATAAGAATATGATTTGTTGTGATATAATGGGAAGTCTTGAAAATCTTATTTCTACCTCCTAATATATGCATACCTTTTGCCACACTTTAATTGTATGTCTAAAAATAGATTATTCTACAAATTAATTTTTCTCGCTAATTTTTGAAGAAAGTAAATGCAGAAGGTTCAATGGAGAAGGATTTTAGAATTCAAAAATACCCATGGAGGAATTTCTTTCGCCATAGTTCTTTAAGAGGCTCTATTATTGTTTCCCAATGAGAATGTTGTAAATGTGGTAGCTTGAAACCTGGTCAGACACCTGGCAACTGGGCTTTAATGCCAAAAGTGCAAGGTGCTGCATTTTAGGATGAAGAACCCAAGGAGGAGTTACCAGCTAGGGAGTGCAGCTAGCCCAGACAGAGGAGGAGAAGGATCTGGGTGTGCTCATTACAGGGTCAATGAACAACTGGCACAATGTAGGAAGGCAGCTGCAAAGGCCAACAAAATGCTGGGTTGTATTGCAAGGGGTATATCCTCGAGGAGGGAGGAGGTGATTCTGCCACTGTATAGGTCATTAGTTAGACGACACCTGGAGTACTGCATGCAGTACTGGCGTCCGTATCTGAAGAGGGACATTAAGTTACTGGAGGTGGTGCAGCAGAGCGACAAAGATGATCAAGGGGCTGGGGGACTTATCATACGAGAGGAGGTTGAAGGAGTTGAACATGTACTCACTGGAGGAGAGGAGAGACAGGGGTGACATGATTGAAACCTTTAAATACATGAAAGGAATAAACAAGACAAGTACAGAGGGGCTGTTCAAAGTAAGGGAGGGGAGGGACACCAGGGGCCATGATATGAGACTGGAGCGAGGAAGGTTCAGGAGGGAGATGAGGAGACACTTTTTTACAGAGAGGGTGGTGGCTGGGTGGAATGCTACTCCTGAAGTGGTATGCGTAGAACAGTGGACTGCTTCAAACGAGGATGGGACAGGACAAGGGGAGGGTTAATGAAGGGAAGGATGGAAGGGAGGGCAGCTGCAGAATAGGGTGCTAGCTGCACATTTGAGCAGACTTGATAGACCTCTAGGCCTTTATTTGCTGGCAAATTTAGTGTGTTCTGTAGTTTAAGACCCAGTTGTGAATAATCCATTACTAACTTTTGCTTTCTAAGTTTACGCTACCTTTTCCAGTGGAACTTTGTAATTATCTGATCTGTCTTTTTAAAAACGTCCTTGGAATCATTAATGGAATGCCCTGGAATACATGCAACATTCTTGGCAATACATTCATTTTCACCCACTGTACGTGCTTAATAAGGATAGGGAAGATTTTCGATATATATATATATATATATAAATAAAATGTCCCGCTGCATTTCCTCTGGTAATGGTCGAAGTTTATATTGATCAATTTGTTCCATCTATTCAAATCTGTATTCCCAAATAGGTTAAACTTTCCTTTTAATTCTGGTGGAAATTTTATAATATCAATACTGTATTTCTTTTTCTGGATGGACAAATAAATCTTCTGATTTATCCCAATTAACTGGGTACCCAGAATGTCATTATACTATTTAGTTCTTGTTCAGGTTTTTAAGATAAAGTAAAATATCATCTGCAAATAAAGACAGCTTTAAAAAGTTCCAGTCTGCATATTGAAATCCTTCTATATCTTTATGTGCTCTTATCCTATTAGCCAATGGTTCTATTACCAAAGTAAATAAAAGTGGGGATAGGGAACACCACTGTCTTGTATCTCTAAATAGAGGAAATGTAGAGGAAACTACTCCGTTAGTCATAACTTTCGCCCTCGGTGATGAATATATGGCTTTAATCGATTCACTATACCTAGGGCCTAATCCAGCCTGACCAAGAACTTCAAAAAGATAGGACCACTCAGCCTTGTCAAAGGCTTTTTCTGTGTCTAGGGACACCATCACTGCACTGGGTTCCTTAGCATTATAGATAACATTCAATGCATTTCTGATAGAAACAGAGAATTTGATGGCAGATAAGGACCGCTTGGCCCACCCAGTCTGCCCATTTCCCTACCTACTGGATAAGCTGCAGATTCTAGTTAACCAGCAGCCTACTTCTTCCTACCCCCACCCCTAGAATGGCCTTATGACTGTCCCATGCATGCTTGAATTCCACCAGTTTTTGACTCACAACCTTCCTCCGAAGGCTGCTCCGTGCATCCACAACCTCTCTGTGGAAAAATACTTCCTTAAATTACCTCTGAGCCCTCCATCTTCAAATTGTGCCCCTTGTTCTTGCACATCTTTTTTGAAAGATGCTACCCTCTTGGACTTTGATTCCCTTGAGGTACTTGAAAGTTTCTGTCATGTCCCCTCTCTCCTCCTTTCCTCGAGGCTATACATATTAAGCTCCTTAAGTCTCTTCATATGTCTTCCGTGCAGACCCTGCACCATTTTAGTTGCCCTTCTCTGGACAGCTTCCATCCTGTCTGTGTCTTTATGGAGATTGGCTCTCCAGAACTGCACGCAGTACTCCAGATGGTGTCTCACCAGCTGTCTGTACAGAGGACAATAACTTCCTGTTTTCTACTGGTGATGCCTCTCCCTATGCATCCCAGTATCCCCCCAACCCTCCTTGCTGCCCTCTCACATTGCTTGCCCACCTTTAGGTCATCTGATATGTCTACCCCCAGGTCCCTTTCCATTTTTGTTGTTGTTAGTATCTCACACCCCATTGCATACTCTTCCCCTGGGTTTTTGTTTCCCAGGTGCATTACCTTGCACTTCTTAGCATTGAATGTAAGCTGCCATACATTTGACCATTCCTCTAACTTGCAAGTCCCTTCTCATCCTTTCCACCCCACCTTGTGCATCAACTCTGTTGCAGATCTTTGTGTCATCTGCAAAGAGACATACTTTTCCTTCCAGTCCCTCTGCAATGTAGCTTATAAAGACATTGAAGAGGACCAGTCCTAATACTGAACCCTGCGGTACCCCACTAGTAACCCCACTTTCTTCAAAGTGGACTCCATTTACTGTTACTCTCTGTGTTCTATTCTCCAGCCAATTCTTTACCCAGGCTGTCATCTTGGGACCCACTCCCAGGCTGGCTAACTTGTATATTAATCTTTTGTGTGGGACTGTCAATTGCCTTGCTAAAGTCTAAGTAGGCCATGTCCACAGTCCCTCCCTGATCTACTACTTTGGTCACCCAGTCAAAGAAATCTATCAGATCTGGCCTGGCATGACCTTCCCGCTGTGAATCCATGCTGCCTTGGGTCCTGTGCCCCTCTGGCCTCTAGATACTGACATTTCTTTCCTTCAGAAGTGATTCCATCATTTTCCCTATCACTGAGATTAAACTAGCAGTGTTATTATGACCCCTTCTCCCTTTGACGAAGCCTGTCTGATAATTTTGATCAGTTCAGGCAATATCACCTCACATCTTGCTGCTAAGATTTTTGCACAGATCTTGTAGTCTGCATTCAAGAGTGAAATTAGGCGATGATTTACACAATGTTTTATCTTTATCTTTCTTAGAATAAGAAATAATTATATAATTATAAATAAGGCTTCCAAATGAAGGAGGAAGTCTGTTCCGAAATCCATTATATAAATCTATTAATCTAGGGCTAATGTCTTTAGTAAAGGTTTTATAGAAATCTATCCCTGTAGCATCTAAACCTGGAGTTTTCCCAGGTTTTAATTCTCTGATTGCTCTTTCAACTTCCTGTACTGTTATATCTTGATCCAGCCATGTTCACTGATCTGACTTCAAGGGGGAGCTCTTGCAGCAGGTAATACCATTAGGACTAATGCCGCCAGGCGTTAGGACCCCATGGAAATCTTGTAGCTAGCAGTCTGTAGAGGGGGACCACCCCCAACACTGGCTCCGCCCCACGTCAGACATGGTATAAAGAGGGCGATTCCCCCGGTGCCGTCTCAGTTCTTTTCCCACCGTCGACCCACTTAGTTCAGCTCCATGAACGCCTTCTTTTGCAGTCGACCGCTTTTCTAGTAAAAGTACTTCTAAAGTTAGTTTTTTCGATTGTCTGCAATATTTAACACCATTTTGTGCATGTCGTCACCCTCTCCACCGCGTCGAAAGTCCAAGTGTGTGTGTAGGAAGCAGATTCTGGCCAGAGATGGCAGCACGGCCTGCCTAATCTGCCTAGGCCCCGACCATCAGCCCAGCGATTGCCCTCACTGCCACAAGTTCAACCAAAAGACAACCAGAAGAGCCAACACCCTCAAAGCATCCCTCCTGGAGCAGAAGGTGGCGGCGATGCAGCGTACTTCCGAGCACAGCTCCTCTTCTCCCCCCAGGGACAAATCATTGGGAGGAAAGCACCACCACCAGGATAAAGATAGGGCCAGGTCCGAGTCACACCCAAAGTCATCGCGAAGCCTTCTTCATCTACTTTGACCTCCAGCTGGAGGTCAGGCTTGGTACCAGCCCAGACCACAGAGTCCTCCCACAAAAGTAAGTCTGCTCCTGCCTCTTCCCAGGGCATACACCAGGAGCATGCCTCTTCTGGGCATTCGCCTTTCTTGGCCCGCCAACCCCAAAAGAATACTTCAGGGTCAACCCAGGAAGGCCATTCCTCAGGGAAACCGAGAGAGAAGTCCGGTTCTTCAGAAAAACGCAAACGCACAAACGAACCTGAAGGACGACAGGAGGTCATGTGCCATCGGACGCCTCCTCTGCCACCTCCGGCCAAGGTGTGCCCCCTGCTGACAAGCGCCAGTCGCCTTCACCGGTGTTCTGCACTCTGATGCCTGATACAAGGTGGTCGCCGGTGGAGGATCGTACGCCTGCCCCTCCTTTGGAGGGTCAGTTGCCAGATGGACCTCCTCCTACTCCGGATGCCGGCTCCCCCGGCGATGGCGATACAGAGTGCCTGGACAAGGATAATGGCTCCCTGGATCTGGCGCCTGATCCTAAGGACCCCCAGACGCCCGGTCCAGCAAACCCGATGCCCTGCCCAGCGGTCATCCCTGTGGCAGACATCGGGTCTTTATTTACGTCCTGGTGGAACACTGTGAAGGGGGATCTCCTCTGTAGACCCCCAGTGTCCACCCGACTCCGCCACCAATGGGTTCTCCTTCAACTCCACCTACTCCAGTTGGGAATGAGGGTTCCCACCCAGACTCTAAGGGCAAACGAAGAAGAAGGCATTCCTCTCCCATTCCTTCTTCAAGTGGATGCCCTGCCTTCCCGGAAGACGGGATGCCAGCCCATCCTCTCTAGATTCCTCTGACAAGAATGAGTTTATCCCACCTTCTCCGGGCCTCAGGGACTCTCCATGGTCCCCTCCGGATGACCCCTCATTTTTCAATATCATGTGGCATATCCAGTCTATCTATGAGTGGGATACCGAAGAACTGGATCCAGAGCGCAGATGCCTGGCGCAATTCTTAGGGTCCAAGGAGCCAAAACCCTTGGTTATTCTGCCTCTGGTCAAACCCTTTCAGGATGTGACCAGAATAACTTCTGGTGCTTCTCGCCACCTCAGCTGTCCCAGGTGGCAGACAGGCTTTACAAGCCTCCAAGGCAGAGCCTCTTGGGGAACAGCCCAGGGCAAACTCACTGGTGCTCACTGCCGCCCATGGCCGCAGCAGTTAGCCCATGCATCTGAGCTCCCAGCCTCCAGATCCTGAATCCAAGAAGTTGGATAGCTGGGGTCGGAAGGTATATTTCTTAGCAACAGGTTCCATTAGGTCTCTGAATTTTCTCGCCCATATGGTGACTTACCAGTAGTCCCTATGAGAAAAGACCATTGAAATGGTCAAGACACTGCCGGCCTCAGACACCAAAGAAGAAATTTTAGCCTACGCCCAGTCAGGTCTGGACGTCGACAAACATGTCGTACGCTGTTCTTATGATGCGGTGGACATGGCCTCCCGGGCGGTCGCCTCGGGAGTGTGTCTGAGGAGGCATTCTTGGCTAAGGCTGACTGGTTTTCGTCCTGATCTCCAGGACTCTATTCTGGACTCTCCCTTCCAAGGGCCAGTGCTTTTTGGCCTGGAGGTAGAATCCCTTTTCAGACAACTCCAAGAGTCTAGGAAAGCCATGGTGATGTCCATCGCGTGTATAAATCAGAGCTCATGACCCCATCACCGTCTTCAAAGAACAGCAACAGGAAGGTACAAATCCCAGGGCAAGTGTCTCAAGATGGGGTCACTTGCCTCCCAAGGCCGCAGCGAGCCCCTCCACTCCCAGCTCCTGACTTGCTGCCTCCTCCTCCTCTCTCTCGGAGTCACAGAACAAGAAAGTCGAGGGAGATTTTCCTTTACCCCTGCTAATGGTCCAACATAACATCAGACCAGTGGGTGTTGGGCACCATTCACAAGGGTTATGCGTAGAATTTTGTCTATCCCACTGGATACTCCCAAGTTAATTGTCCACCAATCCATGCCCAATTTTTGGAGGAAGAAATCCAACAGCTTCTGGAGAAGAACATTCGCCATCCAGCCGGTACCTCCGCCCAGAGGGGCAAGGTGTTTACTCCTGTTTCTTTCTGGTCCCAAAGAAAACAGGAGACCTTCCCTCTGTTCTGGACTTCAGTCAGCTCAATCTCTCTGTCAAATACCAGAGATTTCAGATGGTAACTCTGGCAGGTCTTTTTCCCTTACTTTGTCAAGGAGACTGGTTGTGCTCCCTAGGTATGCAGGACGCTTGCATGTGTATCAAAGTCCTGTGTTGTCACAGGAGGTTTCTCGGTTCAGGTTCCAGGACCAGCATTACCAGTTTTGAGTTCTGCCCTTCGCCTCCATCTGCCCCCAGAGTTTTCACCAAATGTCTGGCAGTGGTGGCAGCGCCTCTTCAAAGGAGGGGGCCACTTTGTTTATCCCTACCTGGAAGACTGGCTTATCTCCACTCCGTCGGAGGAGCAACTATGAGTCACCCTGAGGGAAACAGAAGAGCTTTTCTGCTCCTTGGGGATAACGGTAAACTGGCCAAAATCACTCACACTGACCCTCCCAGAGGTTGTAATACATAGGGACGATCCTGGATACCCTTCAGGGAAAGGTTTTTGCCCTTGGACAGGGCAGATCGCTTGAGGGCTCTAGCAAGCAGAGTTCAAGTAGCCTGTTCTGTCCCTGCATGGGTACTTCTTCAGCTTCTGGGCCATATGTCAGCCGCCATAGCTACAGTCCCCCTTGCCAGATTGCATATGAGGGTTCAGTGGGACCAAGCAGTGGACGTCCTGGATCAGCTGATCCGGGTTTCTTTGGCGGTCCATCGCTCCCTCAACTGGTGGCTCTGCCTCCCACACCTAGAGGGAGGGGTCTCCTTTCAGAGACCACCCCCCGTCTCAAATTCTGATGACTGATGCCTCATTGTCAGGTTAGGGAGCTCATCTAGGGAAACACAAGACTCGAGATTCTTGGTCTCCCATAGAATGCTGTCTGCGCATCAGCGCTCTGGAATGAGAGAAGTCCTGAATGCCTCGAGGCATTTCTGTGACAAACAGTCTTCGAGTCCTCCTGGTGCAGACAGACAGCACTCCAGTTGTCTCTGCATCAACAATCAGGGGTGCAATACACTCTTATCCCCTTCAAGGGAGGCCATGAGTGTGGACCGGCAGTAAACACCTTCTAGACCTGACAACAGTACACCTGCCAGGTATCCAGAACAGAACGCTCTCGCCGACAGTCTCAGCTGCTCTCTCTCTCTCTCTCTGAATCACGAGTGGAACTGCTCCAGGAAATCGCAGACCTCTCTTGGGTCACTGGGGCGCTCCAGAGCTGGACCTCTTGTGTCCCTGCAATGCCAAACTGCAGAAGGTTTTCTCTCTCAATCCAGGGCCTGGTGTTTTTGGGCAAGACGCATTGTCCCTCTCCTGAACAGGGAGGTTCCTGTATGCTTTCACTCACTTCCTTCTCAGAGAGTACTGCTCAAATTGCAGGTAGAGATAGCCAGCATGATCCTGGTAGCTCCTCTGTGGCCTCATCAGATTTGGAATACGCTGCTCCAACAACTGTCAGTTTAACCTCCAGTTCAGTTGCCTCTCTCTCCACCCAGTTGCTCTCTCAGGAGCAGGGAACACTCGTCCATCCTGCTCTGGGCTCTCTTCGCCTGCACGCCTGGCTCCTGCAGTCTTAACAGAGGAGAGATTAGTAGTGTCAAGCAGGGTGGCAGAAGTTCTGGTGGCAGCGAGGAAGCCTTCCACAAGAGCTACCTACGCTATGAAGTGGAAGCATTTCTGCCTTTGGGCAACGGTTGTGCCCTAGATCCTTTGGATTGTCCAGTTCGGCACATGTTAGACTATCTTCGCCACCCCTTGGACCTGGGGCTAAGCTACTCGTTCATTTAGCAGCACAGCGTGTGTGTTCTGCATACCATGCACCGTTTGGGAGAGAACTCTAGCACAGCTTAACGCCTGCAAGACTTTCCTCAGAGGGGTCCTACACATCAGACCTCCAGGAGAGATCCTGTCCTCTTGGGATCTACTTTTTGTTCTCGAAAAGCTCACCAAGCCTCCCTTCGAACCAGCCGCGACATGCAACCTATGCTTTCTCTCTTGGAAAGTGCTTTTAGTTGCTGTTACTTCCACTCGAAGGGTTTCCGAGCTTCAGGTCCTGATGTAAGGAGCCTTATATTGTTTTCCACAGGGACAGGGTGACCCTCATGTATGAACCCAAGTTCTTACTGAAGGTGGTGTCAGTACTGACTCTGAACTAGGACATCAACCTTCCGGTTTACTATTCTGAATTCGAAAATCAAGGAGAGGCTTTGTTGCATAGCCTGGATGTTCAGAGTCCTGAGGTATTATCTCCACAGTACTAGAGTCTCTAGAAAGACAGACCAGTTGTTCATCTCCTTGTCGAAACTGATGACTGGCTCCTGTTTCCAAGCAGTCACTAAGCCATTGGCTGGTGCACTGAATCTCTTTTTACCAACACCATGATAAATCCCTGCCGGGGCCCCATCAAGGGTCACTCCACCAGGGCTGTGGCTACTTCATTTGCCTCCTTAAAAGATGCGTCTTCAGCAGATATTTGTGCTGCCACGACCTGGAGCACGGTCCACACCTTCATCAGGCATTACAGCCCAGATATTGTGTCTAGGAGGAGAGCTGGTTTCGACTGGCCGCCCTGCAAGGCCTACTCTCATGAGGCTGCTCTGTTACTTATTTTCTCCCTCCTGTCTGACCTGGGCCTATCTTTGGGTACTGCTGTGAACTCAGTCCTAATGGTATTACCTGCTGCAAGAGCTCTTCCTCGAAGTCAGATAGTAGCAGTTCCATAAGAACTTACCATAACAGTAGACCTTCAAGAGGATCTCTTGCAGCAGGTGGCTTTCCCGCCCTCCGTTCCCCAGGAATCTGTATTGTTACCCTTATGCAGGGTTGGGGAGTCCTATCCATTTCTCCATTCCTTTTCAGCCAGGTCTCTGGGGGGAAAATTGAGATGGTGCCAGGGGACCGCCCCCTTTACACCACATCTGACATCGGGTGGAGCTGACGTCGGGGGCAGTCCCCCGCTACAGACTAACTGCAAGATTTACATGGGGTCCTAATGTCTGGCGGCATTAGTCCTAATGGTATTACCTGCTGCAAGAGCGCCTCTCGAAGATCTACTGTTGCTGTAAGTTCTTATGTAACTGTACTTTCTAGGGACATGGATATGTTGTTCATCCACACTCTCTGGCAGGTGTCCTTGCTGCTTTAATTCTTGCCAGAAGGTCTTCAAGCTGGCTCCTCCCACCCACCCAGGTGGTAAAACTCTCAGCTCCACCCCATGACGCCAGATCTTCCTTACCGCTTGGAAGCTCAGGTTCCCTCCTTAGCGCTCTGCGTTTTAGACTGGATCCTAACTCTTCGGTTCGTCCGAAATTGCTTTTGAAGTTTTCTAAACTTTGATCTTCTTCCCTCGCGGCTGCGATGGACAAATCTGTTCCCGGCTTTCAGAGGTGCCCTTGCGGGCAGAAAATGTCCAGGACGGATCCGCACTCCATGTGCGTCTACTGCTTAGGCCTAGATCACGACCCGCAGGCTTGCGAGTTGTGCCGCTCTTTCTCGGCCAGTGTTCTGGACGTCGCTGCTCGCTTTGAAACTCGGGCGCCCGAGACTTTTCCCGCCGGTAAAATCCAAAGAGGCTCATTGTGGTGTCCGTAGCGCTGGCTCGGCTGAGCAGCTCGAGCAGATGATCGCCCTCGAGGAGGAGACGGCCCAGGCCGCATCTTCCTCCTCCTTGGCATTTATCCCGCTCTCTGAGTTCCTCGTATACGGCTTCGTTCAAGGAGCTTTGTCAGTCCCTTTCCACGAAAGGAGAGGGGCCTTCAGGACATTCTTCTCGGCCCAAGAAAAAGGAGTCGAAAGGTAAGTCCCACCATCGGCGTTCGTGGGAGCGGGAGAGGTCCCCTTCCCCGGGCAGCCGACCGTCGACTGGTCGTGGTTGTGGCTGAGGGCCGCTGGCTTCACGGGTGCCCCCGTCCAGGCCAGCCTGCCGAGACTCTGCCGACGGCGCTAGATTTTCTCGATCCGTTAGACTGGCTGTCGACTGGAGAAGCCGACAACCCTACTTCACCGGTTCCCCAGTGGATACCGAGGATCTGCCTGCTCCTTGGGACCGCAGCCGGTTAAGTTCGAGCGAGGAAGGCGGGTGTCCCGCCCCTTCCAGACCACCCTCTCGGTCCCCTGGGGGTCTCCGTCTCGGACCTCTTCTCGGTCCAGCCGTTCCGCACGACATCGGCGGTCTCGTCTCATACCAAAGTAGTTGCACACCATTCTTCCTCGGCCCTCCTCCTCCCTCGCGAGGAGGGCTGGTGCTAGTTGCGCCCGCTCCACGAGGATCTTATGTGGCAGCAGTTGCTGTTATCCGGGCCTAAGCCGACCTCGCCATCAAGTGGTTGTCGCCAGAACGCCTCAAGCAACCACTGGTTCCAGTCGAGTTGCCCGCTCCAGGGCCGGTTGCTGCTTAACCAGCTGGTCCACCGATTGTGGTGGAACCTCCGCCTCCACAACCGGAGTCGGGGGCACCGACCAAGAATTCTCGGTCGGGTCACGGCCTGCCCCACAGGTTGTCAGTCACCCTCACTCCCGACCGTCCTCTGCAGGTGGAGGGTGGCTCAGGGCCAAGGCAGCTCTTCCCAGACTTTTCAGAATCCGACGACGATTCCTCCCTGTTCTTCAGGCAGTGCGATCTGGAGTCCTCCGGGGGCCAGTCAGTGGACAATAGCCCATCGTCCTTCTTGGGTCTGCTTCGACTCATCTCGGAGTCCACCGGGATGCAGCTCGAACCCGTGTCCAAACGGGCCAAGTATCCCCTGACGGAGATTCTGGACCGTGAAGATTCTCCCACGGAGGCCTTTCCGGTGGCTGAGGCCATTGTCGGCCCAGCCTTGGAGCTTTGGTAGCGGCCTGCTTCCTGTCCTGCGCCCTTGGCCAGGATGGCCAGGAAGTATGCAGTCCCTACCGGCTCTTTGCCCGGTTTCTCGGAACACCCCTCTGCCGAGGGGTTAGTCACCAACCGCGTTTTCCAGCGTTCCGGTAACGCTTGGGATGTGGACAAGCCCCCCGACAAAGAGTTCAAAAAGCTGGACTTTGCCGGGCGCAAGGTGTACACTGCGTCCTCCCTCTGCCTTCGACAGGCCAGCTCGGCTGTGCTGATAGCACACTTCTCCCACGCCCTCATGGGCTTCCTGGATGAGGTTGTTACTCGTCTCCCGCCTGACCTGTAGGCCACGGTCCGCCAGGGGACCAGGGTAGGGCGGTGGCGAAGCAGCAGCTCCAGACTGCTCTGGACATAGGTGATTCCTGTGCCAGGTCTGTAGCGGCAGGTGGCCATGCGACGCAAGGCGTGGCTGAGGATATCCACCTTCACGGTGGATACCCAGCACAAGTTGGCGGACGTCCCCTTCTTGGGGACTGACCTCTTCGGCCCTGGAGTGGAGGGACACCTCCAGCGGATCGAGAAGTCTAATGCCACTTTGGACTCTGTCACCGCCCAGAGGGACAAAGGCCGCCGTCAGCAGCAGAAGTCCTTTCGTCCTTCGGTCCCTGCTTCTTGACCGGCCCAGCAGCACCAGCAACAGGGCCAGCAGGCTCGTGTTTGGTGTCCCAAGCCCAAGCCGACTGCTTCCTCCAACAGGAAGCAAGGAGGTAAAGGCCCAGGAGGTCCCTCGGCCGGTTCTTCCTCCAAGCCTGCCCAGTGACGGGTTGAGGGGTGCCGCCTCCAACCTCGTCACTCCCCCCTGGGTTCCCCCCGTGGGGGGACGGCTCCGCCACTTCCTTTCCGCCTGGTCCGCTATCACCATGGACCGCTGGGTGTTGGAGGTGGTAGGAAAAGGCCTGCCTCTGGAGTTCGAGCAGGTTCCACCTTTTCGAGCCGGCGCCCCTCGGGGGCCACTGGATCCGCAGCCTCGCTGTCGGCCCTCCGGGCCGATATTGCCCTGCTCCTCGAAAAAGAGGTAATTAGGAAGGTGGCGGATCCTCCTCCAGACCCGGGGTTTGTGTCCAGGTACTTCCTGGTCCCAAAACGGACGGAGGAGCTGGCGCCCCATTCTCGACCTGCACAAGTTCCTAAGGTCTCGGACCTTCAGGATGGTCAGTCTGGCTCAGATAATCCCATCCTTGGAACAAGGTGTGTGGTTCTGCTCCCTGGACCTCCAGGATGCGTTTTTTCATGTCCCAATCCGTCCGTCCCATCAGAGGTTCCTCCGCTTCAGAGCAGAGGGATCCCTGTACGAGTTCCGGGCCATGCCCTTTGGCCTCTCCCTAGCTCCCAGGGTCTTCACCAAATGCATGGCAGTGGTGACAGCATTCCTGCGGCGCCGAGGGGTCTGGGTGTACCCTTACCTGGATGATTGGCTGATAGCAGCCCCCTCCAGACTGGAGGTGGAGCGGTCCAGAGATCTGGCCCTCCATGTTTGCTCTCGGGTTGGCCTCCTCATCAACGAGGCCAAGTCGGAACTCGTGTCAAAGCAGGTGATTCTGTTCATCGGGGCAGAGCTTGACTCTCTACGAGCCAGAGCACGGCTCCCGGCGGACAGGGCCGAGGTTCTTTCCTCCTTTGCCTAATCATTTCTGGTTGGGCAATTGCGCCCTGCCCGGGACTTTCTGCGCCTCCTGGGCCTCAGGCGGCCTGCACCAGCGTGGTCCATTGGGCCCGTTGGTACCTGCGTCCCCTTCAATGGGGACTGGCCAGCCAATGGTCACAATGCCGCGATCCGTTGGACCGGCCCGTGACAGTGACCCAGGAGATGTGGAACGCTCTCCAATGGTGGATCGTTCCAGCACATCTGCAGGAGGGTATCCCGTGCATCCACCCTGAGCCAACGGTCTCTCTCTCGACCGACGCATCTCTGATGGGTTGGAGTGCCTATCTGGGGGACCACAGAGCGCATGGCCTCTGGTCCCCTCGGGAGTCCCGATGCCACATCAACCTGCTGGAGCCCCGAGCGGTCCGTCTAGCTCTCACCGCCTTCGCTCCGTTTCTACGGGGTCAAGTGGTTCAGGTCCAGACGGACAACACCACGACCATGTACTGTCTGAACCGCCAGGGCGGGACACGCTCCATGCTGTTATGCAAGGAAGCTCTCAACATTTGGTCCCTAGTGCGCAGCCTGGAGACGGATCTCCTAGTTATTCATGTGGCAGGAGCCTCCAACACCCTGGCCGATGCCCTAAGCCGGATAGGGGCTGCGTCTCACGAGTGTTCTCTCCTGCCGGAGGTAGTACAGGATCTCTTCTCCCACTGGGGCACACCTCAGGTGGATCTGTTTGCCTCCAGGGAGAATGCGAAGCTGAGTCTGTTCCATGCCCGCCCCCCTCAGCAGGGCTTGCTGCAGGGGGATGCCTTCTCAAGGCTGTGGACCCCGGGCCTCTTCTACACCTTTCCCCCATTTCCCTTGACCCACAAGGTGCTTCTCAAGGCGAGGAGGGACAAGGCGCAGGTGATTCTGGTAGCCCCAGACTGGACCCGCCAGTTCTGGTATCCAGATCTCCTCAGCCTCAGCTCCAGGCTTCCGAGGTGGCTTCCAGCCCGCCCAGACCTGATCTCAGTCAATCAGGGGAAGGTATTCCATCCAGACCTTCAATCCCTGCACCTGACGGCCTGGTTCCTGAGCGGCTAGAGTGCCAGGCTTTGGGTCTTTCCGACGAGGTCCTCAACGTCGTTGAGGCGTCCCTGTAAGGAGTCGACCAGGAAATGCTATGCCTTCAAATGGAAGAGGTTTTCCATTTGGTGTCAGGGAAGGGCTTGGACCCTTCCGACTGCCCTTGGCAAGCATTCTGAACTACCTGTGGTCCCTTTCTCAGCAAGGGCTTGTCGGCGACCCTTGAGGTGCACCTGGCAGCCAT
Organism: Neoceratodus forsteri; assembly: GCA_016271365.2. Lineage (NCBI taxonomy): Eukaryota > Metazoa > Chordata > Ceratodontiformes > Ceratodontidae > Neoceratodus > Neoceratodus forsteri. The sequence goes on from JADMNL010000025.1 coordinate 20,489,511, forward strand.
CTCTGCTTGCGAGGCGTGGGCGGCAAGCAGTCGGTGGCACCAGGAGGAAGGTGGTCGGGCACTTTTCAGGCCTTGACCACATTTCCCCTCTCGGTCGCGAGCCTCCACCTCCATAGGATCTACTGCTGGTATTGGCCCAAGCTCATGGGCAAGCTATTCAACCAATGCAGTTGTGATCTCTTCACACCTGTCGTGGAAGACTGCCTTCTTGGTGGCTGTCACATCAGCCAGAAGGATGGGAGAGCTCCAGGCACTTTCCATCGAGCCTCCCTACCTGGTCTTCCACAGGGACAAGGTTGTCCTGCGCCCCAACCCGAAATTCCTTCCGAAGGTGGTGTCGGAGTTTCACCTTAACCAGGTGTTGACTCTGCCGGTGTTCTACCCCAGTCACACCTCGGGAGGCAGTATAGGCTCCATACTTTGACCCTAGACGAGCCGCTACTATAAGGAGTGGACGGCTGAAATTGGGAGAGGTTCGCCAGCTGTTTGTCACCTACGCTGAAGCCGCACCTGGCAGACCTGCAGCAAAGCGGACGATAGGCAGGTGGATCGCCTCCTACATAGAGCTCTGCTACAGGTTGGCGGGCATGGAGCCTCCCAGAGGGATAAGAGCTCATCTACCTGCCATACCGCTGCATCGGTAGCTGCTTCCAGGGACGTCCCTATCCAGGATATCTGCAGGGCTGCTACCTGGAAGTCAGCATATACCTTTATTACCCACTACCACATCGACCTCGAGTCACGCCGGGATGCTGGTTTTGGGGCCTCGGTTCTCCAGTCTCTCTTTCCCAAGTAAGTATCGGGGGTGTGCACCTTGCCTCCGTCCTCCCGGAGAACTGCTAGAGTCTGCCAGAGGTGTGGATGAACAACATATCCATGTCCTTAGAAATACAGGTTACTCACCTGTAACAGGAGTTCTAGGAATGGTATATGTTGTTCATCCACACGACTCACCTGATCTCCCCGGCTTCGACGCACAACCTGAGCTTCCAGCGGGCCAGATCTGGCGTCATGGGGCGGAGCCGAGAGTTTTACCACCCAGGTGGGTGGGAGGAGCCAGCTTGAAGACCTTCCGGCAAGAATTAAAGCGGCAAGGATACCTGCCAGAGAGTGTGGATAAACAACATATACCATTCCTAGAACTCCTGTTACAGGGGAGTAACCTGTATTTCCAGTTTAATATGTGGCATATCTAGGAAGTTATTTACTTCATCCGACTTTCCTTGTAAATTATATAGGTTCCTATAGTACTGTCCGAAGTCTGCATTATTATCCTGCTCAGTACTAAAAGCTTGGCCATTAGTTTTAATTTCCAAGATATTTCTCTCAGTTTTTTCCTTCCGAGTCATATATGCCAACAATTTTCTTCCTCTGTATTCGCATAGTTTTTAGCTCTAGAAAACATTAATCTTTCCATTTTTTCATTGTATATTTGATTAAATTCAACTTTTTCTCCAGTCTTTTCAAATTAGTATTAGAATTTGATTGTGAACATAATTTCTGAGTTTACGATATTTCCTTTTCCAGCTGGTCCAATCCTAATTTTTGTTGTTTTTTTCTTTTGGCTACATAGGAAATACAAACTGCCCTTAAAAAGCTGTGTATGCATCCCATATTATTTCATTAGAAACCTCTGAACAATGGTTACGATAGTAATTATGTCTCTCTTCTTTTATCTTGCTTATAAAAGACTCTTCTTTTAATAAGACTGGATCCAATTTCCAATGTTTAATAGTGATGGTGTCCTTGGATGCTCACCCAGCACAAAGTGGTGCATGATCTGATATATGAATCGATTTTGTACTCTGCTTCAGTAATATCCCTCAGTAACTGTTGTGATCCCTAAGAACATGTAAATTCGAGTAGGTCTTAAACCTAGAAGAAACATATGAATATTCTCTATTATTAGGATACAGACTTCTCCATAAATCAGTCAAGCATAGGTGTTCCATCCTGTGTTGCAAAGTCTTAATATCGCTACTCTTCTATTCTCTTTTTTTTTAGCCATAGTACCCAATTGTTGATGGAGAATCAGGTTAAACTCACCCCTATCAAATATGGTTGAGGATATTCTGTAAGTTTTGAGAAAAATTCTCCTAGTGGCCTTAATTTTATCATTGGGTAAATATAATGTTGCTAATGTTACATGATTGTTTTTAATTTTTGGTTTAACTATTACAAATCTACCTTCGTCATCAATAATTTGATTCTCTATATTTATATTTAAACCCTTTTTAAACAGGATGGAAGTTCCTCTTGACTTGGCTGTAAATATGGAGTGTGCAGCGTGCCCCCAAAAAATCTTATTCACCTTAACCATTTATTTTTCTATTAAACGTGCCTCTTGGAGACACACAGCATCCACATTGTTCTTTTTAATATAATTAAATATCTTTTTCCTTTTCATTGGGTTTCTAAAACCATTAATGTTCCAGGACAGTACCTTCATATGAGCCCCCATTACTTTAAACATTTTTTTACCATTCATCTGGTTGTGGTATAATTCACTTCATTCATTGTTTACAAATTGTTTATTTATTATTACACTTACTTTATCTAATAACTGTTAAGCACTCCCCCTTCCCCACCTTAAAATACAATCTGATTTTTTTTTAAATCTCAATACAAATATTATCCCCTCATTCAAATTCGAATGCTCCATTGAAGAGCGGTACCGGCTGATAATGCTCCTCAGTACCCCTGCTATAGCTTGCTAGACAAGAATAGGGCATGTTAGCTCCATGCAGTTAGGTAGAGCCCCTCCCCTGGTTTGGTCCTATAAATTCTTACAGTACACATAATAAGGTTTTGAGCCAAAGCTATTAAGTCTCTTAATTAATGTCCCTTTCTAACCCCATTCTTTAAAAGTGCTGTCTTTTTTCTTTCCCTGGAGAAATCTTGATTAACTAAAACTTCTTGAAGCTCCCCATCCTCCACATTTTGTTAGGATAATTCATTCTTCTGTAGAATCCTCTATGGAGCCTGCTGTCGCCTTTGGTATACTCTTAAATGATGCTTTTTATCCAAGTTTTGCGCTTTGTTTTCAATAGGTTTAACAGCCAATTCTTGTGAGTGTCTTTTAATTGTTATGCCTAACATTCACTTTAGCAAAAACTTCCGCTTCCTCGACATTCTCAAAATTATTACATTTTCCTTGAAATTATATCCTTAATGTATTAGGATATAAATGCTGTATTAGGATATGAATGCTGAAATCTAACATCTTTCCCATAAAGCTTGCTTGAGTGGATTGAATAACTTTTATCTTTTTGTCAAGATCAAGGCCAGAATCAGGAAATACCAGAAGTCATTTTCCATCTATTGTTAAACCTTTCTTACATGCACAGGATATTACTTTTTCTTTATCTTGGTGAAATGTGCTAGTATTATTCTGGGAAATCTGTGTTTCATTGATATTAGGTCTAAAGCCTGGTGTTCGATGAACTCTGTCCAGTTCAGTTCTGTAGTCATCCCGTATTTCATCTTTCAGACCAGATTTAACCAGTCCTCGAAGGTTTTATGCATATTCTGACCTTCCCATCTTTCTGGAACATTCAAAAATGTTAAATTATTTTGCCTTGAACGCCATTCTAAGTTATCAAGTTTCTGTTTAATTTCCTTAAGTTCGTTGTTATGTTGCAATATTTTAGGTTCTAATTGTGTCAGAAAGTCCTCCACATCTGAGATTCTGTTTTCTAACTCTGAAATTTTACTGTTTGTTTCTTTATTTCTCTCTCTTACTTCTCCTGTTTTGTCTCTAATTTTGTCCATCTTTAAATGTATTCTTGCAAAACCTTGTTTAATTTCTTCCAGTAGTTTATATTTTTCATCTTCCTTGGCTTGCATATCCATATTATGTACTTTTTGTTTTATCTTTTGGTAACGCTCTGGCATGATTACCATGGACAAATGTGAATTCAAAATCAACTAGTATTTGAAAAGAATTAGAGACAGTTTTTTAGGTGGGTAGCACCACAGACTTTTTCCATGTTAGATGCATTTGAACCCTCTTTTTCCTTTGAACGGGTAGCAGGTTCCTCATTTTCATTCCCTGGGTTCATTTTCCCACGATTCAGTTGTACAGTAGTAGTTGTGCTTTCCTCTTCATTTGACTCATCTTCTTCATAGATTCCTTTTTTTAGCCCACATAACCATGGATTTATCCTCTTTGGATTGTAGAGTCGATTTTCTCAGTGTTTCTTTTAATTTTGGTTTTTAAATTCTCTGATTCAGTATCGAATTTGTTTTTATTTTTCTCACCTGGTGTCCTGAATTCCTTCAAGTCGGCAGTATCTTTTTTTACTCATTCTGCACCCCCCCCCCCAAATTAAGTGGGGAGATATCACAATGTTGTTTTAATCTGTATACGCAGATCCAGAGTATAGAAGCTTATAGCGCTGTTTTAATTCGGGATTCATTGCGTGTTGCATTTATCTTATTTTAAATGAGAATAGTCTAATATAGCACACTGGTAACGCAGTCCCCAGCAGTACAGTCTTACAGAGCTTTATCCACAATTTTAATACAGTCACTTCCTCTTTATGTTTTAAGAAATATTCTTTTTCAGCAGGCGTTTGCTGAAGCTTCAGTCTCCCCCCAAATCACAATCTGGAGGTTATCCTGTACCTTCACAGCTGTTGTGCTTTTGACTTATTCTCTTATGCAGTCCCCACTATGTACCGCCTTACAGAGCTGTTTGTACCGGGGGGGGGGGTTGAAACTGTTTCCCCCCAGTGTTGCTCCCCTTCCCCTTATCGATGGGTAGATAATATTCAACAAGCACATTGCTCATGCAGTCCCCACCAGTACCGTCTTGCAGAGCTATATTTAGTGTGGAAATTATAACCTTATTCTTTTTGATAACCAGTTCCTTTTTCTTTCTTTCTTCTCACCGAGGAAAGGAAGATGTTTATTTCAATAAAAGATTATGTTCATTTTTCCCTGCCACCTCTCTCCTATTTTACGGGGATGGTACATTATACCTTCAGTAAATGCAGTACCAAGATTTGTATTTCTTTTACAGTGTCATTTCTGTAAAATTTCTCTTTGTTCGAGCCAGAATTGAGATGTCTTAAATAGCATACTGTGCTTTCCCTTATTTTGAGCAGCTGTTTTAAAGTTCATTAATTGCTCCACTTATCGTCTGCTAATGAGAAACAAATATATATTCTTTTTCTCATTCTCAAACACAGTCAGGCCCAGATAATGTGGCCCTTTCTCTAATTTAATTCAAGAACTGCAATGGCATTCAAAACATGGTACAGGGCTAAAGTTTTAGAGGTATATCTTCTTAAGCGGGTGGAAGAGTTACTAAATTCTTAAACGCCAGCAAGAAAAAGAGATGACCCAGTAAACAGTTTCCAACCTTGTCACTTAATGTCCTCTGCAACCTTGCTCAACAGGTGGTGATACTGATTTCAGCAAACATTTCAAGGACAAGCTTGCCAACTGGCCCCCCCCGTACTATGGGGAGGTTAACATTTAGCTTTCACCAAGTGCAATATCCGCTTTTATTTCTTTTTTAGATGTTTTCTCTCAAATTCGGCTTCTTAATTTACCGCTTCACTCCATATCTAGTACTTTAGCTTTGCAAACAAAGTGTTACTCTTTCAGGTCTCAAACATGCATTAGCCCCATCAGATCCACTACTTGGGTAGCTTCTCTACATTGAATTCAACAAATAGCTGTATTCACAGAGCATAATCGCAGCATATATTAAAAGTGTGACTTCTTGGCAAATAATAGGAAGGAGGAGGCCAGAAATCACTAGCTGAGGAGTAACCAAAATGTGTTTCCAAGCTTTTTCTATCGTCTTTTGCATCTCCTGGTCTGCTTCAGCACTATCCATGGCGTATAATCGGCTCACTTCAGTCGGCAACTTCAGTCCTCATAGAGTATTTCCGGGCACGCCAGTTCTCAAGTCACTCTCCACATTTAATCATTAATCCTGCCAAGCTTCTCCCATTTTCTGCAGCAGCACACAGCTTTTCCACAGTACAGACCAAGCTGAGTCGATAAGGGTGCTTAGTAAGAGTAACCAGGGGAGGTTGCGAACAACCCACCGCACTAAGCTCTCCTCACTTCACTTCACTCTAATGGCCACCATCTTGCTCCGCCCCCCAACAGCACCGTCACGTCCCTGCTGCTCCTGAGCTTCCTTGAATATGTGGTACAACTGTGTTAAAGCTATTACTGCCAAAATTTAGTTTCTGGTACCAAATTGGACATTGCAAGACTATACCTTTCAAATTGTGTGCTGCAGTAGTCATTTCATGATACTGCTGTTTGGGTTCCTGCTGTATTTGGGCTCTGATCCAATTATCCAGTGCTTGCAACTTTCTGGTTTAACTTAATTTGTAGCTGCTCCAAACTCCTACTACTTCAGGTAGGGTGCAAACTGCCTCTCTCTCCCCTCTTGTCCTTCCGCCCTTGACTTACAGAATGATGTTCTACATCCCTACATTAGGTACTGACCTAACCCTTTTATTTCTGCTTACTATTACTGACCTCTGCATCCCTGCCTCTGACTGCACGAAACAGACTGTCCACAAGTCCCACTTAGATTTTCAGTTCTCCAATACCCTGGTACTCTCCTCCCCGAACATGAGCCTGTCATGGTACATCAAACCCAGATATGTTTACTATATCATGCAATACCATACCAAATTCTCTTTCTGCTGACCCCACACTGGTACCCCATCTCCCTCTTTTAGCACTCTATGGATCCTCTCTCTCTGTCTCTCTCTCTGGTACTGTCTTGAGACATTGAAACCAATCCCAGTCCACCTCTTTTCCCCTCTACCTCAAATTCCTCCCTATGGCCCAGTTCCAAGGGGCTTAGGATCGCACACCTCAATATCAGAATATCAGGGCTAATCTAGTGAAGCTCAAAGCCTGGATCTCCTGCCATAACCCAGATGCAATTGGGATTACGGAAACTTGGCTAAAACCGCCCATCCCTGACTCAATACATTGCCTTACTGGTTACAACATGCTTTGGGTTGACCACCCCTCCAACAGAAGAGGTGGAGAGATCATTATCTATTACAAAAGCCATGTGCAACTGACTAACACACCAGATGCTATGCTTTCCTCCTGTGAGATTCTACACTTCTTCTGACCTTGGGTGGTTCCAAATAATTGCACATTGTATGTGTTTATAATCCCCAAGAGTGGCATATCCGGCCTCACTGACACATTTAATTACCTGTCCACTGCCATTGGGAAAAACAAGGTTATCGTAATGGGAGGCTTTAATCTTAAAGGCTACCTAAATACAGTTATGATGGGGCACACTGTTCTGAAAACCCTCCCATGGAATGAGAGCAGACGGGGAGAGGTTTTGAATAAAATTATTCATTACCTTAAATACTGCAGTTTAACACATTTTCGGCAACTTTTTTCAAATTGCCAAAACCAGGAAACATTTTTAGAAGACTGTGCCAATCTGGGACTAAGGCTGCTGGGAACGTGCAGCACAATGTCATCTTAGCAAGTCTGATTGTACTGTACATGTTAAATAATGATAAAAATAAAGTACACACATAACGGTAATATTATGCATAGTACATAAGGCTCCATAACGACTGCATATTGGGGACTATCGGACTTAAGAGATGATATCATTGTGCTGCACGCTCCCAGCAGCCTTAGTCCCGATTGGCGCAGTCTTCTAAAAATGTTTCTTGGTTTGCAATTTGAAAAATTCACCAAAATGTGTTAAACTGCAGTATTTAAGGTAATGAATAATTTTATTCAAAACCCTCCCTGTCTGCTCTAATTCTACGGATGGTTTTCAGAACAGTGTGCCCCATCATAATTGTGTTTAGGTAGCCTTTAACTGGCTTGGAAAACATTCTTATTAATCTCTCCTAAGCAAACTCCACCTCTTCCAACTGATCAGTGACCCTACAAGACTAGACTATCTACATCAGGGGGAACTCATTCGCTCATCAGTTGGGTCCTCTTAAATAGGAAGGACAGGATCGTAACTGCTGGTACTCTTGCAGACACAATAAGTGACCGTACTCTCATCTACTGCACCTGGAATGCCTGTGTTCCCTCACTCCCTCTCGAGGAGCTTGTATTTAGAGACTTTTCCAGGCTTGATCCCTCAGTCTTCATATGTGAACTGGAACGAGTAGACTGGTTCCGTTCTCTACAGTACTGATGATGTTAATGTTGCCCTTGGTTATTTTTCCACCACTTTCCTTGCTCTCCAGAATAGACATGTCCCTATGTTCAAATGCAGGATGAAGGGGAATTCTACTACACGGCAGACTACTGACCCTTCTAAATAAGAGATTCTTGCTGGCACAAATACAAAGCATCCTCGCAGCGCAATGACTGGATTGGCTACTGAACCTTGAGAAACACCTGTAAGAAGGAAATATAGGCAGCTTAAGGAGCTTACCACAGGGAGCTGTTACAAGCCTCTGCCAATGACTCAAAAAGTTTCTAGAGCCACATCAAAGGTCTCATGGGTTCCGGGGAAGATTCCAAACAATCGCTGACAGACATGACAGTCATAGGGGTAAATTTTAATAACCTGGCTACAATTGCCAATGCCTTCAGCAATCACTTTGCCAACTTGCCATGCACTACATTTCAACCCCTGATATCTGAAGAATGCAGTATTTCAGAGCCTGTCCTCCTCCTCCTTTCTACCTCCGCTCTTTCTCTCGAAGGGAAGTATTAAAACTCCTGAACATCTCCTTCCTTCGGGGGTGCTAGCCCAGATGGGATCGAACCCAGGCTACTCAAGATAGATCCGTTGGCTCTAGCTGCCCCAATAACCAGGATATTCAACATCTCACTAACCTCGGGCACTGTCCCTGGGTACTGGAAAACAGCCAAAGTAGTTCCAGTCTTTATTTAAAGAAGGTGACCCAAAGAATCTCACAAACTATCACCCCATTGCCATCCTGCCTGTTGTTAGCTTGCTACTTGAGAAAATAGTAGCTCACCATAGAAACATAGAAACATAGAAGTTGACGGCAGATAAGGACCGCAAGGCCCATCCAGTCTGCCCATTTCTTTTTCTATCTTATAAATGTGCCATCGGCCTTTGCTATGTCAGTGACCTATCTATTCATAGTCATTTGTATTGCTCCTTATGCTCTATCCCATGCCTGTTTGAAGCCCTGCACTGTATTCATAGCCACTACTTCTTGTGGTAAGCCATTCCATGCATCTACCACCCTTTCTGTGAAAAAGAATTTCTCAGACCATCTAAATAATGTAAGCTACTATCCCCAGCTCAACAGGGATTCAGACCAGCCCACGGTACCACAAAGGCAGTAACACAACTTACTAGCGAAATCAAATTGGGGATGGACAGTGAAAGATTTACTGGTTCTGTTTTATCGATTTTACCAAGGCGTTCGATGTCATTGATCACACAAAACTGGAATCCAAATTCTCCACTCTTGGCTTTTCCAACACAGCTCTCAAATGGTTAGCAAAAGTTTGTAAACTAAACCAGGTAACCTCCACGCCTACTCCTATTAGCCCTGGAGTGCCCAAGGCTCAATCCTTGGACTGCTGCTGTTCTCCGTGTTCATAAATGATGCCCCAAAACCCCATTGCACTGCAGCACCTCCTCTACATTGACAACATGGTTCTCTACACCAGCTCTAACAATATATCAGAGACCAACTCTCAAATGGATGCCAATGTAGAAGGCTTTCAGGCCTAGCTAACACAAAATAGCCTCATCCTAAATGCTAGCAAAACCCAGACAGTGTTGTTTGGGTCACGCCTAGCCAGGTCCTGCTCCCCGGCCTTACCATCTGATGTGCCGATGGCTCTTCCTCTCCACCATCAGCTCCTTCAAATACCTTGGCGTACTCTGGACCCTGCACTCAACTTCATCCTAAACCTATCTAATGTATGCAAGACTTAATGCCAAAATCAAATACTCTCTGACTCCTGCTGCCAGACTTGCAATAACTAGGGATATCCTACTTCCGAGCCTCACATATAGTCTTACCCCCTACTACATGACCAGTTCTTCCTGTCTGGACAAATGGAACGTGACATACAATAAACTTTGCTGATTTGCCCTCTACACCACTAGAATGACTCCCCACTGCTCTCTGTATACTAAGTTCAGCTGGCTGTCCTCTTCCTCTCACCACCTGCTTGCCCTTGGCTATAAAACCAGCTACCCTTGAAGCCTTGCTGTCCCCCCCCCCCGAACAATCATACCACCCACGTGCCTGCATCCAGTCTCCTGGTGGTCCCAAGATGTTCCATCAAAATAGAACAGCAGGCCTCTGCCACCTGTGCGCCCAGAAGCTGGAATACCCTCCCATCCCACATCAGAGCTGTGAAGTCCCACTTCTGTTTCAAGCAAGCGTTTCACAAGTTCCTAAGTAAATCCAACATCTGCACTTGCAACTGACTCCCAGTTTCTCTGTCGCTCTCCTCCTACATTTCCTAACCCCTTCGTATGACATTTTGTACCTACTTCCTCCTGACCTGTATTGCTTTTAGTTATACTATGGGGTCTGAGATTTCTTTAATCCAGTTGGCTGACTGGTACCTTTTACCCGTGGTAAATCTTAGCAAAACCCACGGAAAAGGTGCCATTCAGCCGCATCTGACAGAAAAATCGGTCCAACCCTGAAAACTAAAAGCGCCAAGCTGCCATCTTTTCCCTCCCCACCCACTAAACCACTGGTAAAACTGAAACCTACAGCAGCTGGTGTGCAACCTCTGAACCCAAAACCACAGTGGCTTCAAAGTTGTACATTTTGCCCCCACCCCCAGAGACACAGTCTGAAACTGTTTTCTTACAGTCTTCCATTACTGCTGTTACACCGGCTCCAGTCTCGCCGCCCCACAAGATTATCACTTGCCAGCTCCAGTACAGAAACTCGGAGGTGATTTTCTGAATAAATTTCAAACTCTTCTTTTCGTTTCGCCTGGTGTCCTCCAACAAGAATGCTGGTCTCCTGATCACGTAAAACAAAACTCACTTAACACACCAAAACACCTTTTTATTTTTGGAAATGTATCCTCCATGAAAATTCACACAGTTTCCTCCCCACCCCACCTCACCTGTTTCCATATTGTTTCAGCTATAAGTTCTGTTTCCCATCACCAGGACATCGTTACCTGGCAGCTAGGTATATAATTTGAAATCCCTCCTTAACTCAAAAATGAACGTCAATCGCAAGTAATGCCACTGGACGAAAAACATCAGTTGCTCCCAACTTAAAAAGTCACAGTAAACCAGGACCGCTAAACCAACAGAAAACCAGGTATACAACCTCACCCCTTGCACTGTGCTGTGTAAAGACATAGTGGAAAAAAATCACAACTGCCAGGCAGTGTTTGGAAACTTTGCAAAAACAAAATAAAAAAACTAGCAGATTCACTGTTGCAAATGAAGAAACATCACAGTACTGTGTGTCTGTGTATATGGGATGAGGGTTCCAATGCGACCTGGGCAGTACCTGTCCTACAAAGACGTTACCTAGCAACAGTTGACTGTACAATGCATAGAGGAAGGACACCACACTAAAAAGCACTTCTTTAAACTTTTAAGTATTTTTTGTAATCCTTCACTTCCTGCCCATTGTATATCAGAATAACCACTCCAGGGTGGATTTTTGCTGGATTTACCCATGGCTCACCTGGTTTGACCAGTCAGCCTGCAGCCTCGCGGACCACCACGCCAGCCATGGGTAAATCCCAGCATAGCCCACACCTGTTGTGGTTTACTGCTTAGTAGATAATGGGTAGATTGAAACTCACATCCTGATTGGCTGAAACAGCCTGCCACCCAGGCTGTTATTTCTTAACGCCTGCTTCAAAACAAGTGTCGTTCAGGGCGCCTGTTACTAAGGATATTCTTGGCACCTTGAATTTGAAACTCATCAGCTGCCATTTTTCCCCACTTACAAATTTCTACAGACCCAAGCAACCTTCTGTCCCACCAAACTAAAATCGTATCACGCTGCCATTGTTTTATTCTCCTGTCCACAACAAAACACATCCACTGCTCACTCCAACAAACTGTAAAACTTAAAACACGTTGTCACATCCCACACTCCTCCACAAGCTACCCGACGTATTAGCTCCTTTAAACCAGCAGCCCGTCTCCAGATATTAACAGTGAAAGTAAAGCTGCCGTCACTGGCCCGATTCCTATTCGGTACAATAATCATGTAAGCTGAACATCCCACCTCAACCAAATCCACAGCAATGTACCTTTTATTGTGACATTACTTTTCCTTTCTCCCTTCTGTCAAACTTTGGATGTTCGTCCCTCCTCAGCAGCCGCTTAGTGCTGCGTAACACAGAATCCACACCGTTAACCCCTCTGCTAATCTAAATAAAATCTCTTATAATCCATCACAATGAATAAAAAAAAAATACTACTCGGGTACGGGGTCGGACACACACAAAAACGCATAACCTTAAAACAGCAAACAAAATGTTAAAACTACCCAATGCTACTTCTAAGAAAGGCATTACATGCAATTCAGTATCTGAACACAAAATTCAACAGCGCCATCTACTGAACAAACGATAATAAAAACAGCATCAAAGGTACTACTTTATAAAAAAAATAATTTATTGATAAATTTAATACTTCAGCCTATTTCTTAACATTTTATAAATCATTTCTTCTAAAAATAATGTAAAAGCCCATTATCTTAGTGTAATAATAACCTCCAGGGTGGGCTTTATGGGATATACGGATCTTCCAGGGCTATGGGCCCTCCGCCTGCAAGCCGGGCCTCACAACTTCAAGGTATGTTGTATCCCAATAATGCCCAATTCTGTCGTGTATTACTACTTACGTAACATTCTGTACACTGCATTGTTTACTACTGTCTGATTGTTTGTTGCACCATTGTTCTGTACACTGCATTGTTTTCTACTGTCTAACTGTCCTGCTGATGTACTGTTGTTCTGTAACCTCCCGGGTCAGGCCTGAAAATAGGCAGTGTTTTGTCTAGTGCACTTACCCGGTCAACAAAAACTAAATAAATAAATAAAATCTGTGTGAGCCAGAGTGTGCAGTAATGTGTGGCATAAACATATTTACCCATATTGATGTCATTATAGTCCATCCATTTATTTTCAGTAGTGCAAAACAAACACGTTTGTCTCTTGCCAGACTGAAAACCATTCCATAGGCTGACATGTGTTTTGTTTAACTACTGAAAATAAATGGTTGAATTTTAGAACTGCTGGTTATGTAAGTTTTTCACACACACTACTACCTTGTGTGTGTCTTTATTATGCATATTTTCATATGCTCAACATACCTAAAAAAAGATGTAAAAACTGAATAACTTTTGCAAATACAATACATTATTGCAGTGGGCACTTCTAGTGTACAGTCACCTTCATAAACATTATTTACTGACTCTGGCCAGCAGCTGCTCTTTGTCCCTCTGCACTATACTTCCTATATGTACTGACTCTACTTCCCTCTGACTCCATCAGCAGGATAATTGTGTTTTTTATTGTACATTCAGAAATCATCAATTTTAGATTCTGTTAAAAAACAATCTTGTTTCTTCATGTACAGATTGACGTTACTATGTATTTGAAAAAAACACTGTGCTTTGTATTTGACCTGATGTATTGCTTTTTTCCCCCCCTTTCTTGTGATACAGTACTGTTTTATGCCCAGGCCCACCTTGCAAATCAGTTTACCTCAATGGTGTTTCACCTGGTTAAATATTGATTAATTGATAGTGCAGGTAATTTGTCTCTCACAGTCTGCAAAAAAACATATTTTGGACAAAGCTATATATGTATAATTTCTGTTTTTTGTATCAGTTGAAAAGTATTTCTGCCAAAATGTAACAAAAATATTTCATGCAAATAAAAGGAAAAATTCTGAATGAATCCTGTTACTTTTCTGAAAGCAAGCATGGGTCAAAATGTTTTGTTTTTTTTTGTTTAGGTTGTAGATGCTACAAAGTATTAGGGCTGTGATGAGATGGGAGGTTACGGACCTCTTAAATCACATCCGTTCTTTGACTCTATCGTGTGGGAGGGTCTTCCTTATCAGACGCCACCAAAACTAACGGCCTATTTACCAGCCATGTCAGAAGATGATGAAGATTGCTACGAAATGTATGTTTTGATGATACTTCTGATTTCATTTTGTAGTATCGTAAAAGTGTTTAAAAGAAAAAAGCCATTACACTTGGGCACAGTTACAATTTTAATTTCATCTTAGCATAATGTACTTAAAGTTTTAATTTCAGCTAGTGTTGTGCAGAATTTGCCAGCCTTTTTGGATACCTGCTAGAGATTGTTATGGCAACTGCCTACTCCTCACTTAGTGAAGCTGGGTTTGTACAAGTAGTGTGAAAAGAAGTACATATGTTGCAATTGTATTTTTATTAATTTTGTTTTACCAGGAAGAAAAGCTGCACTGTGCAGGGCAACCTTAAAGGAAAACATCAGACATCGATCCGACCTCTCCTGCAGTATTGCAAAACGCCAGTTTGCATTTTTTGTTTAACTCGGCTTTATTAGGACATGACATTACAAGTACATTATTGTTTTGTTTACATTTGTTACCATTATGTTCTAGGCAAGAAATTCACTGTTTAAATGTCATTCCCAATGACTTATAACATTTCTTTACAGCCAATGTGCATTTTAAATATAAATAAAAAAATATTTTAAATACCTTCCATTAATATTTTTTAACTTTCATAATGTGCCTCTCTGGCTTCCAGTTTTAAAGACTGCCTGCAGCTGCCTCGTGGTTGACGCACGCATCCCTCACTTTATTTATACTAATATGCCCTGACCAGTGGCTTAGTCAGATGGTGATATTAGCATAGAGTGGGCATGGGATGCGTGTGACAGATACAAAATGGCTGTGAGCAGTCTTAAAACCAGAAACTATGGATGCACATTATAAAGTTAAAAACTATATATTGGAAGATACAAAATTATTATTTTTTTTTTATTTCAACTTAAAACAGAAATCAGGGCCTTGCGATGCAGAAGGGGAGGATGGGAGGACTGGTCAACGTCTGGTGTTTTCCTTTAAACATTTTCCTCAGAAGACACTACTTAAAATGTAAACATTTTCGTGCTGGCCTGTTAGCGATGAGGGTTACTTGAGTTTGGGAGTGGGCCTTGAGTGTCAGACTGACATCTAGCGGAGGCTGGGAACTGCAAGACTGGGGAGGCAGATGCCAATGGATGACAGTATGCTGTGTGTAGGAGCATGCACAGATGCAGTACCGATATCATTGCACAGCTGCACCTCCAGGTGGATGTCGGTGTTTCCCTTGGGGGGGCCTGCCCTAAGGGATAAGTTGCAGGCCTCCTGGTTTCAGCCAGTTTGGGCATGCCAGTTGGGGTAGTTAGAGGGATGCACTATGACAGATAAAAGGTACTCTCCCCCACCACACACACACACACACACCTGACTGAAGACAATAAACACAGTAAACGACAACAAAAAAGAAATGTAAACCTTCTGGCATCAGCCCTGTCAGTGGCTTGGTATGTTGCACACTTGCTTTTAGTGCCACAAGACTTGGGAGGTCAGTGTTTCAAGTCCCACACCAAGAACTTGAGCTCAGATGCCACACTGACACACTAGTGCAGCACCAAGAAGGTTCTGCACTCTTTAAGGTGCTGTCCTTCATATGAGACGTTAAACCGAGGCCCCTTCTGCCATGTGTCTGGTGGCTGTTGAATATTCCATGTCACTTAGGGGATTTTCTGTGGTGTCCTGGCAAACAGTCTGCCACATCAATGAAGCAGGTCCATATAGCCCACTCCCAGGATGCACCAGGAAATGAGCCGTCACTACTCAGACTGCCTTTCTTAGTCAAACAAAAATTACCAGTACCAATGCAGTTGATTGTCTAGGATGTTCTGCCACGAAATGGCTAACTATTTATTTGTACAGAATGTGTCGGTGGAAAAGGACCGGTAGGCCTATCTAGTCTGCCTCTTTTCATTGCCTATTACTACATCCTGGACCAAGTTTGGTCACGGGTGTCCTCCTCCTTCCTTTATTCTACCGTGACCACGCCCATGTCCCTATGCCACGCATGCTTGAAGCTCACCACAGTCTTCAGCTCACCACCTCTGCCAGCTGGCTGTTCCAGACATCCACCAACCTTTCTGTGAAGAAGTATTTTCTCACATCCCTTTTCAACCCCCCAACCAAGCTTCATAGCATTCCCCATGGTCTGGTGCTTCTCCTCTGAATAAGACTTCTCTCCTGTACTTTGTTCACCCACTTAAGGTACTTGTAGGTTTTAGTGGCTTGTCTTCCAGGGAGTACATGGTGAGCTCCTGTAGCCTCTCCTCATATGATTTCTCAAGCAGCTCCCACACCATTTTGGTAGCCCTCCTGTGGACCACCTTCACCCTGTCAGTATCCTTGCGGAGGTGTGGCCTCCAGAACTGGACACAGCACTCCAGGTGGGGACTCACAAGAGAGCAATACAGTGGAAACACCACCTCTCTGATCCTGATAGAAATCTCCCTCCCTTTGTATCCCAGTGTCTGGCTAGCCTTGCCTACTGTCTTATCGCACTGCCCTGCCACCTTGCAGTCATTGGATACGATTACTCCTGTCTTGCTTGGTGACTGTCAGTCCCCCCCCACCAAAAAAAAAACACACACACCATCTTATACACAGCCTTTGGGTTTCCCCACCCCAAGTGCATGACTGCACTTTTTGCCACTGATCCCCAGCTGCCACACCCTTGACCACTCGTCTAGTTACCCCAGATCATCTGCAAAGAGGCACATCTTCATGCATACATATTCATACTTTTTCCAAGTTTCAAAGCGCTTACAGTAAAAACATACACTAGATGATAACACAGTCTCTGTACTAACAAAAAAGCTAGCTTTTTTTTTTTTTATTCTATAAATATCATTCCATCCCAAATGTCCTGAGGGAATGAATTCCAAAAAGCTAGTAAGTGGTGTCTGAATGCTCACTGTTTATCAGGGTGATAGTCTCTGCCCTGTGAGTGATGATGATGCTGGTGACCTTTGTCATACTTTAGTGAAAGGATTCTGTTCTTACTCAGTGTAGATGTTAAAGTGATTTTCCGACATAGCTGAGGGCAGCTACCACTCACATACTGTGGTAGCTGCCCTCAGCGCTAGCTATTGCAGCCTAGTTTAAATAATACATGATGTCCCGTACCTTTATATTTGTACTTGTAATTTTGTATATCTCAATGCAGCCCAGCCGGTTCTGAAAGTCCTGGTACTCTCAACATGCCCCCGCACTCAAGCACGTAATGACGTGTCACCAGGGATAATGCGGGGGCACGCACCATTGAAATGAATGGGGCTGGATTTTTCATTCCGTTTCAAGATAAAGAATGACCACCTAAAGATTAATGAAGGACACCGCTCGACTAACAAGGGCATGGTTGGCTGGGGCAGCGGTGGGGTCTGGGGAGAGGTCTGAGCTCCGAGAGGGGTCTTTTCATACTGGCAGCAGTGAAGTTGAAGCAGAGGTGAGACTGCTGTGCCTGGAGTTATAGCTGCTCGGAAACTGTCCCCCAGTGTTCCGGGTTGGAGTGAGACTGAATGAACGGGCAATTCTGCCCATTTGTCTCCGTTGTGGTTGGGAGTCAACTGAACTGGCAGTGAGATTGCAGACGTGCTGGTCGAATGAGAGCCATTTAAACTGGAGTTTCTGTCCGTGTCTTCCTTGGTGTGGCCTGGACTTAACTGGACTGGCAGTGAGAGTGCTATGAGTTGATCATTTCTTGGTGAAAAGTAAACTTTATGACCACAGAGTTGGGGCAGTGAGAGTGTCCGGCTTTAGTGGAATTTTTGGATATGGACTGGGAAGTAACAGTTCCTGTAGCTGATATTTTTCATCTGGAGTGTGGCAATATTTTTAATTTACTTTAAATTTTATATTGTTTGTTATTTTATATTTAAATAAGGTTTTATTTTGTAATTGTGTTGGCTTAAGGGGTTGTTGTATTATGGGAGGTGTAGGTTTAATTGTTTATATTGATTTAGTTTAAGGGGTTGTTTTTAATTGTTATTTGTGTGAAATGTGTCTGGGACGGGGATTTGTAGGCGCAGCTACTTGGGAGGACTACCTTCACGACCTCTGTCCCTTTGAGCTCCCTGGACTTCCAGCTGCAGCCTGCAGGAGGTGTAGAGCCTTGAGAATAGCTCGGGGGGAGGGGTCTGGCGGTGGTGGTGGTACCTGAGTGACTGCTGGGATGTCTGGGATTCGGGTGGTGAGGCCAAGGAGACATGCTGGGGCGAAATGGGAACTGGAGAGAGGGTTGCTATGTTTAGTTCTCATACCCAAGGGTTCCATGCTGGATTGTGGGCAGTTAACGGGTTTGGCTGCCTCACCTCATCCTACTCGGGTTGTGTTACGCAGTGCCAGGTCGACGAGGAATAAGACTGCCATAATGACGGACTTGATATCCTTGGTTGACCTGGCTTGCATCACAGAGACCTGGTTGGATGAAAATAGCGCCCCCATTTTGGAGGTGCCAGTTCCGGCTGGGTACTCCATGATACACAACTTGAGAGAGGATCACAGGCGCGGGAGGGGGGGTAGGCATTTGTTTTAAAACCAGCCTGAACCTCACGGGCTACCTGTAGGTCATATGCGATCATTCGAGGGTGTGGCCGAAGGGGTGTAGGGGCAGGTTTTAGGTCCTTGTGCTTTATCGCCCCTGGGGTGTATGAGATTTTTGTTGAAGAGCTGCGCTAGTCTGGTGTTGGAGTCTCCCAGGTGGTTAATTCTGGGGGACTTCAATGCCTGGGTCGACGGGCGGGTACTGGTTTTGGGAATGATCTCCTAGGAAGCATGGGGGTCCTTGGCCTGTCTCAAAAAGTAACAGCCATGCACTTGGGTGGCCACACATTGGATTTGTTTTTTTCATTAGGCTTAGATGTTAACAACCTCAGTGTTGCTCCTGTATTTTGGTCAGATCATAGCACCGTGAGGTTCACGCTTGGTGGCACCCCCCTAAATGGTCCTGCTCCTGTGGAGATGGTCCGGTACCGCCCATTAAGAGGAGTTTCCTCGACGGGACTGTTGGCGGTGCTGGACCTATCGAGTGTTGGCGCGGCTTGTGCGATTGGAGCGGAGGAAGCAGTGGTAGCCTATAATGGGGCGGTTGCTGTGGCCTTCAATTCCGTTGCACCCATTCTTGTCCATCTCTTGTCCACTCACCGGAGACCTCCTTGGTTTGAAGAGGATCTCTGGAGTTTAAAGATCAAGGGGGCGGAGGTTAGAGAGGTGCTGGAGGAGATCTGGGCTGCTGGAGGACAGGTTGGCCTTGAGGTTGCATTATACCAACTATCAGAGGGCAATCTCCTGTAAGAAGGCAGAATATCTGTCTAGGGAGATTGCTGTGGGAAGGAACAGACCGGCTCAGCTTTTCTGCACAGTGGATGGACTATTACATCCCATCTGTCTCTGTGTTGGGGGAGCAGGTTCGAGCATTAGGTACAAGGAGCTGTCTGTATTCTTTACTGACAAGGTGTCCTCTATCAGGGATGAGGTCTCCTCGAGTACCTCTTGAAGGGGATGCATGATCCAGCCTGGAGAGTGTCGAAACACTCCTCCTGCCTGGGATGAGTTTGAGCTGGTTGGGGTGGATGAGGTGGTGAAAATAATCTTGACGCTGCGGCCAACCCAGTGTGAACTGGACCCAGGACTTTTGGTTGGATGTTTGGACCTGGTTGGGCCTGTGATTGCTGGGGTTGTCTGGAGCTCCTTGAGGAGTGGGGTCTTCCCAATGGCCTTGAAAGGGGCCTTGGTTAGACCCCTTTTGAAAAAAACCCTCTTTGGACCCTGATTGCCTCAGCAATTACAGGCCAGTCACAAACCTCCCATTTTTAGGGAAGGTTATTGAAAAAGTGGTGCCCATGCAGCTCGAGAGACATCTTGTGTCTTCCTCCACCTATGAGCCTTACCAGTCTGGGTTTCGTGTGGGGCATAGTACAGAGACCACCCCGGTGAGGTTGCTTAATGACCTCCTGGTGGTGAGGGACAGGAGACACCGGACCATCTTGGCCTTCCTGGACCTCTCCGTAGTGTTTGATACCGTGGACCATGAGGTGCTACTTGATTGCCTACGGTTTTGGTGTGGCTTGTCTGGTAGTGTCATCAACTGGTTCAGTTCATACCTAACAGGCAGAGTGCAGAGGGTGATGATGGGGTTAGCCTCATCTAACCTGAAGCCTCTGTGCTGTGGGGTACCGCAAGGTTCAGTCTTGTCATCTTTGTGGTTCACGGTGTACATGCTGCCACTGGGGGACATTATCAGGTGGTATGGGCTGGGTTTTCACTGCTGTGCAGATGATACTCAGCTGTACCTGTCCTGTGTGCCCAATACCCGGGTGTTGGACTCTGTATTTAGCAGCTGTCTCGATGAGATCCAGGCTTGGATGACTCAAAACTGGCTAAAGCTTAACCCAGATAAGACAGAGGTACTTGTTGTGGATCCAGTTCATCGGGGCGAAGGGCATTGTGAGGGGTTGCCCCCTGGCCTTGTGTTGGGGGGTGTTTCCCTTACTCTGTCTAGACAAGTGAAGGATTTTGGCGTGATCCTGGACGACAGTTTGACGCTTGATGCTCAGGTGTCAGCCATCATCAAGAGTGGATTTTATCATCTTAAGAACATTGCACGAACCCGAGCCCTGATCCTGCCGGAGGATCTGACCACACTGGTGCATGCATTCGTCACTTCCAGGCTGGACTGTTGTAATGCCCTGTACCTAGGGTTATCTGGGGGCAACCTCCGCAGTCTGCAGCTGGTGCCAAATGCAGCGGCAGGATTACTGACTGGGGCAAGACGGGGTGATCATATCACCCCAGTCCTCCGCAGACTGCCTTGGCTGCCAGTCAGGTGGAGGATTGTCTTCAAGGTAGAGTTCCTGACCTACAAGACCGTGCACGAAAGGGGACCTGTCTGTCTGCAAGATCTTCTTGCCCTTTACCGTCTGCCCCATGCACTCCATTCTGCCGGGAGGCCTCCTTGGAGTTCCCAGAGTGAGGTTGGGTGGGTGACCTGGGGACAGGGCGTTTTCAGTGGCAGCACCACCTGTGGAACACCCTTCCTGGTTATCTAAGGAGGCCCTCGGTAGAAGCCTTTAAGAAAGCATTAAAAACGTATCTGTTCCAGCAGGCTTTTAATGACTGATTTTGGTTTTAATGGATTGATAGAATTTTAAGTATGTGTTGAACTGCTGCTTATATGTATTCTATTGTTGATTTGTATTGTACAGCGCCCAGAGTCCATGGAACTGGGCGCTTTATAAATAAAATATTTATCTATCTAAACCCTCAGCAGCGATGCACCTTCAAGTAGGCATTTTTTAAGGTGAGAATTAACCAATTTCTCAAAATAAAGGACTGCCATATTCCTGTAGCATGAATTCTGAATGCTTACAAACATTTCACAAAAAATGACAATAGATGGTAGGCATAATCAAGAATTCACATGTTGGCATGAGTAATCCATATATGTATGAGGTACTGTGTTTTCCATAGACTGACCACTAATCAGCCCTTGTTCCCAAGACATTGAACAAAGATGGGTCCCAGCTGCAAATACGATGATGTAAAAATATGGACAGGAAGTTGTACTGAAGTCAAGAGTGCATTAACGTGATTCTTGGTACGAGGCAGGCAACCCATACTGTGAAGTTGACTGCCGTGGGTTCTATTTTATTTATAATTCAAATTTTGTCTGCACTTGAAAGGAAAAAAAAATGTGTGATACTCTGTAAAGCCTGTCTAATAACTTCCCGGTACAAGCTGAGCAGCTGTTGAGTGCTGCAGTCCCACCCTTAAAAACTGCACTTTAATGATGCGAGATAGGGAACGGGTCTGCAGACGTTCTATGGATACTGTAATTAGATCAGGGAGGGGGCACCACCTAAATGTATTTAGATTATCTTTGCTGGCAGGTATACACATATGGGGCCAATACATAGCACATATCATAGCCCCATACACAGATACATGCCAGCAAAGATAATCAAAGTACATTTAGGTGGCGCTACCTCCCTGATCATATTACAGTATCCATAGTGCACCTGCAGCCTCGTTCGCTACCTTGCATCATCAAAATGCAGTTTTAAGGGGCGGGGCTGCAGCACTTGGCATCCGCTCTGCTCATACCAGGAAGTTACGAGCTGGGCTTTACAGAGCATTTGACTTTTTTTTTTTCCTTTTATGCGGACAAAATTTGAATTATGGATAAAATAGCCCCCAGGGCTAGCAGCTTCTTGAAATGAGTTGCCCACTCGGACTATGTCAGTTGCTCTTTAGGAAATTCATGCCTCAGGCTCACACTGAAGCAGAATTGAAATCCCAATTCAAACTTTCTGGTGGCTACATTTATTTTTGTTTAGTTCTAGACAGTATCCTTCCTACTGGAAAGAAAAATGCTTATAATTCCTAAAGTGAAAAAAAATGTATTCTTTTCTAGTATGATGATCTTCTCAGTCAGTTTGCGGTATGCAGGTAGCACCATCAACCTCTTCTCAACCAGTCTCCGAGATCATTCAGCCCCAGCGATCGGGCAGTAATATTGACCAATATATTCACGACCTTGACAACAATTCATTTGAATTGGACCTACAAGTTTTCTGACGTAAGAAAAAGGCTGCTATTGGAGAAACAAGCCAGTGAAAACACATGGTAAGAAGTATAAGAGATAGCAAAGGAGAACTGAAAGCCATTTTCCCAGTAAGCTATTCTAGGATCATGGATATGTTGTTCTAGCCACATTTCATGGCAGGTACCTTGCCGCTTGAAGATGTGCGGAAAGTCTTCAAGCTGGCTCCTCCCACCCACCCAGGTGGTATAGTCCTCAACTCCGCCCCATGACCCAGATCTTCCTTTCCGCTGGAAGGTTCAGGTACCTCCTTAGTTCTCCCACATGTAGTAGGCCTGGCTTTTGAATCTACAGATTGCTCCAAAACTTATTCTGAAACTCTCAATTCAGTCTTCATCATATTCCTAAGCTCCCCACGATGGAGGAAAGTCTGCCCCCAGGTTTTGCTGGTTCCCCTGCGGGCAGAAGATGTCGCCCATCCTCATGCCACGTGCTTGTACTGCCTAGGACTGGACCACGATCCGCAGGCCTGCAATCACTGTTGGTCCTTTTCTCCAAACGTGCTTGAAGATCGGGCTGCCTGACTTCAGCTGGGGCGACCGGAGTAGCGTTACCTGCCGGTCAAATCGAAGGATGCCCATTGGGCGGTCTCCACGGCTGCAGGATCCACTGAGCAGTTAGAACAGCTGAAGGCCTTTCGAGGAGGAGGCGGCTCAGGCCGTGGCAGGCTTCTCTTCGGCTTCGGCCTTCATTCTGCTGCATCTGGGATCCTTCTATTCGGCTTCCTTCAAGGAGTTGTGCCAGAGTCTCTCTCTACCAAGGGAGAGGGCCCTTTGGGGTTGCATGTTTCGCGCTCCAAGCAGAAGGAAAGGACAAAAAAAAAGTCGACTTGTCTACGTTCTTGGGACTGAGAGCAGTCCCGCTCACAGGAATCTCCTTTCTCAACTTCGGTTGAATTCGCGGCAGAGGCTGCTGGTTTCACGGTACCCCCATCAGACCAGTCGGCTGAGCCAACTGTCGTCGCGGCCAAGATCTTTCTCAAGCCATTCGTTGAGTTGTCACCCAGTCCGTCCAGCGATTCTCTTTTTCGGACACTGGTGCTCAGGGTGACCTCTGATAGGTTGGCCCAGCCCACCAAGGAACCGGACCAGGAGTCAAGGGTTTCCCCGACTCCTGTTGAGGTCCTTTATCAGTCCCATTCCTCTATTTCGACGTCAGGCATGACTAGCTTCCGCTGGAGATCTCTTTCTCCCTGTCATAGTAAGCGGCACCGCCGCTCCTAGTCTTCGTCCTCTGGTGAGAAGAGCCTTTGGCGCAAGTTGCATCGACGTTACAAAGACCTCATGTGGCAGCAGTTGTTTATCCAGGTACAAACTGCGGCCAGTTTCGACTCCGCTCATTAAGCAGCTTTCGCCAGAATGACTGACTTCGGCCTCATTCGCCGTCTCCGAGGTGCCAGTTCAGGCCCCGGACTCAGCAAAACAGACTACTCCACTGATTCGGGTGGAGCACGCGTGACAACTGAAGTTGGGGCTCCAACCAAGGATTCTTGAGTCGACCCAAGGCTTGCCCATCGGTTGTCGGTCACTGTCACTTCCACTGCCCAAGGCGGGTGGAGAACGACACCAGTGGGCGCCCCACCACGAGGACTCTTCGGAGTCCGAGATCTTCCATGGTCTCCCATCCGTGACATCGAGTCCTGGGGAGATCTCTCAGATGAGGACCTTCCTCGCTGATGGGTATTTGTCGGTTCATTTCCAATCCACGGGAATGGAGCTGGAGCCTCTGCAGAAACGAGCTAAGTATCCCCTTACAGAGATTCTGGATAAAGGGGACACTCTTGTGGAGGCCTTCCCAGTGGCTGAGGCCATTGTGGGTCCAGTCTTGGAGCTGTGGCAGCGTCTGGCATCTTGTCCTGCGCCTTCTGCCTGCATGGCCCGCAAGTACATGGTGCCCATGGGGTCCCTATTGGACTTTTCGGAGCACCCCTCTGCAGTTGGGTTGGTGGCTAACTCCATGTTTCGGCACTCAGGCAACAAAGGGGGATGCAGACAGACCCCCGGACAGGGAATCCAAACAATTGGACCATTCCAGGAAGAAGGTCTGTGCAGCCTCCTCCCTTGGCTTTCGTCAGGCCAGTTCAGCTGTTACCATGGCATATTTCTCCCATGCCCTCTTGGGCTCCCTGGACGAGGTGATCCCTTATTTTCCAGCAGACCTCCAGACCACTGTCAAGCAGGTCCGGGACCAGGGTAGGGCAGTGGTGAAGCAACAACTCCAGAAGGCTCTAGATATAACTCTAGCTCAGATCATACCATCCCTGGAGCAAGGAATGTGGTTCTGCTCCCTAGATCTTCAGGACGCGTTCTTTCACGTCCCGATCCGTCTGTCCCATTGATGGGTCTTCCACTTCAGAGCCGAGAGAACCCTTTACGAGTTCCAACCCATGCCCTTCAGCCTTTTTTCAGCCCCCAGGGTATTCACCAAATGCATGGCAGTGGTGGCGGCATACCTGAGGTGATGAGTGGTCCAGATGTACCCTTACCTGGATGACTGGCTGACAGCAGGTCCCTCCAGGCTGGAGGTGGAGTGGTCCAGGGATCTGGCCCTCCAGACTTGCCTAGAACTTGGCAACTGATCAACGAGGCCAAGTCAGAACTCATGCCTGTGCAAGCTTCGTCTCCTGCCAAGCCAGAACCCAGCTCCCGGCGGACAGGGCAGAGGTTCTCTCCTTCTTTGCCTAGTCATTTCTGGTTGGGCAATTGTGCCCTGCCCGGGACTTCCTGTGTCTTCTGGGCCACATGGCGGGCTGCACCAGCATGGTCCAATGGGCCCGCTGGCATATGCATTCCCTTCAGTGGGAACTGGATAGCCAGTGGTCTTGGCGCTCGGGTCATCTTGACCAGCTGGTCTCTGTGACCCAGAGGATGTGGGACAGCCTCCAATGGTGACTCATCCCATCCCACCTGCAGGAAGGACTCCTGTTTGTCCGCCCCTAGCCGACAGTCATCCTGACAACCGACGCTTCTCTGATGGATTGGGATGCCCATCTGGGGGAGCACAGGTCCCACGGGCTCTGGTCCTTTCTGGAGTCCCGATGTCACATCAACTTGCTGGAGCTTTGAGCGGTCCGCCTAGCTCTAACCACATCAGTTTGTCTGGGGTCAAGTGGTTCAAGTCCAGACAGACAACACCACGACCATGTACTATCTCAACAGGCAGGGTGGGACATGCTCCTTGCCCCTCTGCAAGGAAGCGCTCCGCAGTTGGTTACTTGTGCTCAACCTGGAGGCGGATCTCCTGGCCATCCATGTGGCAGAAGCCTCTAATCAGCTGGCCGATGCCCTCAGCCGGATGGACTTGGCATCTCACGAGTGATCTCTCCACCAGGAGAGGTAGTACAAGATCTGTTCTCCCTCTGGAGCACCCCTCAGGTGGACCTGTTCACCTCCAGGGAGAACGCGAAGCTGAGGCTGTTCCATGCCCGCCCCCCTCAGCAGGGTTCACTGCAGGGGATGCCTTCTCGAGGCCATGGACCCTAGGCCTCTTCTGCGCCTTCTCCCCTTGACTCACAAAGTGCTCATCAAGGTCAGGAGGTACAAGGCTCAGGTGATCCTGGTGGTTCCAGACTGGCCCGCCAGTTCTGGTATCCAGATCTCCTGAGCCTCAGCTCCAGGTTCTGGAGGCGGCTTCTAGCACACCCGGACCTACCCTCAGTTAACCAGGGGAAGGTACTCCACTCGGACCTTCAGTCCCTGCACCTGACGGCCTGGTTCCTGAGCGACTTCAGTTCCAGGCCTTGGGTCTCTCCAACAAGGTCCTCAACGTTGTTCAGGTGTCCTGTAAAGAATCGATCAGAAAATGCTATGCCTTTAAATGGAAAAGATTCTCCATCTGGTGTCAGGGCAAAGGATTGGACCCCTCGTCCTGCCCAGTGGCTAGCATTTTGGGTCATCTTTGGTCACTCTCCCAGCATGGGCTACGGTCGACGACCCTAAAGGTGCACCTGGCAGCCATCTCCATTTACCAGGTGCGGGCCAGTCAGCGGTCGGTGGCACAGGAGAAGGTGGTCTGGCACTTCTCCAAAGGCCTAGATCACATATCCCCTCCAGTGCGTGAACCTCCACCTCCGTGGGATCTACTGCTGGTCTTGGCAAAGCTCATGGGCAAGCCATTTCAACCTATGCAGAAGTGTGACATGTCACATTTGTCGTGGAAGACAGCCTTCTTGGTGGCTATTGATCAGCCAGAAGGACTGGGGAGCTACAGGTGCTCTCT
Source organism: Neoceratodus forsteri (assembly GCA_016271365.2). NCBI lineage: Eukaryota > Metazoa > Chordata > Ceratodontiformes > Ceratodontidae > Neoceratodus > Neoceratodus forsteri. The sequence continues at coordinate 20,516,375 of JADMNL010000025.1, forward strand.
ATTGAGTCTCCTTACCTGGTTTTCTACAGGGACAAGGCTGTCCTGTGCCACCACCTGAAATTCCTTCCAAAGGTGGTGTCTGAGTTCCACCTTAACCAGGTGATTACTCTGCCGGTGTTCTGTCTCAGTCACACCTCGGAGGCAGAGTACAGGCTCCATACTCTGGACCTGAGACGATCGCTCGCCTACTACAAAGAGTGAACAGCGGACGTTCGGGGAGAGGTTCGCCAGTTGTTTGTCAGCTACCCTGAAGCCACACCTGACAAACCTGCAGCCAAGCGGACAATAGCTCGATGGATTACATCTTGCATTGACCTCTGCTATATGTTGGCGGGTAGGGAGCCTCCTGCAGGGCTTAAGGCTCATTCCACCCACCATACTGCTGCATCGGTGGCTGCTTATAGGGACGTCCCTGTCCAGGAAATCTGCAGGGCTGCTACCTGAAAGTCGGCACACACCTTAATTTCCCATTGCCACATTGACCTTGAGTCATGCCGGGATGTTGGTTTTGGAACCTCAGTTCTCCAGTCCTACTTCCCTAAGTAAGGAGTGTGCGTCTCGCCTCCCTCCTCCTGGAGAACTGTTAGGAGTCTGCCATGAAGTATGGATAGAAAAACATATCCACGATCCTAGAAAAACAGTTTACTCGCCTGTAACAGTAGTTCTAGGAGTGGTATATGTTGTTCATCCACACTGACCCACCCGACCTCCCTGGCTTTGATGCATGATCCTGGATTCCAGTGGGCTAAGATCTGGCGTCATGGGACGGAGCTGAGGACTGTAAGACCCAGGTGGGTGGAGCCAGCTTGAAGACTTTCCGGCACATCTTTAAAGTGGCAAGGTACCTGCCATGAAGTGTGGATGAACAACATATACCACTCCTAGAACTACTGTTACGGGTGAGTAACCTGTTTTTACTGGTTAAAGTCTGTGATTGTTCCATTTAGATGAGCCTGTTAGTAATTTCAGAGGTCATTGCGTTTTGTTATTTCTTCTCTTCCCCCACTCCCCAGTATGTATTTTCTGCTCCTCCTCAGCTGGGACAGGCTTGTCTCTCATCCACCTTTGGCCTGGCTGACCCCACCGTCCTTGACCGCCTCTGGACTTACCAACTTGGCACAATCTGGATCAGCCCCCTTGCATTCCACTGGTGAGGAGGGTGAGGGATTGGCAAACAGGCTACATTAATGCCTGCCCAGATGCCATCCCCCCTCCCTCATTTCTGGGGTGCACACATTGGCATGTGCAGACACATGCACCCCACTACTGCTGCCACTGTGCCATGCTTCCATCAAGGCTCCGCCTGGTGGCAGTCTTTTAGCAAAGCAAACAGTGCTCTGTCTCTGGGAGAGGAGAGCAGTGCTTTGGGTGCTTGATCCTCTCTTCCCCCGGCCAATCTCCGGTGTCCTGTGCTTGTTTCCGAACATGGGTCACCAGCATAGAATAAGTTGCCATCCAGTCCCTCAACCCTTCACACCACCAGATAATCAGAGGTTGTTTCTTATTTACCCTCTGATGTTCAGACCCATTTTAAAACTGTACGATGTAGTTTATGTCCCTCTCAACCATACAGCTCTGTAGTAGAACATAGATGCATTGTTCCAGCATTAGAAAATGGGTAGGAAAAATCCTACATGCTGATTGTTTCTGAGCGCCCACCACCCAGCCAGATATCAGGCAACAGAGACAGTAAATGACTAGTTCCTGTGCCTGCCTTGTAACTCAAAAAAAAAATAGTGGGCGTGAATCAAATGTTCCATTTTAAAATAGCCACTTTTTTTATTTCTTAATGGCTTGGCGTGTGAGCTAGCTGATGCCCCCCCCACTCCATTTTCATTACCTGTATGGGTTTTTGCTTGAAACAAAATAACCCAGCTGCTGCTAAGGGGGGAAAGCAAAATGGTGCCTAGTTAAATTGTCAGCTGCTTCCAGATTACTGCTTAACCCATCCAGTGCTCCCAAACGCCATGCAGAGACACATACACCCAGTAGAAACTTCAGTGCCGGCAGCTGACCAGTTATGGTTGTTGCACCGTCGTGCTTGCTCTGCCTCCTGATCTAAAAACCATCACGCCAGGTGATCATGCCTCCTCTGTCTTCCAATCCATTTAGCGCAGTAACTGAATGTGAGCGATGCGGTAATCAAGCATATGTTATGTTATCTGGAAACTCAGGCTACCGAGCCCAGATTCCCAAACTACTACCACAGACCTGGCCAGGCTGCCCGACATAATGTCGTTCAACATGGCAACACATACCGATTATTAAATGTGAGGGGGCTGTGCCCCCGCAACCTCTCGGTAACTACTATCATTAATTCCAAGGGTAAGAATTATAGCAGTTACAGGGGCAAAATATAAAAAAAGGTCTGTAGCCCGGCCCAGAGCCTGAGTCTCCAACAGTACACTGGTCAAGCTGCCAGTGCTTTAGTCCTCCACACCACTGGGGCAGCTCGGCCAGCTTCTGGATTCAGTGATGTTTTCAGGAACATACCAGGGGTAAGGTAGCAACTCATCACATCTGCTACGTTACCCCCCTCCCAAAACATCGGGCAAAACAGCAGCGGGATTTCCACTGTCTGGATGCTACACCTGTCGGGCAGTACTGCTCGGGCAGGTTAGTGTCAGGATAGTGAGCCTCGAGATAACATAAGGGTACTGCTTGATACCAGAAGAAACAGTGACAAGAAATGTGAAATCAAATCATTACAGTCCTTGTGTCTTTACATACTGATGACATTATTCTCTGCCACTCAGCAGTTGTCCCAGTCGTGCTGACTCAGCAGTTCGTCCCAGTCACGCTCAGACTGCAGCAGACACCAAAAAAAAAAAAAAAACAACCTACCACTGAGGGGTGTTTGTCTTTTTTTTTACTGTGTTCTATACAGTGATCTCTGCAACATTGTACTGCTGGGGAGGAGGGGCGTGCGAGCTTCCAGAAGCAGTAAGCAAGCAGAAAGCAAAGAGGTTTGCATAAACATTAGTGCCCTCTATTGGCAATTTTACCACTAGGGAGACTGCTTTACAATAAACTCTGTTTAAATTATTTCCTACCCTTTTTTTAACTAGCAATTTTTTTTCTTTCTAAAACAAATACTCTACATATATCCATTTTCTAAGCACAATACCACCCTCCAGGGCAGGGGGTATTGGGCTATACCTCGCCTTCCATGGGACTGTTATGCCCCTGAATGGTCCAGTATAGCCCAATTCTGCCAATGCTGTTGGGTAGTATTGCCTATATGGAAGAGCTGAGCAAGGACATAAACTACCTTACATAGTTCTAAAATACTGTAGTACTTACAATCTGTGTGTAAATCAGAAACACTCAGTAGTATAACAAAAAAAGCCAGCAGAGATGGAAGAGTAACAGAATTTGAAGAAGTATTTAAAATCCGCTTCTACATGGGGAAAATAACTTACAGGGTCATCGTAGTTCTCCTTTAAATGTGTACTGTCAATGTTTTACGGTTAACTGCGGAACTTGGAACTTTCTAAAGGGATGAAGTAATGGGTGACAACCCCCATAATTGGTGCCACATCACCTAATATTTTTTTAATAAATCATAGTATAGCATGTCTGTTAAATCATAGTTTAATTTTCTGTTTATAGTATGGTATTGCAGCGGGTGGATATGATCATGTGTTAACTCCACTTCTTGAGGTCCAGTGAAGTTATACCTTGCAATAACCATAAGGGTAAGCTCAATAATACCCTCCAGGGTGGGGGTATTGGGCTATACCTCACCTTCCATGGGGATGTTATGTCCCTGAGTGGTCCAATATAGCCCAATTCCGTCAACGCTGTTGGGTGTTATTGCTTATATGGAAGAGCTGAGCAAGGACATAAACTACATCACACAGTTCTAAAATAGTACAGTACTTACAATCTGTGTGTAAACCAGAAACACTCACTAGTATAACAAAAATCATAGTTTCATAGTTTCATTTTCTATTTAGTTTATGGTATGGTATTGCAGCGGGTGGATATGATCATGTGTTAACCCCACTTCTTGAGGTCCAGTGAAGTTATACCTTGCAACAACCATAATGGTATGGTTATCTCCAGTTAACCTTCCCCCTGTTTTGTCTAACTGCTGTATTAGATATGAATCGTTCAAGATGGAGAATATAATAATACATTTATGCTGTAGGATACATGGCATCTTGGGTTTGAATCTGTTTAAAAATGTTTTTTTTTTCTTTATTTTGTAAGTCGCAATGTATTCAGGTGTATCTGCCTGGACATAAAAGTCTTCACCACTCACTCACACTAATGGAAGTTCGCCGGAGGCGCTAGGACCCAGCGGGAGCAAACTTTTTTCCTAGAGTGCCAGCGCCTGAGATGGAGCTGCAAGGAAGCGGCACCGCGAGCTCTGGCTTGTGTGGTAATAACTATCTTGGCGTCGACCCTCCAACCACCTCAGTTCCTTTTTCCCCACCAAGTGCGCTTCAAAGACTACAACGCTTGCCCGCCGGGAGTTAAACTTCACTAGCAGCAATAGTTCAGTTTATTGTTCTGTAGAATTATTTCGAATCAGTACCCATTATATGTTTTAATTGTACAACAGAAGTCTTCAGCCCTCTGTTAACGGAGTTGACCATGGGCGGGTCAGGTGACGGTAGGGAGACTTCATATGAAAGCTGTTCAGTCAGCCGCCAGGTCCAGTCTGCGGCCTCCCCAGGGAGTCTGACAACAGACGCCCACCTGCTGGGGATGGCTGGTCCCGAAAGCATAAAAGGAAACGGTCACATTCTTGGCGCCATTCGACCTCGAGTTTTTCTTCGACACACAGGTCAAAGAAGAAATGGCATCATTCAAGGTCACCCTCTGGTATGTCTGCGCGTAGATGGTTGGTTATTAGGGCCAGCCACCGGTCTCCACCTCTGTCAGAGTCGCCGGTTTCTGTCTCTGGTAGCCAACCTCCTCGACACCGGAGCCTCTCACCGCCTATTGGAGGAGTTTCCGATAAGCAGTTTCACCAGTGGGCTGCTCTTATGGAGCAGTGGGCTCGGAGGTTGGTCCGGTTGCCCGGGTCGGTCAATCCGACGACAGGGCCTTTGAGCCATTCAGTTTCAGATGGACGGGTAGGACAGTTGGGCCTTCCTAGTCGTGCAGCACCTTCTTCAGTGCCATCAATTCTGCGCTCGGGTGTCACTTGGCTGCAGCACAGGGGCCACACTGATGCCTCTATCTCCTGCCATTTTTCCCTCCTTTACCTGAGATTACTGTTTTCAGACCCCTGGGACTCTTTCAGCACCATCCGCAGCACTGCGGGCTCTGTCGGCACCGTGCGGGGCGGAGAGGGCTCTGTCGGTGCTGTCCGTGGCATCACGGTCTCTGTCTGTGCCGTCCACGGTGCTGCAGGCTCTGCTTTGGCTAGCGCCTTCCTCCTTGTTCTCAGAGCAGTTTTCCTCTGTGGTGCTGGGGACTGGTGCAGCACCGGCCAGTCTTCAGGGCTTCTCAACTCAGATTCTTTCTTCTCCTGTTCTTCCTCATGATTTTCACTCCTTTTCTGTCTATATAGTCCCCCCTGGACTATCAGGAGATGATCTTGAGCCTGACCCAGATCTTCACCTGGGTGATGATGTTGATGACACTGCCCTGGGAGCAGGGATCAATCCTTCTGCAGAACCTGTGGTTGAAGACCTTTCCTTTAATTTTCTGTTCAAAAATTGTAATTGTTCTCTTTCTCTGCAGACTACAGAAGTCGATCCTGGGAGGCTTTTGCGACTACGGTATCTTCATGTCCTGGAGATCCCTTTGGATTTAGCCCCTCTGGTACAGCCCTCTTTCGAGACCCTCTCTCAGATAGTGTGGAAGAATCTATCTCTCATTCCTTCCATGGCCAGGTCCATAGATAGGAAGTATGCCCCTCCCAAGGATCGCACCATTTTAGCCTCACAAGCCTCTGCTGATGCCATTGTGGTCTTGGCAGAGAATGATAAGGCTGTCCTTCTTCAAGGATCTACAGCCCGACCAATGAACAAAGAATCTCGCAAGATAGACACCTTAGGTAAGAGAGTCTTTGCTGCCTCAACCCTGGGTATGCGCATTGCCAGTTACCAGGGCTGTTTTTCTCAATATGAGTATGTACTTTGGCATTCCCTCAAAGAAATGGTAGAAGCTCTGCCTGAATCAGAAGTTATCTCAGAGCTACTCCAGACCATAACTAGGGGTATCTAATCCAATAACCCAACAGGTTAAAGCTGCAGTGGATGCCTGCAATACCATCTTCCGGGCGGCGGCGGCTGGCATCTGCATCTGCCACCACTCTTGGCTATATACTTCAGGCTTCACGAATGACGCCCAGCAGCAGGTAATGGCTTTACCTTTTGATGGTATGTCTCTGTTCGGGCCTCGGGTGGAGCAAGCTCTGGAGGCCACACAGAAGACTAGGTCTGCCATTAGGACAGCTAAACCTGGCCCGGTGGCGCAGAGGCGCTGGACGTCTCGCCTTGCGGCACGCCGGCGACCGGTTCTGAGCGACCCTGGTCGCTCTGAGGTCGGCACGGGGCGGAGGAGGATGGAGTAGCTGCAAGGCAGCCTCTCTCCAAGGAGGTGGGGTGGCATCCCTTGCTCTCGGCTACCCCCTGGTGGAGGCCAAGGGACTGCGCATGCGAGGATGCCAGCAATAGGCCAATAGGGGCAGGCGGAAGAGGGCCGTTACCAGGGCTGTAAGGCGCATGCGTGCCTCCACACGCATGTGTCCTTCTCCTGGAGTCCTCTGGTAAAAAGGGGAGAAAATCAGAAAAAGCAGCTCGCGGCAGGATGGAGACCAACTCTCCAAAGGCACCGCTCCCGGACCAAACATAAGGTAAGCCCCGGTAATTCCAGGGGATGGAGCAGGGGGAGTCTGTCAGATGGGGGCCGCACGGCAAGAGGAGAAACAGAGTGGAGATAAAAAAAAAAAAAAAGACAGCTAGACCCGCCCCCTCCCGAGGGGGTACGAGCAAGCGTCCGTGCGTTCAGGGCAGAGGCAGAGGAGGTTTTAACAAAAACCACAACCCTCGGCCACAAAAGAAAGCACAGCAGAAGGCACAAGGACCCAAAGTGCCCAGTGCCACCTTCTGAGTTTCTGGCCCAGGTCCCACCTCAACTGTCCGGGGACTCCTCAGCAGTGGGAGGACACTGACTCAGTTCTACAATCAGTGGAAATCTATAAAATCAGACAAATGGGTCCTCCGGATAATCGGCGAGGGGTACTCTCTGTCTTTCGGAAACCCCTCCAGATCATCCTTCCAAACGACAGCCCAGGATGTCGGCAGCACAGTCGGACCTTCTTGCTTCCAAGGTACAAGGCCTTCTGAACAACAGAACAGTAGAAATAGTTCAGCTGGATCAACGAAACACAGGTTTCTACTCCCACTGCTTTCTGGTCCCGAAGAAAACTGGTGGCATGCGCCCCATTCTGGATGTCAGAAAGTTAAACAAGTTCCTTCACAAGAAGAAGTTCAAGATGATATCAATAGGTACCCTGCTACCTTTGCTTCATCGACACGATTGGCTACCTCTCTGGACATGCAGGATACCTACCAACACATCCTCATACACCCAAAGCACCACAAATACCTAAGGTTCATGGCATTGGGTCAACGCTATCAATTCAGAGTCCTGCCCTTTGGGCTATCCTCGGCACCTCAAGTTTTTACAGAGTGTTGTGCAATTCTCACGGTGCACCTCAGGAAAATCGGAATACAAGTGTTCCCATATCTGGACGACTGGCTCCTAGAAAGTCCCTCCAGGCAAGGGACTCTGGAGGCCGTGGTCACAGCCTCAGACTTCCTCACATCCATTGGAGTCCTGTCAAATCTCAACAAGTCACAGTTGCAGCCCTCCCAGAAGCTCCTCTTCATAGAAACTCTTCTGGACACCTCCTGTGCGAAGGCTTTTCTTCCAGAGGATAGAAGGAGCAATCTCTTACAGGTGGCCCCGATACATCAGAGAACACAGCTCGGTTCATGCTATCTCAGTGCAACGGATGCTGGGCCTCATGGCATCCTCGGTGTTCACTGCACCCCAGCTTGTCTCCACATGATTACCTCTCAGTGGGTGCTCAGTACTCCATGGTCCCCAACCACTCACCCTCAGTCCTTTCTCATCAAGGTGACGGAACCTCTCAAGAGGTCACTCGCCTGGTGGTCGCAGGACGACAGTCTTCTGGAAAGATATCCCTTTGCCACTCTGGATCATCAGGTCTCCATTACCATAAATGGATCCATGATGGGTTGGGGAGCCCACTGCCAGGATCTCCACACCCAGGGTACGTGGACTCAGGACAAGTCCCAACTTCACACAAACATTCTGGAAATGAGCCATCCTCTATGCAGTCCGAGCCTTGAAGGATATACTCTGTCTCAAGAACATTCTCCTTCAAACGGACAACAAAGCAGTGATGTACTACATCAACACACAGGGTGGCACACACTCTTACCCATTATGCAGGGAAGCTATGAGAGCGTAGGAGTGGTGCCTGGAATACAAGGCTCTGATTCAGGCGGTTTACCTGCCAGGAATACAAAACGAACTGGCAGACCGTCTCAGCAGAATGGAGACGGATCCTCATGAGTGGTCTCTTGACTTAACCATCGTTCAGTCACTCTTCAAAGAGTGGGGAATGCCAGATCTGGATCTTTTTGCGTCCCCACTCAACGCAAAACTGCCTGTCTTCTGCCCCAGAAATCCAGGATCTAGCATTTTCTGTCAAGATGCGTTCAGGCTGCGGTGGACAAGACTCTTTCCATGCACCTTTCCTCCTCTTCCCCTAATTCAGAAGGTACTTCTCAAATTGGAGTCTCAGGGGCCGAATGATTCTCATTGTCCCCTTCTGGCCTCTGCAGATATGGTTTCTGCTACTTAACAGTCTATTGGAACACCCCTTCCCCCCTGGAAAATGATTCCCCTTCAGACGAACCTTTTGATCTAGGGTCCCGTGGTCCATCCCAACTTGAGGTCGCTTCACCTTCACGCTTGGCTCCTGAACAGATAGAGGTGAATAGGTTCAGCGTTTCTCGTAGTTTCAGATATTGTTTTGGCTGCACGTAAGCCGGCCACTTGAAAAACCTACACAGCCAAATGGAAGCGTTTCTCTATCTGGTGTGCAAAATCCTCTTGGAACCCTTTTTCCTGCCCACACAAAGTCTTAGAGTATCTTTTAGACTTCTCAAATACAGGTCTGCAGTACTCCAGTCAAAGTTCATCTTTGTGCCATTTTGGCATATCACTAGCCGGTACTTTCCATGTCACTGGCTCAGTTGCCTGTAGTTAAGAGGTTTCTTAGGGGTATTCTGCTTACTGGACCTCCTTTCAGATGTCCAGTCGCAGCCTAGGACATTAACCTTGTGCTAGACATGCTCATTCAAACCATTCGAGCTTCTAGCTACTTGCAACTTGAAGTTCCTCACTTGGAAAACAGCCTTCCTGGTGGCTAATATTTCGCTCAGAGTTTCTGAAATACATGCACTGGTCACATACCCTCTGCAGACACTGTATTTCACAAGGACAAAGTAGTTCTTAGGACTCATCCTAAGTTTCTCCCTAAGGTTGTCCCGGAATTCCATCTAAACCAACCTTTAGTCCTTCCTACCTACTTTGCAAACTTCCAGAATGAAGGGGAGCGTACACTTCATTCACTGGATGTTAAGAGAGCGCTGCGGTTCTATCTAGATAGGATAAAAGAAATTTGCAAGGCTTAACAACTGTTTGTTTCCTTTAGCGAGACCTGACTGGGTCAATCTGTTGGCATTAGATGTATTTCAGTGTGACTGGTGGCATGCCTTCGCCACTGCTATTCTAAGGCACAGGTCAAGCTGAAAGGCAGAGTAAATGCTCACTCTACCAGAGCAGTCGCGTCATCTCTGGCAGAAATCCGTAATGTGCCCATTGCAGATATTGGCAATTCGGCTACCTAGAGCTCCGTGCATACTTTTGTTAAGCACTACGCCTTGAATGTCCATGCCAGATGACATCTGTCATTTGGCAGGACCATTCCTAACAGACTTCTGTCCTAAGCACATGAGCCCTTTATCTCCTGCCGTCCATCTCTGGGGATTATTTAGCTCGGTACTCTTCCATTAGTGTGAATGAGTGGTGGAGACTTTATGTTCAGGCAGATATGAAAATTACATACCTGCCGTAATTCTTGACGATCTTGGTCGAAGTCTCCATTTCTCCATTACTTGTTCACACACCCACCCACCATCCTCCGAGCTCTCTTCTCTGTTTATGGTCTTCACTCCCTCAATGGCTGGGCTGTGAAGACTTTACAGTTGACCCTTCTTACACTGGTCATTCGGATTATCTTATGTCTGATTTTTAGGCTAGTCCCTCTAGGTTGATTACACTGCATCTCCTTGGAGAAAAAAAGGTACTGAGGTGGTTGGAGGGTCGACGCCGAGATAGTCATTACCGCACGAGACTGGGCTCACGGTGCCGCTTCCTCTCAACTCCATCTCAGGCACCAGCCCTCTTGAAAAAGTTTGCTCCCACTGGGTCCTAGCGGCTCCAGCGAACTCCTATTAGTGTGAATGAGTGGTGGGGACTTCATCCAAGAAGATCGAGAATTACGGTAGGTACGTAATTTCCGTTTCTGTTCTATTTCATAGGCATCCATTTGTAGAAAATAATTTAATTCTGAAGATGGGTCCAGTGGATAAAAGAAAGGTACGTTGATTTACTGCTGCAGTGTGTAAAGATGTAACAGCTATTCATTTGATGCTAAATGTTGCATTGACATTTAAAGAGCTCCGGACAGCAAAGAACTTTTGAAAAATGTAATATTTTTTTCTATATATCTGTATATATATCTATCTATCTATCTTAGCATTTTTCCTGTTTTCTCCCTGTAATCTATTCCCGAACCCGGGTCGCCAGCGTGGCATGAAGGAAGGTGTCCAGCGCCTCAGCCCTTTGCGCCACCGGGCCAGAAAAATGTAGTATTTAGACACACATCAATTTATATAACATGCATTTACACTATTTCACACCCTTATTTCTTTATTAGGTACAGTAGAAAAGAAGAAAAAGCAAGGCAAGGATAGTAAGACTAAAAGGGTGGGTGGGGAGGGACTGTGGCAGAGGACCAGAAGAAAGAAGAACTACTGAACATGTACTTTGCTCAGTTTTCACAAAGGAGGGGGTAAGAGATGGGCCACAAGTAGGGGGAAAGGGCATTAAGGGAAGGGAGGTGGACACTAACCCTTTTATGGAGGAGGGTGTCCTTGGGGAAACTAGCAAAACTAAAGGTAGACAAGGCAGTGGGCCCAGATGAGGTTCACCCCAGGGTGCTAAAGGAACTAAGAGAGAAACTGGCTGGGCCTCTGATGGCCCTATTCAGTTTATCACGATACGGGGGAAGTACCCAAGGACTGGAGGTGGGCAGTTGTGGTCCCACTACACAAAAGTGGGACTAGGGAGGAGGCAGGAAACTTCAGACCAGTAAGCCTGACTTCGGTGATGGGTAAGGTTATGGAAACACTACTTAAAGAAAGGATTGTAGAATATCTTAAAAATAGTGGATGGCAGGGTCCAAGGTAGCATGAGTTCATGGGGAGAGATCCTGCCAAACAAGCCTGATAGAGTTCTTTGACTGGGTTACCAGGGCAGTGCATCAGGAAGGAGCGGTGGATGTGGTCTACCTGAAATTCAGTAAGGTCTTTGACACCATTCAACACAGAAGACTGGTATGCAAGCTGGGCAGCCCGAGAGTTGGTCCAAAGATAGTAAAATGGATACGAAATTGGCTAGGTAACAGAACTCAGAGGGTAATGGGAAGTGGAGTTCACTTGGAAGCAAGTAAGGGGTCAGTGCTGGGACCGATTCTCTTCAGTGTCTTTATTAGCAACACTGCAGAGGGGCTGGAAGGGATGTTTATAGATGACACACAAATCTGCAACAGAGTAGGCAAACTGGGGGTGGGGGAATGAGGGAAGATCTGAAAAAAATAGAAAACTGTTTAAGAGTTTGGCATCTGGGTTTCAACACCAGAAAGTGCAAAATTATGCACATAGGGCACAGAAACCCAAGGGCAACATATCATTTGGGGGTTGGGGGGGGGTTGCAACCACAAAACAGGAAGGGGATCTGGGGGTCATCATATCTGAAGGCCTGAAGGTAGCAAAGCAGTAGGAGAGGCTAGTAGAATGCTAGGGTACATAGGGTGGGTTATCACTAGCAGAAAAAGGGAGAAGATGATATCCCTGTGTAGACAAATAGTGAGACCACACCTGAAATACTGTGTCCACTTCTGGAGGCCCTATCCCAGGAACGACGTAGACCAGCTGGAGGCAGTACAGAGAAGGGTAACCAAAATGGTGCATGGCCTGCACCAGAAGCCCTACGAGGAAAGACTCTAGGAGTTAAATATGCCCTCTCTAGAGGGAAAGGGAAGACATGATAGAAACATTCAAATACCTAAAAGGTATCAGTAAGGTACAGGTCCATCCACTATTAACTCACATGCTGAGACACAGTCAAACCCACTATGGACTATATTCTTCTCTCCTCCACTGCTATTCGCAGCTTTCCCTTGATCATGAACAAAGATCATATCAAAAAGGGTGAGTATATATACAGAGATTGTTTCTAACCACTGCTTAGTTTTGTTTGGTCACAGATGCATTGTTTCATTTGCTACATTATCTGTTACTTCAGTATCCTACTTTTGTCAAATGGATACATTCATTCTAGGGAAGTGAATATGTTGTTCATCCACACTGTCTGGCAGGTTCCTTGCTGCTTTAAATCTTGCCGGAAGGTCTTCAAGCTGGCTCCTCCCACCCACCCAGGTGGTAAAACTCTCGGCTCCGCCCCATGATGTCAGATCTTCCTTACCGCTTGGAAGCTCAGGTTCCTTCCTTAACGCTCTGCGTATAGACCGGATCCTAATTCTTCGGTTCGCCTGAAACTAATTCTAAGGTTTTCAAGACTTCGGTCTAATTACTCCCTTGCAGCTGTGATGGACAAATCGACTCACGGATTTCAGCAGTGCCCATGCGGGCAGAAAATGTCCAGGACGGATCCGCACTCCACGTGCGTCTACTGCCTCGGCCTAGATCATGACCGCAGGGCTCATGAGAGTTATGTCGCTCGTTTTCGGCCAATGTCCTGGAAGACCGCGCTGCCCGGTTACAGCATGGGCGCCCCAAGAAGTGCTACCCGCCAGTGAAGTCCAAGGAGGCCCCTTGGGCGGTGTCTGCGGCAGCTGTCTCGGCTGAGCAACTCAAGCAGATGATCGCCCTCGAGGAGGAGGCGGCCCAGGCCGCATCTTCATCTTCCTCGGTCATGGCATTTATCCCGCTCTCTCTGGGATCCTCCTACACAGCTTCTTTTAAGGAGCTTTGACAGTCCCTTTCCACGAAGGGAGAGGGGCCATCGGGACACTCTTCTCAGTCCAAAAAGAAGGACTCGAAAGGTAAGTCCCACCGTCGGCGTTCATGGGAGGGAGAGGTCCCATTCCCGGACAGTTGACACTCTACTGGTCGAGGTTGCGGCTAAGGCTGCTGGCTTCACGTGTCCCGTCAGGTCAGCCGGCCGAGACACCGTCGGCAGGTCGGGGTACTGCTCGACCCGTCGGACGGGCATCTGACTGGTGAAGCAGACAACCCTTCTTCACCGGTCCCCTCCCCGGGAGACTGAGGACTTGCCTGCGCCTCCTTTGCCGGAGTCCCCGGGCAAGGCTTCTGAGCCAAGGGAAGAGCGGGTGTCCCCTGCCCCTTCCCAGACCCGCCCTCGGAAACACCGAGGGTCTCTATCTCGGACCTCGTCTCGGTCCAGCCGATCCCGCCGACATCAGTGGTCTTGGTCTCAGCACAGAGATAAGCAGCGGCGCCACTCGTCCTCGTCTTCCTCCTCAGAAGAGGAGAGGCTTCGGCACAAATTGTGTCGACACTACGAGGACTTAATGTGGCAGCAGTTACTTTTGTACGGGAACAAGCAGACGCCGTCGCCTTCCCCAGCCATCAAGTGGCTGTCACCGGAACGGCCGATACAACCCCTCGCTGTAGTTGAGGTGCCCAAGCCTGGGCGGGTTATTCGACCGAAACCAGCTGCCCCACCGATTGTGGTGGAACCTCCGCCTCCACAACCGAATTCGGGGGCGCCGACCAGGGACTCTCGGTCGGGTCAGGGTCTGCCCCACAGGTTGTCGGTCACCCTCACTCCCGACCGTCCTCGGCAGGTGGAGGGTGGCTCAGGCCCTAGGCAGCTCTTCACGGACTCTTCGGAGTCCGACAACAACTCCTCCCTGTTTTCCAGGCCCGTAACCTGGAGTCCTCCGGGGGCAGCCGATGGGCGAGAGCCCATCATCGTTTATGGGTCTGCTTCAGCTCATCTCAGAGTCCACCAGGATGCAGCTCGAGCCCGTATCCAAGCGAGCCAAGTATCCCCTCATGGAGATACTGGACTGAGGGGATTCGCCCACGGAGGCCTTTCTGGTAGCTGAAGCCATTGTTGGCCCAGCCTTGGAGCTCTGTCAGCGGCCGGCTTCCTGACCTGCGCCTTCAGCCAGGATGGCCAGGAAGTATGCGGTCCCTACCAGCTCTTTGTCTGGTTTTTCGGAGCACCCCTCTGCGGAGGGGTTAGTCACCGATTGGCGTTTTCTGGCGTTCCGGGAACACTAGGGATGTGGATAAACTCCCCGACAAGGAGTCCAAAAAGCTGGACTATGCCGGGCACAAGGTGTATGCTGCGTCCTCCCTAGGCCTCCGCCAGGCCAGCTCGGCCGTGCTGATGGCACACTTCTCCCACGCCCTCATGGGCTCCCTGGATGAGGTGATCCCTCATCTCCCGGCCGACCTGCAGACCACGGTCAAGCAGGTGCGGGACCAGGGAAGGGGCGGTGGCAAAACAGCTGCTCCAAACAGCTCTGGACGTTGGAGACTCCTGTGCCAGATCAGTTGCGGCCGTAGTGGCCATGCGCCGCAGAGCATGGCTGAGGCTATCCACCTTCACGGCGGATACCCAGCATAAACTGGTGGACGTCCCCTTCTTGGGGACTGACCTGTTCGGCCCTGGAGTGGAAGGCCACCTCCAGCAGATCGAAAAGTCCAGTGCTACCCTGGACTTGGTCACCTCCGCCCAGAAGGACAAGGGCCGTCATCAACAACATAAGTCCTTTCGCCCTTCTGCGCCTGCGGCACGTCCAGCCCAACAACA
The DNA here is from genome assembly GCA_016271365.2 of Neoceratodus forsteri. Lineage (NCBI taxonomy): Eukaryota > Metazoa > Chordata > Ceratodontiformes > Ceratodontidae > Neoceratodus > Neoceratodus forsteri. Next base: position 20,531,528 of record JADMNL010000025.1, read on the forward strand.
CCAACATCAGGGCCAGCAGGCTTGCGCTTGGCATCCCAAAGCCAAGCCTGCAGCTTCCTCTAACAGGAAGCAGGGAGAAAAAGGCCCAGGAGGTCCCTCGGCTGGTCCCTCCTCAAAGCCTGCCCAATGATGGGTTGAGAGGTGTCACCCCCAGCCTCGTCACTCCCCCCTGGATTCCCCCCTTTGGGGGGATGGCTCCGCCACTTCCTTTCCGCCTGGTCCACTATCACCACGGACCGCTGGGTGTTGGAGGTGGTAGGAAAGGGCCTGCCCCTGGAGTTCGAGCAGGCCCCGCCCTTCCTAGCCGTCACCCCTCGGGGGGCTATGGGGTCCGCAGCTTCTCTGTCGGCTAGGTGAGCCAACATCGCCCTGCTCCTCAAAAAAGATGTGATCAGAAAGGTGGCAGATCCTCCACCAGACCCGGGGTTTGTGTCCCGAAACGGACGGGGGGTCTGGTGCCCCATTCTAGACCTGCACGACCTGAACAGGTTCCTAAGGTCTCGAACCTTCAGAATGGTCACTCTGGCTCAGATCATTCCATCCTTGGAACAAGGCATGTGGTTTTGTTCTCTGGACCTCCAGAACGCGTTCTTTCACATCCCAAGCCGTCCATCCCACCAGAGATTCCTTAGCTTCCGAGCGGAAGGATCCCTCTTCGAGTTCCAAGCCATGCCCTTCGGCTTGTCTCCAGCTCCCAGGGTCTTCACCAAATGCATGGCAGTGGTGACAGCATTCCTGCGGCGCCAGAGGTCGGGTGTACCTTACCTGGACGACTGGCTGATAGCAGCTCCCTCAGGGGAGGCGGAGTGGTCAGAGATCTGGCCCTCAGGTCTGCTCTCAACTGGGCCTCCTTATCAGCGAGGCCAAGTCGAGACTTCGAGCGAAGCAGGTGATTCTATTCATCGAGCTCGACTCTCTTGAGCCAGAGCGCGGCTCGCCGGACAGGGCCGAGGTTCTTTCCTCCTTTGCCCGATCATTTCTGGTTGGGCAATTGCGCCCTGCCGGGACTTCCTGCGCCTCCTGGGTCTCATGGCGGCCTGCACCAGCGTGGTCCGTTGGGCCGCTGGAACATCGTCCCCTTCAGTGGGGACTGGCCAGCCAGTGGTCTCAACGCTGCGATCCCTTGGACCAGCTTGTGTCGGTGACACAGGGGATGTGGAACGCTCTCCAGTGGTGGACCGTTCCAGATCATTTGCAGGAGGGCATCCCGTTCGTCCGCCCCGAGCCGACGGTCTCTCTGTCGACCGATGCCTCTCTGATGGGTTGGGGTGCCCATCTGGGGAACACCGGGCTCATGGCCTCTGGTCCCCTGGAGTCGATGCCACATCAACCTGCTGGAGCTCCGGCGGTCCGCCTAGCTCTCACCGCCTTTGCTCCGTTCCTCCGGGGTCAAGTGGTCCGAGTCAGGCGGACAATACCACGACCATGTACTATCTAAACCCCAGAGGCGGGGCAGCGCTCCATGCTTCTATGCAAGGGAAGCTCTCCGCATTTGGTCACTCGTGCGCAGCCTGGGCGGATCTCCTAGCCATTCACGTGGCAGGGCCTCCAACACCCTGGCCGATGCCCTGAGCCGGATAGGGGCTGCATCCCACAGTGGTCTCTCCTGCCGAGTAGTACAGCATCTGTTCTCCCTTTGGGGCACACCTCAGGTGGACCTGTTTGCCTCCAGGAGGCGAAGCTGAGTCTGTTCCATGCCCGCCCCCTCAGCAGGGCTCGCTGCAGGGGATGCCTTCTCGAGGCAATGGACCCCGGGCCTCTTTACGCCTTTCCCCATTTCCTTGATCCACAGGTGCTTCTCAAGCGAGGAGGGACAAGGCGCAGGTGATTCTGATAGCCCCAGACTGGCCTCGCCAGTTCTGGTACCAGATCTCCTCAGTCTCAGCTCCAGGACTCCGCAGCTTCCAGCTCGCCGGACCTGCTCTCAGTCAATCAGGGAAGGTGTTCCATCCGGACCTTCAATCCCTGCACCTGCGGCCTGGTTCCTGGCTGGCTAGAGTTCCAGGCCTTGGGTCTTTCCGACGAGGTCCTCAATGTAGTTAGGCGTCCCGTAAGAGTCGACCAGAAAATGCTATGCCTTCAAATGGAAAAGGTTTTCCATTTGGTGTCAGAACAAGAGCTTGGACCCTTCCTCCTGTTCCTTGGCAAGCATCTTGGACTATTATGGTCCCTTTCTAGTCAAGGGCTTAGGTCGGCGACCTAAGGGTGCACCTGGCAGCCATCTCTGCTTACAGGCGCGGGCGGGAAGCAGTCGGTGGCGCAGGAGAAGGTGGTCTGGCGCTTTTCAAAGGCCTTGATCACATTTCCTCCAGTCTGGGAACCCCCACCTCCGTGGGATCTACTGCTGGTACTGGCAAAGCTCATGGGCAAGCCATTCGAACCTATGCACAGGTGTGCTCTCTCACCTGTCGTGGAAGACCGCCTTCTTGGTGGCTATCACGTCAGCCAGAAGGATGGGAGAGCTCCAGGCGCTTCCATCGAGTCTCCTTACCTGGTCTTCCACAGGGACAAGGTTGTCCTGCGCCCCACCGAAATTCCTTCCGAAGGTGGTGTCGAGGTTTCACCTTAACCAGGTGTTGACTCTGCGGTGTTCTACCCCAATCACACCTGGAGGCCGAATATAGGCTCCATACTCTGGACCCTAGAAGAGGCTCGCTTATTATAAGGCGCCACGGCTGAAATCGAGGAGAGTTCGCCAGCTGTTTGTCACCTACGCTGAAGCCGCATCTGGCAGACCTGCAGCCAAGCGGACGATAAGCAGGTGGGTAACCTCCTGCATAGATCTCTGCTATAAGTTGGCGGGCATGGAGCCTCCCAGAGGATAAGAGCTCATTCTACCCGCCATACTGCTGCTGGTGGCTGCTTCCAGGGGCGTCCCTATCCAGGAAATCTGCAGGGCTGCTACCTGGAAGTCAGCAAACACCTTCATTACCCACTACCACATCGACCTTGAGTCACGCCGGGATGCTGGTTTTGGGGCCTCGGTTCTCAGTCTCTCTTTCCCAAGTAAGTATATGGGGTGTCGTCTTGCCTCCCTCCTCCCGGAGAACTGCTAGGAGTCTGCCAATGAGTGTGGATGAACAACATATCCATGTCCATAAATACAGGTTACTCACCTGTAACAGGAGTTCTAGGAATGGTATATGTTGTTCATCCCATACCTCCAGCTTCGACGCACAACCTGAGCTTCCAGCGGGCCAGATCTGGCGTCATGGGCGGGCCGAGTTATACCACCGGGTGGGTGGGAGGAGCAAGCTTGAAGACCTTCCGGCAAGATTTAAAGCGGCAAGGATACTGCCAATGAGTGTGGATGAACAACATATACCATTCCTAGAACTCCTGTTACAGGTGAGTAACCTGTATTTCTGGTAGCCCCAGACTGGCCCCGCCAGTTCTGGTATCCAGATCTCCTCAGGCTCCCGAGGCGGCTTCCAGCCCGCCCAGACCTGATCTCAGTCAGTCAGGGGAAGGTATTCCATCCGGACCTTCAGTCCCTGTACCTGACGGCCTGGTTACTGAGCAGCTAGAGTTCCAGGCCTTGGGACTTTTCAACGAGGTCCTCAACGTTGTTGAGGCGTCCCGTAAGGAGTCTACCAGAAAATGCTATGCCTTCAGATGGAAGAGGTTCTCCATTTGGTGTCAGGGCAAGGGCCTGGACCCTTCCTCCTGTTCCTTGGCAAGCATTCCGGACTACCTGTGGTCCCTTTCTCAGCAAGGGCTTCAGTCGACGACCCTTAAGGTGCACTTGGCAGCCATCTCTGCTACCGGGCGGGCCGGAAGCAGTCGATGGTCGCAGGAGAAGGTGGTGGGCGGCTTTTCAAAGGCCTTGATCACATATCCCTTCCGGTGCGAGAACCTCCACCGCCGTGGGATCTACTACTTGTATTGGCTAAGCTCATGGGCAAGCCATTCGAACTGATGCACAGGTGTGACATCTCTCACCTGTCATGGAAGACTGCCTTCTTGGTGGTTATCACGTCAGCCAGAAGGATGGGAGAGCTCCAGGCGCTTTCCATAGAGTCTCCTTATCTGGTCTTCCATAGGGACAAGGTTGTCCTGCGCCCCCACCCGAAATTCCTTCCAAAGGTGGTGTCGGAGTTTCACCTTAACCAGGTGTTGACTTGGCCGGTGTTCTACCCCAATCACACCTCAGAGGCCGAATATAGGCTCCATACTTTGGACCCTAGAAGAGCGCTCGCTTACTACAAGGAGCGAACGGCTGAAGTTCGGGGAGAGGTTCGCCAGCTGTTTGTCACCTACGCTGAAGCCACACCTGGCAGACCTGCAGCCAAGCGGACGATAGGCAGGTGGGTCACCTCCTGCATAGATCTCTGCTACAGGTTGGCGGGCATGGAGCCTCCCAGAGGGATAAGAGCTCATTCTACCCGCCACACCGCTGCATCGGTGGCTGCTTCTAGGGACGTCCCTATCCAGGAAATCTTCAGGGCTGCTACCTGGAAGTCAGCACACACCTTCATCACCCACTACCACATCGACCTTGAGTAATGTCGGAATGCTGGTTTTGGGGCCTCGGTTCTCCAGTCTTTATTTCCTAAGTAGGGGGTGTGCACCTTGCCTCCCTCCTCCCTGAGAATTGCTAGGAGTCTGCCAGACAGTGTGTTGATGAACAACGTATCCTTGTCCCTAGAAATACAGGTTACTCACCTGTAACAGGAGTTCTAGGAATGGTATATGTTGTTCATCCCCACGACCCACCCTGGCCTCCCTGGCTTCGACGCACAACCTGGCTTCCAGCGGGCTAGATCTGGCGTCATGGGGCGGAGCCGAGAGTTTTACCACTCGGGTGGGTGTGAGGAGCCAGCTTGAAGACCTTCCGGCAAGATTTAAAGCGGCAAGGAACCTGCCGGACAGTGTGGATGAGCAACATATACCATTCCTAGAACTCCTGTTACAGGTGTAACCTGTATTTACTCACCTGTAACAGTAATTCTAGGTGTGGTATATGTTGTTCATCCACACTAACCCACCCGACCTCCCTGGCTGTGGACAGACACAACCTGGCTTCCCGCGGCTAAGATCTGGCGTCACGGGGCGGAGCCAAGGTATGTACCACCCAGGTGGGTGGAAGGAGCCAGCTTCAAGACTTCCGGCAGGATTTAAAGAGGAAAGGGACGTGCCAATAAGTGTGGGTGAACAACATATACCACTCCTAGAACTACTGTTACAGGTGAGTAACCTGTTTTTTTTTTTTTTTGTTTGTTTTGTGTTTTTTTTTAGTTGCCGTCACTTCTGCTCCGAGGATTCCCAAGCTTCAGGCTCTGATGTGTAAAGAGCCTTATTTGGTTTTGCACAAAGACAGGATGTCTTTGCGTATGAACTGTACGTTTTTGCCCAAGGTGGTGTCAGAGTTTACATTGAACCAATCCATCCACCTGCCAGTTTATTACCGTGAATATTCTAATCAGGGGGGAGGTTTTGCTCCATACTTTAGATGTTCATAGGGTGCTGAGGTATTACACCAGCCACACCAAGTCTGTTCGGAAATCTGACCAGTTTGTTTTGTTTGCACCCGAGAGAGGGAACACCTGTTTAGAAACAGTGGTTGGCTAACTGCATTGTTTATTGTTACCGCAAGTACATCAAGCCCTTGCCCGGAGCAGTTAAAGGTCACTCTACCAGAGGCATGGCTGCCTCCACAGCTTGCTTCAAAAATGTATCTGCTGCGGACATCTATGCAGCTGCTACCCGGAGCTCTGTCCACACTTTCATTAGGCACTACAGGTCTACCGTCTGGGCATCGCTTCTAGGCGCAGGGTCAGTTTCAGTCTCATAGTCCTTCAGGGCTTTCTCTCATGAGCTCTCTGCTGATGAGACTAGTACCTCCTTCTGGCCAGTTCCGGTACTGCTTAGGACTCTGTCCTGCTGGTGTCTGCCTGCTGCAAGAGCCCCCCTCAAAGTAAGATAGTACAGTTACGTAAGAAAGTACCATATCAATAGATCTTCGAGAGGAGCTCTTGCAGCAGGCCCTGCTTTCCCTCCCTCTTTCCCCCGTTAGCTTTTTTCTGTTGCACTTCTTCTGCTTATACTTTTCTTCTTGGCTCTAAAGAACCGTCTTGGTTCTCCTTTTCGCCATCTGTTTGGGATTTCTGGCGGGAGAATTGAGGTAGGTGTGGGGGAGCGCCCCCTTTATAGGCTAGGCGGTCGTCCGCGTGCCGACGGTGGGGGTGGTCCTCCATAATAGACTGCTAGCTAGAAGTTTTCCTTGTGGTCCTGGCATTTGGTGGCTTCAGTCCTACCGGTGTTAACCTGCTGCAAGAACTCCTCTCGAAGATCAACTATTGCGGTACGTTCTTATAAAAGTGTACTGTTTCTGATGAGAATTACCCCTGCTACAAGAGTTTCTGAGTTGCAAGATTCCTGTACCTTGTGGTTTGTTTTTTTCTTTTTCGTTAAATCAGGATTGGGTTTTGTTACCTATCCTAGTGTCCCGCTGAGGTTGTTTCTGAGATTACGTTAAAGCAAACTGTCCACTTTCCTGTTTGTTGTCTCCCCCCTACTCAATGCAGGGGAAGTTATCTTACATTCTTTCACCATCCATGGAGCTTTACACTTCTGCTTGGCTGGCGCAAAGACTGCAGAAAGTCTCAACAGCTTTTTGCTTTGTTCAACCCCAGGATAGTGGTTGTCCCTTTTTCTAAGCGGTGCCATTCCAAATGGCTAGCATCCTGCATCTTTTTTTCCAGAAGCGCAATAAAGAGCTTCCTGGTCCTGTGCTTGGGCATGTCACCTGTGACATGGACACTTCTGTGGCTTGTTTTTGTTGTTTCAGCAGCTGACATAGGCTTTGCCACCGTATGAAGTTCTGTCCATACTTTAAACTCTGTAATCTGGGATCTGGTGTTCATATATGGACTGGCTTTGGCCTTGCCATCCTCCAAGGCCAGCTGTATTAAAGGAAAACTATGGATAATGACAAAAGTGTAGCACCTACTGCAGAAACGCCTGCTTAGGGTTTTTAGCAGTAAATAAAATTCTTCATACCTTTTGCATTTGTTCTTTTAATATTGGATACCCTCGTTGACTGTCCTAGCAGGAGACGTGCCCGCGGCCATCTCGTGTGCACCCGGTGGCTTTCTGCATGTGGGGTATGCTAATGAGGACTGCCGATTAATGTCATAGTTGGTAGCCCTCATCAGCATAACCCGTGTACAGGAAGCCACTGAGTGTATGGAGATGGACGCATGTGAGTCTCCCGCTAGGACAGTCGGTGTAGGTATTCAAGGTTAAATCATATGTAAAAGGTATGGAAACATTTTTTTACTGCTAAGAGTATTGATGGGGTATTTCTGCTGCATTTTCTCCATTATCCATAGTTTTCCTGAAAGGGTCTTCGGCACCCCTGCTGCCTTGCCTTCCTCCCGCTCTTCTGTTGTGTGCAGCTCAGGAATCTATTCAGATGTGCGGCTCTTTGGAGGGAGATGTCCTTTAAGAAGATGGTCTAGTTACTTACCAGTAACAATAGCTCTTCAAGAGAATCTCCTTCATAGAGTTGCAGCTCCCCCTTCCACCTCTACCCCTTCTGTATTTCAGGTGGCATACTGTGGAGGACTTAACAGTACCTATTACTGCATGCTTGGTCTTCCTCTTTTTCTGCACCTTTTCAAATGGGCTTTTTCTTTCCCCGAACCGCTGCCTCTCCTGTCAGCCTGGTCAGGGTTCTGGTCTCCCTTTCCTGTCGTTATGATACAACACCAAGCTTGTCTCTGGCTGGAAATTGAGAAGTTATTGGGGCACCCGCATTAAGCACTGATGACCACGTACGTCAAGTTGTGCAGTCCCAGCTAAGTAGACATTTCCAAGTGGTCCTGACGCCAGTGGCTTACGGTTCCTATGGCATGGCTCTATAGAGGAGATTTTCTCGAAAATCTGCTGTTACTGGTAAGTAACTAAACTTTGTAATATCTGAGAAATTAGAAAAAATACTGATGATGAAATCAAGGGTATCAGAGATACCTTTTTGTTAGATTTATCAAGTATCGCTGCTTTAACCACTTAATGACACAGAAAAGTAAATACTTTGTATAAATGTATTCACTGTGCTGAATTGTTACATTTAATTATCTTGCTGTGTCGCTTGTTTTTATTTACTTTATAAAGACGTAATTAAAATATTTTAAAATTACATATGTATTGAGATCTAGCATAGTTAATGTTTCTTGTGCCTCCTCTTGCTGCTTTCGCAAACCAGCACTACTCCAGTGACACTGTAGCCACTGGTGTCTTTCTGCCCAATTCTTTTCAGTAGGAGGAAAATTCTACTGTGCCTAAAATGAAGATCTCGTTACCTACAGTGCAATGCTCTGGTTATAAGAATTTAGAAAACAGGAAGGCAGTGGCAACACTAAAACTGTGGAGGATTTACACTTTTTAAATTTTAATAAGAGAAATTTAATATAAATGCTGGTTAAGCAGAGTTAAGCTCAATTTGTGGTGCCACAGGTCTTTAGATATCCAATATGTCTTTTTTTTTTTTTTAAATCTTCTTTATTGAAGTTTTGTCATTATTTCCAACACAATGACATACACACATACATCCCAGGATACACCCCAATATAAGTAGTCTTAAGTATTTGGAAGTAGAAAACTTTTTTTTTTAACCTTTCTGTTAGGGATTGTTTGCACGTCGGTCTCCCACGCCAGTTACTCCTAACAGAAGGACCTCACCTCTATTACGTGGATCCTGTTAATAAAGTTCTAAAAGGAGAGATTCCATGGTCGCCAGATCTGCGCCCTGAGGCCAAAAATTTCAAGACCTTTTTTGTGCATACAGTAAGTACAGTACCACTTTGTGATTTAAAAAAAAAAAGTCATCTATAGAAATTACCATTTGATTTTGTTTTGTAAGCAATATAGGTTTGGTTTCAGTTGCATTACAATTTATTCTTGATTGTTCATAATTCCAGTAAAGGTAACTGAACGTTTGTGTAGTTATTATTCATTTATAATTACTGACTATGCTGAATTACACACGGATAATGACGGTGTAATCTGCCATTACAGTCGTCCAGTTAGAACTGCGAGCATGAGGCAACTGAGAGCTGTTAATCACAGGGATACAGCGTGAGGGCACTGTGTTTGGATTTGCGGCTTTTCCCTTCAGGTGTCAGCGTGGCTCAGTTGGTAGCGCATCCGCCTCTGGACCAGAAGGTCATGGGTTCTCGTCCCACACCGGGATTGGACTTGCACCTAAAAATCGCTGGCATCCGAGCCCAGTATTGGGGGGTGCTGTACTGCTGGGGTGTGCCGTCCTTCATGTGAGACGTTAAACCGAGGTCCCTTCTGCCCATCCTGGTGGGTGTTCAGGTGGAAGTAAAAGAACCCAGGGCACTCTTCGCAAAGAGTAGGGAACATTCCCGGTGTCCTGGCCAGCATTCCCCTTCCCATAAACCGGTTCATGCAATTATCCAGGCTGTGTGTGGGTGATGATGTGCGATATGGCCGCCACCACACATTCAGTCACTTCACTACCAGTCTAGCATTGCTTGTAAAGCGCTTTGGATGTATGAAAAGCGCTATATAAATGCTGATTCTTCTTCAGAAACAGCACCACTTAAAGTAGTTTAACACTTAAAAGTGGTCAGATTTATGGTTGCATACCTCAGGGATGCAGGAAAGCCGTGCCGCATGTCCCTGACAAGGTGCTGAAAATCCAGGCCTCTGTGTTTCTGTGTACTGCTTATGTGTGTTTTTGTGGCTATAAGAGAGCCTTTCTGAGTTCTCTGGGTGTAAGAACTGCAAAGCAGAGCAGCTCTTGGACACAAAGGACTTGGAAGAATCTTATAACCGTATGAGTAACAGGAACTGTACACATAAACATAGTATTATATGTGCTTTCAAATGATTTCTGTTATTAAGAAATGGAGCTGGAGTTTAAAATCATAATATAATAACTGGGTATTGTTTTTTCCCTTGGGGAACCCGGTATGTAATTTGCCATAATAAGAGTGTTTATAACAGCAAAGAAAAAATTACTCACCTTAGTAATGTTGTTTCTTCCAATGGAGTCTTGCTGTATTCTGACAATAGCAGTGAGTCCCAACCTTCGAACTGCCCCGGAGATGAAAGAGTTAACTTTCCATGCCAGGCATGGAATGCTGAGCTCGAGCTCGGTCGAGACTCTGTCTGTTGCTGTTTGAACTCAAACCGTCAGATCTTTATGAGCTAAACTCACTGAGGTCCTGTGTGGAAGCTGTAAACCTACACTAGCTAACTGGCTACTAACATAATAACAAATTTGTTGGTCCCAAAACAAAGACTCAAGTCAGGAGACCCAAAAAATGAAATAACACAACACCCACTCACCCAAAAAAAGGGTGATAACAAAAAAGGTGGGGCACCTCCTGAGTGCCAACACTGCCACTGCCCACCCACATCCCAAAAACAGAGGTTCTGAGAGGGGAAGGCAGGGGAGGTCAGAATACAGCAAGACTCCATTAGAAGAAACAACATTACTAAGGTGAGTAATTTTTTCTTCAAACAACATGAAGTCTTGCTGTATTCTGACAATAGCAGACTACCAAGCAGTACCTCCATGGAGGAGGGACAGAACCTACTTGGGAAATAGGCTCTGAAGCACAGCTGTGCCAAACCGAGCATCACTCCTAGCCTGGATATCCAGGGAGTAATGCCTGGTAAAAGTGTGAACTGTTTTCCAGGTAGCTGCTTGACATATCTCTAAGATAGGAATATCCCTGGCAGCAGCCAGGGAAGCAGCTGTACCTCTGGTAGAGTGAGCCCTCAGGCCTGAGGGTGGAACCTTACCTAATATTTCATAGCAAAATTGGATACAAGAGACAATCCAACTGGCAATGTATCTTTTAGTGGCAGTTTTTCCTTTACCAACCTCACCATAAGTGAGGAACAGTTGGAGGGAGTCAAACCTATGACCCTTGGTACGTTCTATATAGTTGCTAAGGGCTCTTTTCACATCAAGACTGTGTAGCCTCCTCTCACCAGAGGAGGAATGGTCAGTGAAGTACACAGGAAGAGACACAGACTGGTTAAGGTGGAAGTCTGAAACCACCTTAGGCAAAAACTTCCTGTTAGTCCTGAGGACCACCTTATCCCTAAGGAAGGAAATAGTCAGGCTCCACTGACAGGGCTTGTTGCTCACTTATGCGCCTGGCAGAAGTGATGGCCACCAGAAACACAGTCTTCCAAGTCAAGTACTTAAGCTCTGCTGAGGACAAGGGCTCAAAAGGGGGTTGCATAAGCTGAGCTGTGCAAATGTTAAGATCCCAAGCAGGGGCAGGATCCTTGAATGGAGGATTTGTATGAAGCAATCCCTTGAAAAACTTGGAGAAAACAGGGTGAGCTGAAAGAGAAGAGGGCTTACCTGCTGAAATGAAAGCAGAAACAGCTGCCAGATGCACTCTTAGTGTAGCTGGTCTGAGACCCAAGCTATTCAGATGGACCATATAGTCAAGTACTGTGGGCAGATCAGCAGACTCTGGAGAGATATGCTTCCCAGAGCACCATATGGAAAATCTTTTCCACTTGGAATTATAAGTAGTTCTGGTGGAAGGCTTCCTAGAAGCCTTTAGAATCTCCATAACACCTTGGGAGAGGTGTAAATCAGCAAACTCTAACTCTTCAAGAGCCAGGCCTTGAGATTGAGAGATTTGAGGTTCGGGTACCAAACCTTCCCCTGAGCACAGGTTAACAGGTTGTAATTCCTGGGAAGAGCCAGGGGAAGATGTACTGATAAGGACAATAGGAGAGGATACCAGGGCTGTCTGGCCCAGTCTGGAGCAATCAGGATCACTTTGCAGGGCTGAGACCTGATTTTGACTAGCACTTTGAACAGGAGAGGGAAAGGGGCTGGAGGGAAGCATACAGGAATTTCCCTTCCCAATTGAGAACTAAGGCATCCAGGGGGACTGAGCCCAACACTGGGGGCCTGCAGCAGAAAAGGGGAAGTTGGTGATTGTCTGGGGCTGCAAAAAGATCTATCTGTGGGGTGCCCCATCTGGAGAATATCACCTCCAAGACCAGGGGATCCAGTGACCATTCGTGATGGCCCTGAGATATCCTGCTGTGAGCATCTGCCAGGACATTGTCCTTGCTTGGGAAGTGTACTGCTGTGAGGGAGGTGTTCAGGGAATAAGCCAGAGACCACAACTTCATTGCTTCAGTGCACAAGGCCGTAGACAGAGTGCCTCCTTGCTTGTTGATGTACTACATTGTGGTATTATCTATTCTGACATGAATAACTTTGTTCTCAACAGACTTGGAAAAAACCTGAAGTGCTAGAAATACTGCTCTGAGTTCCAACAGATTGATGTGAAGCAGAGATTCCTCAGGGGACCACAACCCCTGGGTGGTCAGGTCGCCCAAGTGAGCCCCCCACCCCAAGAGGGAGGCATCTGTAGTAAGGATTAAAGAGTGAGACTGAGTGACAAAGGGAACTCCCTGTCTCAAATTGTTCTGATCCTGCCACCACTGCAAGGCGTGGATTAGGGTTCGAGTCACTGGGATCCGTTTGGTCAGAGGGTCCTTTTTCTGAGACCAAAAGGCTCTCAAATGGAACTGAATGTCCCTCATCTGAAATCTTGCTCCTTGCACCACTGCTGTAGCAGCAGCCATGTGCCCATACCTCTCAACTGTACCTCATTACAAGGGACGTTCCTCATTTTACTTCACAAAAGGTCCCTGTTCCACATTGTGAGGACTTGTTCCACATTCAGTATTCACATTCTAAAGCAAAAATCTATAGTAAATGATGCAAAAAATATATAATTCAATTAAAAACAGACTTTCTGAACATAAATGCAAACATTTTAACAGTGTTCTGAGTCTCCTAGGTAAAGATTTGATTAAGTGTTCCACATTTTGCTCATTTGTTCCACATTTTGAGAGGCAATGTTCCACATCTGGTGGAGAAAAGGTTGAGAGGTATGCATGTGCCCCAGGAGCTGCAGAAAATGCCTTGCTGGTCGAGACACCTGAAGGGTGAATGAGGAGGCCAGAGTTATCAGGGTCCTTGCCCTGTCCAGGGGAAGGAAGGCTCTGGCCCTTTCTGTATCTAGCTCTGCGACTATGAAGGTGAGGAGCTGAACAAGCTCTAAAACTGACTTTGAAAGATTCAGAAGGAAACCCAGAGAGGTGAGCAGTTGCTGAGTTATCTGTAGGTGTAACTTGACTTGGTCTGGGGACTGGCCTACTATGAGCCAGTCGTCCAGGTATGGGAAGATGGCAATCCTTTGCCTTCTTAAAGAAGCAACTACTGCTGCCAGACGTTTTGTGAACACCCTTGGAGCAGAGGTTAGACTGAAGGGCATTGCTCTGAACTGGTAATGGCCTGAGGGCAGCTCGAACCTGAGGTACTTTCGATGGGAGCTTCTGATGAGAATATGGAAATCGGCATCCTTGAGGTCCAGGGAAACTAGCCAGTCCCCTGGCCTTAGAGAGGGTAGAATTATTCCCAGAGTCACCATTTTGAATTTTGTCTTTAAAAGGTGCTTGTTTAAATATCTGAGATCCAGGATGGGCCGCCATTCTCCTGTCTTTGTTGGGGTAAGAAAGTACCTGGAGTACAATCCTTTGCCCTGGTGTAGGGGTGGAACCCATTCCACAGCTCTGAGAGCCAGACTGGAAAAGACCTCTGCCTCTAGGGCAAGTGCCTCTGAGGGATTTGCAGGTGGAAAAGATCTGGTTCTCAGCTTTGGAAATTTTTTGAAGCTGAGAACCAGTCCCTGGCTTACTACTTCCAGGACCCACTTGTCTGATGTTAGAGACTCCCAGTCCTGGACAAAGTAAGCCAGCCTGCCCCCTACAGGTGGTGGAGAATCAGCCCTGGCAAACCCATCAGGGTGCCTGTTTGGCAGGGGGTTTGGGCTGAGGGGTGGAAGCAGGTCTGCTTGTACTCCTTCTGCCTCTCCCTCTAAAGAACCCCCTCTGAGCGTAGGCAGAAGAGGAGGCCTGGGCTTGGTAGAAAGGCCTATGAAAAGGCCTGCCCCTGCCCCTGGGATGCTGCCTTTGAGGAGTAGCCTGCCTTTCTCTGGCCTGGGCACTCCTATAGGTGGTCCTATATTCGTCCATTTTCTTCATGTAATTCTCTGTTTGCTCCCCAAACAGAGAATTACCCACAACAGGAAAATCCATGGCCTTAGTCTGGGTATCCTGTGATATGCTAGTACATCTGAGCCAAGCCATCCTACGAAGTGCTACAGATGTAGCCATGACTCTAGATGACACATCATTGGAGTCCACTGCAGCATGGAATTGCACCTTGGATGCCTCAGTACCATCAGCAGCCACCTGCTCCAGCTCCTTGGCAAGCTGGCCAGGGACCTGTTTTGCTAAAGCCATGACAGTGTCCCACCTGGATTTCTGATACCTAGCAGTATAGGCCATATAGTTGGCCTGTCTGAGTCCCAAGGATGCTGCCATGTACTGTTTCTTTGCCATGGCATCAATCCTCCTGGAGTCCTTGTCTTGGGGGTGAAGCCAAGGAATATTTGTCTTGTCACAGGCTGCAGCCTGCACTACCCCAACATGACTACATTGTTGTAAGAGACTCCATATCTGATCCTGACAATGTATACCTCTTTATCCATTCTTTTATCCACAGGAGGTATGGTGTTAGGAGTCTTTAAAATCTTAAATGTCTGTTTCCCAAAAGATTTGTGTAGGGAATAGATAGCCTCCTAGACTCTGGGATATCCATCATTTCCACATAGTCAGGCTCCTCCTGGTCATCCACAGCTTCTTCCATAGGAAGCTGGAGGTTTCAACCACTTTTTTAAAACATGAAATGGGAGGGACTCAGAAAGCCTAGGAGACACTCCTGAAGGTCTGTCTGGGGAGATGTCCGGGTCAATGGGCACATCCAGACTTTCAAAACCACATTCACTTTCCTCATACTCCTCTTCCTCCTCCTCCGGTTCATAATATTCCTCTAAATCATAATCTTGAACCGGTGGAACCGACCGAACCGAGCGCCTCCCTGATGATGCTGGTTCGGTCAGAACCGGGGAAAGCTACTGCACAATTTTTATCGCCTTGGCTATTTCTTCAGTGGTTGGAGAAGAAAGTTTTGGATCCACACCAGCTGATTTTTCCTTTCTTGTTCTCTTAGCTGGAACCGACTCCTCAGAATCGGATCTCCTTTTGCCCGAAGAAGTCTCGCCCTGGTCAGAGGGCACTCCTTCTGGTTCGGTTTGAACCGAACCGGGCTGGCCATCCGGTTCAGCGGACTTTTTGGCCTCCCTTTCCCTGAGCCTACCAACTCTTTCTTTAGGGTAGCTGCAGGAAGATTTTTACAAATCTGGCAGTCTGCATTGAGGTGGTCAAACCCCAGACAATAAACACAGGTGGTGTGGGGATCAGTCTTAGCAAAGACTTCCCCACACACACTGCAGTGTTGAAACCCAGTGGGCCCGGTTTTTCTTTTGGGTTTCTCAGACATTGTGCCAGTCCTAACCAAACTTACCCTTTTAATGGCAATCCGCCAGGCAAGACCCTCTTATCGGTTCCTGACCGTGTCACGGGTCGTGGAAAAAACCGTAATAAAATCCGTTTGTTTTTTTTGTTTTTTTTTAGAACCGATAAGAACCGGTAACCACACTCTAAAAGTACAGATAAAGATTTTTTAGCAACTTGATTGTTTCAAACTGAACCGATAAACCGTTTACAAGTTCCACACAGAAAGAAAATAATAACAAACCTGTCTAGTACTCACAGATACCACAGACAGAGACTGAACCGACAGGTTGCGGTTTAAATTCGGTCGAAAACCGAGAAAAACAGTACTTTAACTGACAAATTGAACTGAGCAGAAGGAGAAATCTCCGGAGCGACTGTTCAGTGAGTCGGAGTAAAGAATCTGACGCTTTGAGTTCAAACAGCAACAGACAGAGTCTCAACCGAGCTTGAGCTCAGCATCCCATGCCTGGCATGGAAAGTTAACTCTTTCATCTCTGGGGCAGTTCGAAGGTTGGGACTCACTGCTGTTGTCAGAATACAGCAAGACTTCATGTTGTTGGAACACACACTGGGTTTTCCACATCCTGTGCATGCACCAGTGGCCGTGCTACCGTTTCCCACTGCCAGATTCCCTGACTTGCTGCTGGAGTTTACACGGCCACACGGACTCGGTAAGTCAATTAAAAAAAAAAAAAAAAAAAAACACACACATGCTGGGGAAAAAAACTGAGGTACTTAAATTTAAAAAAAAATTGAAAAGGGTGGTCTTCAACAGCCGCATCCAACTGCAGTCCCCGCTGAAACTTGGTCGGACCACGGCCCGACTGCACAGAGATGTCTTCTTATTTTATATAATTTTCTGTGGCAAAAAAACAATACCTAGCAATTATATAAAATGCATGGGTGGTGTGTTAAACTCTAGTTTTATACACACCCTCAGTGTTGGATGCTTAGATAAACCCCGAGAGTGATACCATCCAACACCTCTGGTGTGTGTAAAATTCTTGTTACACGCCCCACCATATATATTATTCTATATGTTATATACTTTGTAGAAAAATACCCCGAGAAGGAAATGCCCATTGAAGGTAGAATTAAGAATTTTATAACTAATAGCATGAGACACCCTCTTACAGTTATGAGTATCTGAAATGTTTGAAATAGCCAGTCCTTATTGTCTGAGAAGAATACAATGATTTATAATTGCACACATATAGCGATACAATGCATGAGGTTTTAGAATAATCAAGGAAGTTAGAGCTACAGGTTCCCTACTTAACAATGACCAACAACACTGCACATTTACGTGGTTTATCTAGTGACTTTACAGCAGCCTGTATTGCGGAACCTTCGCAACATGACGCCAGATCTGTATCTTAACTTCACCATTACTCTAGCCAACCCACTAACACAGTTTCCTACTGTCTTTACTGATATTGTCCTGCTCTCCCTTGTGTTATCTTGTAGGTTTCATTCGATGACTAATACTGTGATAATTCTTATACCCTGGATATCTTATTCCTTGTTTAAACAATTTTTGTAACTGCCCTACATTGCATCTTGTACACAATCTGTATATTGTTAGTATTTCTACTTGTAACTAATTCCAGTGGGCTTATCCAGTTACCAAAATAAATATGTAACAAATGCCAACAAATCAGGGAATCCATTTCTTTCTGTAATGCCTTTACAGTTGACATTTTCATCACCTACATTAACGTTCCATTCCATTATTAGAAGCCAGGAATGGCTTATGAAGCATGAATTTCTTCCCTGAATGCTAACGTACTATTATTTTTTTTTGGTATTTTGGAGCAGGTAGGAATGGGGGGTGTACAGTAGGCAGAGGAGGAAGAAAAGAAGGTGGTGATCCTGTGGGGGGGGGACATAAAAGGGATGTAAAAGAGGGTGGGGGGTGAAGTCCAGTAGAAAGATCAGAATGGGGCTCCAGTGTAGGGACAGAGGAAGGAAACTGGACGCCAAAAGAGGAGGAGGAATGACGACCTTCAAACTCAACTTGAGATATATATATGTATATTTTTTCTAATAGCCGGGATTGACCTAGTAATAACCAGTGACATTTGTGTTTTGCCTCTAGCCGAACCGGACATATTACCTGATGGACCCAAGTGGGAATGCTCATAAATGGTGCAAAAAGATCCAGGAAGTTTGGCGACAGAGATACCAGAACCATCAGAATTCTGACATGTAGCAACACTTCTCTCGCATGTCTACCAGCCTGTCTGGTAACTGTTAGAGCTTCATGAGTCATGTACAGGCTCTGCAGTGGATCAGATGCCTTCCCAAACCCCCTGTGATCACACGTATTTACCACCTCACTAGGAAGGCATTCATCTACATTTCTTTTTGTTTTAAAAACGCAAACATAAATGGAATTCAGGGTTGCTTTGCTTGTTCTTCGTACTTTCGTCGAGGCTTCCACATGCATATCGTCATGCAGAGAAGATCTTGCTTTTTGTGCACTTCAACTCTATTCCTGCGGCAGAACTAGTGAATAGACTTTGTGTTTAACAACGTGATCCACACGCACACATCCAGAATCCTGTACAGTAGCCCTGTAGTCTAGGGGCTTTCACTTATTCTGTGATTTTTCAGATTACTGTCGAACCGTTCTTCATCAGGGAGCTTCTAAAATGACTACGCTAATAGAATGTTTACTGCTTCTTTAGAATCTGGCACTAGCAGTCGAGTCAGTTGCAGCCTTGCTTTAGTCCTAATATAGTACTGATAGCAGGTTTATAATGGTACTTAAACAATGTTCTGATGTCAGTGCTCAAACGTGTGTCCAGGACAGACAGACTTAACGTTGTGAACCGAAGGCGCTAATGTACAAGAGCGAGAAAAGCACAGAGCATAGTACCAAATATCTAGCCCAGTACACATTTATTTTGTCAATGTTTTGTTCTTAAATATAATGGTTAAATACTCTTTAATTTTTAGTTTTAAGTTTGACGATCAGTTTTAAGTTTGATCTTAAATGTGAATAAAAACTCAGAAGTCTCATTTTAGCAATTGCTAACAGAATGGAAATTAGTTAATAGCTTTTTTATTATAAAATGAAGCTATTTTCTTTATATTCAGTACATAAAGTGATGTGGCATGATTCCCCTGAAACCCAGACTTTTACAGTTGGTATGTAAGGTACATTGTGATATGCATCAGGCGGCTGTTAAATGTACTTCAATTTATTACTTTCAGTTTATTCTGGCTAGTTTAACTATTAAAAGTATGCTGGCCTAGCCACAACGATAGAGCTATCACTTGCCATCCAGTGACCTTGGGTCATCCCCAAGTCCAGGACGCCTGGTGCCGACTGGTGAGGTGTGGTTCTGGCATCTAGCTTGGATGCCTCCTGCCTCAGGAAGGGAGGGCACCTCATTCCGCTGCACGCCCATGGTGGCTCAGGGGAGGGCGTGTTGTGCGGAAAGGAACAAGCAGCCTCTCTGAGTCACATGCCCAAAAAGGGGCCTGTAGAGGAGTTTCAGAGGTAGGATATGGCTCCTGTACCCTTCCAAAACCCTGATAGGTGCTCTGCCAGGTCATTTCACAGGACCACACCCTGAGGATGGCTTAGGAGGATGAAAAAAAAACAAACAGATCAGGCAGATGAAACACACACGCTAAAGCAGGGTCCTTCTGACTCCTCCTACAACTTGCTAGCTCCTCCTCCTGGACCTCGACTGTCAAGTGAAGTATGTTCTTCCCAGGTTGGGGAAATGGGGTCCCACCCACAGTGGACACACTGTGGGTTATGGTCGTGGTTTGTGGAGCGGGTATTGAGCCAAGGCTGGTGGGAATGGAATATTGAAGGACTCTTACGTCGGTCAGAAGGGCTTCCTCAGGTAGAAAGAGAACCTGGCAGCTGGCAAGGAAACATGGGGCCAAAAACAGAAAGCTATAAATAAAAGGTGTGCTTGCTTAATTATACTTATATTTCAGGCAAAAATGCTGTAGTTGATAAAGTAATGGTACTCAAGAGATGCATTAACTAGCACCTTTCTTCAGAATTTATGGGCCCACTAAAAGGTGTGCTGTGTGGACTCCCATGGAGTGGAATCTGATCCAGAACACTGAGCCTGTCAGATGTTGGAAGTCAAACCGCTGTAGGCATTTTCTGGTTAAGTGTAGACACTTAACTGTGCCTGCAGTGTTTCATAGTGAAGGGTTACTGGGCACAAATAGAAAAGGGGAGTTTCATGAGACCAGGCATAACTATAGTGATAAAAGAAAGATTCTAAAGGCGTGGTGTCGGGCTTTGTATTGGGCTAGTATATGTAGGTGGTGTCTCATTATGTTCTTGTCAAAAAAAGTCACTACAAATTGATTAACTGCAAAATATGTAGAAAAAATGGAACTGCAGAGTCTGGCTCTTCCTGTTTGTGAAACATGGTAGTTATTTTCTCAGTTTTGTTCGCCACCACACCATATGCCAGTTTTTGTGGCCATAACACTTCATCATTGCAAAGGTGGTTCTTTACAATCATCAGATGAACAAAACACTAAAGAAGAATTCTCATGTGCCCTACACTGCTGACATAGATAAACACAGCCCATAGTGCTCTGTGGCCAAGTCTCTGATAGACATTACTGAGAGACTTGGGCCCTGGGGTTATCAAAGTCCTGCATTTTAAGTTTAATGGAGCAGATTGCATATTACAGAATTCTAGCTGCTGGCAGTGTCGATGCCATTTCCCTTACCTAGACTTAGGTGCAGGGCACTATGGGACTTTTTTTTTTGAGCCTGCATGTGGTGGTGGGGGGGTCACAGAATTAACTAGATATCGGGATCAAATGCAACTAAAGTAAGTTTAAAAAATATATATATTTTATTGTACAGATTAGTAAATCCAGATATCCTGGTCCCATGCAGAGATGTTGTGAATTGAAACTTTGTGAAGGTGGTGGGAAATCTGGAACCTGCTGCTGCACACAGAGAAGTTCATAATTTTGCCCCCAACTTTGGTCAGCAAAGTATCTTTTTTATTAACTTCCAAACCTGCTGCCACCCATTGTGCAAGTATTACCCAACTCCCAGATATGTTTTGCACATTTCCCCTGCTAGCATCCGTTTTCCCCCGATCCTGGTGAAGCAGTCGGTGTAATAGGCAGTCCCCACTGCCAGCTGTAGCTAAACAAAAAAAAAAATCCCAACCCCCACCACAGTTCCAGTAATTGTTCCCCTAAGGCATGGTCTGAGACCAGTTTCTTTGTTACATTTAGTGTCTTTTCTTTCACTTTACACACTTTAGTGTATATTTACTATTACAACACCTCATTGCCATGGATCACCACTCCTGTGAGATTTGAGGTTAAAATGATTCAGACTCAGACCTCATGGATCACAGCTTTGTGACCTAACCACTTGGCTATGCTGGCTGGGGTGTAAGAAACTTGTGATTAGACACGTATGATACTAACTGATCCCAAACCAGTTTAAAAAAAAAAAGAAAAAAGAAAATGGTCTCTGATCAGGTCTGTGAGGGGGAAGAGAAACTGGTCTTAGACCACATCTTGGAGGACTAATCTTCCCAGACCTTCCCCAACCCCTTTCAGACACCCAACTCCCCATAATTCAAGAAACCATCTCCCTTCCTATACTCCTCCAAGCCTCCAAAAGTTAAAAGATATGGAGGAACGGCATCAGAAAGTACAGAAATGCACTCCCTCGTAGGAGTGGTCAGCTCTCTTCACTATTGCTTCAGTGAATAAAATGACACCCTGAGTCGTAACACCCGATTGGCTGAATAGTCAGCCAATAAGATGTCACTGCTGGAGATGTTATCTTATTCACTGAAACAATAACGAAGAGAGCAGACTGCTCCTCCAAAGTGGCGCATTTCTGTACTTTCATCTCCAGTTCTTAATATCCTTTAACTGCTGCGGTCTTGGAGGAGAGAGGTCGTGTTACAGGGCAGTAGGGTTAGGGCTGATTTCTTGAATTATGGGGGTTGGGTGTCTGGATGGGATGGAGGAGGGGGGTGGTTATTTGTTTGGAGCAGTTTGGGGATTTATTTTTTTTATTTACAGTATTTTGCATCTGTTACTTAACCAGGACCGTGGTGGGAGGTGTGGGAAGGAGGGAGATGGGTACTAGCAGGAGGGGGCTGAGTGGGGAACATACAGGAAACTGGGAGGTGGGTAGGGGCGGTTTTAGAAATGAAACAGTTGTTTTTTTTATTAATATACACCTTGCATGGTTCGTAACTATGTATAATGGCACCTTATTAGCATATTCACCAGTGAAATGCTGCTACACATGAATGTCGATGAGCAAAGTAGGTCCTTTCCCACTGTGTGAAGTCAGGGAAACTTCACAGAGATTTTCAGGAATTGAAATTTCCCGCCTTCGCATACCTCTAGTTCCATGTCAGTAATTTGGGACACACAGGTATTCCCTTTTAAAATAAAGATCGTAAATCCATATGTTCCTCTTTTTGATTGATATAATAGTTTTCATTTTAGGACAAACACAGTAGTTATCATTTAAATGTTTCAAATTAGAAGTCACAAAGTATGTCTTATTAGGGTAGTTTCTATCCTAAATAAATGTACCAAAATGTTTACTTATAATATACGCACCTTTATATTTGTTATGCTGCTTTAGTGACCGTCGGGTCTGGATTTTTTCCTTAATTTTTTTTTTTTTTTTACAGTGGATAGTTTTATGTGTACATTCTCTTCAAATGATTTCTTCATTAAGGGGGTTTCTTTCTGTTTTGTGTACACAGCCTCAAGCACTTTCATTCATTTAAGAAGTAAAAAAAAGAGGAGTTGAACTGGTTCTTGTATGTACCTCTCTTTAAATGCCATTCTGCCAACTTGCAAAATCCATTTGCCTCTATAGTGAAAGCATTTTATTTGCCCTTTTTTTTTTCATGATTGCCCTAGAAGTGATCTCATCTCACTTAGATCAGATATAGAACAGGTTGCTACTCTTAAAAAGTTCATGTAATGCTCGTTGGCATGTATTGTGGAGGCTAGCAAGACCTGGAAAATAAATGCCACAAAGATTAAAGATTGGAGAGTGCGGCTCCGCAGTTCCATTTTACTGAGCAACAGTACCCCCCACCCCCACCCCAAATATAGCTGGCTGCCACCCTCTGCTGCCCCAGAGGCTCACAACAATAGATAACTAAATGAGACTTCAGTCTGGGTGGCATCCACTGCAAATTGTTAGGAAATGTTTCTTTAGTTCTTGTTTCCAGAGGTGTGGCATCTTTTGTGGAAGTTCAGTGCGCTTTGGATGTTTCTGTTTAAAACGCACTAGCTATACTAGGTTACCAGTACAGGTTTATATTCTAGCAGAAGATGACCTGTATGTGACAGATGCTAAGAAGTGTTTATTTGCACCCTTGCTCACATTTCATAAATTGTGCTAACCTCCTGGTTATGTCTGTCTGTCCGCGGATGACTATATATGTGGAATGATTTAATATCAAAAGCCTCCTTAGATGACCATGTGATCAGTCTGATTTCGTGTCAACAAAGTGCAAATTTTGAACAGCATTTATGATCGCGGATCTGTCTTTTACAAAGGTGATGGAGTACAAGGAGTTTGGCTTCATGCTAGTATTTTAGTTCTCTTCAGGTTGGTGACAGTCAGCTACAACATGGATGTAATGTACTCTGCTGGTTTGTAGCTGGCTGCAGTTGTGATGTACAGGCAAAGTAAAATAAACAAATGATGAAAACCGAAACAAGTAATGCAATGATATTAGGATACACCTTTTGTATTTTTATTCTTGTATAAGGTTATTTGCTGGCTATTGTTGGCCTCTAGTTCAGTCTGTGTTATTTAAATTCTAATATATGAATTATTTGGATTGAATTCTTGTTCGGGGCCATGTTGTGTATGTATTGATGTACAGCCTTGAATCTGAATAATTATTGTAAACTATATTTTTCAACTTTTTTCTGGCTTTATTATATAAATTTTCTATTTGGTCAATGATTTAATCATATTTCTCATAATTTAATGAATCTGTTTATTCTTTTCTTTCCAAATATTTGTGCTTTAGATGTAGTTAATGAATGATGAATTTTTCACGTAATGCTTGATAGTTCTGTAATAAAAGCATGTAGGGTTGTAGGTGTACAATACGAATGTCTCTGTCTTTATTTTATGAAATTGTCCTTCAGTTTAAGTCTTTGAATGTTAGACTGAAGGTTGTATTTTACTGTCTCGTACCTTCTCTTCAATGGCATGGATTGTGGCATTTATTACTGTTCTCCAGAATATTAATATGCCTCACAACGTGGGTTGAGAAAATCCTTCCCTGCAATTGGGGCATTCTGACCACATGACCATGGTTTACTCCACAACAACCCACACTTTGGCACTTCATTTGATTTGTATTAATATTTTGGTTCCTAATGCATCCTTTTGATAAGCATAACAACATTTCAGGGTGTGTGAATTGTTTTTTTAATTAACCCCAGCCATCAGTGATGGAAGGCACTCTGCTAGATATTGTGACTCGCAACAAGCTGGGAGCAAGGTTTCTTATACAACTGACACCCTCATGTGTTACAGCTGACACCCTCATATGTTGCTGCTTACTTGTTAAGATGCTGGCTTTCTGATTTCTTTTGGAGCCTTTCCTCCTACCATATGCTGCTGCTGCAGTAGCTACCAGCTTAAGGGCGCTTCAACACAAGCAAATTTTATAACATGTAAACACACATTATTGCTAATATTGACAGTATCTCTGATTATGTAAGGTGTGTGTTCTCTCTCAAAGCCCATTTCTTTCACTTTCCTTACCAGAGTTGCACATTTTGGTGCCATAAACAAAGAACTGTTGCATCTGGTGGGCCTGTCTGCGAAGCAGTAGGGCTGTCGCTCACAATGCCAACAACTGGGGTTCAGGAACGATCCCTGGTCATTGGGGGGGCTGGCTGGGGGAAGAAAGATCAAGCATCCCAGCGGACGCTGTAAAGGGAGGGAGGGAGGTTTTGTTACGATACTTTAGTGCCACCGGGAGGACCACAGGTGATGCTTCATGGTGACATGCTTTTGTGATTGGGGTGACATTGGCTGGCATCTTAGGGAGGGGAACAGAAAAGAGGAGAAAACAGACCCAACATCTGAAGGCGATGGTCTCTGGTATATCCATGCCCCACACCACCACCTGACACAAAATCTGTTAAGGTACATCCCCCTCTACCACTACTACCCAACGTGGGGTAATCCAGGGCAGGATGGAGACTGGTAAGAGAAGGGCTGAGAGGTGTGGAAAGTCATGGTATGCCATGGAGCTTCTGAGGGGAATCTGGTGCCGGGGACCTGAAGGGGCAAAAACTGGATTTAAAAAAAAAACAAAAAAAAAAAAAACTTCATTGTATAGAATTACAGGAAGAAAAGTAGAACATTGGCAATTTGTATTCAACAGAAGTAGAATTTGGTGGAAAACAAATCTGTTTGTTTTATCAGTATTCAGTTGCTCATTTGACTACTGTACAACATATCTTCACCTAAAGAGCAACTGATGCTTATGGGAAAAACACTGAAAAACATAAAAGGATCCTTAAACCATTAAAAAAAACAGTATATTAACAAGAAAATCAAGTAAAAATGTTTGAGAACATCACATATGTAATCCATTCAAGCAACTACTGCCATGCCCACACCTCTTTTACCTCAAGGGGACCTAAGAGAATTCCACTTTGATAGGTGGATAACTGATAGATTAGTGAATACAGTGAGATCTCCATCATCTACCAACACTCTTGCTATTTTTGCTTCCATATCTCTTCGCCAGCTGCCCAGGTCTTCCTTCCACCTGCCTAAGCCCTTCTTCCCACTATAGGTGTCTTCTGATGGTCCAACTTACCATCAGCCTTTGTGCAGCATTCTCTCTGGAATACCAGCTGTAACCCCCAACTTATCCTCTGTGAGTGGGACCCCCAGTTCTCCAAGTCAGGAGGAAAGTACTTCACTCAATGGTTGAGAAATCTGTATGGTGCTATTTTAGCATGGTGGCAGAGGGGGTATGGGGTATATTTTCCCCGCTAAACCCTCTCTAGGGTGTGGCCTGACAGTCAACCCAGCAGAATGGTTATTAGGGCCATCGAAAGTGTGGATAAGCCCTGCACCACCTTTGCAACAACTGTGCCAGCTTCACTGTGGGTGTGTGAATCCTGTACATCACTCACCAGTTGAGTGGGTGTGTGCCAACTTATGGTTGCTGTATACAGACCACTTATTTCCCACATGACACCCCCCCCAGGTTACCAGGGACCAGTCATGCAACAGAAGGTGTCCTCTCAAGGGAGGAAGCATCCAAGGTAGACTCCAGAACCCCACCTTGCTGTTCAACACCAGACATCCAGGGTTTGGGGTGCGAATCCTGGTTTGGATGGCAAGTGGTAGTGCTACCACTGTTAGTTGGCTGACCAGCTGCCACCACTTCAGTGATTTTTTTTCCCCATGGTACTTACCTTCACTACAGTGACAAATTGATCTGTAAGTCCACCTCTGCTGTGTTGTCTCCTGCTGGGGTCATCCCCTACAGTCTCAAAGAGGAAGTGGACTGTATACCCTCGACTTGCAGAGGGACGAGGCTGAATGGGAGAATGCAGAGAGTGAAGAAAACTCCTCTGTTCCACCAAGTGGTGACTCTGCAACATATAATTCAAGTCCCACACCAGAGGACCTGTCTTTCCAGAGTCTGCTTCACACCATGCAGCCAGAGCTTAAGTTTGATGGCTTAGCTTTGAATATTTCAAAGAAAAACCTCATAAAATATCTTAACCTGCCTACTGATTAATCAGTCCTGATAGCTTCCATCCATTTAACTATAGAAAGGGCCACGAAAGCTACCAGGCAGCACTCAAGCTCATTACCCTTGGTACCTAGAATGGCTGATAAGCTCTGTTTAGCACCCATAGAAAAAGAGTTATATGTCATCCAGCAGTCCTAGTTGTAGAGGTAGCATGTGACCAGTCTAAAGGAACACATTCATATTCAGGGGTCGTCATAGTTTAAAAGTTCTTTCAAATGAGGTATTTTGCTTGTCTGTAGCTGGAAGCAGTCCAAAGATGTAGACGACTGAGTCTGGACCACAGTGAACTCAGGTGAGCATGGTGGGTCAGAGGCACATCCCCCAGATGGCACCACTACAGAACTCTTGCACTGCTCTGGCAGGGTGGGACTGTCACATGGAGGCACCCACAGTAGTGACCAAATAGGATGTGGGGGTCCTCCATGGTTGAGACCCCAGGATGGGAGGCAGAGGACCCCAGAGGAGGAGGAAGTAACTCCTGGTGGGGGACTCCATCATTAGGGGCGTAGATTTGGGGTCTGGAAGGGATGGCGAGAGGGAGGTTAGGTTCCTACCTGGTGCCTTAGCTCAGAGGGATAGAACACAAATCTTGGGGATTGCAGGGACAGCATGATGGAAGGGAGAACTAGATGCCATTGTCCACCTGGGGACAAATTGCATAGCTAGGGATGAGGTTAGGGTAGTGCAAGAGAAGCTCAGGGAATTGGGGAGGGGTCTTAGACAGGTAACGCGCTCAGTGGCCTTTTCTGAGGTGTTGCCAGTTTACAGCGGGGGGAGGACAGGGTTCTTCGCACCAGGAGCTTCAACTCATGGTTGGAGTGATGCAGAGAGGAGGGGTTCAGCTTCATTGGGGACTAGAATCCCACCTGTAGGGATGTAGGCCTATACAAGGGAGATGGCCTGCATCCATCCAGGTGGGGGACCAAGTTCCTCAGAGAATGGTTTAAATGTTTCTTCAACAAGCATTTAAACTAGCCAAGGGGATGGTGGAAGGAAGGAAAGTAGACAAGGCTATGGGGCCAGACGGGATACATCCAAGGATATTGGAAGGAGCTTAGAGAGGTGCTGGCAACACCACTGACAGTCCTGTTCAACCACTCGCTGGAGACGTGTGGTCCCACTTCACAAAAGTGGGAGCAGGGAGGAGGCTGGCAACTACAGGCCAGTCAGTCTAACTTCGGTGGTGGGGAAATTAATGGAATCACTGCTGAAGGAGAGGATTGTGGAATATCTTGAATCCGAAGGCTTACAGGATCTGAGGCAGCATGGTTTCACTGGGGTGGGGGTGGGGATCATGTCAAGCAAATCTGATAGATTTCTTTGGGTGGCCAGGGAGTTGGATCAGGGTAAAGTGGTGGATGTGGCTACCTAGATATCAGTAAGGCCTTCAACAGCATTCCATATAGGACACTCGTACACAAGCTGTATAGCCTGGGAAGGGGGTCCTAATGCAGTAAAATGGGTAAGAAGTTGGTTGAGGGATAGGTGACAGAGGGTGGTGGTAAAGTTCACTCCGAGGAGGGGTGGGTGACCAGTGGGGTGCCAAAGGGATCACTACTGGGGCTGGTCCTCTTTAATGTTTGTATTAATGACTTTGCAGAGGGATTAGAAGGTAAGGTTTGCCTAACAGGGTTGACACTCCGGGGAGGTGTAAAAATGAGGGATCCAAGTGATCTTGAGGAATGGTCAAGAGTGTGGCAGCTAAGATTCAATGTAAAGAAGTGCAAAATCATGCACTTGGGGCACAGAAACCCAGGAGAGGAGTACATGATTGGGGGGGGGGCATAGTACTGATGACCACCAAAGAAGAAAGGGACCTGGGGGTAATCATATCTAATGACCTAATAGTGGCCAAGCAGTGTGACAAGGTAGTGGGGCGAGTCAGTGGGATGTTGGGGTGCATAGGGAGGGGTATCACTAGCAGAAAAAGGAGGGGTGATACCGCTGTACAAATCATTGAGTCCTCATCTAGAGTACTGTGTCCAGTTCTAGAGGCCACATCTCCCAAAGGACATAGAGTAGAGGTGGCCCAGAGGAGGACAACTAAAGTGGCACAGAGTCTGCACCAGAAGCCCTATGAGGAGAGACTAATGGACTCAATATGTACAACCTGGAGGAAAGGAGGGAGAGGGGGATAGAGACTTTCAAATACCTCAAGGGAATAAGTAAGGTACAGGAGGGAAGCATTTTCCAGAGAAAAAGATATTCAAGAACAAGGGGTCATGCCATGAAGCTGGAGGGGGGTAGAATCAGGGGAAACATGAGAAAGTACTTCTTCACTGAACGGGTGGTGGATCCATGGAACAGCCTCCCATTGGAGGTGGTGGGGGCAAAAACGGTAATAGAATTAAAAAATGAATGGGATAGGCATACGGGAACCTTAGTGGTTAAGAAAGGTGGGCATAAAGCCAGAGATCAAGTAGGGTCTGCAGTATTACAGTAAGTAGGGAAAATGGGCAGACTAGCTGGGCCAAGTGGTCCTTCAAACAACATGAAGTCTTTCTGTATTCTGACTATATGCAGTTAGCCCCAGCACTTGAACTGCTCCAGAGAGGAAAAGGTTAACTCTATGCCAGAACATAGAATGTTGAGCTCGGTTTTCAAGCCTCTGTCTCTGGTACCTCGGTGTAACCGTCAGATTCTTTACTCTGCCTAACTGTAAAGACGCTCCGGAGAATTCTCCTTCTCTGCGTTGGTTAAAGTAAAATCGGTCGGTTTCATCCATCTTTTCATTTATTTTTCAGTATCAGATCTGTCTACAGTACAAGTAGTGTTATAGATAGATAGTGAGGTGTGTCACAAATCCACTTAGCAGGTCAGGCCTTCTATTCCCAAAGTGCCAACCTCCAAGCGTAGTCTTGTAAACAGTTAACAGAACAAGGTAACCCTCTTGTCTGTTTTTGTGGGTTCGAACCAACCTTTGGTCTCAAGTTCTGGAGGGATTCAAACTGTGAACCTCTTGCTAATGTGCCCAAGGCACAGGCTCAGATATTTCTGTCTTTTGGGGGGCCAGATATCTTTGCCTACGGGCACCTAACCAGGTGTACAAAAATGAACCCTTAACTTAAAGACCTCACGTTATTCTTACCTTTTTCCAGTTTGGTATCACTATTCAAGCTTATGTACAGTGTCTGCTATAACCATATATACTCTACTTGCACTGGAAAGAAATTAAAGACAGACCAAGTGTGCTCTAAATTTATGTAAACCATACAATACAGAACTATTGTATCACAAGACATACAAATCTTTTTTAAAAAAACAAGGTTTTAAACAGTGCAATTTTTACTTCAGTACTTAGATTTGTCTCTCTGTTCTAAATACCTGCTTAAAGTGCTTACAGTTGTTTCTTTGTCAGAGTCTAGATAAAAGCATCTCTGAAGGAAAAACAGAATATTCCTTAAAGAAAACTATATTTGCCAACCCCTTTGTGAGGTCGCCTAGCTCCTCCTTTGTCAGAATATCTAAAAAAATATATCTATACAAAAACAGGATGTCTTTTCAAAGTATTAAATTCTGTAACCTCGACATAACTCATGTTCTGCAAATGACTCTCTTTGATCTTTAGCTGCATCCTTTTCTCACACAGACTTAAAAGCATTTATGATTTCGCACCAGTTTACTAAACCTGGTTTCCTCCTCTTGAAATGTTATAAAATGGATATGCTCCTCTTCCAGCCTGTAATTAACTTTAGATAAAACAGGAGATCCTTGATCAAGGTCTGTTCTACTCTGTAATTAGCTTCAGGCCTTCCAGGTAACCTTGTATCTAAAACCTGTGTGTGTGTGTGTTCTCACATGCTGTTTTAGCATTTCTCATGGGAAACGGTCCATAACCCATTTTTTGTTACAAAAAATGATCATACAGCAGTCAGAACTGGCTGTCCACGTCACAAGGTGTTTCTGTTAATAAATTGTTTTTCCTTCGGTTTCATTCCGGGCGGTCCAGTTGGGAACTGAAACAATTCTTGTTTCTGTTTTATTGTGATATTTGGTATGGTGTTCCCAGGGCTCCAGATAAGCTGCGTACAGGGTTCATTTACGCTTCTAAAATCCTCAATTACGCTCTGTTTCTGTCTAAAATAGTGCATCAAATACGCATCTGCATTCCACGACATAGTGCACTTGATCCACCTCACAATGTTCCATTCTGCTTTAATAATAAAAAAAAAATCCTCCCTCATGCCAACACCTCCCCCCCACCCGTGCCATTCTTTGTCAGAGAAACGCACGGATTTGCAGCCTCCACAGGGCAAACCCAGACAGTGTCTCGTGATTGGCTGGTGTGTCTTACACAGTACTCTATTCACTGTGTAATTGGAAGGGAACTCTGTAGAGCATGGTAGGCAGATGGCGGGTAGGCAGGCTGTATTCAAGACACCGGCAGCAGTTTACGATAAGACGGAGAAATTCGGAGAGAAGATCCGATTGAAAAAAATCAACAACAAAAAACTTTCAGCTGTGTAAGTAATGGTGCCTTTAGAAAACGTGCATGATGTAGTACAGGTTAGTAGTATTACCTCCCCCTAGTCATGGTCCTGCATTATGCTGACTGACCCGAGAATGACAGTGTGTGCTGTGCGTTTAAATTAACTTCTAATGATGCATGCAGCAACTTTGCTTTCCCCTCTACCATAGACCTGCTGTCCCAGACTGATTACTGATGGACGGTGTTATGTTTTGTTGCTGCCTGCCTTTGTGTCAGTCTGCCCATGGCTGTACCGTCTGCATTTACTCGCTAATTAAAATAGACGTAGGCTGTACCTCTGTATTTGAATCATTGAGTAAATGTGGATGCCATTTGGAAGCTGGCTACAGGGAATAAATCCAATGTCAGAAATTTTGGCAAAGGGAGCTGAGGAGTAATCAATGTATAGAGTGGAAAACCTGTTGCCTTTCAGACCACATACTTATAGGTAAGATGTACAGTACAGTCAGGTACCCATAAGTACAGTACATTAAAATTTCATGTGCATTACTATGGCACCATAGCATTGGGGGATGGGACGTCAGCCTGGAGCATTGTTGGCATCTGATCAGTTCTTAACTGGAAAAAACTACTGTTTTTAAAAATGTACTCCTCGCTGCACTTCGTCCAGACATTTGTACACATCTCAATTTGGTTTTACTCTCCTCACTTTCAAAATGAGGAGTAAAATACACATCCCAGAAAATCTGATCTGGAGCCCTGAGTGTTCCGGTACCCATCGATTCCTTAAAAAAAAAAAAAAAAAAAAAAAAGTTTTTTTTCCGGGTTTTTTAACCGACCCATGACATGGTTGGAACTGATAGGCTGATGTTACCTAGCTTGCAGGCTAAAAAAAGGTAACTTTAAAATTTTAGGCATGTCTGAGAAACCACCTCAAAGAAGACTGCCAAATGTGTAAAAACTTTCTTAAAGCCACTTTGGAAAAACGTTTAAGTAGGCTAAAGGAAAGACAGGCCGAGAAGTCCGCTGATCCAGATGACCAGCCCAGTTCAGTTCTGACCAACCTGAGGAGGTGCCTACTGACCTGGGCGATATCTCCTCAGGCAAAAGTAGAGCCGATTCTGTGGAATCGATTCCTAGTAAAAGAAAGCGAATGTCAGCAGGTTCGCATCCCAGTTCCCATGTTCCAACCGCTGAGGAGATTGCTAAGGCGATCACTATTGCCCAGTCACTTTGCCGGGTTCAGACCGAACCAGCTCTGACACATAGACAGTTCGGTTGGAGTCTACTCCCTCGGATTACAATCCGGAGGCATTTTATGAGGGCGAATGGGAAGGAGAAGAGGAATATCCTGATGATGATGACGATTATGAAGGCCTAGATGAGCCAGTAGAACCTGACATCTCCCCAGACAGGATTTCTAATGTTTCTCCTCCCAGACTTTGAGTCCCCTTCCCACTTCTTGTTTTACAAGAAGGTGGCTGAGTCTCTCCAGCTTCCTGTGGAAGAAGCGGAGCAGGATCAGGAGGAGCCTGACTACAGGGAAATGGGGGATGTCCCATAGTCCAAAAGAGTGTCTATCCCTCTGCACAAATCCTTGGGGAAACGGACACAAAAACTGTTAGTTTCCCACATCTATACCTCCTATAGACAGGAAAATGGACAGGAGGTATACTATGCCAGGCCCTGGTATGGAATTCTTAACCACTTAGTGCAGCCATATTTTGGTAGTGCAAGCTGCAGCCTGTGCCGAGGCTAATATTCCTTTGGCATCTCACCCCCCTGATAAGGATTCCGGGAAAGTGGATGCTATGGCCAAAAAACAATACTTGGCATCCTCTTTGGGACTCAGGCAGGCTACCTTTTAGGCATACACAGCCAAGTACCAGAACTCTAGGTGGGATACGGTTCTGGAACTGGCTAAGAATGCCCTTCCCCAGTTAGCCAAGGAGGTGAAGCAGGTGGCTGCAGATGGTATTGAGGCATTCAAGGTCCAATTTCATGCTGCTGTGGACTGAAATGATGTGCATTCTAGAGTTACGGCTACATCTGTCTCCATGCAGAGATTTGCTTGGCTCAGATATACCAGTTTGTCTCAGGATACCCAGACTAAGGCCATGGATTTTCCTGTTATGGGTAATTCTCTGTTTGGAGAACAAACAGAGGCTTACATGAGAAAGATGGAAGAGTATAGGACCACGTACAAGAGTGCAGCAGCTAAAGAGAAGCAGACCACTCCTCAAAAGCAGCAATCTAGGGCTGGCAGGGGCAGACCTTTTCACAGGCCTTTCTACCAAGCTCGCCTCCTCTTCTTTTCAGCAGAGTGGGTTATTTAGGGGAAGAGGTAGAAGGGGGATGAGCAGAGCTGCATCCTCCTCTCAATCCAAGCCCCCTGCCAAGCAGACACCCTGATGTGTCGGCCAGGGTCGCCTCCTCCGTTCCAGTGGGTGGCAGGCTGACTTACTACTTCCAGGCCTGGAAGTCTGTCATTTCAGACAAATGGGTCCTAGAAGTGGTAAGCTAAGGACTTGCTTTCAGTTTCAAAAGTTTCCCCAAAATGAGAGTAAAGTCTTTCAGTTCTTCTACTACCTGGGAAACAGAGGCTTTGGAGGCAGAAGTCTCCTCTCTACTGCTTCTGCAGGCAGTGGAGAGGGTACCTCATCAGCACAGGGGAAAAGGACTGTATTCCAGGTGCTTCCTTACCCCAAAAAAGACAGGGGAGTGGCGACCCATCCTAGATCTACGATATCTGAACAGACATATCACAAAACCAAAGTTCAAAATGGGGAATGATTCTTCCCTCTCTGAGAACAGGAGACTGGCTAGCCTCTCTGGATCTCAAGGATGCCCATTTTCAAATACCTATCAGAGATTCCCACAGAAAGTACCTAAGGTTCGAGTTACCCTCAGGTCATTATCAGTTCAGAGCAATGCCCTTCGGCCTAACATCTGCCCCAAGGGTGTTCACAAAATGCCTAGCAGTAGTAGTGGCCTTCCTCAGGAGACGAGGCATTTTGGTGTTCCTTATCTGGATGACTGGCTCATAGTAGGTCAGTCCTCAGACCAAGTCTGGTCAGCTCTAGGAACCACTCAGAAGCTTCTGGAGTCTCTAGGATTCATCCTAAACCTAGCAAAATCCATTCTCGAACTGGTCCAGCTTCTCACTTTCATAGGGGCAGAGCTGGACACTGTTCAGGCAAAGGCCTTTCTTCCCCTCTCTAGGGTAAAGGCCCTCACAGCTCTGGCTTCTTCTTTTCGACCACTGGTGTCTCGACCAGCCAGGCACTTCCTACAACTGTTACGCCACATGGCAGCTTCCACTGCAGTGGTGCAAGGGGCAAGGTTCCAGATAAGGGGCATTCAGTTCCATTTAAGGTCATTTTGGTCCCAAAGAAAGGACCCTCTTACCAAGTTAGTTCCAGTGACTCAGACACTTGTCCAGACTCTCCACTGGAGGCTGGAAGAGGACAACCTGAGGCAGGGCGTCCCTTTCCTCAGTCAGACCCCTTCAGTGATTCTCTCAGCAGATGCTTCCCTACTGGGATGGGGAGCTCATCTGGATCCCCCCTCTCTGCTCAGGGGACATGGTCTCACCAGGAGTCCCTTTTGCACATAAATCTTCTGGAACTCACAGCTGTCTTTTTAGCTCTTCAGTCATTCTCACAATCAATTCAAGGAAAAGTGGTGCAGATCAGGACAGACAACACCACAACCATGTGGTACATAAACAAGCAAGGGGGCTCACGGTCCACAGCCTTGTGCACAGAAGCCATGAAAATATGGTCGTTGGCTTACTTTTTTCATGCTTCACTGATTGCAGTGCATCCTCCAGGGCCAGACAATGTGTTGGCAGATGCACTCAGCAGACTTTCTCAGGGTCACCACGAGTAGTCCCTGAATCCCCAAATTCTTCAGCCCATTTTCAAGAGATGGGGCACCCCAGAGATGGATCTCTTTGCAGCTCCAGACAATCACCGACTTCCCCTGTTCTGTTGCAGGCCCCCTCTCTTGGGGTCTGTTCCTCAGGATGCTCTCCTGTTGGATTGGACAAACAGGTTTCTGTATGCATTTCCTCCGATTCTCAGACTGCTAATAAAGATCAGGTCTCAGCCCTGCAAAGTGATTCTAGTGGCTCCAGACTGAGTCAGGCAACCTTGGTACCCCCTCCTATTGTCACCATCAGTGACAATTCCTCTGTCTCCCGAGGAGGTACAATCTACTGACATCCTCTCAGGGGAGGATACTGTACCCCATCCTCCAATCTGTCAGGCTCAAAGCCTGGCTCTTGAGGAGCTAGAATATGCAGGCCTGCATCTATCTGTCAGTTCCGGATATCCTTATGGTAAGTAGAAAACCTTCTACTAGGAAAACTTACAATTCCAAATGGAGGAGATTTGGCATTTGTTGTTCTCAGAGGCACATTCAGCCAGATTCAGCTGATGTCGCCACTGCCTTTGATTATCTGGTTCATCTTAACAGCTTAGGCCTACCACTCTTAAGGTTCATCTGGCAGCTGTGTTTGCATTCATTTTGGCTGGGAAGGACTCTTCTTTAGCTTCTCATCTAGCATTCAAGAAATTCTTGAAAGTTCTGGCTCATATCAACCCTCCCTTTAGGAAGCCTACTCCTGTTTTGGACCTGAATATCTGTATTGCACAGCTTATGCAGCTTCCCTTCGCACCACTATCTTCAGCTGAGCTTAAGTACTTGACTTGGAAGACTGTGATCCTGGTAGCCATTACTTCTGCCAGGAGAATCGGTAAAATGCAGGACTTGTCAGTGGAACCTGATTTATCTCATTCCACAGGGATAAGGTGGTCCTTCGGACAAATGGAGAGTTCCTTCCCAAGGTGGTATCAGACTTTTATTTGAATCAATCTGTCATTGCCTGTCTTTTTCACAGCTCATTCTTCTGGGGAACGAAGATTACACAGTCTAGATGTAAAAAGGGAACTCAGTTACTACATAGAGCACAATAAGGCCCATAGAAATGACTGCTCACAATTGTTTCTCACTTATGGAGAAGTGGGAAAAGGAAAACCTGCCACCAAAAGAACCATTGACAGGTGGATTGTCTCCTGTATCCAATTTTGCTATTCAAAGTTGGGGAAAGAGCCACCTTCAGGCCTGAGGGCTCACTCCACCAGAGGTACAGCTGCTTCGCTAGCAGCAGCTAGACACATTCCTTTACTGGAAATTAGTAAAGCAGCCACCTGGAAAACTGTTCATACATTTACCAGGCATTACTCTCTCGACATCCAGTCCAGAAGTGATGCTAGGTTTGGTACAGCAGATCTTGTTCCCAAAATAGGTTCTGTAGCCCCTCCTCCTGGGGGGGACTGATTGGTAGTCTGCATATAGTCAGAATACAGCAAGACTTCCTGTTGTTTGAAGAAAAAATTACTCACCTAAGTAACGCTGTTTCTTCTAATGGAGTCCTGCTGTTTTCTGACCTCCTTCCCTGCCTCCCCTCTCAGAACCTAGTCTTGTTTTGGGATGTGGGTTGGCAGGAACAGTGCTGCACCCCCGAGGTGGACCTTTGCACCCTTCCTTTCTAGGAGGGGTTTTTGTTCTTGCTTTATGCTTAGTTATATATCACTATCTACATAGATTATTTTTGGGGTTCTCGACTTGAGTCTTATGGGACCCAAGCTGTTATTGCCTTTTGGCTTAAAATTTCAAAACAGTTTCTATACCAGATAAGGGGTCTGGAGGTGTGTAGCCCGCTGGCTGGAGGAGACCATGCCATGGTCTGGTTTCTGCTGTGTCTGGTGGGGGGGACACAACCACTCAAACACAGTAGTAGTGCACTTCAGGGGGGCAGACTTCGTGGACATGGGCAGGATTCTGAGGGGGAGCCTGAGCCAGATTAGGCCAGACATGGATGTTGGTAGCTTGTGGGAGACCATTAAAAAAAGGGATACAGGAGGCTACTAGCTTGTGTGCAAGGGTAAGGCATAAAAAATGTAGGGCCAACAAGCCGTACTGGTGGACCAGGGAGGTGCAAGAGGCAGTGAGGGATAAGAAAGCTGCCTACGTGTGTTTTAAGTGCTCCAGGGGGACAAGGAGAGAGAGATGAGTATGAATTGCCCGCTAGAAGGGTCACAAGAGTGGTGAGAGGAGCCAAGACGAGGATGGAGCAAAACCTGGCTAGGGATATCCGAAGGGGTGAAAAGGGATTTTATAGATACATAGGGGAAAAGTGGAAAGGGACAGCACAGATCTCCAGGCTTAGGACTGGAGAAGGATGGGCTTAGGAGGCGGGGGAGCAGGCAGAGGTACTAAACAAGTACTTTACCTTGGTATTTATGGAAGGAGACATGGGATCCATTCAACTGGAAAAGGGTTGGGGGGCAGCTGAGAGGTGAGGACAGATGGAGATGAGAGGACCAGAAGAGACTGGGGCACGGGGTGGGCCAGGCCTAGAAGGGGATAGGTGCCTTTTTGAAGGGGGGCGGTTAGGGAGGGAGAAATCACAGAGGACAGCGTGAAGGAGGCCCTACGGGCACTGAAAACTGACAAGGGACTGGATAGGCTGCATCCCAGAGTGCTGAAGGAACTGGTGGACGAACTAGCAGCTCCACTAGCTGCGCTGTTCAACGCCTCTCTCCAGACAGGATGGGTGCCCCAGTATTGGAGGGTGGCTCATCTGCTGCCTATCCACAAAGTGGGTCTAGGGAGGAGATGGGGAAATTATAGGCCTGTCGCCCTAACGTCGGTGGTAGGCAAACTAATGGAGGGCTTCATCAAAGGGAAGCTCGGGAGGCAACTGGAAAGGCTGGGGCACATGGATGATAAACAGTATGGTTTTGTCCCAGGGAGATCATGCCAGACCAACCTCATAGATTTTTATGACTGGGTGACAGGGACCCTGGACAGACAAAGACCAGTGGACGTCTTATATCTGGATTTCAGTAAGGCGTTTGACTCTGTACCCCACATCTGGTTATTGACAGAGTTGGGGGGGATGGGGGTGGGAAGACAGATGCTTAGATGGGTAGAAAACTGGCTTACAGATAGAACACAGAGGGTAGTAGTTGGTGGGATAGTCTCCTCCCCCAGGAAGGCCTTCAGTGGGGTGCCCCAAGGTTCAGTACTGGGGCTACTCCAGTTCAATGCCTATGTCTCTGATATAGGGACGGGGGTTAGGAGTAGGATGAGCCTCTTGGCGGATGACTCAAAACTGGGAGCACTGGCTGATGGGGAGGAAGCGAGGGTGACAGTCCAGAGGGATCTGGATACCCTGGAGGGTTGGTCAAGGAGGTGGGGGCTGAGGTTTAGTCTGGGGAAGTGTAGTGTGTTGCATCTGGGGGTCAGAAACCCAGGTCATGTGTACACCCTGGGAGGTGTCTCACTGCAAGCCACATCGAGTGAAAGGGACCTGGGGTGGTGGTAGACACCAGAAAGAACAACACTGAAAACTGCAGAAGATCGGCGGCAAAGGCAAACAGGATACTAGGCTGCATAGCCCAGGGAATAACATCCAGGAGGAGCAAGGTGATCCTACCTCTGTATAATGCCTTGGTCGGGCCGCATCTTGAGTATTGCATGCAGTTCTGAAGACCTCACCTTAGGAAGGACATAGCACTGTTGGAGAGGGTCCAGAGGAGGGCAACCAGGATGATCCAGGGTATGAGTGATAGGACCTATGAGGAAAGGCTGGAAGTCCTTGGGCTGTACTCGCTGGAGGAGAGGAGAGCAGAGACAAGGGGGACATGATTGAGGTATTCAAATATGTGAAAGGGATTAACGGGCAGAGCCAAAGAAATGTTCAGGCTAAAGAAAGGGGGCATAACCAGGGGCATGAATGGAAGTTGGAGGGGAACCTACAAGGGAGAACGAGAAGGTATTACTTCACTGTGAGGTGGTGGAGCCATGGAATGCATTGCCTGAGTCTAGTCAGACGGGCACTGTGGAGGGGCTTCAGAGGGGGGACAGATGCATGGGTGTACAGGCCAAAGTTGACTGGGGCCGGGGAGGGGAGCTAGCGCCATTAGGACCGGCCACCGAGACAGACATGGAAGACCATTAGCCTATTTTGCTGGCTTTTAGTATGTTAGTATACTTAGTAGTCAATATAGTGCTCATAAGAATCTGACGGTTACACTGAGATGTACCAGAGACAGAGGTTTGAAAACCAAGCTCGAGCTAACATTGTATGCTCTGGCATAGAGTTAACCCTTTCCACTCCGGAGCAGTTCAAGTGATGGGGCTAACTGCATATAGTCAGAATACAGCAAGACTCCATTAGAAGAAACGACATTACTCCGGTGAGTGATTTTTTTTCTTATCTGCCATTAATTTCTATGTTTCAACATTAATACTACATGGCAGTCATTTTTAGAACATTGTGATGTCATCAAGGAACAAGCTTTGTTTAAATACATTGAGTTAAGTACAGCTTGTTCCTCAATGGCATACAGTGTTCTAAAATGACTGCAATGTAGTATTGCAGTTGATTAGACTCAGTCTGTATCTCTGGACTACTTCCAGCTAGAGATAAGCTCAGTACTGCGATTAAAAGAGCTTTTCCTGGGCTTTCAAACTGTCAGCCACTATACACAAATGTTGCTTTTAGGTTTGCATCAGCAGACAGAGTCAAAAAGGTTGGTTGTGATAGGTAAGGGAAAAGGGAAAATGTTTAACCAGGAAAGGCACACTAAGACTGAGCTTATTTCCAGGTGCGACCTGGGAGCACAAGGAAGTTAAGTAACTTGCTCAGGGTCACACAGTATACAAGTAGGGGCTGATGGGATTCAAACATGGGTCTCCGGGTTTGCAGCTCAGAATCTGTAACCACTATGCTGTACTGCCTCCTAAGAGGTAAGACATCACAGTGCTTCAGCTTCATTAGGCCTGTGTGTTGTCAGCTGTCACACTCTTATTTCAAAATATGAACAACTTTTGTGGGCAAAACTAGAGGTGGTTGGTTGTTGACCATTTCTGGGATGGTCTAAAGGAGTCTGAAATTGTAGAGTTTGCAGTTTGAGAGCCAAGTCAAAGCTTCATTAACTGAGGGTCGTTCATGGTGTCTCAGAGCAGTGAGCATTTATGTATGATGCTGTGCATGGCTTTGGGTTCTAGGGACTGCTGTGAATGTTCAGCAAAAAGTGCTAAATTGCCCAAATGAGGGCATTAAGCTGTTCACGTTGAAGGAAGAGCACACCTTAACTGAAAATCAGAGTTGCTCTACTTTCTGGTCCGTCAAGACTAATGAACCCACCAGAAGCATGTGAAGATACTTTTTTTGTCTATTGTTAGGCCATTTTGTGGGAGGGGAGACTTCAGATGGTTCAGCTTCCAGGCCATATGGAGCAAAAACCAAAGCCCAGCTGAAAGCGGTGCAACAGATGCTTGGTCTTGCACAAGTCACAAGTTTATAGTAACGGACCAGCTGGTACAGCATAAATTGATACTTAACACTTCTGCTGGGGGAGTTCTGTCTGTTCCACTAGCAGTGAAAGGAGATGACCATTTTTAAAGATGGAAACAACATTGGCCATTCTAGGGACGTGATTATGATGTTCTGTCCACACATCTTGGCAGTTGCCTTTCCCTTTAATTCTGTCTGGAACATCTTCAACCTGGCTCCTCCCACCCATCTGGGTGGTAGCTCCCTCAGCTCCACCCCATGACACCAGATCTTCCTTTCCATTTGGAAGAAGCAGGTCCCTTCCTTACTGCTCTCGCGCTGAGTAGGCCCTTGTGACTTAAATCTTCGGATTTTCTTCCTAAAATGTTTCAAAACTTTTGTCTTCAGTTCAATCATCAATCGCAACCATGGTGGACAACGACAAGTCTGCTCCTGGGTTCCGCTGGTGCCTTTGTGGGCAGAAAATGTCCCAAACGGATTCGCACACCATGTGCATCTACTGCCTGGGGCACAAGCACGATCCCCAGGCCTGCAACATTTATCGAACTTTCCATCCTGCCATTCTGGAGGACTGTCTAGCCCGACTCAAGTTAGGCCACCTCAGCGAACAGAACCCTCCAGTCAAATCCAGAGATGCCCATCAGGTGGTCTCCGTGGCTGCAGGGTCCGCCAAAAAGCTTGCGGTGTTTGAGGAGGTGGTAGCCCCAGCCGCAGCTCACACCTCCTTGGCTTCAGCCTTCATGCCCCTTCAGCTGGGCACCTCGTTTACGGAGTCTTTCAAAGAATGTGCCAGGCTCTGCCGACTCTTGGTCAGGGCCCCTCCGGGCTTAAATCCAAGTCAAAGAAAGAGACCAAAAAAGTCTCCTCATCGATTGTGGGATCGGGAGCACTCTCAGTCGAGGGCTTCAGAGTCCCGCGCTTTTCCAGATCCGACTTCAGTCAAATCCTCGGCCCAGGCCACCAGCTCCCGGTTACCCCGTCGGGCCAGTTGGCCGAGATGCTTGTTGATCTTCCGGCTGAGATCTTTCTCGAGCCAGTCAACCAGCTGTCAACTGAAGAGGCTGACACACCTCTGTACAGGACTCCGGTCCTGACCCAGACAGTTTCGGGGACAGATCAGTCCGCTGATCTGCCACCACTGGTCATCGACCAAGACCAGGAGGAGTCTCTGCGCTCGCCAACTCCTGCAAGCCCACCACGGTCCCCCAAGCGAACACAGTTGAGTCTTGGTTCTATTCCAGGGGGTCGAGCAGTTCCCAACATCGGCGCTTCCGCTCTCGATGCTCCAGGATGCAGCACCGCCACTACTCTTTATCCTCATCCTCCTCGGGTGAAGAGAGGCTACGGCGCAAATTGTGCTGATGCTATGAGGATCTTATGTGGCAGCAGCTGGTGTTCACCGGTATGAAGCCAGTTCTGGCTCCTATGCCAGCCATCACCTGGCTCTCCTCTGACAGGCTGACACCTTCTCCACCTCAGGAGTCTCCCAAGGCAGTCCCGGCTCGGCTGCTCCCAGCGTCTCCACTGATCCCCGTGGAGCTGCCACCTGTATAGCTGAAAACCAGTGCTCCAACCAAGGGGCTTCACCATCGGCTGTCGGTCAGTCACCCCTGACCGTGGAGGGTCAGGGGGACTCTTTTGGTCAACCCTTCTTTAATGACTCCTCGGAGTCAGAGGGTTCCTCCTTGTACTCCTTTCCGGTCAACGTGGAGTCGGTGGGGGATCTCTCTAAGGACAAAGGTCCTACTTCCTTTATGGGCCTTCTCCGCCTGATCTCGGAGTCCACGGGTATGAAAATGGAGCCCGTCCAGAATTGGGCTCAATACCCTTTGTCTGAGATCCTGCACTGGGGAGGCCTTCGTGGTGGCAGAGGACATCCTTGACCCTGCCTTGAAACTTTGGCAGCACCCTGCTTCCTGCTCTGCACCCTCTGCCTGGATGGCCCACAAGTATGTGGTACCTACTGGTTCCATTTTGGGATTTACCAAACACCCCTCGGCCGAGGGGCTTTTGGCCAATTCTGTGTTCAGGTGCTCTGGCAACATTGAGGATGCTGACAAGCCGCCCAACAAAGAGTCCAAGAAGTTGGACCATGCAGCTAAGAAGGTCTTTGCTGCCTCTTCACTTGGTCTTCACCAGGTGAACTTGACCCTCCTTATGGCCCACTTCTCCCATGTCCTGCTGGGCACACTGGATGAGATGCTTCCTCATCTGCTGGCAGACCTCCAGACCATGATCAAACAGATCCGGAACCAAGGCCAGGCTGTAGCTAAGCAACAGCTCCAGACAGCCATGGACATTGGGGACTCCTGTGCCCACTCCATGGTGGCTGCAGTGGCCATGCGCTGCAGGGCTTGACTGAGGATCTCGACCTTTATGGCTGACACTCAGCACAAGCTGGCAGATGTCCCTTTCCTGGGCACCAACTTGTTCGGGCCTGGGGTCGAGGACCACCTCACCTGCATCAAGAAGTCCAGTGCCACCTTGGACTGCATGACATCTGCCCAAAAGGACCCCAAGGGCTCTAAGCAGCAGCAGAAAAGGAAGTCCTTTCGGTCCATCTCTATGCCTGCAGCCAAACCTTCAGCAAGCTTAGGCCTGGCGACCTCGGCCAAAGTCAATGGCCTTGGTTGTCCATAAGTCTGGGAGGAGAGGCTCCAGTGGCTCCTCATCCAGACCCTCCTCTTCCTCCTCCAAGCCTGCCCAGTGATGGGATGAGGGGTGCCTCTCTCATGCCAGTCACACCTCCCCTGGGTTCTCCCTTAGGGGGCCGACTCCACCACTTCCTTTCCGCATGGTCCTCTGTCACCACAGACAGGTAGATCTTCGAGGTGGTAGGTCAGGGTCTGCCTCTGGAATTCAAGCAGTACCCTCCTTGCCGAGCCCATGCCCCACGGGAGGACTTGATATCCGCAGACATCCTGTCAACTCTTTGGGATGACACTACCCAGCTCCTCCCCAGTGAGGTTGTGGTTCCTGTCACGGATCCTCTGGAACACCCAGGGTTTGTCTCCAGGTATTTCCTGCTGCTAAAGTGGACAGGGGATGGCTCCCCATTCTAGATCTGCACGACCTGGACAGGTTTCTCAAGTCGTTCACCTTTAGGATGGTAACTCTGCCTCAGATCGTACCATCTCTGGAGCAAAACATGTGGTATTGCTCTCTGGATCTTCATGACGCATTCTTCCATGTCCCAATCTGTCTGTCTCACAGAAAGTTCCTCTGCTTTTGAGCAGAGGGAGCCCTCCACAAGTTCCAGTCCATACCATTCGGGCTGTCCTCGGCCCCCAGGGTCTTCACCAAGTGCATTGCAGTGGTGGCAGCTTACCTGAGGCACCAAGGGGCCAGGTTTACCCCTGCCTGGATGACTGACTGATTGCGGGTCCCTCCAGGCAGGAGGTGGAGTGGTCCAGGGACCTGGCCCTCCAGACCTATGTCTCCCTTGGCCTCCTGGTCAAGTGAAGCCAAGTCAGAACTCGTGCCTTCGCAGGTCATCAACTTCATCGGGCAGAGCTAGACTCTTGCAGAGCCAGAGCCTGGCTCCCAGTGAACAGAGCAGAGGCTCTTTCCTCCTTTGCCCAATAATTTTGGGTTGGGCAATTGCACCCAGCCCAAGACTTCCTGTGCCTTCTGGGTTATACGGTGGCTTGCACCAACGTGGTCCGATGGACCCACTGGAGAATGCGCTCCCTGCAGTGGGAGCTGGCTAGCCAGTGGTCTCATCGCAGGAGTCACTTCGACCAGCTGGTCACAGTGACCCAGTGGATGTGGGATGCCTTCCAGTGGTGGTTGGTCCCAGAGAATCTGCAGGAAGGGATTCCATTTGTCTGTCCAGAGCCAACATGGCATCCTGACAACTGATGCCTCTCTCACGGGCTGGGATGCCCACCTGGGAGAACAGAGTCCATGGGCTCTGGTTCCCTGAAGAGTCCCAATGTCATATCAACCTGCTGGAGCTCCGAGCAGTTCGACTGGCACCGATTGCCTTCGCTCCTCACATTCGGGGTCAGGTGGTCCAAGTCCAGATGCACAACACCTCGACTATGTACTACCTCAACAAACAGGGTGGGATGCACTCCCTGCCACTGTGCAAGGAAGCTCTCTATGTGTGGATCCTAGTGTGTAGTCTGGTGGCCAATCTCCTAGCCATCCATATGGCAGACGCCCTCAGCCATGTGGGTGAGG
Source organism: Neoceratodus forsteri (assembly GCA_016271365.2). NCBI lineage: Eukaryota > Metazoa > Chordata > Ceratodontiformes > Ceratodontidae > Neoceratodus > Neoceratodus forsteri. The sequence goes on from JADMNL010000025.1 coordinate 20,575,767, forward strand.
CGTCTCACGAGTAGTCTGTCCACCCAGAGGTAGTACACAGACTGTTCTCCCAGTGGGGCACCCCTCAGGTGGACCTGTTCACCTCCAGGGAGAACACAAAGCTGAGGCTGTTTTGTGCCCACCCCCCCTCAGCAAGGAACGCTGCAAGGGGAGGCCTTCTCGAGGCCCTGGACCCCAGGCCTCTTCTGTGCCTTCCCTCACTTCACAAGGTGTTGCTCAAGGCCAGGAGGGACAAGGCACAGGTGAGCCTGGTGGCTCCCGACTGGCCCCACCAGTTCTGGTACCCTGATCTCCTCGGCCTCAGCAGCAGGCTCTCATGGCGTCTTCCTCGAAGCCCAGACCTGCTCTCCATCAATCAAGGGAAGGTACTCCATCCGGACCTTCAGTCCATGCACCTGACAGCCTGCTTCCTGAGTGGCTAGAGTTCCAGGCCTTGGGCCTCTCTGAAGATGTCCTCACCATTGTGGAGGCATTTTGGAAGGAATCTACCAAGAAATGCTATGCCTTCAAATGGAATAGATTCTCTATTTGGTGTCAGGGCAAGGGGTTGAACTCATCCTGTCCTGTGGCTAGCATTCTTGATTACCTGTGGTCCCTCTCTGTCGGGCCTTCGGTCGACGACTCTTAAGGTGCACAGGAGAAGGTGGTCTGGCACTTTTTTAAAGGCCTTGATCACATTTCCTCTGTGGTGCATGAACCACCACCACCACCACCTTGGGATCTGTTGCTGATTTGGGAAAAGCTCATGGGCAAGCCATTCAAACTGATCCACAGGTGTGACATGTCTCACCTGTCATGGAAGACCACCTTCCTGGTGGCTATCACATCAGCCAGAAGGATCTGTGAGCTCCAGGCACTTTCAGTGGAGTCTCCTTACCTGGTCTTCTAGAGGGACACTGTTGTCTTTCGCCCCAACTCAAAGTTCCTCCTGAAGGTTGTGTCAGAGTTTCACCTTAATTAGGTGATTAATCTCCCAGTGTACTTCATCAATCACACCTTGACCTGAGGCGAGCACTCGCTTATTACAAAGAGTGCATGGCTGGAGTTCAGGGAGAGGTTCGCCAGCTATTTGTCACCTATGCTGAAACTGCACCTGGCAGACTGGCAGCCAAGCGGACAATTGGCAGGTGGATTGTATCCTGCATTGATCTCTGCTATAAGTTGGTGGGTAGGGAGCCTCCTGTAGAGCTTAGAGCTCATTCCACCCATCATACCGCTGCCTCGGTGGCTGCTTCTAGGGATGTCCCTGTCTAGGAAATCTGCAGGGCTGCTACCTGGCAGTCAGCACACACCTTCATTTCCCATTACCACATTGACCATAAGTCATGCTAGGATGCTGATTTTGGGGCCTCGGTTCTCTAATCGCTGTTCCCCAAGTAGGGGATGTGCGCCTTGCCTCCCTCCTCCCAGAGAACTGCTAGGAGTCTGCCAAGAAGTGTGGCTAGAACATCATATCCATGTCCCTATAAAAACAGGTTACTCACCTCTAACAGTAGATCTTCCAGGACATAAAGTCTCCACCATTCATTCACACTGATGGGGAACTGCACCGGAGGCGTTAGAACCAAGCGGGAGCCAGAAATCTTCAGGAGGGACAGCGCTGAGGTAGGACCACGAGGAAGCGGCACTGCAAGCCTGGCTCATGCCATATAGGCTACCTCGGCATCGACCCCCCCCCCAGCTGCCTCAGTTCCTTTTTTCCCGCCAAGTGCGCTTCAGTGACCATGTTGCTCTCCTGCCGGGAGTCAAAATTTGATGTCTATATGACAGCTTCGATTCATTTAGTTTTATTGTTTTCTAGAGAAGATAGAATAAAAATAGTAAATTTATTTAAGTAACATCGCAGAAGAAGTCTTCAGCCCTACTTGTGAAGTCTACCATGACAGGGCAGGTGACAGTTGGGAGACTTAGCATGAGCGCTTTCAGTCTGCCAGGCTAGGTCTGGTCTGCCGCACTCTCAGGGGGTCGATTACAAGCATTCCAGTGCTTTGGGGGGGGGATGGGCAGTCTTCCTGAAAGCACAGAAAGAAGTGTTCCCATTCTCGGCACCGCTCAACCTCGAGCTCTTATTCGACCTCCCAGTCGAAAAGGAAACTGCACCGCTCAAAGTCATCTTCTGCTATGTCTGCACATCGATTGTTAGTTTCTGGAGGCAGAGACCAGACTCCTCTTCTGGGGTCCCCTCGGGTCTCTGTCCCTGGTGCCCGGCATCCTTGACTCCGGAGTCCCTCCCCGCATGGTGGGGGGTCCTCCGGTGAGCAATTTCACCATTGGGCCACTCTTATGGAGCAGTGGGTGCGGTGGTTGTCCCGGCTACCTGAGCCGGCGAGTCTGTCACCGGGATCTTCAGGCCTATGAGTCTTGGACCTGCGGGCAGGGTGGTTGGGGATTCCTAGTCACATTGGCGCCATCTCCGGTGCCGTCGACGCTGCACTCTGGTGTTCATCCCCCTCACATGGCTGCAGCACAGGGGTCCACACCAGTGCCTTTATCTCCTGCTGAATTTCTTTGTTTCTGCTCTGTGAATCAAGGGGTGGGGAACTTCTACTGCAGCGCTGCTGACTGGGCGCTGGCCTCTCTGGTGCTGGTGCCACGCTCGGTGCTGGCTTCTCTGGCACCACACTCAGTGTCTCATCCTGTGTCAGCGCCACGCTCAGTGCCACTTTCCATGCCAGCGCCACCTGTGTTTTCAGCGCCACCTCCTGTTGCGGCGTCAGGGGCGCTTGCAGTGCTGCATGAGATACTGAGGTTTTCAACGCCGATTCTCTCTGCTCCTCCTCCTCCTTCTTTTCATCCTTTTCCTATCTACGCAGTCCCTTCTGGACTGCTAGGAGATGACGTTGAGCCTGATCCTGATCTTCAATTAGGGGACGACTTTGACAATGATTTCTCCCTAGGGGGCAGTAAATAAGCCTCTTTCAACAGAGCCTTGGTCAAGGACCTTTCTTTTAAGTCTCTGCTCAGAAATTTGAATACCACACTCTCTCTCTCCAGACTTCGGATATCGATCCTGGGAAGTTGCTGCATCTGCAGTACCTGCACATTCTGGATATTCCTGTGGAATTATTACTGGTACAATCCTCTTTCAAGACCTCTCAGCCCGGCCTGAGTGGTGCTGAGGGTTGGCCCGCTGGGCGCTACACCTCGCAGCCTTGGCGGCCGGTTTGGATACAAACTCGGGTTGCCGGGGTCGGCAGGGGAAGGAGGATCGAAGGCCCCATCGGATGCTCTCCTCCCTCCTTCGGGAGGGATACCAGGGTGTTTAATACACCCGACGCCCAGGAGAGCTTGCAGTGGAAGCACTGACTCTCGGGGCAATGGCGGCTTCCATTGGGGGAAGCCGGGGAGAGGAGGACACCATCAGGCACTTGGCAGGCATGCGCACGCATGTTCCACCCGAGCCAGGCATCCTCAGTGGGACGGAGGGGAAGGGACAAGAAAACCAGAAAACCTCCCTCGGCGTTCCGGATGACAGCCGCTCCAGCCACCCAGCCTGTAGTCACAGGCAGACCCCGCTGTGCAAAGGTGCTCCGAGGAGAGAGAGAAAGAAGGCACATTGGGGTCACCAGAGGCACTCTAGGGGCAGACTTAGTGAGGGTTGGGTGGCATTGAGAAAGCCTGAAGGAGTGGAATGATGAAGGCGGCCAGGAGGGATAAAAAGAAATAAAAAAAAAAAAAAAAAAAAAGACTCTCTAGCAGATGGTGTGGGGTAATACAGCACTCATTCCCTCTGTGGATAACTCCACAGATAGGAAATATGCCCCTTCCAAGGATCATCCCATTCTGGCCTCAAAAGCCTTTGCTGATGCCATGGTTGTTCTGGCGGAGAGTGACAAGACTCTTCTTCCGCAAGAATCTATAGTACGTCCAACAAAGAATCTCGCAAGATAGACACTTTGGGAAAGCGAGTCTTTGCTGCTTCAACCCTGGGCATGCGTATTGCTAGCTACCAGGGCTACTTCTCTCAATGTGAGTATACTCTCTGACATTCACTCAAGGCTACGGTAGAAGCTCTTCCTGATTCGGAGGTTAATGCAGAGCTCCTTCAAACCATTACTAGGGTATTGAATCCAATAATCAACAGCTTAAAGCTGCCATGGATGCCTTTGACACTGCCTCCAGAGCAGCAGCGGCTGGTATTTGTACCCGTCGCCCCTCTTGATTGAGCACCTCAGACTTCACAAATTATGCCCAACAGAGTTATGGCCTTGCCATTCGATGGTACATATTTGTTTGGTTCACAGGTCGAGCAGGCACTGGAGGCTACTCAGAAGACTAGAACGGCTATCAAAACGACCAGACTCCTTCCCGCAGCCCCTTCAAAGAGGCAGGAACAGGTGTCAGTGTCATAACCATTATTCCTTTCATGGTAGAGGCATAGGAGGAATTAATAAAAACCAAACTTCTCAGCTGCAAAAGAAAACGCAGCAGAAGGCACAGGGCCACAAAGTGCCCAGTGCCACCCTCTGAGATTCCAGCCCAGGTCCCACCTCAGCTGTCCGAGGGGGACTCTTTCTTGGCAGTAGGAGGAGGTCTGACTCAGTTTCACAACCGGTGGGACTGATCACTTCAGACAGATGAGTACTCGGAATAATCCATAAGAGGTACTCCTTAAACCTGTCGGAAACCCTTCCGGATCATCCACCCAAATGACAGCTCAGGCTGTCTTGTCTCTGTCAGACCTTCTTGCTTCCAAGATCCAAGGTCTTCTGAACAACAGAGCAGTAGAGATAGTCCTGCCAGATCAGTGGAACACAAGTTTCTACTCCCATTACTTCCTAGTACCAAAGAAAATGGGTGTTATGCACCCTTTTCTCTATCTCAGAAAGTTAAACAAGTTTCTTTACAAGGAAAAGTTCAAGATGATATCACTCGGTACTCTTTTACCTCTGATTCATCAGCATGATTGACTAGCCTCTCTGGACATGCAGGACACCTATCAACACATTCTCATACACCCAAACCACCACAAATATCTCAGATTCATGGCGTTGGGTCAACACTACCAATTCAGAGTCCTGCCCTTTGGACTATCCTCGGCGACTCGAGTTTTTACAAAGTGCTTTGCAGTTCTCGCAGCGCATCTGAGGAAGATCGGAATTCAGGTGTTCCCATATCTGGACGATTGGCTTCTAGCGATCCCCTCCAGACAAGAGACTCAAGAAGCCATGGCTACAGCTTTAAACTTCCTCACATCCATGGGAGTTCTGCTAAACCTGAGAAAGTCACAGCTACAGCCCTCCCAGCAGCTCCTCTTCATAGGAGCCCTTCGGGATACCTCCAACGTGAAAGCCTTTCTTCCGGAGGACAGAAGGAGCGACATCCTCCAGATGGCCCGCTTCATCAGAGAAAATAGCTCAATCCGAGCTCTCTCTCAATGCAGTGGATGCTGGGTCTCATGGCATCCTCAGTTTTCACTGTGCCTCTGGCTCACCTTCACACGAGAGCTACTCAGTGGATGCTCAGTATTCGGTGGTTGCCAACCACACAACCACAGTCCTTTCACATCAAGGTGAAGGAACCTCTGAAGCTGTCGCTGACTTGGTGGTCTCAGCAGGACAACCTTTGGGAAGGTTATCCCTCCACCCCTCTGGATCCCCAAATCTCCATCACCACAGATGTGTCCCTGCTGGGAGGGGGAGCTCACTGCCAGGATCTCCACACCCAGGGTCGATGGAGCCAAGACGAGTCTCAACTTCACATAGTGTTCTGGAAATGAGAGCCGTCCTATACGCAGTCTGGACCTTGAAGGACATACTCTGTCACAAGACCATTCTCCTTCAAATGGACAACAAGGCAGTGATGTACTACATTAACAAGCAGGGCAGAGCACACTCTTATCCCTTATGCAGGGAAGCGATGAGATTGTGGGAATGGTGCCTAGAGCACAAAGCTCTGATCCAGGCAGTCTGCTTGCCAGGAGTCCCAGAATGATCTGGTGGACCGTCTCAGCAGAACAGAGACAGATGCTCACGAGTGGTCTCTCAATGCAAGCATTGTGCAATCACTCTTTGAAGAGTGGGGAACTCCGGACCGGGACCTTTTTGCATCCCCACTCAATGCAAAACTGCCTCTCTTCTGCTCCAGAAATCCAGGACCTGGTGTTTTTGTCAGGATGCATTCAGACTGCGGTGGACAAAACGCTTTCTGTATGCATTTCCTCCTTTTCCCCTAGTTCAGAGGGTGCTGCTCAAACTGGAGGCATGGTGACGGAATGATTCTCATCACCCCATTCTGGCCTCACCAGATCTGGTTTCTATTAACAGATTATCAGAAACTTCCCCCAAAACCGCTTCCATTTCAGACAAACCTACTGACCCAGGGCCCTGTAGTCCATCCCAACCTGAGGGCCCTTCACTCCCATGCCTGGCTCCTGAGGAGATAGAAGTGAACAGGTTTAACATTTCACATAGAGTCTCTGATATTCTGTTATCAGCACATAAGCCAGCTACAGGCCCCCAGACCAGAGGGAGGACATAGACACATTACTGTTAGAAGATATACAAAACATGACAGCTAAAGGGGAGGTTCTGATAATGGGAGACTTCAACATGCCAGATACAGATTGGTCAATACCAGCAGGAACATCTGCCAGAACTAGACTCATAGTGGATTCCCTGCAGGGAGGGCCTCAAACAACTGGTACAGCAACCCACAAGAGACAGGGCTATCCTAGATCTAGTACTGACTAACAAAGAAGGATCACAGATCTCCAGGTAGAAGGTCACCTGGGGCCAGTGACCATCACATGGTATGGTTCAATTTGCTACTACATCTAAATCATCCCATTCCAAGGCAAAATATGGGACTTCAGAGGAGCTGACTTTGATAAGATGGCCAACAGAGTTAAGCTAGCCTGGCAAAAAGAAACACAGGTGAGGAGGTACAGGCAAAGTGGGCAAGCATTAAGGATACAATACTTGAAGCAACATCCCATTGTGTTAGACAGAAAGGAAGTGCAAAGAAGAAGGAAACCACTTTGGTTCTCAAATACAGTAGCAGAAAAGGTCAGAGCCAAAAGGCTGGCCTTCAGAAAATATAAGGAACACAGCGGATGAAGATAGGGGGCATACCAAACTGCCCCTAAGGAAGCAGGTAAGGCAGTAAGGGCAGGCAAAGTCCCAAACTGAGGAAACACTAGCACAAACAGTAAAGAAGGTGACAAGACTTTCTATAGATACATTAGTGAAAGGAGAAAGTCCAGAGGGGTATTGCTAAGCTTAATGGAGAAAAGGAGCATGTGAGGAGGAGGACCCTGTAAAGGCATCTATCCTAAATAGATACTTTTGCTCAGTATTCACTGAAGAGAAGGTAGGGCAGGGCCACAGCTCAGCATCATGGACACAGAGAGGAGAGGTGAGCACTACTCCCTTCACAAAAGAAAGGGTCCTACAAGAGCTTGCTAAGCTCAGGGTGGATAAGGCAATGGGACCTATGGCATACATCCCAGGACTTAAGGAGCTAAAGGAGGAACTAGCAGAGCCATTAGCAGAATTGTTTAGTGAGTCTCTGAGCACAGGAGAGGTCCCAGAAGACTGGAGAAGGGCTCATGTGATCCCACTCCACAAGAGTGGTAGCAGGGAGGAGGCGGGAACTACAGACCGTCAGTCTTATCTCAGTAGTGGGCAAGATTATGGAAGCACCTTAAGGAAAGGATAGTGCAACACCTGGAATCCATAGGGCACAGGATCCAAGACAGCATGGGTTCACAAAGGAAGGTCCTGTCAAACTAATCTCATAGATTTCTTTGACTGGGTAACCAGAGTGGTGGACCAAGGGGGAGCAGTTGATGTCGCCTACCTTGACTTCAGCAAAGCTTTTGACACTGTTCCACATAGAAGATTGATAAATAAGCTAGGTAGGCTCGGGGTGGGTCAGAAGTTGGTCAACTGGGTGGCAAACTGGTTGACTGGCAGAAAACAGAGAGTGGTGGTAAATGGTATACAGTCAGAAGAGATGCAAGTCACAAGTGGGGTACCTCAGGGATCAGTCCTGGGGCCAGTCCTATTCAACATCTTCATTAGTGACCTAGCAGATGGACTAGAGGGTAAGGCTTGTCTGTTTGCAGATGACACCAAGATCTGCAACAGAGTAGATGATCCAGATGGGGTGGGCAGAATGAGAAGAGATCTGGATAAACTAGCAGAATGGTCAGAAGAGTGGCAACTGGGATTTAATGCAAAGAAGTGCAAAGTCATGCACATAGGGAAGAGAAACCCTGAAGCCACTTATAGGCTGGAAGGAGTTGCTAGCAGTCACAAAGGAAGAAAGAGACTTGGGCATCATCATCACTGATGACCTGAAATCATCCAAGCAGACCTCTAAAGCAGTAGGTAAGGCTAGGGGGGTGTTAGGGTGTATTAGTAGAGTATCACAAGTCGTAAGAGGAGGTAATAATCCCTCTGTACAAGACATTGGTTAGCCCCATCTGGAGTACTCGTGCAGTATTGGAGCCACACCTTCACAAGGACATTAACCAAATTGAGGCAGTCCAGAGAAGAGCAACCAAAATGGTGCAGGGACTGAATCAGAAGACATATGAGGACAGATTAACGGAGCTCAATATGTATACCCTTGAGCAAAGGAGGGAGAGAGGTGATATGATCGAGACATTTAAACACCTTAAGGGCATAAACAAGGTGAAAGAGTCTAACATGTTTAAATATAAGAAAAATAGCAGGACAAGAGGACACAGCATGAGATTAGAGGGAGGCCGATTAAGGGGGAATGTGAGGAAATTCTTTTTCACAGAAAGGGTGGTAGATGCATGGAATGGCTTACCACAAGAAGTAGTGGCTATGAATACAGTGCAGGGCTTCAAACAGGCATGGGATAGGCATAAGGGAGCAATACAAATGACTATGAATAGATAGGTCACTGACATAGCAAAGGCCGATGGCACATTTATAAGGTAGAAAAAGAAATGGGCAGACTGGATGGGCCTTGCGGTCCTTATTTGCCGTCAACTTCTATGTTTCTACTAGGAAAACATGCACGGCTAAATGGAAGCGTTTCTCCATCCGATGTGCAAAATCCTCCTGAAACCACTGTTCCTTCCCACTGAACAAAGTCCTAGAGTACCTTCTAGATCTCTCAAACACAGGCCTACAATACTCCACCGTTAAGGTTCACCTTTGTGCAATCTCAGCATACCATGAGCCCATACTCTCCATGTCTCTGGCCCAGCTACCTGCGGTTAAGAGATTTTTTAAGGGCATTCTGCATACCAGGCCACCAGTTAGATGACCAGTAGCAGCCTGGGACATTAACCTTGTGCTAGACATGCTCACCAGTAAACCTTTCAAGCCCCTAGCTACTTGTGACCTAAAATTTCTGACTTGGAAGAAGGCCTTCCTTGTGGCCATCACTTCCACCCACAGAGTGTCGGAAATACATGCTTTAGTCACAGACCCTCCATTTACTGTATTTCACAAAGACAAGGTGGTTCTCAGTACCCACCCCAAGTTTCTTCCCAAGGTTGTCTCAGAATTCCATCTGAATCAGCCCTTGGTCCTTCCTACCTGCTTGGCAAACTTGCAGAATGAGGGAGAACGTACCCTACATTCTCTGGATGTGAAGAGAGCCTTGCAGTTCTACTTAGACAGGACTAAGGAAATCCACACTTCTAAACAACTGTTTATCTCTTTTAGCACGGCCCGGCCGAGCCAGCCTGTGGCTATCCAGTGTATTTCAGCATGGCTAGTAGCATGCCTCCGTCACTGCTACTCCATGGCACAGGTCAAGCTAGAAGGTAGAGTATATGCTCATTCTACAAGAGCAGTCGCAGCCTCTCTGGCAGAAATCCGTAATGTTCCCATTGCGGACATCTGCAATGCGGCCACTTGGAGCTCCATGCACACGTGCGTAAAGCACTATGCTTTGGATGCCCATGCCAGACAGCATCAGTCCTTTGGCAGGACAATTCTTAATGGACTTCTGTCCTAAATGAGCTCTTCTCTTCCCTGCCTCTTGTCTCCGGGGATTATTTAGCTCAGTACTCTCCCATTAGTGTGAATGAGTGGTGGAGACTTTATGTCCAGGAAGATATGGAAATTACATACCTACTGTAATTCTTGATCTTCTTGGACGAAGTCTCCTCCACTCATTCACACGCCCACCTGCTATCCCCCGAGCTTACTTATCTGTTTCTGGTCTTCACTCCCTCGATGTCTGGGCTGTGAAGAGACTGTTGTGTTGACCCTTTTTACACGTGTCATTCGGACTATCTTATGTCTGACATAGGTTTGTTTCACTAGGTTAGTTTACGCTGCACCTCCTTGATAAAAAAAAAAAAAAAAAAAAAGGTGCTGAGGCGGTTGGAGGGTTGACACTGAGGTAGCCTATACAGTGCGAGCCAGGCTCACGGTGCCGTTTCCTCGCAGCCCTACCTCAGCACCTGCCCTCCTGAAGATATTTGGCTCCTGCTTGGTCCTCGCACCTCCGGTGTAGTTCCCCATCAGTGTGAATGAGTGATGGAGACTTTGTCCAAGAAGATCAAGAATTATGGTAGTTACGTCATTTCCATTTGTAGAAATGGTGTATGATGTTCATCCACATGGACCTACCTGACTTCCCCAGGCTTTGGCACACAACACTGGTTCCAGCGGGCAAGATTTTGCGTCATGGGGCAGAGCTGAGGGAGTTACCACCTGTGTGGGTGGGAGGAGCCAGCTCGAAGACGTTTCATCCAGAATTAAAGGGAAAGGCAACTGCTAAGAAGTGTGAATGAACATCGTGTACCACTCCTAGAACTACTGTTGCAGGTGAGTAACCTGTTTTTTTCCCACTCCTCTAGCAGTACACCTGTCCAGATGAACACTGGGCAGATTATTGCAAGTGATATCATCAGTTGTTTCTTCAGCTCCACTATGATCCTGGGTTGTATCCTGTCTGTACCTTGGGACTGCCTAGCTTGATTTTTGCCAGGTAGTTCACTACCAATGCAGGTGTGATGTCCATCAGCATCTTTGGGGATACCCCAAAGTTATGAGCCCTGTCTGTTAGCTAACTAATTGAAGATTTTATCAAGCAGAGTCACTGAGCTGAAACATTTCCAGGTGTGACCAAACAAAGGAGGTGCAAATACAGCAGAAAACAGTACACAAATCAAGCAATTTATAACAAGTATCTGAAGTACAATAAAAAAAAATAATAATCTTTAAGGATATCTCATCAGGCCACACCTATGGCACTTACAGCTGCCAGGCGCTAGGTCTACATGACAACTTTTGCAAGCAGTCCACCACAACAACGTCAGATGTCAGCTGCTACATAAATATGGGCAGCCCCTTCCCTCCTCAGTTCTTTTCCACCATCAGACCACTTATGGAACTGCTGCTGTGATTGCCACCACTTTATTTTTCTCTCCAAAGTAAAGCAATCACTTTAATAAGTGATTTCCGACAGTGTATATAGAAACATAGGAAAAAGACGGCAGAAGGAGACCATGGATCCATCTAGTTTGCCCATGTGTTCCTTGGACCTTCTCAAATCCCAGGACTTAACCCCCCCCCCCCCTCTGCCTAATGCCTCCTACTGCTCCTGTTGCTTTTTATTGTGCTTTAGCCTTGTCCCACCCCAGCTTAAATGATGTCACAGACTTTGTTTTCACTACCACAGCTGGCAGTTTATTCCATGGCTCCATGACTCTTTCTGTAAAATAGTGTTTCCTAAGATCCCCACCCCCCCTCAACTTCCACCCCTGCCCTCTAGTGTTAGACAGAGACTCTGTTGAACAGGTCTGAGGATGGCACCTTATTTATTCCTCTCAGGACTTGTATGTTTCCCCTTTTCCTCCTTGTCTCCAGTGAGAACGTATTTAATACTTCCAGATGCTCCTCATATGAGTGCCCTTGAAGGCCCTGGATCATTTTGGTCGTTTTTCTCTGGATAGCCTCCAACCTGTTTATATCCTTTTTCAGATGTGGACTCCAATACTGGACACAGAACACCAGATGGACCTTACCAGGGACCTGTAACGTGGCAGTATTACCTCTTTCCTCCTGCTGTCGAATCCCTTCCCTATGCTCCCTAGCATTTTGTTGGCCTTACTGTAAGCATTGTTGCATTGGCTTGTTCGTTTAAGGGTGCTGCTCATGATGACACCTAGGTCCCATTCTTCCTGTGTGGCACTGAGCTGGACTCCTTTTTTCAGGTGGTACTCTGTCCTTGGGTTCCCTTTACCCAAATGCATCACCCTACATTTTTTGGTGTTGAACTTCAGCTGCCAGATATTGGACCATCTTTCCAGCCTATGTAGGTCTTTTTGTAGGTCCTTAACCACCGCCTCACTATCAACCCATGCTCCTAGCTTGGTATTTTCCATGAATAGGGCAATTTTGTCCTGAATGCCTATGCCAATGTCACTGATAAAGGCAATAAACAGAACTGGCCCCAACACTGAGCCTTGGGGCACACCACTAGTGACTGCGCCTTCATCAGACCTCACCCCATTGACCACTACTCTCTGCTTTCTGTCCCTAAGTCAGACGTCAGCTGCTACATAAACATGGGCAGCCCCTTCCCTCCTCAGTTCTTTTCCACCATCAGACCACTTATGGAACTGCTGCTGTGATTGCCACCAATTTATTTTTCTCTCCAAAGTAAAGCCTACCCAACTGACTATGCACTTGGCTGCACCCAGGTTCTCCAACTTTTTCAGCTGGTGGTTGTGTGGCACCAAATCATGTATGTCATCGAACGACCCATAGAAGTTGTTCCAGTGTGAATGCTGTGAGAAGATTTACACCGGCAATTTTCATGCCCAGACACTAACGTGCAAGCCTGCCCAATTTGCAAGGGTTTCATCACTGCCACCTGGCAGTGCAGAAAAGGGACCTTAGAGAAACACCTTCTAAAACAGCAGGTAGCCCGCATGGAGAAGGAGCTCCAGGAAAGGAGTTCTGCTGCTTCACTGGCCAATTCCTCTGGGTCCAGACCCTACAAATCCTGGGAGAAGTCATCTGGGAGCCATAACCATGAGCACCAGGAGAAGGATGAAACTTCCCTGGTGCACTCCTGGTCACCCCTCCATACAGCAGGTACAACCTGTAACAGTACCATCAACCGCTCCAGCAGCTACACCACTCACCCCTTCCCCCTGACGTCAACTTAACTTCCAGGTTGGGGCATGTCATGGGTGTTACCAGGCCTAGTACGGCTGGCATGTCACCATCAAGGTTTTGGGCCTTGCCTCCTTCGTCGACCTCCATCGGCACACCTGACACCATAAGGGTGCCAACATCCAGGCAGTGCTATCATCCTTCATGGGCATGCTTCAACACATATTGCCTCCTCCTTCTGTACCAGGAGGCCCATCAATGGGGCCTGTAACTCAAACCCCACAACAACTTACTGTAGGGCTGTGCCTCAGCTGCCTCCTTGTGTGCCTATGAACCCACCGGCGCACTAATACATGTCAACCAGGCTGACAATGACTTCAGATATAATCCTGATCTAATAATGTAGGATGAAGAGGAACCTGAGGACTATGTGGAAAGTCCCTATGAAACAGGCACTAGTTCCAGTGTGTCCACTTGCAGTGACGACTTGGTGGCCTGCACCCCAAGGTCCCTCCCAGTGGACCCAACTTTCCTCACCATGATACAGCAGTTATAAGCTGCCATGGGTTTTGACTTAGAGGAGCAGGATACCACCAAAAACAACCTAATAGATTTCTTGGAGTTCGCTGATGCACACCCTATTGTGGTACCACCTCTCCTCCCAGCTCTAGAGGATGCCATCTATGCTGCCTGGTGTAGGCTGAATGTAATTCCTGCCATACTAAGAAAGGCAGAGAAAATATGTATGGCTTCCTTGGAGAAACCCTTTTTTGCTAACCAACCTGAGGCAGACTCTGTAGTCATCAGTGCTTCCCATGATAGATCAAGGGCACCAAAACACCTAAGCACCCTTCCTCCTGATAAAGAATCCAGGAGGCTGGATGTGCCAGAAAAGAGGACTTTTGCCTCAGCCTCCCTGGGCCTTAGAATTGCGAACTATCAGGCCCACATGGTCAACTACCAGAATACACTCTGGAGAAGGCCAAGGCAGCTGCCCAAGCTTTGCCAGAGGGTACCTCCACACAGGAGCTTCTAAAAGCTCTCACAGCAGGGATTGATGTAGGACAACATCTACTTCACAAGGCCTATGATGTTTCTGATGCCTCAGCCAGGACTGCTGCCCCAGGAATGTCTCTAAGGAGGTACTCCTGGCTTAGGGTGGTAGGGTTTGTGAATGACATACAACAGTCAATTCTCAGTGTCCCTTTTAGAGGATATAAATTATTTGCCTCAGATGTCCAGGATATCCTCTCTAACCCTTCATGCCTCAGGTAGGACCCTGATGTCTGAACACTCCCTCTACCATACCCAACAAGGGGTAGGCAGAGGATATCTTCGCCCAGCTGGTGCTAGCCACCGTTCTGCCAGCAGACAACAAAGAAATACATATCAGGATGTCCCCTGGCATAAGGGGTGAGCTTCTAATGAGTTTTTGTCCTAATTAGCTCATATATAACCTATGAAATAAGGTAGGGGCAAGGGAGCAGGAACCATGCCCACCCCAGGAACCACTCCAGGTACACACTCAAAAGCCCCAAGAGGTGGTGTCACAGCAGGAGCCATCCCAACTGGCTCTGCCTGACTCTTTGTACACCCCTCAACCACTGATACCTCCAGGGGTGGCTGTTGGGGGCACCATCTCCCCCCTCCACCTAAATCAGTGGAAGGAGGTGACATTACACGTCTGGGTCCTGGAAATCATAGCACAAGACTATGCTCTGGGACTTTTAGACACACTTCCAGATCATCCACCATTGCCAATGCACTATCCTCCAGACCACATTTCTTTGCTCTTGGAGGAAGTGTGCAGACTTTGCTTCAGAAGAGGACTACAGAATCTGTGCCCTTTGAACAAAGAGACAGAGTTCTACTCTCAATACTTCCTAGTCCCAAAATGGACAGGAGACCTGCGACCTATTCTGGATCTCTGGGACCTGAACTTTTTTATAGAGTACAAAAAGTTCAGAATGGTCACCCTGCAAGGCCTGCTCCCACTGCTGCAAGCAGGGAGTGCATTGGATATGTTCCCTCGACATGAAGGATGCCTTCCATCATATCAATGTTCACATACCTCACAGAAAGTATTTGAGGTTCCTGTTTCAGAGGGAACACTACCAGTTCCCCTGCCCCTGTACAACTCCTTGGTAAGGCCTCACTTGGAGTATTGTGTACAGTTCTGGAGAGCTTACTTAACGAGGGATGTTACCCTTTTGGAGAGGATTCAGAAGCAAGCCACTAGGTTGATCCATAGTTTGGTGGGAATGTCCTATGAGGAAAGACTTGCAGAACTAAACATGTACTCCCTGGAGGTCAGAAGAGATGGGGATATGATAGAGGTATTCAAATATATGAAGGGGGTCAATGGGGTGGACACAGAGGGTCTCTCTACATTGAAGGGGAAGGGAAACACAAGGGGACATAGCCTTAAACTAGTTGGGAGGTACGGGGAGAAGTAAGGAGACACTATTTCACAGAGAGGGTGGTGGCACCTTGGAACACACTACCGGGGGAGTTGGTGAAGAAAACAGTGAAAGGATTCAAGGTAGCATGGGACAGGTACATGGACAAGGTACAGGTAGGGGGGAGGTCAGGAACAGGGTGCAGGGAGGGGTTGCAAGGTAAAAGGGAGCAAAACGAAGGGGGGGGAAGCTGCTGAAAATTTAATTAGGAGCTGCATCTCGGGCAGACAAGATTAACCTTTGGGCCTAATCTACTGTTGACTTTTTATGTATGTAATTCAGAGTATTGCCCTTTGGCTTGTCCCCTGTGCCATGGGTCTTTACCAAATGCTTGTCAGTGGTGGCAGCAGCCCTTAACAGGGAAGGCCTCTGTGTCTTTCCCTATTTGGATGACTGGCTATTGAAAGTCCACTCCAAGAGCTCCTGTACACCTTGGCTCAAACGAGGCAGATGTTCTGTGCTCTGGAGTTACTGTCAACATACCCAAGTCTGCTTTGACACCTTGTCAATGTCTGCAGTACATAGGAGCAGTCTCGGACACAGCTAAAGTCTCAGCCGTCCTGCCTTTGGACAGGGCCAAACATCTGATTGCCCAGGCCCAGCTGGTACATGACAGCAGGTATGTCTCAGCCATGACATTCCTTTGGCTCCTGGGCCTTACGGGAGTGGTCATTGTCACAGTACCTCTGGCCAGACTGCACATGAGGATCCCTCAGTGGACCCTAAGAGTCCAGTGGGACCATTTTACAGATGATCTAGAATAAAGGGTTCTAGTAATCTCTCCTGTATGCAAAGTGCTGGAACCCAGCAGCCTGTTAAAGGGGGGGTTCCCTTCCTGATCCCTTCCCCTCACCAGATTTTAACAACAGATGCTTCAAGGATGGACTAAGAGGTGCATTTGTGGCCCCATCGGATGCAGGGTAGATGGACCACAGTGGAGAGCACCCTTCACATAAATGTTCTAGAAATACGAGCTGTCCTATATGGGCTACAACCCAGGCGCATCTGTCCCCGGGTCCTGTGTTAGTACAGATTGACAACGTCCATGTGGTGCATTACATCAACAAGTAGGGGGAGCTCGCTGTTACCCCCTGTGCAGGGAAGAGATGAGAGTCTGGTATTGGGCTCTGGAATATGGTCTAGAACTGTCAGCAGTACATGTTCCAGGCACCCAAAACATACTTGCATACAGGCTGAGTGGGCCAGTCCAGAATACATGAGTGGGAACTGCTGATCTCCATAGTAGAAGACCTGTTTGACGGAGTCATCCAGAGTTGGATCTTTTTGCGTCCCCACACAATGCAAAACTGCTATTTTACTGCTCACTTGTTCCAGTGCCTGGAGTTTTCTGGTGAGGTGCATTGTTCTTCTCTTCAAAGGTGAGGTTCCTGTACACCTTCTCTCTAATTCAGAGAGTGCTGTTCAAGGTCCAGATGGCAGGGGCAACTCTGATACTTATTGCTCCCCTATGGCCTCATCAAATCTGATTCCATCCCCTCTACTGCAGCAGTTGACAGTGGAACCACCAGTACCCCTACGCCAGGGCCTACTGTCACAGGAATAGGGAACCCTGGTCCATTCGGACTGCAAATCACTTCATGCACGGCTCCTGAAAACAGTCATTGCCAGTTTTGGGGCTTCCCAAAAGGTGAATGATGTCCTGGTGGCTGCCAGAAAGCCTTCCACCAGATCCACATATTCCATGAAGTGGAAGTGGTTTGCTTTGTTGGCTGCTTCTCATAACTTGGATCTGTTTACCTGTCCATTTATCAGGTTCTAGAGTATCTGCTGTCCCTATCATGCAGGCTTTTAGTATTCCTCTATCACAGTGCACTTGGCAGCCAATTCAGCTTTCCATGTTCCTGTTAGTGAAAGGAGAAAGTACAGCGGGGGTATTGCCAAGATCAAAGGGGATAAGGGGGGCTTTGAGGAGGAGGACCATGTAAAAGCATCTATCCTAAATAGGTACTTCTGCTCAGTATTTACTGAAGAGAAGGTAGGGCAGGGCCCACAGCTCAGCACCATGAACACAGGGGGAAGGGAGGTGTGCACTAGTCCCTTCACAAAAGAAAGGGTCCTACAAGAGCTCGATAAGCTCAGGGTGGACAAGGCAATGGGACCTGATGGCATACATCCCAGGGTACTAAAGAAGCTAAGGCTGGAACTAGCAGAGCTATTATCAGAACTGTTTAGAGAGTCTGTGAGCACAGGAGAGGTCCCAGACTGGAGAAGGGCTCATGTGATCCCGCTCCACAAGAGTGGTAGCAGGGAGGAGGCAAGGAACTACAGACCAATCAGTCTTTCCTCAGTAGTGGGCAATAATGTGGAGGCACTCCTTAAGGAAAGGATAGTGCAACACCTGGAATCCATAGGAACACAGGATCCAAGACAGCATGTGTTTACAACAGGAAGGTCCTGTTAAACTAACCTCATAGATTTCTATGAAGAGGAGGAGGAGAAGTAGCTCTCTATGTAAAGGAAGGGATCAAAGCAACAGAGCTAAAGAGTAAACAGGGAGCAGATGAGGCACTTTGGGTCACCCTGGAGACAGGTAATGGCACCACAATCCGCATGGGGGTTGTATACAGACCCCCATCTCAGGGGAAGGGAATGGATGAGGAAATGATAGAAGGCTTTCTTAGAATGGCAGAAAAAGGGAAGGTATTGTTGATGGGGGACCTGAATATGCCAGATGTTAACTGGAGCACCTTTGCTGCAGGCACATCCAAGAGCAGGGTCATTCTTGATGCCTTACAGGGGGCATGCCTCAGACAGCTAGTATTGGAACCCACTCGGGAGGGAGCAATCTTAGACCTGGTACTCTCAAATGGGGATGGAGAAAAGTCTCAGATTTAGAAGTAGGTAGCCATCTGGGAACAAGCGACCACCAAACAGTGTGGTTCACGATAAACACAACCATACAATCAAGCCATACAAAAGCAAGAGTACTGGACTTTAGGAAGGCTGATTTTGGAAAATGAGAGAGTGCCTCAGAAAAGCACTAGCAAATAGGCAAGAAGGAGGGTGGAGGAACAATGGGAGTGATCAAGACAGCCATCACAGAGGCAATAAGCCTTTGTAAAGCAAATCAATAAAACACAACGAAGGATAAAACCCTATGGTTCTCAAAAGAGGTGGCAGGGAAGGTTAAGGAGAAAGGACAGCATTCAGGAAATTTAAGGAAACACAGAAGGAGCAGGACAGAGAACTTTATCAGTTAAAGCAGAAAGGGTTGGGAAGGCAATCAGAATAGCAAAGGCCCAAACCGAGGAAAGGATAGCCAATTCTGTTAAGAAGGGGGATAAGACTTTTATAGGTATATTAGGAGCTAAGAAAGACCAAAGGAGGGATACTGAAGCTTAATAAAGAGGAGGAATGTGGGTAGAGGATGACAGTGAAAAGCAGGATACTGAGCGAATATTTCTGCTCAGTATTCACAAAGGAAGAGGAGAAGTTACCTAAACCAAACAAGAGAAACACTCTGAAGGCGGGGTCGATACCAGTCCATTTACAGAAGAAAGGGTTCTGAAAGAACTAATAAAATTGAAGGTGGACAAAGCAATGGGGCCTGATGGGATTCACCCAAGAATTCTAAAAGAACTAAGGGTAGAACTAGTGACACGCTTGACTATCTCTTCAACAAATCATGGGAGGATGGGGTGGTACCCGAGGACTGGAGGAGGGCAGATGTGATTCCTCTTCACAAAAGTGGGAGCAGGACAGAGGCGGAAACTACAGACCAGTTAGTTTGACCTCAGTGGTAGGGAAAATGATGGAATCACTTCTAAAGGAAAGAATTGTTGAGTACCTAGAGGGCCAGTGGGGCACAGGACCCAAGGCAGCATGGATTCACGATGGGAAGGTCGTGTCAGGCCAGATCTAATAGATTTCTTTGACTGGGTGACCAAAGTAGTAGACCAGGGAGGGGCTGTGGACATGGCCTACCTAGATTTTAGCAAGGCATTTGATACAGTCCCACACAAAGATTAATACACAAGATAGCCAGCCTTGGGTGGGTCCCAAGGTAGTAGCCTGGATAAAAATTGGCTAGACAACAGGACGCAAAGGGTAGTAGTAGTAAATGGAGTACACAGTGAAGAAATGAGGGTTACTAGCGGGGTACCGCAGGGTTCAGTACTGGGACCGGTCCTTTTTAATGTCTTTATAAGTGACATTGCAGAGGAACTGGAAGGAAAAGTATGTCTCTTTGCAGATGACACAAAGATCTGCAACAGGGTTGATACACAAGATGGAGTGGAAAGGATGAGAAGGGACTTGGCAAGGTTGGAGGAATGGTCAAATGTAGGGCAGCTCAGATTCAATGCAAAGAGATGCAAGGTAATGCACATGGGAAACAAAAACCCAGGGGAAGCGTACACAATGGGGGGTGAGATACTGACAACAGTAAAAATAGAAAGGGACCTGGGGGTAATTATATCAGATTACCTAAAGGTGGGCAAGCAATATGAGAAGGCAGTAAGGAAGGCTGGAGGGATACTGGGATGCATAGGAAGAGGCATCAATAGTAGAAAACAGGAAGTTGTTATCCTTCTGTACTGACAGTTGGTGAGACCCCATCTGGAGTACTGTGTGCAGTTCTGGAGACCCCATCTCCGCAAAGACATAGACAGAGTGGAGGCTGTCCAGAGGAGGGCAACCAAAATGGTGCAGGGTCTGCACCAGAAGACATACGAAGAAAGACTAAAGGAGCTTAATATGTATACCCTTGAGGAAAGAAGGAGAAAGGGGACATGATAGAAACTTTCAAGTACCTCAAGGAATTAACAAAGTCCAAGAGGGTAGCATCTTCCTGAAAAGAGATGTGCAAGAACAAGGGCACAATTTGAAGATAGAGGGGACGGCCCAGAGGTAATGTGAGGAAGTATTTTTCACTGAGAGGGTTGTGGATGCATGGAACAGCCTCCTGAGGAGGTCGTGGAGTCAAGAACAGTGGGGACTTCAAGAATGCATGGGACAGGCATAAGGCAGTCCTAGTGGGGTGTAGGAGGAAGTAAGCTGTTGGTTAACTAGGATCTGCAGCTTATCTGTTAGGTAGGAAAATGGGCAGACTGGATGGGCCAAGCGGTCCTTATCTGCCGTCAAATTCTATGTTTCTATGTTTGACTGGGTAACCAGAGTGGTGGACCAAGGGGAGCAGTTGATGTCGCCTATCTTGTCTTCAGCAAAGTTTTTGATACTGTTCCACATAGAAGATTGATTAATAAGCTGGGTAGGCTCGGGGTGGCTCAGAAGTTGGACAACTGGGTGGTAAACTGGTTGACAGGCAGAAAACAGAGAGTGGTGGTAAACGGTATACAGTCAGAAGAGATGCAAGTTACAAGTGAGGTACCTCAGGAATCAGTCCTGGGGCCAGTCCTCTTCAATATCTTCATCAGTGATATTGCAGATGGACTGTAGGGTAAGGTTTGTCTGTTTGCAGACAACACCAAGCTCTGCAACACAGTAGATGATCCAGATGGGGTGGGCAGAATGAGAAGAGATCTGGAAAAACTGGCAAAATGGTTGCAAGAGTGGCAACTGGGGTTTAATGCAAAGAAGTGCAAGATCGTACACATAGGGAAGAGAAACCCTCAAGCCACCTATAGGCTGGGAGGGGAGTTGCTGGCAGTCACAAGGGAAGAAAGAGACTTGGGCATCATCATCACAGATGACCTGAAATCATCCAAGCAGACCACTAAAGCAGTAGGTAAGTCTAGGGGGATCATAAGTCGGAAGAGGGAGGTAATAATCCCTCTTTACAAGACACTGGTTAGGCCCCATCTGGAGTACTGCTTGCAGTAGTGGAGGCCACACCTTCACAAGGACATTAACCAAATTGAGGCAGTCCAGAGAAGGGCAACCAAAATGGTGTAGGGACTGCATCAGAAAACATATGAGGCCAGATTAACGGAGCTCAATATGTATACCCTAGAGCAAAGGAGGGAGAGAGGTGATATGATCGAAACATTTAAACACCTTAAGGGCATTAACAAGGTGAAAGAATCTAACATGTTTCAGTACAAGGAAAATAGCAGGACAAGAGGACACAGCATGAGATTAGAGGGAGGCTGATTAAGGGGTATTGTGAGGAAGCTCTTTTTCACAGAAAGGGTGGTGGATGCATGGAATGGCCTACCTCAGGAAGTTGTGGATATGAATACAGTGCAGGGCTTCAAACAGGCATGGGATAGGCATGAGGGAGCAATACAGATGAGCAAGGCCCCTAGAATTCTGCGGCCACAGAATTTTGCGCAGAACTTGCAGACTACCGCAGAACTTCTGCGGTGCCGCAGAATTCACTCTTCTTGTTGATTTTTTATTAATATTTCTGTTTTTCCATAGAATCTGGTTCCCTTCCCCTCTTTTTATATCCTAAACCCCCTATATGCTCACAATGTGATGTTATCATTGCTATAACATCATACATTAGCTAATGAAATGGCTGTAATCTGCAACAGAAATGAACAGTCACTTTTCTGCCACAGCTCCCACTGCCAGAGACAGTGGCACAGCACAGCAGGCATGGTGATATCTGCTCAACCTGCACTTCAGCCTAATACAATTTTCAGTCTTACATTATTGCACTAGGGCTAACTTAAACAAAATCTTGTCAATAGCACAGACCTGTTAAGTCCATACCTCACTTTGTACAAAGCTATTTGTGTCCTTAAGGTATAGAGATGCCATCTGAAATGAATAACTGGTAAAATGAATTTAACTGTCATTTTTAAGAAAAATAAAGTAATTATGCCTGGAAAAGTGGAATATAATAATGTGTAGACCTGTTGAAAGAATAGACCTGTTAAATAAATAATTGCACTGTACGCATTTTTGCCAGGGTTATTGATTACATATTGTCATTGGTTGATAGAATCACCTAAAAGTTATGGAAAAATGTTGTGTGCAGTGACAGCTGTTGGGCCAGAGGGTAGAATGCTGTGTTTTCATGCTGGCAACTCAGGCTCAGAGATTAGCTCTGGGAGCTGGCTGGACAGCACAAGGATTGGTGGAACACATCATTGCTCGGAGCCTGGGAAGGTATGGTGCAGTGTTCTGTCACATGGTGGACACATTGTACTGGTCTGGAGAGCTCTGTCTCACAATCGGTTCACATGCATATCATGGCCTGATGGTGTTACGCAGTGTGTCAGGGAAAGCAGGTTGACATCAAAAATGAGTTTTGCAATAACTCCTGTATTCCATTTCTAATGAGACCTGTATGAATGAGGATGCGAGTTCATGGAAATTAAAATAAAACATATATATATATATAACACACACACACACACACACACACACACCGCGCGCACATACATATACAGCATCTCTGTCTCTCTCACCACACCAACATGCATATAGAAATACCTTATTTATCACATAAGATCCCCTCTGCATAGATCATTTATTTAACAGGCTAGGACTTTAAGGGAGAGACATTTGTTTTGCCTTTTTAGGCATAAAATTATTTTTATAATTCTGTTATTTTTTGAACTAGTGTTAACTGTGCTTTCCACCATCCTGATTGCTATAAAAACTGCCATGAAAGTGAAGTCAGGATGACTAGCTGTCACTGATGTGGTAGTTTGTTAGTGCCACAGAACTTCCGTAGAAATTACAAACCACCGCCGCAGAAGTTCTGCGGCAAATGGTAGTCTTGCCGCAGAACTTGGCCCCACTGTGCCGCAGAAAAGTAGGGGTCCTGCAGATGAGTATGAATTGATAGGTCATTGATAGAGCAAAGGCCGATGGCACATTCATAAGGTAGAAAAATAAATGGGCAGACTGGATGGGCTTTGCAGTCCTTATCTGCCATCAACTTCTGTGTTTCTTCTGAGGGTCATACAGTTGCATAGCTAGAGGTGGCCTGTATGTTCTTGAGAGGCATTCTGCACTTGAAGCCTCCTATCTGCAATCCAGTCCCAGCTTGGGACCTGAATTTCGTTTTGGAAAAGTTTACTTTGGCTCTTTTTGAGCCAGCTGTGACTTGTGGCTTACACTTTCTGTCTTGTAAAGTGTTATTTTTAGTTGCCATTACTTCTGCTCAAAGGATTTCTGAGCTACAGGCTGTAATATATGAGCCTCCTTATTTGATTTTCCACAAGGTTAGGGTGTCTTTGCGTCCTAATAATACGTTTTTACCAAAGGTCGAGTCTTTTTACTTTAAAGCAAACCATCCACCAGTTTATTTTCCTGAGCATGCCAATCCAGGGGAAGCATTGCTTCATACTCTAGGTGTACATAGAATACTCAGGTACTACATACAGCACATGAAGGACTGCAGAAAGTCCTCACAGCTTTTTGTTTCGTTCACCCCTGGGAAAGTGGGCGTCCCAGTTTCTAAACATTGCCTGTCCAAATGGTTAGCAAACTGTATTACTTTCTGTTACAGAAAGTATGATAAGGAACTTCCTGGGGTTGTTCATTGTCATTCCACTAGAGGCATAGTCACATCTGTAGCTTGTTTCAAAATGTGTCTGCTGCAGAAATCTGTGCTGCCACCTGGAGTACTGTCCACACTTTCACTGAACACTACAATCTGGATATTGCCTCTGAGGGCTGGCTTTGGCCTAGCTGTGCTTTAAGACCTACTTTCTTAGGCCTGTAGACTCCACCACCCAGATTGTTTATGGTCAGCACTGCTTGGTACTCGTCGTATAGATGTGGCCAGATGGAGATATCCTCAAAGATAGAACAGTTATGTGCTCATCATAACAGTATATCTTTGAGAGTATCTCTTTCATCAGCCCATGCCGTTCCACCCCCTTCCCCCTATAGGGTCCTGCAACTCTAGTTAGTGCTGTCTCCTTCTCCATAGCGGTTCTACCTGTTGATCTCTGTCTCACCTGGTTGGCAGAGTTCTACATTCTCTCCTGATTCCCTACAGGGGGTCCTCCAAGCATGATCTCCAGCAGGGCGCTGAGGAGAGAAGGGGCTGCCCATGTTTATGTAGTAGCTGACATCTGACGTTGTTGTGTATGGCCCCCTGGTGGACTGCTTGCAAAAGTTTCTGTGTGGTCCCAGCGTCTGGTGGCTATAAGTTCCACATGTGTGGCCTGATGAAAGAGAGTCTCTCAAAAATCTACTGTTATGGTGAATATGTAACTGTTCTTTTACAGTAAGGTAACAAGACAATAAATTGTACCGAACATCACTGTGCAGCAGTCGGTAAAAGAACACTATAGGCAGGGTTGGTGGGGCTAAGGGCAAGAACAGAAACAGGAGTGAGCAATGACATCGTGGAGCTGGGGCTTAAGTGAGAAAAGAGCAAGCAGAGTGAGTAGCCGGTGGCAGTCTGTTCCAAAGAAAGGGAAGACTGTACGTCTGACCAGAAGAGGATTTGAAGAAAGTGGTAAATGTAGATAATGTAGATATTTTTATTAGGCACAGTTCTGAAAACTCAGAACACCTTCCAACAATAAATACATCAATATACTACAAACATCATAAAATAAGTCTACAGATATACAAACAAAGAGCAATGATGGAGAAGGAGTTGAGAAGTCCTGAAGGAGTAGGAATCAGAGAGTGATGGGGAGGAGGCGGAGGGGTGAACCAAAACTTGTGAGACAAGGGAAGCAGTGATAGAGATGCCTGCTTGCAAAGGAAGGAAGAGCCCAGAGTAGGGAGAGCAGTGGTGGGATTAGGGAGGACAGTTAAGTGTGAAGTGGCAGAAGGAATGACAAGGGGGACTATTTTGACAAAGGTGGACTTGGATACAGTGCCTTAAACTGCATTCCCATGGTCAAAAGCAATAGGATCATTTTGAGAATAATCTTACAAGCAGGGAGGGGAATACAGGATTTAATTCTGTGCACCATGCCTAGTTTGGGAAGCAATTTAGAATGGATGGTTCCTGTATGTCTGGAGATGTTGAGGTACTAATCTAACCAGATGCTGAGGTATTTATAGAAGGAAACTTCCTCTTAATGTGAGCCATCCAGAGTCTAGAGTTTTGTTCCCAAACCAGCCACATTCTGCTATCAATGGTCATTGGTACCATTTTTCTAGGATTTAAGGTAAGCTGGTTAGACTGGAACCGATTCTGAATATTGTTAAACACATGCTGGAGAAAGACTTCTGGCTCTGGGACAGAGGAATCACAGAAGATGACTATATAATCTGCATTCGTGTGTATAATATGCACAGCGGAAAAAACATAGAAGATCATTCAGAAAAATAAAATGGGACTCAGGAAAATATCCTTTACGTCACCAGAAACAATTTGGCTGGGGAAGGGGAGAATATGCTGACTGATTGAGTTCTTCCAGGCAGATAGGAGTGGAACCAGTTGACTGTGAGGTGAGTTCTTTCAGACAGATAGGGGTGGAACCAATTGACTATGAGGTTTAAAGAGCAACTGACATGATCCTTGCAGGCAACCCATACAATGGAGTTGCCTGCCCTAGGAGCTATTTCAGCCATATTTTGACACTTTTTTGTTACTTCCAAGAAAAGCTATTACCTCTGTAAACCCTGGCTCATAACTTCTGTATATGAGCTGAGTGGCTACCAAGCACTACAGCCTCACCTCTAAAACAGCATAACAGTGATATGAGGTAGGAAACGGGGCTGCAGGCGCTTGATGGAGAAAGTAATAGGATCGGGGAGGGGGGCCACCTAAATGTACCTAGATTATATCTGGGGGCAAGTATACATGTGTGAGACTATAATATACAGTATGTTGTATATTAGCCCAGTATATGCATACCCGCCAGCAAAGATAATCTAGGTACATTTATGAAGCCCTCCTCCCCAATCCTACTACATTCTCTATAGAACACCTGCAGCCC
The DNA here is from genome assembly GCA_016271365.2 of Neoceratodus forsteri. Classification (NCBI taxonomy): domain Eukaryota; kingdom Metazoa; phylum Chordata; order Ceratodontiformes; family Ceratodontidae; genus Neoceratodus; species Neoceratodus forsteri. The sequence goes on from JADMNL010000025.1 coordinate 20,602,077, forward strand.
TGTTCCCTACCTCTCATCATAATTATGCTGTTTTTAGGGGCAGGGCTCCAAGTAACAAGTCGAAATATGGCTGAAGTAGCTCCTAAGGCAGGCAACTACATGTTATGGGCTGTTTCCCTTGAGCCAGACATTGTGTCAGCTGCTCTTTAAAAGTCCTGCTGCGTAAGACAGTTGGTCCAGGAGAAGGGAGTGGGCAACAGTATTGAACACCTTGGCTGGGTGAGCAGAAACTGCAGAAGCAGTAGTACCTGATAACATCTCCTTCAGAATATGATCAGTAAGTCTCAGAAGGGAAGAGATGGTGGAGTGGGTTTCCTAAAATCTGACTTCAATAAACTTGGAAAGGAGGACAAGTCAAGGTAGAAGAAGAGTTGTATAACACTATCTGCTGGTGCTTGGAGAGAGTGGGAAAGAGAGAAGTAAGAAGGTAGGCAGCTGAGATGCCACAGTGACCACCCATATGGAGTGGGAGGATCTTGGTTCACTTTGAAGGCTGACCCTTATTTTGTGCTCATCACGACCCAAACTATTGTCAACATTTGACAGGCTGACAACTTGCCCTGAGCTGAAGCAACCACTGTAACACACCAATGAGCTGTAATGAAGAGCAGCCTGTTCTTGCCTTTACAGTAAGTGTGTTTATGAAAAAAAAGTTGGAAAAACCTGTAATTGGTGGAATCTGATCACATGCCTGTGCATTATTCCAGCACAGGTCAGAAATGCTTAATATTCTAAACCTTATTACAAAATTCTAAAATGAAAAATCAGGAAGCCATTTTATAATCCCAATAAGGTACTCCAGCATGTCGTAATTATTAGAGATAAGCACTTTCCATCGTAGACACTGTGCTTCATTCACCTTGTGCCTCACTCTGGGTGCCGGGCAGAGGCCACTAGGGCCATGGCCCTACCACTTTCATAAGTGGCCCTATCACTTTGCTATCATGGTAATATATTTAATAGGGGAAAATTTACCCCTTATGTCCTTGGCCCTACCACTTTTCAAACCATTCCGGCACCACTGGCCTCACTTCCTGAGGCATGCATGTATCCCACAATAATGCACACCAGTATACCTTATTGCTTAATTAACTGTGATGCACATTAAGTACCTCTTCAGAGATCTACTGCTTTGTCATGTAGCGAATCAGCCTCTCATCAACCGCCCTCTTAGTCATCTCAAATCCCATACTATAAAGTCTCTAAATATTACATTTACTAAAGTCCCAAGTGTTCTGGCTTGGCCTTGTTACACAGATATACAACACACTGATCAGTTGCTTCATCCTGGTTCTGATTTCTGGCACTGAAAATATGTAATTCTTAAATAGCATGCTTGTGAGTATTGAAATACTGTATCCTTGGTACTTTTTGATCATTTATCCAGTTTCTTTGAATCCATTACATTTTATTACTGGAACGTGTTAGATCTTGAACGCTTCTAGCCCTGTACTTCATGTGCCTAGTACAGGAAAACAGGCCACACCCTTTGAAGCTGCATGCATTAGCATATATTATCTAGCTAGATAAAACTGTGTAAAGTCACAAAGTAGTAGCATAGGTAAACAGGTACTGCTTATGTTGCAACTTCAAGCATAGAAGGGGACCCTGCTGAGCTGTCACTGCCAAGCCTGAGTACTTTTTTTTTCCAATTTAAATTGTTGTTAATGTTTCAAAAATAGTTTACCTGTTAAGCACTGATGCACTATAACAGGAAATAATACAGCATTAGTTTATAAAAGACAATTATACACTGTATTAAGCTACAACAGTTCATAGGATATGTTGCCAAAAAATAGTATATAATAATACATGTGTACCTGACCATCAAAATAAAGACTCTGAAAGAATAAAAGTCCATCTATAGGTATTGTGGAATTAAGATTATTTAAGATTGAAAATAGTCCAGTACAGTTTATACAGACCCCTTAAAATCCAGAAAAGGATCCCAAGTTATATGGTATAAGTGAGTTTATGCAAAATGAGATAGCTAATCCTTTCATTGCTCACCAAAGACCCTAGCAAGTTCATCCACTCCCTTAGAGAAGGGTATCTTTTTTCTTTCCAGTATTTTAGGATGTATTTCAATCTAGGATTACAATACCTTTTAGCCGAGGCTGTTTTACAAAGGTTCCACGTCAGCGTGTGCAACAGTCATCATTTTTAGTTACAAACATATAGTCATTGACTTACAGATATGTAATAACCAGTACAAGACTTGAACTATGAGCAAGACAAGGGAAGGGGGTGGGTGGTGGGGAAGTGAGGGTAGGAGATCGGGGGGAAGGAGGTGCAGGGGTAGGGGGCACGGGAGGTGGTTGGGGTGGTGGCAGGAGTGGAGATACGGGGAAGGTGGGTGAGGGTGGGAGACAGTGCAGCCAGGGGGCCTTGTCGCAGGAATATGACAGGTAAGGTACTAGGGGTATAAAGACTGATGGTAAGTGCTGGGTGCTGGGGCATTTGCAGCTGGAATGGTGGAAATGTTAAGATGGGCAATCGCAGGATACAAGCAGTGAGAGGCGCAGCTTGGACTTGAAAAGGCCGAGTGTTGGAGCAGTCGCTATGTCGCTGCCAGAGGAGGTTGAGCCAGTTGGATGCCCGATAGGCGAATGATCTTTGTTCTTGGGTCGTACAACATTGTGGGATATGTAATAGATGGGAATTGGATCTCCTTGTAGTGATGTTCCTATGTCTAGGCTTAAGGAGGGCACAGACACTAGGTGGGGCCAGACCCATTATAATTTTCTTGGCCGTGATGCAGGTTTGGTATTTTATGCGTTTGTCCAGTTGAAGCCATCCAGATTGGGAATAAAGGTCACATGTGTGGGTACGGCGATGTGAGCCAGTGATGAGATGACAGGCCTTATTCAGGGAGATTGTGATATGTTTGGGAGCAGAGGTAGTTGCAGACCCATATATGATAAGACCATAGTCTATGATGCTGATGATGGAGCTTTGGACGGCCACTGCCAGTGCTTCTGGGGTTAGGTGTTTCCTGTGCTGGAATAATATGCCTAACCTCGCATTGGCAGACTTTGCAACATTGCTGATATGGACAGCGTATGAGAGGTGGGGATCAAGGGTGATGCCGAGGTACTTGAACGATTGTGTTTGCTCTAGGATAGCTCCTTGTTTGGTTGCAATGGAGAGGTGGAGTTGTTTGTTTTTGTTGTGGGGGCTGCAGAAGACCATAGACTTGTTTTTTTTTCTGATTGAGAAGCAGTTTATGATTTGGAAACCAGGATTCGATGGAGGAGAAGGCCTGATGAAGTTTATTTTGTAATTGGATTGGATCAAGGTCCGAGATGAGGATCACAGCATCGTCGGCGTAGAGAATTATTTGTTCTGGGCAGCTGTCCGGTAGTGAGTTTAAGAATAGGCTGAAGAGGAGGGGTCCCAGAATGGAGCCCTGGGGGACTCCTGAGCGGACCAGTCTAGGGTCTGAGAGTGTATCAGCGATTCTTACTGTTTGGGACCGTTCTTCAAGGTAGCTCTTAAATCAGCCAATGGAGTTGGTTGACAGCCCAATTTTCTGAAGCTGGACAAGCAGGAGGCGGTGATTGACGGTGTCGAAGGCTTTAGTTAAGTCAATGTAGATTGAGCCTAGTAGTTCACCAGAGTCAAGTGCATTGTGGATTGTGCCGGTGAATTCAAGTAGGGCTGTGGAGGTGCTGTGACCTTTGCGGAACCCGTGTTGTTGCTTACACGGGATGTTGTATGTATCCAGGTATTCTGTGAGCTGGTCCAAGACAATGCGTTCTAGTGCCTTGGAGAGTGGGGGTAGTAGGGAGATAGGTCTGTAGTTATCGTGGATAGTTTTGTAACCATCTTTACGGATTGGGGCGACAGTGGCTGATTTCCATCTGTCCCGGAACTGGCTAAGGCTGAGGGAGAGGTTGAAAATTCTGGTCAGAGGACTAAGCACTTCATCAAGTGTGAGAGACAGGATTTTGAGATCGAGGGAGTCATTACTGAATCTTGATTTACCAAGGGCTTTGGTTACATATTTGTGTACTTGGTGAGCCTTCACTGCTTTGAAGTAGAAGCGGGGGGAGCTGGTGGGAGTAGTGTTCATTGCGGACAGAGGGGCTTCACCAGCTTTGAAGTAGTCCTGGGGTAGGACAGCGCTGAGGTCGGTAAAGGCTTTGTTAAAGGTATCCGCAATGGTTTTCGGGTTGAGGGTTGTGGTTCCATTGATGTTGAGTATTGATGGGGGGTTTTGGGTGGATTCCCGGTGAGTTCCTTTATGTTCTTCCAGAATTCCCGACCATTGCCCCAGGAGTTTGTGAGGGCATGCTTATAGTAGGTGGACTTCATTTGCCGGATGGTTTTGGTGCAGTCATTGTGGGCACATTTGTAGTTTTGGATGTCATTTTACCTTCCAGAGTTTCTGACCAGCTCCCATAGGTGTTCTCTTGTTTTTAGCATCCTGAGGAGGTCACCTGTGAGCCAAGGGTTACTGAGTGATTTGACTTTGCATTTCTTAATAGGAGCATATGTGTCACAGGCCACAGTGAAGATGTTTATGAAGTGGTTAAGGGGATTAGTCTCTTCAAGGCTACAGAGGCAGCTAGAAGTCAGTCTTGGTTATGTCTCTGTAAATGGGATATTAAAGTAGTATCCCCCAGGATAAACAATACAGGAGAAAGGGGTATAGTATTTTTGTTTTTTAGAATTACCATACTTGACAGTATGAGTGAACAATTTTCTGTACTTGCAGGATTTCTGGACAATGCCATAATAAATCATTCAAATCTGCTCTTGGACTACCACATTCCAACATTTGTCTGTATTGTCCAGTTTTGCTGAGTTGGGGAATAAAACAATAATGTACAGTGGCGCTGAGGGTTGAGGCGCTGGACGCCACACCTCGTGCTACGCCGGCAACCCCGGTTAGGGAACGGACTTAGGGCCATCGGGGTTGGAGGGGAGGAGGAGGATCGAGCATCCCAATGGATGCTCTCCTCCTGCTGGAGTGGGTTCCTGGGGTGCTCTGAGCACCCGACACACTGGTGCCGGTGGAAGCACGGGCACTGGGGCACCAGGCAACTCTTCAGAGTCTGGGTGGGTAGGACGTTGTGGGCATTTGACAGCAGCATGCGTCAGCACACCGTCTGTCTGGACGTCAGTCCTCTGTGCTGACACCCTCAGGAGGAGGAGGGACCAAAGGAAGAAAAGTGGAAAACACCCTCTTGGGCCAGAATAATGACCAATCCCAGCCCCAGTCACCTACCCATGGGCAGACCCCACTGTGCAGGCTCTCTGGAGGAAAGAGGAGCAAGGTAGGGAGACAACGGAGTAAGCCTGGCACTCTAGGGGCAGATGCCGTGGGAGTGATTACGAGGATTGATCGGTCCGAAGGAGTGGACCAAGTGGGCAGTAAGAAGGAGATAAAAAGAAAGTGCAAAAAAAAAATTTAACATTTTTAATTGGCTTAATCTCCCTTGTATCTCTCTACAATGTCTGCAGCCATTTTTGCATAATTTGGACCAGTTTTTGGCTGATACCTGCACTTGAAATTCCCCCCCCCCCTTTTTTGTTTCTACTGGATTCTGTCAAATTCTTGCCCTTTGAAGATAAAAATATACATATAACTAGTTTCTTTCCTACAGTATGCTATTTTGAGAACATTTTGCCATCCCTAATTAGCTGGAAACTTGAAGTCAGAAGCTGTAATACCTCCCTAATCTGCAGGATACTGGGTCAGTATAGCGTGGACTAAACCAGGCATGAAGAACCGTGCAGTCAATAGCACATATGGTATGAGGGAGACCGGGGTCTATGAACGATATGACTATATTGCTGCCCCCAGTCGCTCCGTACCAAAGAGGAAGTGGATGTAACCACTGCCAGTTGGGTGCTCGGTCGAGAGCACTCAACCCAGCAGTAGATGAGGGGTAAGACCAGGGTTTGAAACCCTACTCTGGACATTTTTTTTACATTATGACTGTGTGTCCATAACTAAGTGCCACAGTCAACTTTTTAACTTGTCCCACTGTCCACACCCCTGCGGAGTTGATTATATTTGTTCTGGGGGGTGTGTGGGGCTCCCCCGCCCCACAAAAAACCAAAAAAAACTGAAGGATCGGGTGTGTGGCATTCATGTGCAGATGGCATTATGTGCTGCCACTGTGATGCTGCATGCTGTTTTCTGTGCGCAGGTGTGATGTGCGCAGTTTTGTCTGTGACATCATAACCTCCATCTGCAGATATAACCAAAAGTAAAGCCTCTGAATTTTATATTTTTTGCTGATATCATCAAAAGTTAGTAGTTGAGTCTGGTCATAAAATAGATCTGTGAGAGTTCTGATACCTTTCTTAATCCAATTTATGTCCTTAAATATTTTACCTTTATAAGTAAATACTGGATTATTCCAGATGGGTAGAAACTGCAGTGGTAAGGAGATGTCTTCCCTTATTTTAGTGTATTTTTTACAGACTAAAATAGAAATAGATAAAAAGAGGGGTGTTTGAATAAAAATTTAGGATCTGTATAAACAGAAGATCTGTTAGTCCAAAGGGTTTAACCATTTCATTCTCTACTTTCACCCATAGGGGGTATCTCATATTGGAGAGGGTCATAAATCGGTCCTGGGACCACTACTGTTCAATTCCTATGTCTCGGACATAGGGTGGGGTGTTAGGAGTAGGTTGTCTCTCTTTGCAGATGACTCAAAACTGGGAGTACTGGCAGATGGGCAGGAGGGGAGAGATGCCCTGCAGGGAGATCTGGATACCCTGGGGGGAGTGGGCAAGGATGTGGGGGTTGAAGTTCAATGCAGGGAAATGTAAGCTGCTGCATCTAGGGGTCAGAAACCCAGGACATGCACACACCCGGGGGGGGGACCACACAGCAAGTCACATCAGGCAAGAGGGACTTAGGGATAGTGGTGGACAGCAAAATGAATAACACAGAGAATTGTCGAAGAGCTGCAGCAAAAGCAAGCAGGATACTGGGCTGCATAACCAGGGGGATTACCACCAGGAGGAGGGAGGTGATCCTCCCTCTGTATAATGCCCTGGTTAGGCCGCATCTTGAGTACTGTGTGTAGTTCTGGAGACCCCATCTTAAGAGGGACATAGCACTGCTGGAGAGGGTCCAGAGGAGGGTGACCAGGATGATTCAGGGCATGGAGGGTAGGACCTATGAAAAGAGACTGGATAAACTCTATCTGTATGCACTGGAGGAGAGGAGGGACAGAGGGGACATGATAGAGACTTTCAAGTATGTAAAGGGGATAAATAAGGGTGGAGTCAGGAAGTGTTCAGGCTTAAGAAGGGGGGGGGACTACCAGGGGGCATGAGTGGAAGCTGGAAGGGGGAAGTACAGGGGGGAGCACAGGAAACACTTCTTCACAGAGAGGGTGGTGGAACCATGAAATGCACTGCCCAGGAGTCTGGTGGAAGAGATCACAGTGGAACGATTCAAGAAGGGTTGGAACAGGTTCAGGGGGAAGCTGAGGCCAGGGAGGGCCACCTCTGGGGCTGGGGAGGGAGGAGCGAGCTCCCAGTAGGGGGCTAGCTTCTGAGCAGACACGATACACCATGGGGCCTATTCTGTTGGCTTTTACTATGATACTATGATACCATATAGCTTCCTCTTTTAGTCTAAAAACCCATAAGTAACCCTTCCATTATGGTAAAGCAAAGCTTCCAAGTTGCCTAGTTGTCCTTAGTTTCTTAATATTCAACTGTGGTGGTTTATTATCCCAAATAAAAATGTAGATGAATTTATCTCATTTACAAAACCAGGAACCTTTAATTAGGAATGGAAGGCTATTTAACATGTAAGAAATCTTAGGTGCAATAATCATTTTAATCGAATGTATCTTTCCCCATAAAGAGAGGTGCAGTTTAGACCATGTGTCTAGATCGTTGTCTCTAATAATATAGAAGACAAAATGTAAAACCAAAAACAAGGTGCTGCGTCAGCATGTGGTCTGAAAGCAAAGCAAAACAAAATGGTAATATTAAATGTACACTGAAAATAGAAAATGAAGATGAGTTGGGTTCACAGTTGTTTCAATGAGTCATGGATGCTTATGCCCAAGTATGTTAGTCGCCTAGTCACCCAATTAATGTTATGGTCTGTAGACTGTCTTGATTCTTCAGTTTATGATTTTGAAAGCATGATACCTTATGATTTAGACCAGTTAGCATATAAACCAGAAATTTCTCCAAACTCTTGTAATAAATGTTTTAAGTTCCCAATTTAAAAATGAAGTTGGGAAGAGGTTTAGTAGAATATCGCCTGTGAATGCAAACATTTTGTTGGAATGACTACCCATCTGGATACCATGAATCCTCACAGAGCTCATTATCTTTCTAGTTAGAGGTTCTATAGCCAGAGTAAAGAATAATGGGAAAAGAGGACATCCCTGCCATGTACCCCTGTGCAAAGAGATAGGTTCAGGCATGAGACCAGTAATAACAAGCTTTAGGGTTTCTATATAAAGTTGAAATCCATTTTTTTTTCAAAATAGGACCAAAATTGAAAGAATCCATAATACTGTCTAAGTAGGCTCACTCTAGGGAGTCAAAGGCTTTTCCTATGTCCAATGAGATTGCTAGGACAAGGGTTTGTGGATATTTTTGTGCTAACCAGATCACTAAAATAGCCTGTGTAACTTCTTAGCAGCCTGCCTATCCTTCATGAAGTCTACTTGTTTTTTACTTATTATGTAATGTATAACCTGAATCATTCTGTTAGCTAATATTTCCATTAGTATTTTGTAATTAAAATTTAACAAGGATATGGGCCTGTAATTAGTACACACTAAAGTGTCTTTCCCCTTTTTTTTGCAATGAACAGATAAGGGCTTCATTCATAGTCTTGAGTAATTTGCCCAAAACTAGGGATTCCTGAAACATGTCTGCTAAGTATTTAGCAATGTTTGTATTTAGATGTTTATAAATCTCACTCAGAAGGCCATTCAGTCCAGGTGATTTTCTTTATTAGGTGCTTTATTAATAATTTCAGCAATTTCTTCTGTGAAACCTACCTTATCTATAAACTGTTTTTCAAGATCAGTTATCTTGAATAAATTTGCTGCTCCCAGGAATTCTTACAGAACATCAGGGTCAGACATGCCTTGAAAGGTGTATTACTTTCCATGAAAGGATTTGAAGCAGGAGTTAATGAGTTTCAGGTTATATAATGTATTCCCCTTATTGTCACTAATGCCATTAATATTATTCTGTTTGTGTTGTTTTTAAGGTGGTAGGTCAAAAGTTTTTTAGCCTTTTCACCAGATTCCCAAAAATTCTGCCTTACTCTAAATAATGCATACTGATTCTTATCAGAACACATTTTATTTATCTCATATTTTAATTTTGTCATTTGAAAAAGTAGATCTTGTCTTTTGGGAGCAGTTTTGTTTGAATTCTGTTTGTAATTTATTTAACCATTTTCCTTGTCTGATAGATCCTTCTTCCCTTCCTTTCTTTTGTTGGCTACAAATCCAATAATCTAGCTTCTAATATAAGATTTGTATGCTTCCCATAGCTATTGTGAAGAGACCTCCCCATTGTTATTAGTTTCAAAGTATAGTAGAGTTTCCTTTGTAATCCATTCCTTAAACTTGAGATCCTGCTAAAGTGATACATTGAACCTCTAACTGGAACTCTTCTGGGCATTATTTTCAAAATAAATGGATGCTTTCAGTAAGGTGTGATCCGAGATAACTATGTTATATTCTGTACTGGAAACAGTGTTACATAGGCTTAAGGACCAGAACAAATAATCCAGCCTATTGAATGAGCCTTGCAGAAAATAAATACTATTTGCCCTGTGGATGTACAGCTCTCCAAACATCTAATATGCCTTGTTCCTTGGTCATATCATAGAGAGCTTTATTAGACTTTGAGAGGTTTACTACTGTTTTAATATGAGATTTGTTCAGTAGTGGGTCCATAACCTCACTGAAGTCCCCCCTTAGGATCATTTCATGATTGGTTATTGAGTCAATTTCAAACAGTATTTTATTAAAGAAATCTGCCTTTCTAGGAACATATACATTACAAAAAGTCTATGTTTACTGTCAAGAGTTCCAGTAAGAATCTGAAAACTACCCTCCGAATCTGACATATGATTATGTCTGATGAAATTTAAACCTTTTTTAATCAAATCTTTTTTTAAAGTAGCAATTATGCTCAACACTTGCAACCCATCCTGTTGCTAATTTTCCTGCTACAAATAGGATTAAATGTGTTTCCTGTAACATTATGTCTGGTTTTTTTGTTTGTTTGTTTTTTGAGGTGGTTAAGAAATCTTTTTCTTTTAATTGGGGAACAAAGTCCATGTACATTCCACGTATCTATATTTATATTATTCATTTTCAGAAGTCAGGTAGTACTATTCTAATTAGTAAAACACAAACTGTTAAGATATCGAGCAAAGTTTGAATTGTAATAACAATCAACACTAATAAAAAAATTAAAGTAAAGCAAAAATTACTTGCACTATGTTAAGAAACTAAAACAGAAAGTAGCTAAAGTAACTTAACAATAAAATACACTACAAAAGGAGATACGTGAAGGACCAAACTCATGCTAATTTAGCAAACAATAATTATTTAGTTAGTGCTTGTTGTCTGGGTCCATTGTAAGCATAACAAATTAAAAAACAGTATACAAACATGAACTTATTAAATTTAATAGTCTATGTAGACAGGAGCTCACATCGCAATAACTTGAATAATAAGGTACAGCGTTTGTAACAAAAATGCAGCCATGTCCTCCTTTAGTGTACATTCCTAAGGAAGAAACAGATTATAATCACAGATTGTCTCCCTTCCCCTAAATAAGAAAGAACAGACTCTGAGGGAGCAGCAAATGCCTAGGTGAACGTGCACCTTATTAAATATCTGTCATAAACTGAATCTAAATGTTCTGTCATTAACAATAGCAAGTCAGGATAAATTTTTGGAGAGGCCACATTGAGTTTCTCTTGGTCAGTGCATGCTCTTTTTCAGGTCCATTATCAAGAATAGTTTCTGAGTGCCCCCCCCCCCAGCTCCCTGAGGGCCACAGAGCAGGCTTTTTAGGTCTGTAGTGATAAACAATCTAATTCCTGAGATAGCCTAATTGACTGACACCACATCTGCTTCTATTGCACAAACATACAATTTCCTCTGATTGTGTAAACATCTCCGAAGAGACGGATCTGCATATTCATCATCCAACTTTACTTCTAGTTTTGTATTGTTGAGAACTTAAAAAAGAGAAAGGGAAAAAAATCATAACCGAATAAACTGAACCACTGAACATGTTTTCTGCCCCCCATGCAAATCTCATGAGGAGGACAATGAGGACATTAGAAAACAGGCTGGCACCCCCATAATAATGTGCACTTATTGCATGGATAGCTGTATTGATCAAAAATATGTCAACAGATAATAAAAGGAAATTATCTATTTCACAAACAGTGAGTGAACTGATAACACTGTTGAATAGGCACTTTGTTTAAAGTGGAAGTGATCCCAGAATGACCTCTTAACTGTCTATTTCTGGTTCCAGATGAGATCAGCAATTACACAGTTACTGATGGTCTGCACAATGCCCCCAGCAATCATAAGATAGTTATTTAAAATATTTATGGCTGGGCCACATTTCCAAAAAGGAGAACCACCTCTGTTCAACCTTTCAGGTCTGAATGGTAAGTTTCACAGACTTGTGCAGTAGGAGAAGTGGGTGCAGACAGCATATCTGCCATAGGATTTTCCATGGTTGACAGTTGGGCTAAATTGGTAAACAAGTTTCTCATGGCATCTGCAGCTAGAGAATCCTGAAAGTAGCATATGGGGTGAGAATTCCCTCTGCAGAGTTTTTAGCTAGTCTGATAGCCTGCTCCTGTTTTTAAAGAATGGTTGAATTTTCCTGTTCGGTTTGAAGGACTAGACATTGATTTTGGTAGCGTGGAGGATTTTTCAGTATAGGAGGGCAGGTGTTTGCCATTGAATTTATTGAATGATTGACGTGCACCTTGTTTTATGGCTTGGATTAGTGAAGCTTTCAGCTTTCTGTTTTTTCAGCTGAACATCACAACACATGGAATTTTTCATTTTTTAACACTTTGTGTGATATTTACTTTTAAACCCCCTCCGAGTTAGTGATTTTAGTTGAGGGGTTTCAGGGGCAGAGCCCCTGCAAAAAAACAAGACATGCCTCATGCAATATATTGCACTGTATTGACAGCATGGTATATTGCTGTAGCATAATGTCTTGCAACATTATGACCCCGTGCCCTTTTTTTCCACGATGTCAGACTAAAAGTCTTGAAAAATGTGAATTATATCTTTCCCCATAACAACATTTCCCTTTCCTTGCCAAAGAGAGTATTTCCTCTTTGATGTTAAATCTCAAAAATTTTATGAAGATGGGCCAGGGTCTCTGACTGTTTTGAGGTTTCGCCCTCAAGGCTCTATGCACCCTTTCAATATCCAGGGACCAAGTCCATTGAAAATTAAGCAAAGCTGATATATATTCTTGAAGAAATCCAATCATGCCCTCCCTTGTCCTCTAGGTTTTCAGGAACTCCTATTAATCTTAGGTTATTTCACCTAGAACAATTTTCTAGGTCATCATCCTTAATTCACAGCTTGTTTATGGCCCCAGTATTATTCTCACCAACACCCTCCACTTTGGTGAGAGACTGAGTCCATCCAGTTAGATAATTAATTTGTTTTCTTTCTGTCATCTTCAACTTCTTTTTAAGATCAGTAATGTTGTGTTTAATAGATTTGAACATCTCTTTTATAAAAGTAATATCCTGTTTGTCTGACTTCTCAGTTTTACCTACTTCAGTCATTTGTTTCGAGGGAGAAGCCCCGCTCTATCTGCTTGAACTCCCCACTGTACTCCTGCTGTTGCCAGGTATCTTTAGAAGAAGCAGCTACCAAAACTTGAAAAACAATAACTTTCCTGAAATAAAACACAGAGCAATGAAAACCAGGATTTCATTTTAATACAACAACTGAAATGAAGTCCAAAGAACCAGACCAAAATGACTGTTAAGGGATTTTATTTTTAAATGTATTGCGGAAGGTGAGAGAGCGGAACTCTCAAGCTGCCATCACCTCAGGTGCATGACCCGGTTTCACAAGCCTGAGTACTAATATTGAACATATGTGAAAATGAGTTGCATGTACAGTATTGAAAAAAAAGCTGGATTCTTTTACCACAAGGCTCATGGTGATTGAAACAAAAGTGGAGGGCTACAGGCCTCAGTTGAAGTCAGCAACAGCTTTGGTCCAGATGCACTAAGCAGTCTGTGGAGAACATCCTCCATGTTTCATTAGAGACCCTGGAAAACCAGACAAGGGCCTCTAATATAGAGTTGTATGTCTGCCCTAAAGAACTGAGTCCACATCAGAGAACTGGCAACAAGCAGACATCTAAAATCAGCTGATGCTTCGGTAGGCATCTGCTTGTCGCCAGTCCCCTGATGTACCTGGGAGATTTGCAGTTGTTTACATGTATAGTTGCACTAATGAATTTGTGAGGAATCTTTGAAACTGCTGTTGTCTGTGTGTGCTGATTTGAAGATGCCAAATGTAAGGCAAGTGATGTCTCCATTTCCTCTTTTTTATTATTGTTATTGTGACTGACGAATGAGGCACCACCAGGCCGTAGAGCGCCTTTTATTCTGCTTTCTACTGAAATTGGAGGTGCACCTGAAGCAAACAAAGCCTATAATGTGGGATGTCTACACCCCTCTAATAAGGTCTTGAGGGTGTTAAAATACAGTTTTACAAAGCGCATCGAGGCACTTTAAACTTAGTGGAGGCTGGCGGCAGATCAGTTGCTGATAGGTGTGTCTACTCAAATGTGGGAGGCATGGTTGGCATCACCCCCATTGCTAGCAGATACAGAGGAAACAACAGGGCATAAAAAGTGTAGAGATAAGGGGAAGCAGAAAAAGATTCAGGGAAGTGGCTGCAGGGAGTCCAGAAGTGGGTGGGGGGTGTGTGTGTGGAAGGGGCAGGGAGGAAGATGGGTATAAAGGCAGGGCTCCGAAGATCTACAGGGATTCCTGTATTTTACAGGGAAGTGGAACCATCTACAGCTGTAATTGCCATGGAGTTACAGGGAAAAGGCCAAATGGATTGAAGATCACACTAAAGGAGTCCAGGGTGGTGGTGAGTAAATGAAAATTACGTACTTACCATAATTATTGATCTTCATGGACAGGCTCCATCACTCATTCACACTAGTGGGATAGCGCCGGAGAGGCGCTAGGACCAAGCGGGAGCCTAACATTTTCTGAAGGGTCAGCACCGAGACAGGACCACGCATGCGCGGCACCACGAGACTAGCTCGCACCTGTGTAGGCTATCTCGGCATCAACCCTCCAACCGCCTCAGTACCTTTTCGACTGAGGAGGTGCAGCGTAACTAATGAGAATTACTCATCCTGAGTTTCTGGGCCTGAGAGGGCCCACATGGCCTTTGCAAGAAAGGTCAAAGAATAATGCCCTCACAGTCTGAACCATAGGACCAGGAAGACCAGGAAAGAAAATGAGTGAACCCAGGGGATGGTGGGTGGGCGTGTGAATGAGTGATGGAGACTGTCCAGGAAGATCAATAATTATGGTGAGTACATAATTTCTATATCTTCCTGGACTAAGTCTCCATCACTCATTCACACTAGTGGGAGAGTACTGAGCTAAAACCAACAACCCTGAGTAGGGTGGTAGGAGATAGGGTTCAATCAGAAAGGACAGCCAGAGGCTGTCCTGCTAATAAAAAAAGAGCTGTCTTGTAAAGAGCATCTAGAACACAGTGCCTACAAGATAAGCGCTCGAGTTGTAACTCACCATTTTGCAGACGACTGCAGTGGGCACAGAATGAAAGTCTGCTGGGAAGCAGCAACCACTGTAGGAGAGTGGCAAGAACCGGGCCTCACGATTTGGTCTAGGACCAAAATTAATAGTGTCAAAGACATGTACTAATGTAATGTAAAGGGACCTCAGGAACTGAAAGAGTCGGAGGTAAAGTCTACTGGTTCAGGGTAGACCGGAAAGTACAGATGGAAACCCTCACTATCAAGTATGGCTGACCTGTAAACAACAGGTCCAGGAGCATTTGAACCCCTTATTTGGTGAGCAAGAGGGTCCAGGTGGGGTTAGCCCATCAAGGAGAATGGTCGCCACTTAGTCACAGGAACCTTCCTGATGGAAGGCCAAGCATGACTTAGAAGCCTCTCGTGGTGGACTAGTAGAACCAGATCCTACCCACTGCATATTCCAAAAGGAATCATCCTGCCCCTGTGTGTACAACTGTAGTAGCAGTCTCTGAACTCAGGGAAGAAAGGAAAAAGTGTACAGGAGGACGTGTCCACTGCGGGAAAAAAACATTCTGACAGAAAAAAACAGGGGCTGGATTTCTAAGGCAAATAGAGGCAGATATGCGTCAAGGAGGGACACAGCAGGACCAAGTTAGGGCTAACCCATTTGTTGAAGTGACTGAAAGAGGCAGTGACTCAATGCAGTGAGGCACTACCCACTCTGGCCTCCCTGAAGGGAGTAGGAAAGGATTCTAGTTTGTTTGCTGAGAAACAAACATCACAACTCCATCACGCACTTGAAGAGGATAGCTTCGTGAGCGAATGGCATGTACCAGTGTGCATGAACTGAAGGTGTGAAATTTGAGAAGCTACCTCAGAAAAAAGACCTACTTGACCTTCCATCAAGAAGGAGAAATCGCCTGTTAAGATAAGCAAGCAAGGAAGTAAGAATCTGAGTTCCGACTCGGTGGAGAGTTGCTTCTGCTGCTGCAAGGCTGTGCTCAAGAGAAGAAAGACTGATAAAAGAAAGGGGAATTAACAGACTGGGCAGTCACCTAGGTCTAGGAAATGTCTCTGAATGAGAGAAATTTCTCAGAGAAAGAGATGACCCATACCGCCACTGGATTGGACTCCCCCAGAGGAAGAAGAAGTCAGGTACTCTTTACGTACTCTGGAGATGAGCATCTCAGGGGCTAAGGCAGAACCGGCAGATCCAAGAAGTGTGGGTAATTCAGCTAGGCCTAGCGATGTGATAACATTTTTTTTTTTTTTTTAGTCCGAGCCTAACAAGGCTTTCAGGCTGCTATTTTGCAAGGATTGTCTTGATACAAAATGATGAAGATGTTCTTCATCTGAGTGCAGAAGGAGCCTGAGCGTCCATACTGAAATCATGACTGGACTAATAATCACAGCTGGAGAGATGTTAACCACCTGTGCTGAAGGAGCCACCGAAGGGGCAATATCACAAGGGGGCTATATACCCATATCAAAGGAGCAAAAGAGCCAGAGCGGCTCCCGACCATTAAATTAGAATGTTCCACAGAGTGTAACTGTCTTGACAATTGACAATTGAAAAAGTCTAGACGCAGAATTGTATGGTTCACGGATGCAGTGTGAAATACTATAGTGGATCCCATCACTGAGGAACTACTGAAAAGGTTTTCCATCATGGACTCTGATGACAGAGAGGACGTGCCCTTCAGTATATAAAATGAGTCATCCACTGTATTACTGACAAGAAGGACAGGGAAAGACCAATCTAGATGCACTTCTACCCCAGAAAGACCTCCAAGAGAGGTCTAGGTCAGAGCCACTAGAGACTCCACCATCAGGAAGGATGTCGAGGAGCTTGGTACCATGTAGGGAGCTGAGAACGTGCTGAGCAGAATGAGATTCCGCTGGCAGAGCAGTACAGCAGAATTCCATCAGCAGAAAACCACTGGATGACACACGATCCCACATAGACTGCCACTCACTAAGATGTGTGGAAAAAATAATCCACAGAACAGGAGTTCATTCTGCGATAAACATCCCGCCACAAGTTCTGTGGAAAGGAAGTCCAAAAAGGAAAAATGTGTCACTAATTCTGCCATACAGCACCCACTAGCACCCGTGCAGCACCAGCATCACTCATGGCACAGGAGGGCACCAAGCAGTGCCTATGCCAACCTGGGCGATACCTGAGGGCAGCTGCGGCAGTACCCACAGGCACCCCCAGCGCCCATGTAGCAATGGCACCCAAGGGCACCCCCGACACCCATGGTGAATGAGTGATGGAGACTTAGTCCAGGAAGCTCTTGAAGGACTACGTATGCTAACCTTCCAAGGGAAATCTGTTAGCCTCCATGACTGTGTAAGAGATGAAAACACACGTGTCAGGGAGCAACCTATTCCTATGTAATTTGCAGTACAGCCTCAGTGGACTGTCAGTGTTGCTGTTATTTGGCATCCCCAGCAACCACTAAAACAGGAAAGCTGTTCCCTTTTAAGAGGTTGCCGGTGTTTTAATGGTTGCTTGGGGAGCCAAATAAGAGCACATCTAGTGCAGAGAGCCAAGTCTGGCAGGTAAGAAAAATACACCAGCAACAGAAGATTTCTTCAGGTTAAAAGAAAGGAAAAAAAGAAAGAAATAGAGAGGCACCTCTAGTAAGGCACGCCATTCACCCTGGAGAAGGGATTCACAAGCAGCCCCAAAACATTGCTGTTTTGAGGCTACCATTACTACATGTACATGAGTAAATTCATGCTAAACTAACCAGTGGGTGAGTGGCCTCATTTTTCCTATATCCATTGAGGACGTGCATGCAGATGCCAGGAGCCTGGGGAACACTACCAATGACCTGGAGGCAGTGGTGGCAGAAGCAGCGTTGGATCCTATGGCAATCACAGAGACATGGGCAGCATAGCACCACTACTGGGATATGACTATTCCATGATGTTCAATGTTTAGGAGGGACAGGGAGCAATGAAGGGGGATGGCATTATACATAAGGGAGGGTATCAAAGCCACAGAGGTCAAGGAAATTTGGGCAGGGCCAGTGCATGGAGTCAGTGAGGGAGAAAGGTTATCACAGATAGCGTGAGGAACATCCGAATTGGAGTGGTGTATAGAACATCATCTCAGAAACAGAAAGCTGAGAGGGAACTGGGGAAGAGATTAGAGGGGCACAAAATGGGAGAGTACTGCTAATGGTGACTTCAGCATGCCAGATGTGGACTGAAGGAGCCCAGTAACGGCAAATGCAAGGGATCAGCTGCTTGAAGAAGCATTCCAGGAAGAATTCTTGCTACAGGGGGTTGAGGAGACAACAAGGGAGGAAGCCATCCTAGACTTAGTCCTCATGGACAGTACAGAGGTAAACATATAGGAAAGGGGCGCTCAAAGACAGTGTGATGCAATAGGAAAAATCTATGCAATAAACACCAGGAGACCTCGCTTTTTTTTTCGGAGGCTATGTTTGGGTTGCACCTAGAACTTGTGTACATTATGAAATGTATGTAAATATTTTAATCTGTGTGAGTGCAAGGTCTCCTTGAATTTATTTTACAGTATAGAGGAGATCACAATGCAGGATCCAGTGGGAACCAGCAACCAACATGAATAAATCCCAACGATGCAATTCTCATGTAGCTACATCTATATGTCGATATACTATATTGTTAAAAATAACAGGACTCTACAATGTAGTGAACCACTTCATGTTTTTATATATTAATTTATGGTAGCCATAGCTATATCCTATATCAATATAACAGCTTAGCATATTCCAAACTTTCATTAAAAAATGTTCTAGCTCTAACAGCTCCAAAGTTATCCCATTTAAAAGAAATGATCTTTTAAAAGGGTCCGTTTTTGAACCACTGGGGTTAGAAACTTAATGTCTTAAAAAGTTTGGAATCTAGCCATTAAGAGTTAGCTCTGTCAATACTGTTTGTATGTATCAGTACTGTTCTGTATGTGTAGGTACTATTTGTAGATGCTTTATATTATCAATATATGTTTTTTATTTGTGACACAGTCAAAAGATGGCAAACGTATTTATTTATTTATTCTTTGTTAACTGAGTAAGGCCCACTAGGCAGACGTGTCTGTTCTCAGGAGCTTTGATACCTCTGATAGTGTTGATACCATTTCTTTGTATCAATATTTTTTGTATCGATATATAAAATTCCATGACTTCTTTGAAAACAATTGATAATGCTACACATTATTAAATTAGAACTTACAGCTTAATTTTCATTCATCTTATGTTGCATTGTGAATGTTTCACTCTCCCTTCTAGCAATCCCGACTCTTTTGAGGCTTTCGCAGGCAAAGCTTTGGAAAGCACTGGAAGAGAATAGCTAAGCTAAAATAGCATATTGTTACTTGTTATTGTCTGAGGATGCGAAGAAAAGATGGTGTAGGTCCCCTCTCGCTAATTCCATACCAGTTGCAATTTATATCCTATTCAGATATCTATCACAGTTGGTCTAGCATTGGTAAGGGCAGAGCAGTGCAGAGAATCTGAGTATACCCTTCTATGTTTATATCGGAAACTTGAATGTCAGAGGATCCCTCACAGAACCATATACATGAAAGCAAAGGCTCAAAGATCAACTCCTTAATAAGTGAATTTTCTTAATTTGTATTTCCACCACAGTGTAACATCAACATTTTGTTATTCCTTATGAGCCACTTCCTCAGATTACACAATGGATCCTGCTGCAAATTATGTATTTTTTCTCTTCTTCCTATTTAGAAACTGCTTCTCAACACATCTTTTTTTCCCCCAATTGTTTAACCAGGTGAGACACACTAAGCTGAAAGCTTGTTTACACGTGCAACCTGGAAGCACAAGGAAGTTAAGTGACTTGCTCAGGGTCACACAGTATGCAAGTGGGGGCTGTGGGATTCAAACCCAGGTCTCCAGATTTGCAGCTCAGAGCCTTAAGCCACTGCACTATACTGCCTCCCACACAGCTGGGTGATTTTATGAGCTGACTTAGCTTCACCCATGATTTTACCTTTTGTCTCCTGATGCTATGTAAGATGAGCACAGGCGAGCTGTCCTTCTCACTCCTGGAGGTCAAGGCATTGCCACCTTTTCTACAAAGTCACCAAAAATAACTACAGTAAAACTTAATTATTTTACCTTTGTTATTGTTAGCTTACAGTAACATGATTTAGTAAAGTAACTTAGTCTATCCCATACTGAATTACAAACAGCACAGTTTGGGGCTTTATTTTTTGTATTCTTTGGTAATTCTGTGCCTTGGAGTTGTCAGCCCTAACACTCATCACAAACGCACTCAGCAGGTCAGGACCTCTGCTCCCACAGTGCCAACCTCAGAGCGGAATAGTGTGAACAAGTAATAGACAGGGTAACCCTCCTGTCTGCTTTTGGGTCTGAATCACCTTTAGTCTCAAGTTGGGGGGGGGATTCAAACTGTGAACCTTATGCTAGCACACCCAATGAACTGGCTCAGATACGTACCCTCTTCAAGGATTGTGGTACAATCTTTCACCAGGGGCACCCAGCCAGGCCTCCAAAATGAACCCTTTTAACTCTATAAGAGACTTTAGGTATATTCTTACCTTTTCCCAGTTTAGTAACACCATCAAGCCCTTCAAACAGCTGTCAAACCTAACCACATATACATCACATGCAGAAAGAACTTGGAAGACACACCCAGGCAGTATCTTAAGAAAATGTACTTTAGTAAAAGATGATAAAAATATGAAAAATGTAAACACAGAACAATATATCAAAGAGCTCACACTCACATAAAAGAACAAGGGAAAATTACAAAGCAAAGCTCCTACCACAATATATTTAGATGTTTGCCATCAAAGGTATTACCTCTGGAAGTGCATTTTAAAGTTAGATCAGAGAGCTGTGTCTCTCTAGAGCCCCAAGATGATATATAACATTTTAGACACAAGTATTAGTTTAAATTATGTGTCTCCACACCCCCTTCAATGAGTCATCAAGCTCCTCCTTTTAGAATATAAAATTACAAAAAAATGATTTCTTATCAGGAGGTATTTTAAATAAGGTGCCATCAGAAGAAAAAATAATTTCCTATATATAACTCTTAATTACACATGTTTCCTTTGAACTTAGCAATCCCACACTGGCACCAATGTGTTAAAATCAACAGGAATCAGCCTAATAATGTCCTGTTTCTAAAGTCATAAAGTCACATTTGATTTCCACTTCAAAAACATGAGGTCATAAAAAGGTAATAAAAAGCCATTCTGAAGGAAGTCAGTTAATTAAATGGTTCCTGGTCAGTTTACATATCCTCTAGATTCACTGAAATCTGGGGGAAGGGCACCCATGGAAGCACAGGCTGTCTTTTGTGAGACAATCACATGCTATATTTTTATATTACAAATATCATACAATAATCATAACCAGCTGGCCAAGCATCACAACACTCACCCCATTCCATCAGTAAAGAAGCTGAGTTGTATACAGTATGTGAGAATGGGGTGAGTATTAGGGCTAACAACACCAAGGCACACCTCATACCTGATTTGTGAAGATGCAGGAGAAGTCAAACTGTAATGTTTTTTTCCTGTTGCCACCTACAGAGTGGGGGTGAGGTGTTGGGGTTGGAAACGTTTCCCTACTTTTGTCAGATTAACCCTACCTAGTGCGTTAATTAAGTTTTTTTTTAATGAATTTCCTTACTTTTTGAGATACTATAATCGTATTCTCATTTGCCTGTAGGAGCACAGGGCCCTCTGGGCCCTGCACTTCCATCCCTCCATAGATGCATACAGTTATGTTGCTGTGGAAGTGCAGGGCCTTCTGGGCCTTGCACTTCCATTCTGCCAAAAACAACCATTTCTTTCCTTTGCTGTATAGCTTGTTAAAGATCCAATGTTATCCTAATGGAATTAGCATTTTTAATTTTTTATGGTTTTTTATATTGTCCATAAATGTTTAGGGAGGGATACATATTATTCTTGTAGTACTCATTAAGACCTTTGTTGTGATATATAGCTTGTCTCTTAAGTCTAAATATTGAGGAAGTTATGGCTTGTTGAATTTCCAATGTTATCCTAAGGGAATTTTCATTTTTTATATTGCTTCTATATGTTTGGGTGGATATATGTTATTCTTGTAGTAATCATTAAGACCTTTATTTTGATATATAGATTGTCCCTTAAGTCCAAATATTGAGGGAGTTATGGCTTGTTGAAGTTCCAATGTTATTCTATGGGAATTAGGCTTTTTTTTTATCTGGGCCTTAAATCTTTTTGTGGGCATTATGTGTTATTCTTGCAGTACTCATTAAGACATTTGTATTAATATATAGATTGTTCTTTAAGCCCAAATATTGAAATAGTTATGGCTTGTTGAAGTTCAAATACAGGAAAAAAATGAAGTCCAAAATATTTTTTCATATGAAGGAATCCTTTTTCATATGAAATGAAAAACCCATACAAAAAAAGAAGTGAGGGGAAAAAAACGAAGTCCAAATTCTTTATTCATATAAGGAGATCCTTTTTTGTATGAACTAAAAAAGCTCATGAAAAAGGATCCCATCATATGAAAAAAGAATCGTGGGTGGGGGAGTCCAAATTATTTTTTTGTATGAGGGGATCCTTTTACGTGTAAATGAAAAAAGCTTATGAAAAAGGATTTCTTCATATGAAAAAAAGAATTGGGGGAAAAAATACAAATTATTTTTTGGTATGAGGGGATCCTTTTTCATATGAATGAAAAAAGTTCATGAAAAAGGATTCCTTTATATGAAAAAAGAACTGGAAAAAAACTGTCCAAATTCTTTTTTTTTTTTTTTTGTATGAATGGATCCTTTTTCATATGGCCAAATTCTTTTATCATATGGCCATATGAAAATATGGAAGCACGTCATGAAAAAGGATTTTAAAATATAAAAAAAAACAAAAAAACATTTTGTGATAATGTTTCTAACAGTTAAGTACAGAATCCACCTAACTGGATCCTAATGACCAAGATACATGTGTTGTTGTCTCTGCAGGTTGTCATTTTTGTGGGTTTTGAAAATTCGTTTTTTTAAATGGAAACAAGATAGCAGCCATATGAAAAAGGATTTTTTTCCTCACAAAAAAGGATGACCCCCATATGAAAAAGGATCCTTTTTCATATGGACCAAATTCTTTTTTTGTTCATAACAGCTATCCAAAAAAAAAAAACTGCATTGAGCATGCCCAGAGGTGACATTTTAAAATGTAATAACTTTGGAACAGATTAATATTTTTTCACCAAACCTGTGGAAGGTACATCTGTTGGCCAAACGCTTTCTACCATGAAAATTTCAGACCAAAATTCCAAACCATCTGGGCACTAGGTGGTGAAAAAAAACCAGCAAAATCAGATTTTTCACATTTTTTCACTATCCGCATCTCAGAATCCACACATCCAACTAGAACAAAACTTAGCAAATTATGTGATCTACCCCCTGAGATTGTGCTTGCAAAATTTCATTCAAATCCATTGCACAGTTGGAAAGATATTAAAGTGCAAAGTTTGAGGTTTAACATAGAAACCCCTGTTCAAGCCTAACTATAGTGGCTCTACTGCACCACTATAATATTAAAAACTGAAAAAAAACTCACCCAAACGCTTTACAGTATGAGTCTCTCCTGCACATGGGAAAGTAGTGCTCTTATTGGTCAGAAGCACTCTCTCAATATAGAATCAAAAGAACCTTTCATTGCTTGAACACCCTAAGCAGTTGACTTACCTGTACTACAGGCTGTATCACTATCTCAGATTCTATTGCATTGGGTTATAATTCAGAATTACACCAGAGCTGTGAGATTCTGTGTCCCAGACATCTGTGCCCAACCGCCACTATTGTCACATACACAGTGAGGGAGTAAAATGCTCTTGCTTCCACTGTCAGAGTTACAGCTGGCAACTGTAGGGTGGTAGACCTACAGCTCTGTCCCTTTCTGTGAATAACCCCATTATCCAAACCCCAGATAACCAAAATCACCAGTTATCCAAAAGTTGGTCATGTCCCCTGCTTTTTCTGCAGTCAGTTAATTATTCCCTTTGAAGTGCATCTAGCGATAAGTGCTACCACTTAATGACTTAGTGCCTATCATTGTTCTGTAACTGTAGCCTGTTAAAATGACAATAAAGTGCCACTTAAGCAATCCTGGGTCAACTGCTTTTAATGGGTTTGCAAATGGTTTACATCATACAAGCATTTGTACCTCGCTGTTGCAGTTGCTCCTACTACTGCTCAGCACAGTACATTTCCAGCTACAGTACTGTATCATCATGGCTAAGCGTAAACGATCGGTCTTAGACATTAACCAAAAGCTCAGAGTGTTGGAATCTCTAGAGGCTGGTGATAAAGTCATTGATGTTGCCCATTGGTTTGGTATAGGCAATTCAACTACTTGCGACATACGGGCTGCAAAAAAAAAAAATAAGGCAGTTCGCAGCAACAATGGACTGTAGTGTCAATGCATCAGTGTGAAAAACCATGCACACATGCAGAGATGAGAACTACGTTAAAGCAGTTTACATGTGGTTTGTCCAGAATCATTTAAAAGGCACTCCTATTTCTGGTACCATACTGAAAGAAAAAGCTAAGCAGTTCCACCAGCAAATGGGCGGTGATACACCATTCGCTGCAAGTGAAGGGTGGCTTGACTGGTTTAAACACTGGCACAGAATCCACCAGCTGTCCATCGCTGGTGAAAGCCTGTCCTCTGCATCTGAATCTATTGACCCATTCAGGGAGAAATTAAAGAGCCTATTGTTTAAAGAGGAGTTGACCTGTCAGCAAATTTACAACACTGACGAGACCAGGACATACTGGAAGTTGCTTCTGGAGAAAACACTCACTGCTGACTCTGAAACCCATGCCCAAGGCTACAAAACAAATAAAGAAAGGCTTACTGTCTTGGTTTGTGCCAATGCCACTAGCAGTCACAAACTCCCCCTGAAAATGATTGGTAAATCTGCCAAACTACGTTTCTTCAAACATGTTAAACTGTCAAATCTGCCTGTAGTCTATTAGGGAAAGAAGTGCCTGGATGAATTGTGACATTTTTAAAGACTGTTTTTTCTCCAGCTTTGTACCCAGTGTGCACTGTCACCTGAGATCCAGCGGTGTCCCTACTCAAGCTGTGTTGTTCATAGACAATGCTGGAGCACACCTCAGCACAGAAAACTTGCAAACACCAGATGGCTCCATCAGGTGTGAATTTCTTCCAGTAAACACCACAGTGAAAATCCAGCCATGGATTAGGGGGTACTGGCAACACTGAAAAGGCTCTACAAGACCAAATTGCTAACACAGATCCTAAATAATGAAAACGAGCACTCTGATTTGTGTTCCATTATCAAAGGGCTCACAATTAAGGATGCTGTGTACATGTTGGCTGAAAGTTGGGCTGAGATTCGGCCAGAAACTATCATTAAGTGCTTGGACAAATCAACAATTCTACCAGTAGAGCACTTTGCTGACACTCCCCCTGTGGTAGCTGCGAGAGGGGGTAATGACCAGGTGACAGAAGCAGAAGAGGAACTACAACACCTTGCTGAACAGGTTGAAGTCGATTTGGAGTCTTGGCAGCCTGATTCTAAGGATCCTGGGCATGACGAAGCTGTCCAATGCCATCATCATTTCCAGTGTTTTAGCTGAAGAAGCAGGGCAAGCTGATGAGGAAAGCGATGGCAGCAATGACGATGAAGTGAGCCAACCATCCATCCCCACAGATACAGAGGCAGTCCAGGCTTTCAAAAAATGCATGTACTGGATGGAAACCCAGGCAGACACAGATCTTTTGCATCTCCTCTTACTTCGCCAACTACGGGGAAAGGCGATGAAAGCTGCACAGTCCAAAAAGTGTCAGAGAGGAATTAAAGATTTCTTTACCATGCTGAACAAAAACAAAGATAAGTGACGTTACATACTGTAAAGCATTGTAGGGCTGTACTTCTTGTGAGCAATTGTATACATATTTTTTTTGTGTGTGTCTAAAGTGTTTTGATACTAAATAAAGATTGTTTATTTGAAGCTTTTAACTCTCTGTTGCAGTTGCATTAACATTTCCATGTTCTGGTGTCAGCTAGAGCTGCTTAACCGAACCCCCATTTATCCGAATGTTTTTTGTGTCCCCAGTACATTCGGATAAATGGGGTTCTACTGTACATACCATGGCAGTAGTAAGCAGCAGATCAGAAAGGGGAGCGAACAGGAAATGTATGAGAAAAAATAGGAATTTACAGTACTCGCAACCTAATTAAGCTTTCAGTTTATATATCTTTGCTTAAAGTTGAGTGACCACTTCCCGGGGTTCAAGGTGACTCTGAAGCACTGTATTGGCAAAGAACATTTTCCATTAAAATAGCAGTATTATGAGCAACCACAAGAGGGCACTAAATTACTATGTTACTATATTTACAAATTATTTCATACTGCAAATTAAAGAGCAAGAACCACCAAAAATAGTAGGCAGGAAAATGTGACTAATTTTTAAAATTAGTCGATTGTTGCCTTTTATTTCTTAAATTTTTTTTATTCCATTTGCTCATGAGAAAGTTTCTACTTGATAGTATTAGGTGTGATGTAAAGAGCAGCACTTTACCTGGAAACTGTCCTATCTAGTTCTTCCTGTTTCACAGCATACCTCTTCAGCATTGTGATTCCACTTACTGAGGCATCACAAGTGACATTTATTTATTTATTGAAATTGTTTCACCAGGAAAGGCACATTGAGCAACAAGCTGCTCGTCTCCCGGTGTGACCTGGGGGGGGAGGGGTAACAGGGGATGGATAACACGCAGGTTATCAATCGAGTAACATTTAAAGATCAGAATACATATTCTTTACACTTTGTGTTGGTTACAGATTAGTTAAATGAACAACCAGGTTACAGATAGGCACATAATACACTTAGTATACATTTAAGAATAAACTGTAGTAGAGGTTACTCTGATACAAAACATGACAGCTAAAGGGGAGGTTCTGATAATGGGAGACTTCAACATGCCAGATACAGATTGGTCAATACCAGCAGGAACATCTGCCAGAACTAGACTCATAGTGGATTCCCTGCAGGGGGAGGGCCTCAAACAACTGGTACAGCAACCCACAAGAGACAGGGCTATCCTAGATCTAGTACTGACTAACAAAGAAGGGATCACAGATCTCCAGGTAGAAGGTCACCTGGGAGCCAGTGACCATCACATGGTATGGTTCAATTTGGCTACTACATCTAAATCATCCCATTCCAAGGCAAAAATATGGGACTTCAGAGGAGCTGACTTTGATAAGATGGCCAACAGAGTTAAGCTAGCCCTGGCAAAAGAAACACAGGTGAGGAGGTACAGGCAAAGTGGGCAAGCATTAAGGATACAATACTTGAAGCAACATCCCATTGTGTTAGACAGAAAAGGAAGTGCAAAGAAGAAGAAACCACTTTGGTTCTCAAATACAGTAGCAGAAAAGGTCAGAGCCAAAAGGCTGGCCTTCAGAAAATATAAGGGAACACAGCGGGATGAAGATAGGGGGCATACCAAACTGCCCTAAGGGAAGCAGGTAAGGCAGTAAGGCAGGCAAAGTCCCAAACTGAGGAAACACTAGCACAAACAGTAAAGAAGGTGACAAGACTTTCTATAGATACATTAGTGAAAGGAGAAAGTCCAGAGGGGTATTGCTAAGCTTAATGGAGAAAAGGGAGCATGTGAGGAGGAGGACCCTGTAAAGGCATCTATCCTAAATAGATACTTTTGCTCAGTATTCACTGAAGAGAAGGTAGAGGCAGGGCCCACAGCTCAGCATCATGGACACAGGGAGGGAGGTGAGCACTACTCCCTTCACAAAGAAAGGGTCCTACAAGAGCTCTAAGCTCAGGGTGGATAAGGCAATGGGACCTGATGGCATACATCCCAGGGTACTTAAGGAGCTAAAGGAGGAACTAGCAGAGCCATTAGCAGAATTGTTTAGTGAGTCTCTGAGCACAGGAGAGGTCCCAGAAGACTGGAGAAGGGCTCATGTGATCCCACCTCACAAGAGTGGTAGCAGGGAGGAGGCGGGGAACTACAGACCGGTCAGTCTTACCTCAGTAGTGGGCAAGATTATGGAAGCACTCCTTAAGGAAAGGATAGTGCAACACCTGGAATCCATAGGGCACAGGATCCAAGACAGCATGGGTTTACAAAGGAAGGTCCTGTCAAACTAATCTCAGATTTCTTTGACTGGGTAACCAGAGTGGTGGACCAAGGGGAGCAGTTGATGTCGCCTACCTTGACTTCAGCAAAGCTTTTGACACTGTTCCACATAGAAGATTGATAAATAAGCTAGGTAGGCTCGGGTGGGTGAGAAGTTGGTCAACTGGGTGGCAAACTGGTTGACTGGCAGAAAACAGAGAGTGGTGGTAAATGGTATACAGTCAGAAGAGATGCAAGTCACAAGTGGGTACTTCAGGATCAGTCCTGGGGCCAGTCCTATTCAACATCTTCATTAGTGACCTAGCAGATGGACTAGAGGGTAAGGCTTGTCTGTTTGCAGATGACACCAAGATCTGCAACAGAGTAGATGATCCAGATGGGGTGGGCAGAATGAGAAGAGATCTGGATAAACTAGCAGAATGGTCAGAAGAGTGGCAACTGGGATTTAATGCAAAGAAGTGCAAAATCATGCACATAGGGAAGAGAAACCCTGAAGCCACTTATAGGCTGGGAGGAGTTGCTAGCAGTCACAAAGGAAGAAAGAGACTTGGGCATCATCATCACTGATGACCTGAAATCATCCAAGCAGACCCTAAAGCAGTAGGTAAGGCTAGGGGGGTGTTAGGGTGTATTAGTAGGGTATCACAAGTCGTAAGAGGGAGGTAATAATCCCTCTGTACAAGACATTGGTTAGGCCCCATCTGGAGTACTGCAGTATTGGAGGCCACACCTTCACAAGGACATTAACCAAATTGAGGCAGTCCAGAGAAGGGCACAAATGGTGCAGGGACTGCATCAGAAGACATATGAGGACAGATTAACGGAGCTCAATATGATACCCTTGAGCAAAGGAGGGAGAGAGGTGATATGATCGAGACATTTAAACACCTTAAGGGCATAAACAAGGTGAAAGAGTCTAACATGTTTAAATATAAGAAAATAGCAGGACAAGAGGACACAGCATGAGATTAGAGGAGGCCGATTAAGGGGAATGTGAGAAATTCTTTTCACAGAAAGGGTGGTAGATGCATGGAATGGCTTACCACAAGAAGTAGTGGCTATGAATACAGTGCAGGGCTTCAAACAGGCATGGGATAGGCATAAGGGAGCAATACAAATGACTATGAATAGATAGGTCACTGACATCGCAAAGGCCGATGGCACATTTATAAGGTAGAAAAAGAAATGGGCAGACTGGATGGGCCTTTCGGTCCTTATCTGCCGTCAACTTCTATGTTTCTATGTTTCTATGTATGATTTAGCAATTGCAGACGTATACTCACAAGGAGCAGCTATCAAAACCAAAACCAAAAACATTAAGTGCATAGGTACCAAGTGCATCTGTTGAGCTAAAATAGTCCAGCTTCGACATATCTGGTAGCAGGTGATTGGCTCTTCTTGGTTAGTTATGTCACACACAGAGAGGTCATAGTGCTGATGATGAATGACGAGGAATAGGACTAGCTATGTCATACTCTAGGTAGAGTAATGTTCCACACATTGCACCAAGTATTGTCAGGTAAAAAATCTTCTAATTAGCAAAAGTGAAAAAAAATACTTAACATAAGAAGTAATAGGGAACAACTTTTGAAAATTAAAATAAATTTTAGGCGATAAACTAGCTGTTAGATAATGAACACTATGAGTTGTAAAAAAGTTATAAAGATCTCCTTTTCATATCTGAAATACCATTCGTATCTCAGAGAGAACATTATCTGCTTTATTTATGTGACCGTGGGTTATAAATTACAGAACAATAACAAAAAATGTATGTGAAAACATTTTCAATCAGTTGTATTTGTAAGACAAAGTGTATTATGTCATTTGAAAGCTCATAATAGAGAAATCTTAATCTAAAACTACATGTAATGGTTAGAGCGTAACAGATCACATGAAACACGTTGCATTCATTCATCTGAATTTAATTAAGAATGAGCTTAGCAGTATCTGTTAGCCACTGTGTCATTTTTTTAGCAATAGTGATTTTATTTTGGCAGAAGCATCAATATGCCCATTTTTCTTTTTGCTTTCTTTAATTCCAGGACTAAGATACAAGATTTTGAAGTTTTTTAAAATGATATGTCCGCCATGAAAACAACTAAATATCTTGGTACAGAGTTGTGCTGATTGCCATCAAAAATATGTGGTAGCACCATCCAAATACATCCACATTATGAATGTAGTATGTGTATTTAGCAGGTAAGCCCAATGGAAGAGATTTTCAAAAACTGTGAGTGGCAGCCATCTTTAATGACATGAGTCATTAAATACAAAATAAACTATAAAAGGGGTTTTAAAAATATCTGAAAAAATTAAAAATACAATAAGGATGAATCTAAAGATATCAGAAATATGTTGTTTGCTAAAATAAAAACATATGATGAAAATGTTTGGCATATAACAAATATTGCTTCTTTAAAGCCACGGAGCCTGACATAGCAAAGATACCAGGTTCTGGACTAATGCCAGCACAGTGGGGATTGCTTCTTGTCATCTGTAAACTACAACTAACCTGAATCTTGTGATCTTTAGCAGCCTAGCAAAAGTGGATCTAGAGTATACAGAGCGAGTCATGCCCATAATTACTGACAGGAAATGGCGGAGTCCCACGGGGCATGAGTATAAATTGGCTTTCTTTTCCATTGCGACCGAGATCAACAGGCATGGTAAGGAAGTGGTGTGGTGAGAAAGGGGTCGGACAACAGTGTGGAGGGCCCGGGCTGGTGAGAGTCACCTTGATCAGGCAGCCAAGCCATTTCAGAGTTCAAGCAGATGCATCTGGTAACAAGAATTCCTCTTTCTAAAGCACTGTAAAAATAAAGAAAAAAAGGGTTTAAACCTCTGTACAGTACTTGGGGGGTGTACTTTGTTCACACTGACCACCCACCAGTAGCACCTCTGTAATATATGAGAATTTGTGAGATCTAATCGAAAGACATTGAGTAAACTGAGGCTAATTTTGTCATATTCTTAACTGTCCAGATGATGGAAGAAAAGGGGACCAAAAGGGTAAGTTGAAAGGGGATATTATGCACCAGGGTTGCTACTCATTGTATAAGCTTATGGATCTGTTTGGAGGGCCTCTTATGGACAGAACAGTGTGGCCTTGTGCATTCTTAGGACCAGAAGACTGCGAACCAATGGTGAACAGTTCTGTGGTCCTAAGGATGCAAGAGGTGACACTCTTAGATCCATAAGAGACACCCAAACAGACCCATAAAATTATTATAGATCACTACCTGTATTACATTTTTTTTATCCTTTTTTTTTTATTTAAAATGCTGATGGCACAAGTGGTCAGTGAGAAGCCTGTTACAGTGGCTCAGTAGGCGAGATACTCTTACAGTAATAAGAGCACCTCATGCACAACTGAAGGAAGGACTATGATTGGTCCAGGAATCTCCCACGATCTATAATATAAGGTAAACCAGTAGTCAGTTGTTTACATATTGTTAATTTTTGACCAGGAAGGGCACACTGAGCTGTGACTGCTCATTTCCAGGTTTATCCTGGGGCTGGGTTGTATGGACCTATTAGTGAATGTGGGAATGTTGGCCAGGACAACCTGGAGAATCTTGCTAGGCTGATAAACAGAGACCTGAAAAAGCAGGAACCCTATGTTTGGTTTCAGTGACTGGTGCGTAGTGGTCACTGCGACCATTATGTGCCAACTGCAACCCCACTGTGTGCAGGGTTGCCACCTTCTCCCGTGTAATCACAAAGCAGTCTGCAACCATGTGGGAAAGGAGGTGGGGCTGCCATGCAAATGGTCACTGGGTGGAGTTCAGACCCTGACAGTCTGCACTAATCGTGTCACACCTTCTTGTGACCCTCCCTGCCTGTATAACTTCCAGTCAGGTAGTTGGGGTTGGGGGGGCACTGCAATTCTGTGACACGGAACAGCACAGCAGGGGAAGGGATTTGATGGAGCATGAGGCAGTCAAGCCACATACCTTCCTCACCGAGGTCAGGGGGGCTGAGATTCCACTGGATGCCAGGGAGTCACATCAGATTTAGGATTAGATGGGAGGGTTCACTTCATGCCAAGGATA
This sequence comes from Neoceratodus forsteri, assembly GCA_016271365.2. Lineage (NCBI taxonomy): Eukaryota > Metazoa > Chordata > Ceratodontiformes > Ceratodontidae > Neoceratodus > Neoceratodus forsteri. The sequence goes on from JADMNL010000025.1 coordinate 20,634,088, forward strand.
AGGTTGTCAGGCCAGGAAAAAATCAAAATCTGCTGCCCCAGAGAGGGGCCCAGTGTAAGGATGGCAAAGCAGGGAACTGTCGACACAGCCACTGCATGGAGCATTCAAAGGCACTTGCGGATGCTCCTTTCACCATACCCTGACCCTGACAGGCAGACAGGGGGTAAAGGAACTGTCACACTTTATATGTGGGTTCAAGGAGACACCACTGAAATGGCCAGATGGATTGGTTTTAAAAATAATAAAAGATACCCATAAGGTATGGGCGCTGCCATGTTGTTGATCCTGTAGGGATAATGCCTGTCCCTTGCGGGATTTGAAACCATGATTTACTGTATAGTTGCATCTCTGCCTTATCCTATTTCCCCACCAGATCCCTGTTCCTGTCCCACCCTAAAAAACTCTCCTTATTTGTGTTGCACTACCTTTCTCCATTGTTACCACTGCCTTGTGTGCCATTATTGTACAGTATTATTGCAGTTGGTTTGTAGGGTATAGTGTAATATGGTAGTAGGTCCCCTGTCATCATGAGTGGGAATACTATATTTTCCTGTGGGTAGCACTGTGGCAGGTAAGTGCTGAAAGGGGCCCCACTGGTGGAAACGCCAAGCTATACTGAACCATTGCTACACCATTCAAACTCTGGCGCCCTACATCTGAAGGCTCAGGGATCCAGCCACTCTGTAGTTAGACTTGTCTTTCTCACTCACCTTGCAGGTGGTGGCATTACTTTATTTTTTTTTTTCGCTCCCCTAGCTCCGGGCTGGCCTCTCCTTTGGGCCTCCTATACCCCTCACTGCCACACTGTCCCAATGCAGCCACCTGCCACCCACATTGCAGCCCCCAAGTAACCCGGCGTAACCCTTTGCCGGATGGGTCCCCCTCCTCTGAAGAAGAAGACACCGGTGGGGCAGGCCAGTGCACTCATTCTTGGCCTTGGTGCTGCTGACGTGGTCTTTGGACTGCTCTGGGTCTCATGGCATCGGGAGCTGGCGACCGTCATCGGGTCGACCATGCAGCTCTTTCCTCATTTGCTCCCTGGGGGCATGGCATGCCATTAACATCAAGGCATACGTCGACATTGACCATGCCCCATTAGTCAACAGGACCAAGCGCATTGCTGTACCCCCAGCCTCCGCCAGGAATCAGCAAGCACCAGGTCACCTCCCTGCCCTCCCTCCTGAGAGAGGGTGAGCAGTCATCCGATACTTGAGCCCTCTCTCCCTAGCTGGTCCTTCAGCATCCCACGTCCGTTACTGAACCCGGTTCATTGGTGTCGCAAGCAGAAATCCAACCACTGCGCTGATGGGCCAGCACACGGAGGTGTTTCTAACAACATCAGCCTAATAGTGAGATCACACAAGTATAAACAAAGGCACTATCTATACAGACATTCTGGATGGGAGGGAGCAAGTGGGGGTGTTCACAAGGGGAGGCCCCAAAGAGGAAGTAAGAGTTCCCCAGCCAAGGGAGAAGCAGCTGCTGATGAGGGACTCTTTCATTAGAGGGGAAAGACTTTGGAGCATTGGGAGGAAAGGAGAGGGAAGTGAAGTGCCTGAAAAGTGCTTCTGCCTGGAGGGATGGAAGGCAGACCCAAAGGACCACTACGGCAACAGGAGAGGGAGCTAGATGTCATTGTCCACCTGGGGACAAATGACCAGGCAAGGGACAGGGTAGCGGTAGTGCAGGGAAATTTTATAGAGCTGGGGAGGGGGCCTCAAGCAGGTGGCCCACACAGTGGCTTCTGCCGAAGTGTTAACCTGTATGTGGCCAGGGAGAGGATAGGACACTCCACACCTGGGCTTTTAACAAATGGTTGAAGGCATGCTGCATGGAGGAGGGCTTCTACTACACTGCGGACTGGGAGCCAACCTACGAGCATACGGGTTTCTATGGGGGAGAGACTACCTGCAACTTTCCAGGAGGGGGACACAGTCCTTAGTGGGAGGGTGAAATGCATTTATTTTTATATTTATTATTTATTTATAATTATTTATTGAAGCGTTACGCTAGGAAAGACATACTGAACAACAATCTGCTCATCTCACGGTGCATCCTGGGGGAGGGTTATAGGGATATACAAAGCATAAAGCATACAGGTTAAACCATAAACCAGCATAAACCAGGGTACAGGTTATTTCGTAGGGACAGGGTGATTGGGAAAGGTGGGGGGGTGGCACTATATGTGAAGGAAGGACTGAAGTGTGTAAGGGAGGAAGGGGAGGAGGGTAGTACAGAGTCACTTTGGATGCAAATCCAGGATTCCAAGAATAGGATTCTTAGAATGGGAGCGGTGTACAGGCCACCATCCCAGATGGAGGAGTTAGACAGGGAACTGGCGGGACAGATCAGGAGGACCTGTAAGAAGGGTAGTGTGGTGATTGTGGGGGACTTCAACATGTCAGGAGTGGACTGGAGCACCCCAACAACCAGGAACAGAAGGGAGCAGGTACTGCTGGATGCCTTCCAGGACAGCTTCCTGCAGTAAATGGTCAGTGAACCAACCAGGTTAGGAAATACCCTTGACCTTGTACTGGCAAATGGGGACTTTGTGTGGGAACTTACAGTGGAGGAACCGCTGTCAGGGAGTGACCACCGCTCAGTATGGCTCACATTGGATATGGACAAGGAAGGAGTGGAATCTGGCACAAGAGTGCTGGACTTCAGGAGGACCGACTTTGGGAGGATGGGAGAAGTGGTAAAAGGGTACCTGGCCAGAATTCAATCTAGTATGGACACTAACCAGAGGTGGGAGCTCATAAAGCTGGGGATAGTGGAGGCAACCAAAACCTGCTGCAAAGTCCAGAGCAAGAAGGCTAGGGCTAAGAAACTGATTTGGTTGAGCAAGGAGGTCATGGAAAAGGTAAGGAGGAAAAGAGCTGCGTTTAGGAAGTACAAGAAAACAGGGAGGAGTACTTGACAGAATCGAAGGAGGTGACAAGGGCAGTAAGAGGAGCCGAAGCATCTACGGAACTCAGGCTGGCACAAGGCATTAAGAAGGGGGAAAAGGACTTCTTTAAGTACATCAGGGAGAAAAGGAGCTGTAAGGACCACATAGTAAGGATTAGGAAGGAGGGGGGTTGGGTGGAAGCAGGGTGCGATAAGGCGGAAGCACTAAATGAATATTTCTGCTCAGTATTTACTAAGGAGAAGAGGGGGGTGACACCCAACTTGGGAGAAATGGCAGAAGCAGGGGGAAGTGGTGACAGATGGGGAAATCATGGAGAGCAGAGTTCGAGAGGGTTTGAAGGCACTGAGGGTGGACAAGGCGCCAGGCCCAGATGGCATCCACCCCAGGGTACTGAAGGAGCTGGCAGAGGTCCTTGCAGGACCTTTGGCAGACCCTATTTAATGCCTCACTACATTCGGGTGTGTACCTCAGGACTGGAGGATGGCTCATGTGGTGCCCCTCCACAAGAGTGGCCCTAAGGATGAACCGGGAAACTACAGACCAGTGAGCCTCACATCCATCGTGGGTAAGCTAATGGAGACTATCCTGAAGGAGAGGCTGGTGGCCCTCCTAGAGGCCAAAGGACTACAGGACAGCAGACAGCATGGCTTCATATGTGGCAGATCCTGCCAAACCAACCTGGTCGAGTTCTATGACTGGGCAACTAGGCAACTGGACAGGGGCCATGGAGTGGATGTCCTGTATCTGGACTTCAGTAAGGCATTCGACTCAGTGCCACATGGAAGGCTGGGAAGGAAGTTAATAGGCACAGGGGCGGGTGCAAAGCTGGTGAGATGGGTAGGAAACTGGCTGCAGGGAAGGCAACAGAGGGTGGTGGTGGTGGTGGGTGAGGAGCTCTCACACCCAAGGGCAGTGATGAGCGGTGTTCCACAGGGCTCAGTGTTGGGACCAGTGTTGTTTGGGATATTCATTGCAGACATATCATGGGACATCAAGAGCAAGATCAGTCTGTTTGCTGATGATACCAAGGTAGGCGCGGTGGTGGATGACCTAGGGGGATGGCAGGGGTTGCAGAATGATCTGGCAAAGCTTGAAACCTGGTCAGACACCTGGCAACAGGCCTTTAATGCCAAAAAGTGCAAGGTGCTGCATTTTGGGATGAAGAACCCAAGGAGGAGTTACCAGCTAGGGGGAGTGTAGCTAACCCAGACAGAGGAGGAGAAGGATCTGGGTGTGCTCATTACAGGGTCAAAGAACAACTCTGCACAATGTAGGAAGGCAGCTGCAAAGGCCAACAAAATGCTGAGTTGTATTGCAAGGGGTATATCCTCGAGGAGGGAGGAGGTGATTCTGCCACTGTATAGGTCATTAGTTAGACCACACCTGGAATACTGCGTGCAGTACTGGTGTCCGTATCTGAAGAGGGCCATTAAGTTACTGGAGGGGGTGCAGTGCAGAGCGACAAAGATGATCAAGGGGCTGGGGACTTATCATACGAGAGGAGGTTGAAGGAGTTGAACATGTGCTCACTGGAGGAGAGACAGGGTGACATGATTGAAACCTTTAAATACATGAAAGGAATAAACAAGATGGGTACAGAGGGCTGTTCAAAGTAGGAGGGAGGCCACCAGGGGCCATGATATGAGGCTGAGGCGAGGAAGGTTCAGGAGGAGATGAGGAGACACTTTTTACAGAGAGGGTGGTGGCTGGGTGGAATCGTTACCTGCTGAAGTGGTATGCAATAGAACAGTGGACTGCTTCAAACGAGGATGGGACAGGACAAGGGGGAGGGTTAATGAAGGGGAAGGGTGGAAGGGAGGGGCAACTGCAGAATAAGGGGTACTAGCTGCACATTCGAGCAGACTTGATAGACCTCTAGGCCTTTATCTGCTGGCAAATTTCGTATGTTCGTATACAAGGTAACTTACACATACATCAACATACATAATAATTCAAGCAGTACTATAACAGATTAAACAGGTAAAGGAGTATAAACGCTTACAATTATTTACAATGTGTCAGCAATGTATATGAAAAATACAGGTATAGTACAGTAAAAATACACTTAGGCCCAGATATTCAAAAGAGTTGAGCCATGCGCAATAGGGTTGCGCCTGCACAAGTCCGAAATTGCGCCATTCTGCGATATTCAGCAGGAGGCAGTTGCGCCCCCAAAATCATGCTGAGCAACAGCGCAATGATAATGAAGGCCTGCGCGACTGAAGGGGGAGGAACCATGCATAAATGGCGCAGTGCGATATTCAACGACTTGCGCCATGCGCAATAGGGGAGCAAGCGGAAGTTGCGCCATAGCGGAAATGAGCCAAAATAAAAAGGAGCAAGGGAGAGGCACAAGAACACTACAAGGAAGCCACATGAGGCAGAACTCTAGCCAGACAGACAGGGCAGGAGGCACAAACAGGGCAGGCCAGGGAAAGGGCAGTCTGAACAGCCAGGCACAGGGAAGGTGTGGGGAGCCACACAGCACAGAGGCCAGCACAGGCAGGTGTACCCGGTGCAGGGGAGGTAGCAGTCAGGACAGCGGGGGGAATATAGCAACAGCTGCCAGGGGGGGTGAACACAAGCCAGGGACATGGCCAGTGCCACCTTCCACATGGAGGCCGTAATGAGGGAGGTGAGAAGGCGGGCGGCAGGGGGGCATGGCCGTGGAAGGGCCCGTCGGTGGTATGCCCCCAACAGGCAGTACCGAGCCCGCACCAGCTTTGAGCTGTACACTGATACTGAGATTGTGGGCCGGTACTGCCTGAATAGGGCAATTCTGAGGTGGCTCTGTGAGCTGTGCAGTGATGTAATGCAGGCACCCACACGACGGAGCCATGCCCTGTCAGTGGAGACTAAGGTAACAGCCTGCATGTGCTTGCTCGCCACGGGTACCTTCCAGAGACCAACTGGGGACACCATAGGCATAACCCAGTCGGCCACGTCATGCCACCTCACCCAATTCCTCAGCGCACTGCTGCCACATGCTGTGGAGTACATCCATTTCCCCAGCACAGCGGCGGAGTGCACAGCAAACATACAGGAGTTCCACTGGGTAGCACATATGCCTGGCGTGCTAGGGGCAATAGACTGCACCCATGTGGCCATAAGACACTACCTGGCCCCGAGGGGCCGTGACACAACCGTAAGGGCTATGCCAGCATCAACTGCCAGGTGGTGTGCAATGCCAGGGGGCGCATAATCAATGTCTGTGCCACGCACCCTGGGGGAGCACACAATTCTTTCATCTGGCACCAGTTGGCACTGTGCCACAGATTCGAGAGTGGGGATATCCCCACTGGACACCTACTGGGTGAGTATGCAAACCACATGGACAATCATAGGGCCTGGGGGGGCATGGCCAGAGGTGGCATGGGTAGTGGCCTACATGGCCTGGGGCAGGGCGATGCTGATCACAAAACTAACCTCTGTCCTCTACACACAGGTGACAGTGGATACCCACTCTGTCCCTGGCTGCTCACACCCTACCAGCTGCCCGTGACCCCATCGCAGCAACGCTATAATGAGGCACATGCCACCACACGTAATGTCATCGAGCGGGTGTTCAGGATGCTGAAGGCACGTTTCCGTTGCTTGGACACCTCTGGCAGTGCCCTACAGTACAGCCCCTCAAAGGCCTGTGGGCTATTCCTGGCCTGTTGCATCCTGCACAACATGGCCAACGAATGTGGGATAGCCGTACAGGTCAAAGAGGGGGACAGCGATGGGGACACTGGGGACGCCGGTGACGATGGTGATGGGCAGCCCCCCCTTGGCCGACGGGACTCCCAACTGCTCCGGCTGGCACAGCTGCACCGGGACACCATCATGGAGGAGCACTTCAGCCAACCCAGGTAAGTCATGGGACCATGCGCAACCACCAGTGGCTAAGGCACAACCCACAAACACGCATGGACACACACCAGGGGTGCATGCTGTCAAGGGAAATGGCAGGGCACAGAAGCACACACACACAACCAGGGATGGGTGAGGATTAACATGCCACGCAGACGGACACACACACACACACACTCACACACAATGCAACAAACATGCACAGAGGGCAGGAGGCACACCGACCCAGAACGCACACCCTAGCAACACACATGTCCACAGGCCACCACGCCCACTGCCTGTCCATGTGCATGTGTCAGATGCTGAGCACCATTGCACATTAGTGTACAGCACAATGCAGGCATCATCATGCACATGCAACTGCGGACAGCAGCTGGGAGGGTATGCAGGTGGACTGTGTGTCTGCGTGCAAGGCCGGGTATCCACCCGTGCACTTCCCACTGAAACACACAATGCACACAGGGCAGCACCAGACAGTAGCTGCGCTGGGAGACAGGTCAGTCACGCGACACAGTGCCACGGCCGCCACAGATGCATGGGCGGCCCTGCCGAGACCCGCCAGCACTGACAGGCTGACCACTGGCCTCATGGGGTGGCACCGATGGTCCCCCTGGGGTTCCACTGCGTGAACGCAACCGTGCTCACGCAGGGGTCTGCAGCACACCGAACATGCCTGCGCCATGAGTGCTCCGGATGCCCACAGCTGAACCTGGAGTCGATAGGGTGGGAGTCGCACAACGCCAGGAACGGGGGTTGGATAGTGCACTGCGTGGTGTCCGCGGTGCATGGGCACCTGACTGTGTGCCCATTGTGGCCATGACAGCAATGAATGCCTGTCCATGCCTGTCAATGGCAGCGGTCACATCCTCCCACAAACGGTCCATCCCTGCCAGGATCAGTGCAGTGTCCCTGCTGCGATGCTCCTCTGCCCACTCGAGAGCCACATGCAGTGCATCCACGGATGTCGCAAGCCACATCTGCTGCTGGACCGATGCATGCAGTAGGCGGGTGTGCTCATCCAAGAGGTCATCAGCCTCCTCGGCATCCTGTCCCTCAGGGTGTGCACGGCCCCGATGTTCAGTATCCCTTGAGGGTGGGTGCTGCGCACCAGAACCAGGTCTGGGCATGTCCACAGGCAGTGCACAGACGCCGCCGCTGAACCCTGTACCCCCAAGCCCATTGGGCGACTGCTGATGCTGCCCCTCCGGCTGCCGCTCCCCAGGGCTCAGTGGTGCCGCTGCAGTGGCCGCAACAGTCCCACTGTCCTGAACAGACACCAGTGCTGCCCCACTGGTGCTGACAGGCACAGCCTGGGACTGTGCTGACATGCAGGCCTCCATGGCTGCACCACCCACAGCCATGGGCGCGAATTGTCCTGCTGTGTGGCCATCTCATGGCACACACGTGTCACTGCCCATGATGGTCGTGTCATCATCTCTGGTGACGGACTCTGCACCGGCCACAGTCACAGCATGCTGGCATCCGTGGACGCCAGCACGCTGGGACACAGGCAGGGCTTCCTCCACACCTGTTACTACGACATCAGTGTGGACAGCCAGGTGGCCCCACTGTCGCAATGATCCACATATACCTGTGGAGGTGGATGGTCCCTCCTCCAACTCCAGCCGATTGTCCGCAGTGGACAGGCCCACCACCGCTGACCCGTGCAGATGCTCAGGATCTGTAAGGGAAAGCAAAGTCGTGTTAGTGTGTGTGTCCTACCCTGCCCCCCCCATAGACAGACCATGACTTACCATGCAGTGATGGGTCACCACCCGTCTGGAAGCCACCACCTGGAACACCCTCAATGGCACTGCGCTGCATGTTTCCAGCAAGCCTCTCCTCCTGTGGGGTCAACTGTCCCACCTCCGGCTGTCCCCCACCTGTTGCAGCACGTGCTGCCCTAATGGCAGCCACCTTCTCCTTTACCCTCCTCCTGTCCGTGCCCATCTTTTTCTTACACTCCTGCACAGAGCGCTGGTGGCTGCCATGCAGGTCCATAGCATGTGCCACCTCCTCCCATGCAGCAGCACAGGCTTGAGGTGTTCCCCGCCATCCACTGAGAAGTGGCTCCTGATCCAGGTAGGCCTCGAACAGGGCCTCGGTTTCGGCCTTTGTAAAGTTCGGCCTCCTCCTCCTCCCACCACTGTTTTCCTCCTCTCCAACAACCTGCTCGGTCATTATGTAGCCTGTAAGAATGGCAGTTGTTACCTGTGACTGTGCAGTCCCATGCATGTCCCTGAATCCACAGTCCACACTCCCAAACAGCATGCAACTCACCAATAAACTGCAGTAACCAACTATGGCCACTGCAGCACATTGTCGCACTTTTATAGCGCAATCCATGCAAATGAGGCGAGGAACAACTTTAAGTAGATGCAAATTGCAGGGTTGCGCCATTGAATGGCTGATTAGATGATTTGCATATGATGGCTGAATATCATGCTGTTGCACTTTGCGCAATTGGGCTGAATGTGCTGAGCCAATGGCACAGTTCTGTGACATGCGTAGTACACCTCACTGCGCATGCCCGGGTTGCTGACGTAGGCGTCTGCCACGCTGATGATGTGCTGTGCACGGTAGGCAATGCAGGGCACAGCCACCATTGTGCCAGTGGCGCTATAGTGATGGCCACTACATGGCGCTGTGGCACTGGGCCATCATAGGCGCAATGGCCCAACTGCACGGTAGTCCGCTATGGCACTGGCACACAGGCAGCCAATCGCGCTACACGCATTGTCTTCCAATGGCGCTGTGCGTGGCCATGCGACAGAGACCCTTGACCCTGTGCCCGACCTTGGCCCCCTAGGCGCCATGCGTCAGGCATGGATGCACCTCTATCGCACTGTTCGGTAACAGCGCCAGGAATGGTGAAATGCGTACCGCACAGCATCTGCATCGGGGAGCCGCTGCTGCAGAGCGCCATATCGCTTACTATCTGTAAGGATGGCATGCAGACCGGCAGCTAGTGGTCTGCCATTGAGGTGGCTTAATCTGGTGGCAATTGTGGAGCCACACCATGAGCCTCTCTTCGGGGAGGCGCCCTTGGAAAGGGCCAGGACCCAGGTGTGGCAGGAGGCAGCCACTACCCTGGAGGAGGCCACCGGACGGGGGAGGAGCTCGGAGCAGTGCAGGCACCGCTATGGGGACCTGCGGAGGAGGGAGCCGGAGCTACTGGCATGACTGCGGTCACATGCCAGGAGGGGCACGGTGCCACGTCCAGGTAGGGGTTCCGTCAACACACTTTTATTGTCCATATGGGTAACAGTGTTGTATGTGTCCAGCACATAGGGGAGGGACCATCTGGGGTTGGCTGTGGCGGTGTTCACAGGGTGTAGGGTGGGTGGGTCTGGCTGGGTGGGAGGGCACACACCTTGGGGCAGAGGGACTTTGCTTCAGGATTGTACTGATGTTCTTCTCTCCTTGTTTTCCCCACAGGCCCGGACGAACACCGCAGGTTGAGAGAGGAGCGGTGGAGGGAGGAGGACGGTGCAGCCAGGCGGGGCAAGGGCCATCACTGCCCACCTGACCGGCCCGATGAGGGTGGGTGCCATACATCCATGATTACTACTGCATGCTGTGTGATAGGGTGGGCAGCGGGGCATGGCCACCATTCATCGACACCACTGCCATGCACGCAACTTGTTACAGTCAACACTGTCCAGTGGCAATGCATGTCTGGGAGTGCGTCAATGGTGGTCCATGCGTGCACCAGGTGCATGGTTGTGCCACTGCCTTTGCACCATATAGCCATGTCACTAAACGGCCATGGTGGTGCTGTGCATGACTTGGTCGGTGGGTGTGTGCAGCATTCCGCATGGCTGTATGCACCTGGGTGGCCAGGTCCTGTGGACGTGATCACTGCGGGTGGTCACACACCATCACAGTGGTATGTCCCATGGCCATATGCCATGCACAGTGGGTGGGTTGTATGGGGTTGTGCATTCACACCTATTGACTGTGATTCCTTTCCTAGGTACCCGTCATCTATGGGACATCAGGGAGGCTGTGAGGAAACTTCTACTGCTGACCCGGGAATCCTTGGAAATCCTCCGGCGATTGGATAGCACCGGGGTACTGAGGAGGCACAGAGGCCGGAGGACGCCCAACACAGAACGGCGCTCCAGCTAGGGATCTCTCAGCCCCTGAATTCCCCTACCCCCCTGGACCCACCCTCACACCCCTCCTATCCCATCCCATTTGTCCACCCTGCCCCTACCCACCCCCACCTTGTTTGTGGCCCCCAACCTTGTATATAGTTGTTGTATTCTTGTAAATAGTTGAATATTATATTTTTGCAATACATTTTATTTTGATATGAATACCGTGGGGTTCTCTGATTTGCAGCGGGCTATAGGTGCTCAGCTGCAGTGGTGTGCATGGCGTCGGGGTGGTGCAGTCATGGGTATGTGTGTGTGTCCGTGTGGAGGTGACTATGGTGTGGGGGTAGCTATCAGTCAGTGTCTGTGGTGTGCGTGTGTTGTGCCCTGTGCACTGGATGACTGTATGCAGTGGTCCATGGCGCGTGCTCTGTGTCCATGGCGCACCCATCGGCCTGTACATGGCCTGTGCAGCTGACACACATGCATGTCTGTGACCTGCACGGTGCACTGGCATGTCAGTGGTGGCAGTCCCTGCAGGGCGGCCACTGTACCCGTCACTTTGCTGGGTTGCCCCTGTCACTGGTGTGGTGCATGCCAGGCTCGGGTGGCACTGTGGGCACCACAGTCATTGTCCCACCTCCATGCTGTGCCTTGTGTGTGTTGCAGGGGATGTGCCCCATTGTCTGTGACTTGTGCTCCGGGCGACTGCTGGTGGTGTACGGGTCCACAGTGCCTGCGCAGGGTGGCTGGCACTCCAGTGCCATGGAGGACTGCAGGTTGTGTGTACACAGCCTACATGGACCCACAATGGGGCTTGGTTGCCCCACCACCGCGCCCCTGTGTTGGTGTGCTCTTGGGTATGGGTGGGTGTCTGTCCACACTGTGTGGATCCGTGTGGTGCATGCTTCCACGCACCACTGTGGGTGTCTGTGCTGGCTGTTGTGGCCAGTGGTGGGTGGGTGTGTCACGGAATACTGTGCAGGGTGCTGTACCACTGGTGGTGGTGTCAAGGGCACGCCCTGTCCCGTGGGTACCTCTTGTGCCGACGATGGTCGGCCTCTCAGCAGTACTGGGACTGTGCGGGTGGCAGGTGTGTCTGCTGCTGTTGCACTGCTGCAGTGCTGCCACCCACTGATGGGTGCTCGTGGTGGGCTGGCTTGCATGGTTCTGTGGTGCACAGGGTTGCAGTGTCACAGTGGGGATGGTGGCATGCATGGGTTTCCTGCAGTGGTGGCCACTGCTCATGGGGGGGTGTCTGGGGGTCACGGTGCAGGGTATGCTCTGCACTGGGGGGGATGGTGTGGCACGGGGTGGTCTGCCCTCCTTGTGTGCCAGTCACAGCTTGCTGGTAGGTGTGATGGGGCACCATGGCCCGGCTGTGGGTTGTTTGCTTGTCTCCATGGGCCAGTGGTTATTCCAGCCCTCTCCAGTTGTGCAGTGCTTGGGGTGTGGGGGACGATGTCTGTTCTGCTGTGTGTTCCTGTGCCCATCTCTGGCATGGGTGGTGGGCCCCTACCTCCCTGGTTGTGCAGTTACATTGCTCTGCTGCTGGGGGGCTCCCTGGTTGTGCTATGGCGCCTCTGGACTGCTCAGCTGAACATCCCTTGTTGCGCTATGGCGCATCAGATCTGCTCAGCTTCCCCTCCCTAGTTGCGCTGTGGTGCAGGTGGTGCGATATTCAGTCGTCGGCTGTAGGCGCAATTTGGCCTGCTCCGTTTTTGAATATCGCGTCTCTTGCGCATGGGTGCAATAGACTTGCGCTTGCTCCTGCTATTGCGCACTTTTTGGGCGCAGTTTGAATATCTGGACCTTAGAGTAATAGCATTACAGTTACACAGATACAGGAGCAGATGGGCTGATATAAATTGTGTATTAGCAAACACCTAAGTCACCATTCAGAGCAGTTTATGCAGTTGGAGTGGAACAAATAGGACAGCTACAACATAACAGCTAGTCTGCTGTTGGCTGTGACTGAGGATGTGGGCAAGTGCATGTGAAGAGCTGGGTGTAATGAGTGAAATTTGACTTGAGGATTTACAGGGAGACAGGTAAAATAGGGAGGATGAAGCAGAACTGGTGCCAGCAAGGAGGAAAAAGGGAGAGGAGACAAAATCTGATACCAGCAAGACAGAACATAGGGGAAGGTCAGACGGGGGGAGAAGGGGCCAAGTGGGGCCAAGTGGGGATCATAGGTACAGGAGGAGGTAGCTGACAGGTTTAGGGGTGTGCAGCAATTAGGTGCATGAACAGTTGACTGAGAGGAAGTTGTGTAAGGCAGAGAATATGGAATGGGGGGAGGAGGAGCGGCGGATCTGGAAAGGGAGTGCATTCCAGAGTTTTGGAAGGCAATACAAAAAGGCAGCCTGTCTCACAGAGGTAGTCCAGTGGAGGATTGCCAAGAAATGGGAGTCGATAGATCTGAGAGCATGGAAAGTGGTCGGGGGGACTGTTAGGAGGGAAGAGAGGTAGGAAGGAAGTGAACCAAACCAAAATTTAGAGACACACTTGGCACAATGATGAAGGCATCTGTTTTCAAGTGACAGGAGAGCCAGGGAGTGGTAGAGATGACAGTGGTGTGTGAGAGTATGAGAGTCCAGAGCGATGCGGCAGAAGGAGTTGAAGAGGGTATCCAATCTGGCTAAGGAAGTCTTGAGAGTGGCACTGTAGACTACATTACAATAGTCAGATATTGGGAGGATCATCTTTTGGACAAGTTCACGCCTTCCCAGGAGAAGGAGGCATTTCCAGTTCCAGTTCCTGTATAAAGCATCAAGCTTGGGGCACAACTTTTTCAGGATGGCGTTGACGTGTCCAGAGAAGTTGAGATGTTGGTCCAGCCATACACCCAGATATCTAAATGAGGAGGTGTCCTCAAGTATTGTCCCATCGAGGGTGTGGAAGGAGGGGGTGAAGGAGAGCCTAGAGTGTCTCTGCCTGGTGCCAAAGGTCATGAAGACTGTCTTCTTGGCATTAAGGAAAAGTTGATGTGAGCTGAACCAGAGCTGAACCTTGTTGAAATCATGCTGGAGTCTGTCAGCAACACTGGAAGGGGAGTGGCCTGAGGTGAAGAGGACCGTATCATCTGCATACATGTGTATGGAGGTAGACGTACAGACAGATGGGAGGTCGTTCAGGAAAATGGAGTATAGGTCCTAGCACGGAGCCTTGAGGTGCTCCAGTGTTAATAGGGAGGGAAGAAGAGGGGATAAGGAATCGGCTGTTCTGACTGACTGGTCCGACCTACGAGGCAGGCTTTTTGAACCAGTTAGTTGCCAGATCAGATAAGCCTGCTGAGGAGAGGGTGCTTAGTAACAGTGAATGGGAGACTGTGTCGAAAGCTTTGGCTAAATCGACAAAAAATTACCATTATTTAAAATGATTACAAATTATTTAAAAGTTTCACCAGGAAAGTCATACTGAGCTAATCAAAGCTTGTTTCCAGATGCATCCTGGGGGGAAGGGGAAGGGGAAAGGGGGGATACGCATGAAAATACACAGAGCCAAAGAACTTCATGGTGCATCTATATACAGCAGATAAATTCATAAAAACAGCTATGTACAGTAAATTGTGCACACAGATTTAGCTCATGCAAAATGATTAAATATCAACAGTGTGAGAACGTGTATACCATACACCGCTGCAGTGAATATTATAAATAATAAAGCCGATATGTGTACCAGCACCAAGTAGTTGTAGAACAATCTTAATTACAAGGGGGAAGTGAAATAGTAGAGAGAAGTGAAAATAGTAGGGAAGGGGGTAAGGGGATGTAGTAGAGTAAATAGGATTATGGGTAGGGAAAGGGTTTTGAAAGGAGGGGGAGGAAGAATGGAGAGGTGAAAGGGTGGAATAGAGAAAGGAGGGTAGAGAGACTGGGGAGGGGATAGGGAGAAACAGATGAGGTTGCAGTTGCAGTTGCAGGTGTATAGACTACAAAGAAGGGAGGATAAAGGGTAGGGAGAGGGGCAGAGCGGATTGGGGAGGAGGGAGGGAGGGAGTTCCAGAGCTTAGGTAAGCGGTAGGAGAAGGTGGACTGGCCAGCTGAGCGGAAGTGGGAGCTGCGGAGGGCATAGGAGTTGGGTGGGGGCAGAGAGAGGGTAGAGGACCGGTAGGAAGGGAGAGGAGAGAGCCAAACCAATCCTTGGCAACAAATGAGGAGTGTGCCATTTGTCTTGCTTCAAGGGAGGAAAATAGAGGGACGTATAAAGAATACAGTGATGAGTACGTGTAGGGCAGTCCAAAGCAAAGCGACAGAATGAGTTAAAGAAGAGTCCAGTCTGGAGAGAGTAGATTTGGGGCCAGAGCTGTAGACTATGTCATCATAGTCGAATATAGGAAGGATAATTTTCTGTACAACAGCTCTACAGGCCAGGAGCGGGATGCAGCTGCAGTGGCGGTACAATGCTCCCAATTTAGGATGGAGGTTTTTATGTATGGTGTTAATGTATTCAGAGAAGTCAAGGTGGGTGTCAAGCCAGATCCAGAGGTTGAAGGTTAGTACATTCACAATGGTGGACCCATCTAGGGTACAGAAGGAGGGGTGATTACCAATCCTAGAGAGCTTTTGCTGAGTGCCAAAGGTCATAGAGACCGTTGTTTTGGTGTTAAGGGCCAGCTGATTTGAGCAGAACCAGAGATGGATGTTGCTGAAGTCCCACTGAAGCCTAGTCATCAAGTCAGCAGGGCAATGGCCAGAGGCAAATAGGACTGTGTCATCAGCAAACATGTGAATGGACGCTGAGGTGCAGGCAGCAGGAAGGTCATTTAGAAAGACAGAGAATAAAAAAGGACCTAAGACAGTCCAAGGATGAGCATTTTTACTAGCGGGGGGAGGCTGCAAAGCCAAGGGAGGCAACAACTGCCCCCCCCCCAGAGATGATGAAGCAGCAGGGACAAAAAGGTCAAAGGAGTAAACTCCCCAAGGTCAGGGGTACAGTGGAGCAAGGCAAAGGACAAGGGAGGTATAAATCAGGAAAGCAAGAAGACAGGAGTAAAGGAGACAGGTAGCGGAGAAGGTTAAAGGGGAAGGGAGGTCGGAGAGAGCTTCAGAAAACAGCACAAGTGTGTGTGTGGGGGGGATGCAGGCAGGGAGGAAGAAAGATATGGAGAGCCATGTATGCCAGTGCAAAGAGTCTGAGGAATAACATTCCAGACCTGGAAGCCATTATGGAGGAGACTAGCCTGGATCTGGTGGCCATGACAGAGTTGTGGTACACTGACATTGTGACATGGCCATACCGGCTAATTTCTGTTCAGGAGAGACAGGGAAGGCAGAAGGGGAGGAAGGGTTGTACTATATGTGAGGAAGGGAATCAAGGCCTCAGAAGTACAAGGGCGCACAGAGGCAAAAGAACAACTGGAGGTGCTGTGGATCATCCTGGTGACAGGTACTGGGGCAGCTGTTTATACCAGACCTCCAGCAAAATTAAAGGAGCTGGATAGGGCACTTGGGGAAGTCATCATCAGGATAGCAAGTAATGGGGAGGTGCTGTTAGTTGGGGACTTCAGTCTATCAGATGTAGATTGAAGTCTTATAACTGCAGCTTCAGCACAGAGCAGGACCATCCTTGGCTCCCTACAAGGGGCTTTTCTTAGGCAGCTAGTCAAGGAACCCGCCAAGGATGGGGCAGTGCTGGATCTGCTGCTTACAAGTTGTGATGGCATTGTAGGCATCTAGTCAATGGGCAGTTCCCTAGGTACCAGTGATCATCATATGGTATGGTATAACATTTAGATGGGAACAGAGGCAAATCACACAAGGACACGTGACCTGGACTTTAGGAGGGCAGATTATAAAGAAATGGGAGACTGCCTCAGAAACTGCCCAGTGTGGGGGGGGAGGGAGAGGGGACTCCCAAAGAGGAGTACAGGCACAGTGGGGAAAAGTAATGGCCAGCATATTTAAGCCAGCCAACCTGTGTGTGAAGGAAGTAGGTAAAAGTAGAAGGAAAAATAAACTGTTACGGTTCTCTGAGGAAGTGGCCAAGACCGCGAGGGAAAAAGGGTGGCATTCAGGAGGTATAAGAAAACACAGAGTTAGGAAAACAGGGAGGTATACCAAGTAAAACAGAGGGAAGCAGGAAAGGCAGTGAAGGGAGCAAAGGCACAGACAGAGGAAAGGATAGCAAAAGGAGTAGCTCTGAAAAAAGCATACCCCATTACACTGAAGCATTAGCATGCACGTCATGGGATGTCTTTTGGACACAAGCTTACACAGGGAAGGGAATGGCTGGGTCTGAACGGTACATGGGACTGTTAAAGTTTTCATTTGGAGCTGCATGTCCCTAAAAATTCTCTGGTAGAAAAGTGAAAACCTCTATTTGAACAGGTTAGTTGAATCTATGGGGAACACACACGTGTCCTATTTGGACTTCCTTCTGTGATCTGACCAGCCTGAACCATGACCCATGTTGATGGTCTTGTTTCTTGCATGCATCTGTATCGGGTAAGGGAAGCTATTTTTTTTTTTGCTGTTATTAAGTTTAGTTTTGTTATACATCTGAAACCGAGCTGTCTACTGTTTGTAAACCAGGGTGCTGTTATTTGAAAAATGAAGCACAAAGCTATGTAGAGTAGTGTGTGGCACTGAATAAAGCTTACTCTTTTGTGCAATATGTGTTTGGTAGTGCCTGCATCTTTCACTTGGTTTTCAGTGAGTAAAGTGCACCTAGGTACATTTTTGGGTAGCTAACATGGATTAAACTTTCTTCAGGTACATACTGTAAGTGAGAAGAAGAAAGCAAAGGATAGTGAGGATAAGGAGGGCAGCAGGGGGAGAGTGTGCAGAAGAGGACCAAGAAAAAGCAGACATCCTGAATAGGTAGTTCTGCTTAGTCTCACAGTGGAGGGAGGAGGACAGACCACCAGGGAGAAGGAGGAACAAAGGAGTGGGGAGATGGACTCAAGTCCATTTTCAGAGGAAAGTGTCCTGAAGAGACTTGCAGCTCTGAACGTGGACAAAACTATGGAACCGGTTGGGATTCATCCAAGGGTACTAAGCATACAAACACAGAATCTGATGGCAAGTAAGGACTGGTTGGCCCACCCAGTCTGCCCATTTGCTAAAGGAACTTAGGGAGGTACTAGCTGCCCCACTGTTAGCTTCATTCAACATCTCACTGGAAACGGGCGTAGTTCTAGAGGACTGGAGGAGAGCAGACATGGTCTCTCTTCATAAGTGCAGCAGTAGGAAGGAGGCTAGCAACTATAGATTAGCGGATCCCTCTCATCGCTACTCCCATTGTGAAGAGGTGTCCCACAAGGCTCCATTTTAGGCCCCCTGCTCTTCTTGATTTATGTAAATAACCTTTCCCTAAACATTGTCGATTCCAGTATTCACCCTTTCGTGGATGACACAGTTCTTTATACTTCGAAACCCTCCTTTGGGCAAGTCTGCACTGCTCTTCAAACAGATTTTAACTAATTGCAACAAAACCTAATCTCATCTAAGCTACTTCTGAACGCTAAAAAGATGAAAATAATGTACTTTTATCTGTCTAACTCTTCTATCACCAGTTCTACCACCAGCTCTCCCTCCCCAATCACCCCACTCCTAGGTGACACACTTGAGGTAGTTGATAGTTTTAAATATCTAGGGTTTGTACTTGACACTCATCTATCTTTTTCCTCCCACATTGAGTTGCTAACCAAAAAACTGAAATTGAGACTAGGGTTCTTCTACAGAAACAAAGCCCTGTTCTCCCGTGACTCCAGAACCAGACTAGTGCAGGCCACTTTTTAACCCCTATTGGACTATGCAGACATAATTTACAACAACTGTGCAATTACCAACCTGTGTAAATTGGATACTCTCGATCACCGAACCATCCACTTTATAACTAATACCCTGGCCAGAACTCATCACTGTTCCTTGTACGTGGAGCTGAACTGGATCTCTTTAGCTACCAGGCAACTCAGTCATATGTATATATGGATATACAAAGCCGTTGTTAAAAAGTTGCCCCTGTACATCTCCTCTACCTTACACTGATTGTACAGCTCATATACACTGAGATATGCACCTATATTTCCTTAAAAGTGCCTGAAGTCCGAACACGCTTTGGTATGGCTTCCCACCATCTGGAACCAGCTCTCATTTTCACTAAAGCTATGGAAATGAATCCCTCTTAGTGCATTTAAAAGGCTTATTGCTAAACTTACAGATGAATCTTGCCATTGCTATTAATCTATTATAGCTCTTAATCCTTTTCTCTACCTAATGCATAACTTAATACTCTTATTTTCTTACCAATCTACACTGTTTTAACTACTTTGGGCACTTATTCTATTTTATCTTTCTGTTCATTACTTCAACCCTATTAGTGTTCGCCCTTCCTGCCATTTTGTATGAAGTTTCAGCTATGTACGAATTTATCCTTACTATCATTTGCATTTTGTAAGAAATTTCAGCAATGTACGAATTTATCCTTACTGCCACTTGCATGAGATGCCTTGTATGTACAAATTGTATGTATGTAATTCCATTTATGTATACAGTGGATGTGTCCTATCGGGACTTTAGCAAGGCCTTCAGTACTGTTCCTCAAAGAAGACTGATAAGGAAACTGAGCAACCTAGGGGTGGGATCCAAAGTAGTAAATTGGGTAAGGAACTGGTTAATGGACAGGTGACAGAGGGTGGTGGTTAATGGCACTTATTGTAATGAGGGGAGAGTGACCAGCAGGATGCCATAAGGGTCAGTACTGGGACAGGTCCACTTCAGTGTCTTCATAAGTGACACTGCAGAACAATTGGAAAGTAAGGTATGCCTTTTTGCAGATGACACCAAAATCTGTAATAGGGTGGACATTCAGGAGGGGGTGGAGAGAATTCATAGGGACCTTGGGAAACTCAGGGAGTGTTCAAGAGCATGGCAGTTGGGGTTCAATTCCAAAAAGTGCAAAGTCATGCACCTAGGACATCAGAACCCAGGAACTGAGTATAGGATGGGGGATACTGACAGTCCCTAAGCAGGAAAGGGAGCATGGGGTTCTTATATCTGATTGCCTCACAGTGGTAGGGCAGTGTGACAAAGCAGTGGGTAGAGCCAGTGGGATGCTGGGATGCATAGGGAGAAGTATCTCCAGCACAGCCACTGTATCGATTGCATGTGAGACCCCATGCGGGTATTGTGTCCAGTTCTGGAGGCTGTACCTCAGAAAGGACATGGACAGGGTGGAGGTAGTCCAGAGGAGGGCAACTGAAATGTTTTTATTTATTTAGTTAGTTTTGTTGACCGGTAAGTGCACTAGACAAATCCTGCCTATTTTCAGGCATGACCCGGGGGGAGGGGGATACAGATGAATGCCAACTGACCTTGAACCAGATTAAGCTGTTGGTGGTATTTTTAGTGAATGAGGAAAATTTGGCCAGGACACCAGGAAAATTCCCCTACTCTGTTTCCTGGAAGCAGAGGAGTCCCATTTTCATGTGGGACCAAGATGGCTGCCGCTGGACATGCTGTGGAGGACATGGAGGTGTTGGAGGCAGTGGAGCGGGTCTCTTCCCCTGTCTCTGTTCTGAGAGAGACCCCATCTTCTATGCCTATTATGCTGCAATCTACTGAATATGGTTCTTCTGTGCCTTTGGATACTTCCCCTGCTGCTGTTGTGGATACTTGTGTGCAGTGTTTGCCTGTGGATCCTTCATTTATTCCTCAAACTGTGCTTGCAACGCCTTCTAGCCCTGCTACTATGGATATACGTGAGTCTTCTCCTCTGTTTCTATGGATGTAGATATGTTACTTAAAATCGAGGAACAGCGTTATTTCACTGCTAGACAGCGTTTGTTAGCCCTTAAGCCTCAGTTTGGTTTTGTACCTGCTGCTACTGACTCACCGTCTGGGAAAGATTGTTTTACTGTCTCTTCACCGATTCTGACACTTCGCATTCTTTTGCCTGTTGCTACAGACCCTCCTCACTCCCTACCGCCTGTACTGACTGCACCTCTTGCTCAGCTTTCTCCAGAAATTTCTTCTGTACAGGTGCCTGCTTCTGCTCTCCCTGATGCCTTGCACACAGCGGACTGGTCTGTTGAGTCGGCCCTGGAAGCGGCTGGGTGGGAGAAGGATCCTACCGTTGGGACTTGGCGTTCTGGTTCTTCCCCGATCTGTACTAGGACTCTGCTGCTTCTCTTGATCTTTCTTTGCCAACTGAACTTCTTCTGACTCAGATCCTGACTTTGCAATTTGGTCCTGCTTCCTCGACGCCTCAAGAACAACGGACTCTTCGGGACCCTGTGTCTCGTCCAGTTCCTGCTACTTCTACTGCATCGTCCCCTAAAACTTATGCTGCATGCTTTCAACCCCCTGTACATCAAGCTAAAAGACACAACGCTGTTTGGCTGCATTATTTGGGGGGCTTACCTGACTTTCCTGACCGATTTTTTTGTACGTCGCACTCTTCTGAAGGATTCTATGCAATTTGCTGCTTTTGAGATTCATGCCTTAATTCATGTTTCTTCAGAGTCTCATTTTGATATTAGTTTTAAAACTATCACTAGTTTAGAAAAGTTTTGGAGAAAATATCAGGAGCATAAAACTTCTCCTTTATGGTCACCGTTTAATGCCATTTCCTTAACTAAACCTACACAGAAAACTGTTACTATATTGTTTCGTAACAAAGGTGTCAGTCTTAATGATATTACTGTCTGGTTAAAGCAAAGATGTACTGTCCTTTCTGACCCAGAGGCTATCTTTGATTCTGAGAATATCTGGACTGGTGGGTGGAGAGCGAGGGTTATGCTTCGCACTTCGGAGGTTGGAATACAGCATCTCCTAACAGCTTTATGCTTGGGAAAGACAGGGAGTTCTTACCCCGCCAGCCTAAAGCTTGCTACAGATGTGGCTCTCAGAATCATATAAGTAGTGTCTGTGAAGATTAAATGCTCTGTTTGTGGTAACATTGGCCATGCAGGTTCCCAATGTGTGGATGAACCTCTTTATGCCCTTTGTGATGAATTGGGGCACACTTTCCAGACTTGTACTTGGCAGCTCACAATTCCCACTCTTGCTGATGGGGAAGAACAACATTTGATTATTACTGTCACACAACGTTCTGCTTATCTGACACTCTTTCTAGACCTCAGCAGCGCGTACTCCTCCCTCACCCTGTTGTACCTGCTGTTGACCCCTCTTCTACTTTACACGACGGTCTGCTCCTGTTTTGGAACCACAGACCTTACTACAGCTCTCCCTCCCCCATCCTCTGATCTTGCCATTTCTATCTCGGAAGAGGTCCCTATTCCTGTCTTGCCTAGTATTTCTGGGTCTTCCATGGACCCCCCCCCCGAACCTTTTGTTAGAGTTACACGAGGATCTAAGATGGGGACTTCTCCCTTTCTAAAGCCCTGAAATCCTCTACTGTGACTCATATGAATAAATTTGAGGTTTTACGCCACCCTCAGGACAATACGGACTCTGATACGTCCTCTGTTCTTTCCTCCCACCCTGATGTGACTACGGACACTGAAGTACCTATTGATAATATTGGTTCTCAAAAAAGGAAAGCTAAGGCAAAACTGAAACATAGGGAAGGTACCCCCTAGGAAAGGTAGGCTAAGGTGACTTTTGTGTTTTTGTTTTCACTTTCCCATTTCATGTCTTCTGCTTTCTCAGTGCATACTGTTAATGTTAACAATATAAAGAAGCATGCTAAGAGAGATGCAGTTTTTTCCTTTTTATCTGGCTTGACAGCTGGTCTCATCTTTTTGCAAGATGTACGTTTCCATGCTCTTCCAGAAATTTCCAGGGCCACTCGTGCCTGGACCTCTGAGCCCTCTTTTTGGTCCTTTGGACAGGACTCTTGTTCTGGTTTGGGTATTTTATTTAGTATACCTGATGTTACTGTTGTTAAACTGTTGGATGTCTACCCGAGTCGGCTTTTGTTGTTGGATATTTTGATTTCTTCTGTCCCTTTCCACATTATTAATATGTACGCCCCTCAATTAAAATCCCACAGAATTGAACTACTGAAACTGATTCAACCCTATTTATACACATCAATGCATGTGATTTTTGGAGGTGATTTCAATTGTGGGTTATCCACTAATGATAAGTCTTCTACTTCAAAGACTATTAAGTTGTTTTGTGACACGAATTTTCTGAAACAATTGCTCCATTCCACAGGTTTACAGGATGCATACAGGATACAGGGGGTCAATATTTATATTTTACGGGTCGGCATACTCCTACTTTTCACAAAGGCCCCCTTGCAACCCGTATTGATTTTTTTTTATTTCTTCGCACCTCCAACTTTCTGATGCTGTAATTCAAGTTGCGGAATTTTCGGATCATAATTTATTATCTATTTCTTTAGGCCCTTCCTTGACATCTCGTTTTGGCCCTGGCATTTGGAAACTGAATGCTTCCCTGTTATATGATTCACGTTTGTTAGGTCACTTAACTGAGTATATTCATAATCGAAAGACTGTATTTTTTTTATATGATGCCCCCTGGGATTGGTGGCAGGATACGAAATCTGGACTCTGAACTTTATTTAAAAATTTTAGTAAACATCATCATGATTCATTGTATTTCCTTTATCACACTAACAGACGACGACTTCAAAAATTACTTACTTTATCTCACTGGCCATGATTTTTCCACCCAAATAAGTACTCTAAGGAGCGATGATGGATTATCACCTTCTGAAGGCTACTTCTGTTCAACATCGGGCAGCTGCTTTTGGGACCTCTGGTGCTCGTGACACAGTATGTCCCTTATGCTTCTATTCGCGAACAGTAGAGTCTAAAACCTTTACTACGCTGTTTGATGACAGTTTCACCAAGCTCACTGATATTTTGGATATCAGGCACCGTGTTACCTGTTATACACAAAACTGTTTGGTCCCATGCCCCCATCTGCATCCATAATGGACTACTTTTCCTTTTTACAACTTCCTGATGTACCTTCTTCTGTTGTAGATATGTTAGATACTGAGATACAAGCACATGGAATTGAAGCAGTAATCAAGTCTTTACGTCCAAGAGTGACACTGGGCCTGGATGGTCTCTCCAGTGAGCTGCATAAATTGTTTTCTGGTGACCTGAGTTCTGAATTGGCTACAGTTTATAATTCTATTCTACAGTGCGAACATCTTCCTTTAGACTTTAACATGGGTTGTTTATTTTACTTACATAAAAAAGGGGATAGAAGATTGCTCTCCAATTGAGACCTTTATGCCTCTTAAATACTGATTTTAAAATATTGACCAAAATTTTGGCCCTCAGACTTTCTAAATTGGCCATATATGTGATTTCTACCGCACAATCTTGCAGTGTCCCTGGGAGATGTATTCAGGACCATCTAATTTTACTTAGAGAAATGATTGAACGTGGAAATTCTAATGTTTTACATGGTTTCATATTCTCACTGGACCAACGGCAGGCTTTTGATTCTGTACATCATGATTTTTTATGGTCTACTCTTTGATATTATAAAGTACCTGATCATACCCTGACTAGACTCCAGTTGCTATATCGGTCTGCAACTGTTGTCCCACTGGTCAATGGATGGAAGGGCCTTATGCTTCCTCTACACAGAGGGGTTAGACAGGGCTGTCCCCTTAGTCCACTTTTATATGTTTTTTTTTTTGGATCCTTATTTCGTTCTATTAATTCGGCCCCAACAATTATGCCACTTCCCTCAGCCCCATATTCCATGTTGGCCTATGCAGACGATATGAGTCTCATGGTGGCTAATGTTGCCTCCGTGCGTTCTGCATTATGGCATTGTTCCAAGTTTGGGGCTGTTTCTGGCACAGCCCTAAATCTTGATAAATGTGTAGGCCATAGATTAGGTTCCCCTTTTGTAAATGAGTCTTTTGCTGACATTAGACTTTGTGATGACCCTATTAGGATTTTGGGCATTTTATACGGTACTGGTCCTTTAGATGTCCTTAACTGGACTCCCAAATTAGATTATGCTCAGACTATGGCTGCACATTGGAATTCATGGCAGATGAGTAAGAAAAAAAGGATTTACATGATTAAAACCTTTTTGCTTCCCCTTTTTCTCTTTCTGGCTTATATTTTCCCCCCTCCCCGGCAATTTGAAACCAGATTGCTTAGTCTCTTTTTTTCAAGCCCTATGGGGTAGCTGCCTGAACCCCATTAAACGTCAGATCACCTATCTCCCTATTCGGGATGGAGGCCTAGCTATGGTCCAACCTGTTTTTTTTTTATACTAGTTTTTTCTTGTTTCATAATATTAGACCCCTGTTGCTTAACCAAAATCGTGGTTGGGGTCCTTGGTTTCTTGAATCCTGTGGTCCTTGGTTTCATAAATGGGAACTTAACAAATTGACAGTTTTAACACATTCCCCCCAGATTTCTGCTTATGTTACGGATAGTTTTTTTCATTTGAAATACTGGCAGATTACTAGCCATATGCTAATAACTGTCTCAAGAAAATCATTGTATAAGTATTTAGTGGACCGTGTATGTTTGGAGATTGTTGTTTTCCCAAATGTCCTACACAACATCTCCCTGTTTTGCTCACTTTATCGTAATTTAGGGTTCAAAAGATGTGGGACTTGTATTGGCTTAGCTGCCATGAACGTATCAACGCTAAATGTAACCATAAACACAAATCACTACAGGACAGATTTTGTTCCAGACCTGAATGTCAGCAACAAGAAGAAACTATTTCACACCTTTTTTTCATGTACATTTATTGTTTCTTTTGGACTCTATTAGCTGCCAGATGGCGTGAACCCTTGTTTGCTCTCATTACTTATGACAATTTGATTTATGTTTTTTCCCTCACTTGGTCTCATTGGAATATTAATACGTGAAATTTGATTTTGTAATAATCAAATGGCATGTGTGGAATGCTCGTTGTCTGTTTAATTTACAGAATCAGGATGTGCCTCTTCTTACCATTATTCGAAGGATCGAACATGATTTGAAGGCCATATATTTTTCAGAGGTAGAGCATTTGCCATCTGACTCTTTGTTGGAATTATGGACACTTATTACCTTGGATAACTGATTCTGATTTTCCTGTTACTTATTTTGTGTTTTATATTTTTTCTCTGTATCATTTTCATTTTTCTTTTCTGTTCAGTTGATGTTCAATAAAAACTTCCCCTACTCTTTTCGATAAGTGCCATGAGATCTTTAACATCCACCTGAACTACCACCAATCCAGGCAGATGGGACCTCGGTTTAACGTCTCATCTGAAAGACGGCACCTCAGAAGTGCAGCACCCCTCTCATGCTGCACTACAGTGTCAGTACTGGGATATTAACCCAAGTACCAGATGTGGGAACTGAACCCACAGCCCTCTGATCTCCTGGCCTCAGAGGCGAGTGTGTACTGAGCCACTGACACTGCTAAATAGTGCAGGGATTGCATCAAAGCCCTATGAAGAGAGACTGAGGGATCTCAACTTGAGGAGAGTGAATGGGGGATATGATAGACACTACAGAATACAACATGGGGTGAACAGGGTGCAGGAAAGGAGCCTTTTTCAAATAAGAAAGAGCACCAGAACCAGAGGACATGCAATGAAGCTGGAGGGGTGAAAGTTTAAGAGTGATGTGAGGAAATACAGCTTTACTGAAAGAGTGGTGGATGCCTGGAACAGATTGTCAGCAAAAGTGGTGGAGGTAAAAACAGTAGGAGGCTTCAAACATGCATGGGATGGACACAGAGGAATATTAGTAAATAGGCAGGGAGGAGGGAGGATGAACAGAGACCAGTTCGTAGTTATATTAGTCAGGTGCCATCTGAGCAGACTGTGTGGGCCAAGCAGTCCTTCTCTGCCGACAAATTCCATGTTTCTATATTGGATGGTTCAGTAACAGGAGGAGTCCTTCGAATGAGAAGAAGTGGTGGTGGAGGTGTTTCAGTAGTGCTGCGGGGCTGCCACTGCTTTCATCTGAGTTACCCCTGAGTGTAGTGAGCTATCACTGTCACTTTCTCTTCGAGACTCACAACTGGAGTTCTCAGTAATGGTATGACATCTGTCTAGGTGCCTTTTCAGTGCTGACATTCCCAGTTCTTTTTTTCTTACCCCTGCTGACTGGCCATTTACAAACAGCACATGTTGCCACCAATGCATTTGAAGCACTAATGGAGAAGTACGGTCAAACAAAAGATGATGTTTTTTAGTTCTTTTCCCAGGAAGGCATGACACCTCAGTCACCTTTTCAGGGTCCCCACCTGGATTTTTCTTGGGCCTGTTCTTCTTGTGGTTTATTCCAACTACCCCCCTCCACAACCAAAGCATTTCTGTTTCTTCCTCATCTGCAATTTCCATCCTCTCCAGTAAACCCTGTGCTGCCTGATCATTCTCTTCATCTTTATTATTAGTATTACCCTCATTGGGTTCACCCTCAGAAGAATCCTATGAGGGACTGGCAGTAGCAAAGTATGCAAATTGTTCCATACCCTTTTGGTGCCTCTGGGGGTGGTACCCGCCAAGCCTTTGGTTTTAACTACATAACCCTTTTATTTTTTTACTTGGGACAGATGATGATCCAAGAGATGCACCTTTTTTGGATTCAAGCATTCACTTGGAAGACAAAACCTTAGACGTGAAAAAATCATTTTTTGGGATTTGATTTTGTTTTCCCTTTTCAGGCTGATTGCTGTCTTTTGCAGCACCACTGCCTACCTGAGAAATAGAATGCACCTCATCAACACTTTGATCCATTTTCTTCTTAGTATTTTAACCTGTAAAAAAAAGATCCCTCTAACTAACGTGATGTCCTTCTGATGACTCTCACCCACACCCACAGGCCAGGGACAAATTTACTGTCATGACTTGTGACTGCACACAGCACACCGACAGCACAGCAGTCCACCACCACGTCCTTCCAAGATTACCTGACTCCTACAGTTACTGTTCAGTGACCAAATTTGGCAACTGTTAAGTATGCCTCAGAATTTGAACTGGAGATGCAGACACATCTGGTGCATGGCCACACACAGCACAGTCCCACACTGGGGTTGGTTAATGCTTATACATAATGTAATGTGATATACTATAAAACTAATGATAAGGAGGAATAATGGGGAATGAGTGATGATGATGGCACTTGTGTGTACTTTACTTGTGTTGTAGTGTAAACAGCCTGCTATGAGTCATAAAGTCAGATTATTCCTTGGGCCACCAACAGAGAGCAGCACAGGTGCATCAACTTGTTGTTTATACGAACAGTATATATTTTTTTAATACATGAAATCATGAATGAACATTAACAAGTGATCTTGATTGGATGGCAAAAGTCAAAGATTTATTTTGCCAGCCTGCCCTTGCCTTGTACGCATAGCCACACTGAAGCCAAGAAAAAAAAGAAACTTTTATCCGGGATTTCTGGAACTGTTAAATTTCTTGTGCCCCCCCTCAACAATTTCTCTCTCTCTCTCTCTCCTCTGGATGGCACAAGTCAACGATTTATTTTGCCAGCCTGCCCTTGCCCTGTACACACAGTCACACTGGAGCCAGGAAAAAAAAAAAAACTTTTCTTTGGTATTTCTGGGACTGTTAAATTTCTTGTGGGCCCCTAAGTCTCTCTCCCCACTCTGGATGGCACAAGTCAAAGATTTATTTTGCCAGCCTGCTCTTGCCCTGTACACACAGCCACAGTGAACCCAGGGGAAAAAAAAAAGAAACTTTTATTTGGGATTTCTGGGACTGTTAAATTTCGTGTGCCCCATCCCCCAATCTTTCTCTCTCCTCTGTATGGCACAAGTTAAAGATTTATTTGCCAGGCTGCCCTTGCCCTGTACATATAGCCACACTGAAGTGAGGGGAAAAAAAAAAGTTTTTATTTAGGATTTCTGGGACTGTTCAATTTCTCTACCCCGGTGGTCTCTCTCTCTCTCTCTCTCTCTCTCTGGGTCTGGCTGGCATACATCAAAGATTTATTTTGCCAGCCTACCCTTGCCCTGACCTGTACTACATAGCCACATTGAGGCCAAGAAAAGAAAACAAACTTTTATGAATTTCTGGCACTGTAAATTTTCTCTTGGGCCCCTAGTAGTCTCTCCCTCTATCCTCTGGATCTGGAATGGCACAAGTCAAAGATTTTGCCAGCCTGCCCTTGCTCTGTGTACACACAGCCACACTGTCTGAGGCCAAGAAAAGAAAACAACTTTTATTTGGGATTTTCTGTAACTGTAACATTTCTCTAGGACCCCCAGTAGTCAGTCTCTCTCTCTTTCTCTCTCTCTCTCTCTGGAGGATCTTCTGGATTCAATTCTGGATTGCACAAGTCAAAGATTTATTTTGCCAGCCAGCCCTTGCCCTGTAGTACACTGCCACATTACCTTTTATTTACCTTGCCTCCCCCCAGCAGCCAAACACTACTATCTCTCTCCCAGTCCCTCCTTGGATTCCTTTCTATCCTCCCCCTCCACCGACAATAACTCCCTCCCCTTTCCCCAGTAAGTCTCCTTTCTCTCTCTCTCTCTCTCCTCTCTTTCTTTCCTTCGCTCTGGCTCTGCTTCAAAAATATATATTTTTTTTTATTTATATTTCTTTTCTCTCTCTCTCTCTGCAGTGCACAACTGTAGTGTGTCTGGCTCTGCTCTGCAGCTGCACAAGCTCCTCCAACCATCCTCCGACTCGTCTAGGTCCACGTTGAGCACTCACTATGGTTATATACCATGAGTGTGTCACGTGACTGACTATCCTGCTCTGTTGCCTGACTGAATGCAGACAACCACCTGTATGTGGAGTAAGCGTGCCGATGGTAACCCCATGGCAACAGTACACTGAATGGCACTCAACGGACCCAGAACCGGACTTCTGCGGTGAGGTCTGTATTTATCCAGGTCCGTGGAGTACGGATTCGATCTGGGGGTTCAGATTACAGGTGAAACAGTCTGCCCAGCCCCACATCACAGGGTGTTTTATTGTCAATGCTTTTGCTAACCTGCTTGTTAAAGCATAACAAGTTAGTGATGCATATGTGTCCTTTTCAGAAGCCATGCTGATTTTCATCAAAAATTCCTAGACTGGTTAGAAACATAGAAACATAGACTTTGATGGCAGATAAGGACCACTTGGCCCACCCAGTCTGCTCATTTCCCTTCCTATTGGATAAGCTGCAGATTCTAGTTAACCAACAGCCTACTTCCTGCAACCCCCTACTACAATTGCCTTATGTCTGTCCCGTGCATGTTTGAATTCCCCTACTGTTTTAGACCCAACAACCTCCACAGGAAGGCCGTTCCATGCATCCACCACTCTCTCTGAAAAGATTTCCTCACATTACCCCTGAGCCGTCCCCTCTATCTTTAAATTGTGCCCTTGTTCTTACACATCTCTTTTCTGAAGATGCTACCCTCCTGGACTTTGTTGATTCCCTTGAGGTACTTGAAAGTTTCTATCATGTCCCCCATCCTCCTTTCATCAAGGGTATACATATTAAGCTCTCTCAGTCTCTCTTCATATGGCTTCTGATGCAGACCCTGCACCATTTTGTTGCCCTCCTCTGGACTGCTTCCATCCTGTCTATGTCCTTGTGTAGATGGTCTCCAAAACTGCACACAGTATTCAGATGGGGTCTCCCAAATGTCTATCAGAGGATAACCACTTCCCTTTTCTACTTGTGATGCCCCTTCCTATGCATCCCAGTATCCCCCTGGCTCTCTTTACTGACTTCTCACATTAAGGCATCGACCTTTAGGTCATCTGATATGGACTACCCCTAGTTCCTTTCCATTTTTGTTGTTGTTAGTACCTCTCCCTGCTATTGTGTACTCTTCTCCTGGGTTTTGTTTCCCAGGTGCATTACTTTGCACTTCTTTGCGTTGAATCTAAGTTGCCATATGTCTGACCATTCCTCCAACCTTGCCAAGTCCCTTCTCATCCTTTCTACCCCCCCTTGTGTATCAACTCTGTTACAGATCTTTGTGTCATCTGCAAAGAGGCATACCTTTCCCTCCAGACCCTCATATTACATAATACAGGAATAAGGCTGATAGGCCTGTAGTTATCCATTTCACCCTTATCACCCTTTTTGTATAGTGGCATAACATTAGCATGTCTCCAATCTGCAGGTACTTCTCCTGACTGTATACTGTAATTAAAAATGTGTTGTAATGGGAGTACAAGATGTTTGTGCATCATTTTAAGTGTATCTGTGGTTATCCCATCTGGGCCTGAAGAGGAGCCTGATTTCAGAAGTTTTAATTTTTCACTGATTTCTTCCTTGACGAAGGTAATAGCAGATATGTCATAGAGTTTATTAAAGACAGGAGTAGTATTGCTACTCTAAGTGTCCACCCTAATGCAGATCTTGGTGTCATCTGCAAAGAGGCAAACCTTCAGTTTCAAGTCCTTTGCTATGTCACTTATAAAGACACTGAAGAGTACCGGTCCCAGCACTGAACCCTGAGGTACCCTCTTGGACACCCTCCCTTGTTCAGAGCGTTGTGTTTACCACTGCCTTCTGTCTCCTATCCTCTAACCAGTTTCTTACCCAGGTTACCAACTTACTGCCCATCCCTAAACTTCCTACTTGCTTACTAGTCTCCTAGAGAGCTCACCAGGAGCTAGAAGCGTTCCGTGGGGCTGTTAAAGGTAATGGGACTCTCCTTTCACCGCACTGTTTGTGTGGGGTGTTAGCCCATCAATACTATGCATCGACTGCCCCACCCACCCTCCTATCCAGGGATGTGCCTTAATTTATAGGTCTTCCCCATCACATGACTAAGTGTCCGCTTCCCCATTAGCAGCTTATACACTCCCAAAACTAGAGGTCACCTGTTCGTCTCCCAGTACTCCCCCTCTAGCACACTCCCTCACTCCTCTCTCCCCCTCACTACTGTCTATATCCTGCAACTGCACCATCTGTCCTCTATGAGGTGGTATTGCACCCTTTTTAACTCTACCTCCTAAGTTTTACCTCCCCTGCTGCTACATTTTCTCCCACCACCAGCAACTTTCTTCCTCCACCTCACCACTATAATCACCCCCTCCCAATTTCTCTGGCCCAAGACTCAAACTCTGCACCTTCAGCACCAGAGTCAGACACCCTTCCTCTTTGCCACGGCAGCTGTCCTATTTCTAGGTGTCAGGTTGTTGCCCTTTACTTTTTCGCCCTCTTTCCTCTGAAAATATGGTTGTCTTTCACATCCTCCTCCTCTACTTTGTATTACTGCACACTACTACCCCCATCCAGAACCAACATAACTTGGATGCACAATCCACATAATGACCACCACACACCACAGACTGCTACACTTGACCTCCACCTGGCACAAACCCCACCCCCACCTGAGCAACCTCAAACACATACTACTGCTACTTGCCACCCCACCTCCGAGCCCTTCCCATCCCAACTACCTGTCTGCAATGACCCACCCATTGGGCTAGTAACTCCTTACAAAAAAGACACATACAGAAACTCCCCCTTCAAACTCTATCCCTTCTCCTGTTACTATCAGGGAATATCCAACCTAATCCCAGCCCCCCATGCCAACCCTCCTTGCCCCAGACGGTAGCATCTGGACTACGCATTGCATCTGTTAACATATGTAGTCTCCCTAAGAAGTTAGCCGACCTCCAGGTATGGGTGTCCCAGCACCAGCCAGACATCCTTCACTAGTAGAAACCTGGCTATCCAGAAATACCCCTGACTCTTCAGTAATGCTGCCTGGATATACACTTCACAGACTTGACAGAACAGGAAAGCACGGTGGTGGCTGCACCATCTACCTGCTGCACCATCTACCTACCTGAGCACCACCAAACCCACCTCCCCCACCATGCTAGGTAACGGATCCCAAGACCTGTCCCTAAAAATCCTAGCAGTGTCCTCCAGGGCATCAGTGATCCTCACAGTTGCGTACATCCCCACAGGGGGCCAGAAACCCGCCTTCCAGTCTCTTGTAGACTATCTCGCCTCCCTCCTACAAGTCTGAACTCCTAACCCTTGGAGACCTAAACATAAATTGGAACCCTGCTGCCGCAACCCCCTACAAAGATACCCTCTCAGCACTAGACATCTGCCAACTAGTCCCTTGTCCAATGCGACTAAATCCTAAGACTGGCACGGCCACACTTTTAGATGTCATTCTCCCTAATTGCCCCCACAAAATCATCGACATCTCCGTGCTAGCCAATGCACTTAGTGGCCACTCTCCTGTCCTCTGGTCTAGCTGTACAAGCAAACCTCCCCCCGTGACCATCCTCACTAGACTCCCAGAACCAGGAAAACTTGAGCAGCTCAAACAACACCTGGCACTCATTGACTGGTCCCCCCCATATCACTACCAGGACCTTGACACTGCACTAAATCACTTTGTTAATGTCTTTAATAATGCCTGCGACAGCTTTGCTCCCCAATCCAAAAAAATTCTCAAGCAACACAACGCCCCATGGATAACCACTCCCTTGCTGGATCTAATACATCAATGGGATAACCTGTGGAAAAAAGCCCTTGACTCTGGCTGTCCCACCAACAGGCAGCACTACCATGCCACCAGAAATAGGTGTACCTGGGCTATTAAAAAAGTGAAAGCAGAGTACTTTAGAACCATCCTGACTGAAACATGGGAAAGCGGACAAAATTTTTGGGCTAAACTAAAGACCCTCATGGGCAAATCCTCCTCCGCCCCAACCAACTAAATGTCAATGGCTCTATAATAAATAGCCCACTGCTGATTGCCAAAACACTCATCACAGCTTTCTCAGACCTCAGCTCCACTCTCCCTGCAAATTTCTTCAGCCAAACTACTCCCCCCCCCACAAACCACTCAATACTACCCCTCCTTTTGCTTCCATACCCGCTCCACTCATGATGCTAAACTCTACCTCCTCAAAGTATTCTCCGGCTCCCACCACAGCCTAGACACTCTGGACCTAAAAATCCTGCGCCTCACCCTGGATGAAGTCATCTCCCCCCTTGCCACCATTCTTAACCTCTCTCTTTGCCTGGGTAAGTTCCCCACTGTCTGGAAAATGGCGACTGCCTGAACCCTGGAAACTACCACCCCACATTCATCCCCCCCCCTTCTAAGGCCCTGGAACACATTGTTGCTGACCAGCTATCTGAGTACCTCTCCAAATATGAGCTACTCTCCCCTGAATAACATGGCTTCAGGAAAGGTCATAGCACCACCACAGCCCTCTTAGAATTCATGAGCTTTACACACTCTGCCCTTGATACAGGTAAACTGGCAGATGCAGTATTTCTTGACCTGTCCAAGGCTTTCGATACCATTAATCACCCCTTACTCATCTCTGCTCTCTCCCAGATTGGCCTCTCCCATGATGCCAATGCCTGGTTCTCTGACTACTTGTCAATTCGCTTCCAGAAAGTTAGGATCAACTCCACTCTAATCCACTCCCTGTATGCTCTGGGGTCCCTCAAGACTCCATTTTGGGACCACTACTTTTTAGCCTCTACCTAAACTCTCTCCCGAAGGCCTGCTCAGGTAAAATCCTCCTTCATGTGGATGATGGAGTCCTTTATGCATCCCGTGCCACCCCGGCAGAACTTGAGTGCTCCCTTCAGTCCGCTTTCACTGAGGCTGAGGCCTGGTTCATCAAAGACAGACTCATCCTAAACCAGAAAAAGTCCAAAGTTATGCTTTTTTCCCACCACCAAAATAAATTCAGGCAATCCCCTCTGCACATAAATACCTCACTCTCACAGCCCCTTGAACAAGTCAGTGCCTACAAATAGCTGGGAATTACACTTAACCCAGCACTCACATATCATGACCATATTCGGCACCTCTGCACTGCAGTAAACTGTCGTATTGGTTTGCTGTACAGGCACCAACACTGCCTTCCCCCCAAAACTCTCTAACTTGCAGTATCCTCCTCTGTGCTGTCCTTAGTTGACTATGGGATCACCATTTACAGAGTGTCAGACAACACTGCCCTACACAGCATAAAAATGTCCCTAACCAAGGCATGTCGGTTCATTCTGGGATGCCCCGCCACCACCCACTCCTGCTCTCTATACAGTCAATTAAACTGGCTTGACTTCAATGACAGGCTACTGTTCCACACCTGCATCCTAGCTAAAAAGATTACCCCTGGTCTTGCCACACCCAGTCTCTCCCCCCTCATTCAGCCTGCCACACTCACTAGGACAACAAGGAGCTCCCTCAAATCCCCATATGCGATACCCAGATAAAATATATCACTTGCCAACACTCCTTCTCATACAGAGCCCCTACTTGGTTAAACTCCCTCCCTGCCAATGTTACTACTGCTGCCAAAATTGGCCAGTTCAAATCCCTACTCCATACCCATCTGATCACCTCTCACACCTGCTGATGTTTCTAATCCCCCTTGCTGCCAACAATGGATCTCATACTGCCTATTTGTGTAATAACTTTTTTACTGCTGAGTATGCCTTGCCTACCTATAAACCAAGTACATGAATGTCCTTACTCCAGTATTATCAACCTGCCCATGCTGTATCTCTTCTGCCTGCAATGTACTTGTATCATTGAGCGCAGGGCATGCCTGCCCATTGCACTGTTTGTCTACTCCTTGTAAATACTCTGTCTGCACAACTGTTTTACTGATGTGGAGCTTGCAATGTATCTTTATCTTTGAACGCAGGGCATGCTTTCCCATTGCACTGTCTGTCTACTCCTTGTAATTACTCTGTCTGCACAACTATTTTACTGACTTGGAGCCTTTGGAAAGGAGTCTATGACTCAAAGGATTGTAATTCCGAACATCTTAAATAAATAAATAAAAATAAATATGTGGTACAGTTCTGAAAACCTTACTGAAATCCAGGTAGGCCATATCCATCACTCCCCCAATCTAATTCTTTGGTCACTCAGTCAAAGAAATCTATCAGATCTGTGGGGCATGACCCCCGTGAATCCATGATGCCTCGGTCCTGTAATCTGTAGGATTCAAGATATTCCACAATCCTTTCCTTTAGCAATGTTTCTATTAATTTACCCAGCACCAATGTCAGGTTGACAGGTCTACAATTGACCGCCTCTTCCCTGCTACCACTTTTGTATACTGGGATTACATCTGCCGTTCTCCACTCCTCCGGGACCACTTCGGTCTTCAGTGATCTGTTAAATAGGAGTGTCAGAGGCGCAGCTAGTACCTC
This sequence comes from Neoceratodus forsteri, assembly GCA_016271365.2. NCBI lineage: Eukaryota > Metazoa > Chordata > Ceratodontiformes > Ceratodontidae > Neoceratodus > Neoceratodus forsteri. The sequence goes on from JADMNL010000025.1 coordinate 20,670,011, forward strand.
CCTTAGCTCCCTCAACACCCTTGGATGCACCCCATCTGGCCCCATAGCTTTGTCCCTTTTCAGGTTAGCGAGTGTTTTCAGGACTCTCTCCTCAGAAAACAGAACTAGTGTTCACTTCCCTCCCACCAAAGCTCCTGATGCTTCTTTGCGGTCCCTCCCCTTCCAATATGAACACTGAGCAGAAGTATTTATACAAGATATCTGTGTTTTCTTGGTCCTCCTCCATACAGACTCCCCCCACCTCCTTTTTTAACCTTACAATCCCTCCCATTGTCTTCTGTTTTTTGCTTGCATATCTAAAAAGTGTATTGTCCCCCTTTGATACTGCCTGAGCTATTCTTTCTTCAGTTTGCCATTTTGTTCTCCTTACTACTTTTCCTGCTTCCCTTGATACACCTCCCCATCCTCCTCCCTCTGTGTCTCCTTATACTTTCTAAATGCAACCCTTTTAGCTTTTACCTTATCCACCACCTATTTCGAGAACCATAGCAGTCTCCACTTCCTTTTGCTCACTTGCTTAACACAGGTGTTTATTGCCCTCATTATGCCCTTTTTTAGTTTGGCCCACTGTTCCTCTACCCCTCCCCCCCCGGTCATCCTCCATGCCAGGTCATCCCTGTGGCATTCACCCATCTTTATAAAATCTGCCCTTCTGAAGTCCAGGAATCTCACCATTGTGTGGTTTGTTTCCGCAGCCATCCTTATGTTGAACCACACTGTACAACAATCCTCCCACCTTGACATCCGCAATACTGTTCCGGTTTATGAGAACCAGGTCCAGTATTGTCCAGTCATGAGTGGGGTGGGTTCACTGACTTGTTGCCTGAGGAACGCCCTCTGCAGGGAGTCTAGGACATCACTGCTTCTAGCTTGATGCTTCAGTTAGGAGGCTCCCATCTGCATCTAGTATATTGAAGTCTCCTGCTAGCAGCATCTCCCATTTTTCAGCCATCTTGCTAATTCAAACATTTCCTTATCTAACATTTCCTCCTGTGCCGAAGGTCTGTATAACATGCCTGCATGAACAGTGGCTCTGTTCCCTGACTCAAGGGTGACCCACAGTACCTCTGCCTCACCACCTGAATTCCCTGTAACTCCATTGCTTTTATGTTTTCCTTCACATAAAGCAAAACACCCCCTCCTTTCCTTCCACCCTGTGCTTTCTGAACAGCGTGTAGTCTGGTATGGCCATGTCCCAGTCATGGCTGTCAGTGCACCATGACTTGATAATAACCACAATATCCAGGTCGGCCTCTGCCATGGATACCCTCTAGGTCTGGGATCTCATTTCCCAGACTTCTAGCATTCGCACAGGTCCTTCCAGATTTTGTAAGCTCTTTGCTTGTTGCTCCCCACTTTTTTTTTATGCTCCCTCTCATCCCTCCCCTTCTCTTCTGAATGCTTCCCTTCTCTCTCCCCTTTCCTATCTTCCTGCTTCTTTGATTAGCTTGCATCCTGGGGGGAGTCTCTCCCCTCAGGAATTGGGATCTCCCTACTCTCTATCTTTGCCTGTGGGGAGGGCAGAGCAGTTTCTGCCTCCCCAGTCTCTACCACCACACCCCTCAGCTAGTTTAACTGTTCATTGAAGTAACACTTAAACCATCCACTGAGAACTGTGGTTCCCCTTCTGAAGTCCAGGACTCTGGCCGTAGTTTGGTTTGTTTCTATGGGGCAGAGTGAAGGATGTGGACAGACTGACCCATGTACATGCCAAGATAAGTTGTGTGAGGTGGAGGGCCTAAATTTACTGGTCCAGGTCGTGTTAAAATCACTCAAAACTGGGAATGTACTAGTACAGGCTACAGAAGAGAGCCAGAAAAGAAGATATTCAACCAGTGGAGATGGAGATCCAGACATTTCAGGGAACATACATCAGAATTCCTGCATTTTACATCAGAGGTACTATCAATTATTTGTAGCCAACAGCTGTATCCTACCACAAGAAACTACAGTTCTCTGAATTTGTTCATGCACTTTAAACAAAATGACCTGCTGAAGTTTTGTAATTTGAAAGTGGTCCCCCCAGGAGACCCTAGTATAAGAAAAGCTGCAGCTTGTTTCTTGTGGAGATTTATTTAAATAAACTCCCCCTTACTGTTTGATTTTACTTTACTGTGTGGGCATTTGGATTTGAGACCGATGTGATTTTTTTCTGATGCCTCTTCCGTCCCCCACGCTGGGTCCTGTAGTAAATTGAAGTTGGGGGAACAGATGGACTTGGGTGCAGAGTTAAGCAGTGGTAGACATCTTTATTCTAACTCAGGAATATATTCATAGTGCTCAATCATTCCCCAGGCATGAGCAACCCTGGAGATTTTGAACTTTATGCTAATTATGGAATGTTAGAATGAAGTTCAAACTCTACTGTGCAATAATGCTCACCCTTGCCTTCTAACGTCAGATTTATTTCTCCGCTGAAGAAATCAGTCACCCCAAAGTCATCTCTTCACTTCTGGATGATTTACAGTTTATTTATTTAAGCGTTTCACCAGGAAGGGCACACTGAACAACTAGTTGCTCATCTCACGGTGTGTCCTGGAGGGGTGGGGGAGTTGGAAGGCATACAATAAAACGTAATCAACACAACAGTATACATTGCCAATATATGAGAATTGAAAGACATACAAATAAGTCATAGGCAAACAACAAAACAGTATATAATGCCAATTATGCATAGGGTACATTACCAAGTAGAGAACAAATAAGCAGTAACAGGCATCAACAAATTACACTTGGTATGTATATTCCATTACATCATAGTGAACAGAAGGTCTGCAATTGCGGTAATAGGATAACTATTACAGCCTATTTAGATGCAACATGGTCTGCTCAATTGCAGTTGCAGTTCACAGATACGTAATTTTGTAAGGCTGAGGAGATAGAGGAAAGGGAAGAAGAAAGGTGAATCTGGGAGGGGAGGGAATTCCACATTTTAGGGGAGTGGTATGAGAGGGCTGCCTGGCTGACAGTAGTCGTACAGCATGGGACACCTAAAGTACGGGAAACTGAGGACCTACGGTAAGTGAGTGTGCAGATGGTGGGAGGATTGTTAGGGAAGCTGCGATAAGTAGGGAGGGAGGGAGCCAAACCAGAATTTGGAGATGAATTTAACACAGTGGAGGAGACGTCTGTTATCAAGAGATGGTAAAGCCAAAGTGTGGTAAAGTTGACAGTGATGAGTGAGGGTATGAGCATTGAGTGCAAAGTGGCAGAAGGAGTTAAAGAGGGTGTCCAGTCTGGCTAGGGAGGTCTTAGGCACGGCACTGTAGACTACATCACAGTAGTCAAAGATGGGGAGGATCATCTTCTGGACAAGTTCATGCCTAGCCGGGAGAGGGAGGCAGTTCCGGTTCCTAAATAGTGCACCTATCTTGGGGTGCAGCTTATTTAGGATGGCGTCCACGTGACCAGAGATGGTGAGGTGTTGGTCAAGCCAAACCCCCAGATATCTGCATGAGGAGGTGTCCTTGAGGACCGTCCCATTGAGGATGTGGAAAGTAGGTAGGAAGGGGAGCCTTGAGAGTCTCTGACTAGTGCCAAAAGTCACGGAGACAGTCTTCTTGGCATTTAGGAAAATTTGATGTGAGCAAACCCAGCACTAAATGTTGTGGAAATTGTTCTGAAGTTGCAGCATAAGTTAGGGAGTGGCTGGAGGTGTAAAGCACCATGTCATCTGCATACATATGAATAGAGGTAGATGTACAGATAGATGGCAAGTCATTGAGGAAGATGGAGAAGACTATGGGGCCCAACATCGATCCCTGTGAGACCCTGTGTCGATTGGGAGGGGTGAGGATATGGAATCCGCTATTCTAACTGACTGGGTCTGACCTACCAGGTAGGCACAGAACCAGTTTGTGGCGGCAGCCGACAAGCCTGCAGTGGAGAGAGAGTGTAACAGGATAGAGTGGGAGACAGTGTCAAAAGCCTTGGCTAGGTTGACAAAGATGGTGGATGTGATTTGACCACTGTCCATCCCAGTGAGGATGGAGTCAGTGAGCCTAATCAGGGAGGTGGTGGTGGAGTGGTTTTTACAAAAACCAGATTGGAAGGGGTGAAAAAGTTAAGTGTGAGAGAGCCGGGCAGAGAGTTGGGTAAGAACTAGGTGTTCTTGCAGCTAAGCGAGGGTGAGAAGTAGGGATATGGGGCGATAGTTCCCAGGGAAGGATGGGTCACCACCCTTAGGGAGGGGAAGAACAATGGCATGTTTCCAGACAGAGGGGATAGCTTCCAATGTGAATTAGAGGTTAAGTAGCTCCACCAGTGGGGCAGAGAGAGCCATGTCAGAAAGGTAAAGCAACTTGGGGTCCAGCTCATCAGGCGAACTGCCTTTAGAAGGGTTTAGGGTGAGCAGGGCATCCAGGCTGTCAGAGGGGGTTATGTTAGTGAATGAGAAAGGAAGGGGCTAGGGATAGGTGTGTGGTGAGTTAGGGGGAGGATCAGACTGAGGAGACAGTAAGGAGGATAGAAGGGCAGAGGCACAGGAGGTGAAAAAAGAATTCAGTTCAGAGGTGACACTCAAGCAGTCAGAGGTAATAGTGTTGTTTATAGTGAGAAGGGGGTAGGAGGAGAAGAAAGGGGGAGAAGAGAGAGTGAATGACTTTCCAAAATTTTGAGAGACTTTTTACATCTGGAACCGAAAATATTTCTCTTATGGTCTTCAGTGTTTGGCATGACTCACAGACCTAAAAACAGAACAGGACCTACAGGCTTTGAAAACTGTACTATTTGTTTTCAGCTCCTGACAGAGGCAGACTGCCACAAAAGTTGTTTAAAGTGCCTGAGTTCAGACCATGCTTTTTTAAATTCTGATCTCTGTAAAACATTTTGCCCTAAAACACATAAGAAAAGGGCTAAAAAAAGAGATCTTATGGCTTCTCAGTCTGCCTCTACCTCACCAAAAGGCTCAGATGAGGGTCCAGCCACTCAAAGTATGCAGCAGTTCCTGTCAAAGGGGACAGAAAAGAAAGATAAAGTTGCTAAAGATGATACAGAAACCAGGGTGTCCAAAAGAGGGAACCATGAATCCAGCAGAAGTTAAACAGCCTCAGAGCACACACAGGAAACAGTGCTTGCTAAGGAAAAACCAAAACGAAAAACATGCATCTGTCCCTCCTCCTGAAATAGGAAAGGAGCCAGCACTTGACTTAAAAGAAATGCCCTCACAAGAGGACATGATTCACAAAGGCATGGCAATTTTCCCTGTTTTTCAGGCTATGGGAAATCTCATTAATATGCTTTCCCCCTCCAGGCTCCAGTTCCATACCCAATGCCTGTGGAGGAGGAGGCTGAAATGTACTATGAAGATGAGGAAGCAGAACCTCTGGAACCAGATGGTTCTCCTGAGCAGGAATTTGGCTGTCCTCCTGGGCCTTCAGAGAACTATGCATATTATTCCTTTGTAAGGCAAATGGTGAACACCCTCTACATCTCCTCCCATGAAACTGAGGAAGATGAAGTGCAGTTCATGGATATGATGGGACTAGCCTCCACAGGGAGGTTGCACCTTCCCATCCACAAATCCTTCAAAAAAGCCACAAAGCCATATCAGCACCTACCTCAACTGCTGGCATCGGAAAGAAAACAGAAAAAAATATCAGGTGAACAGATAGGGGGTGAGTACCTGTACTCACTCTCTGATCTTGTGGGAGTGGTCTAGAATATGGCTTATGACAAGGCTAAATTGTCCATCACCTCCCAGCCTCGTAAGAAATATTCCAGGAAACTGGATAGTATGGCCAAAAAGGTGTATTTGTCGGCTTCTCTGCTGCTCAGGCAGGCAGCTTACTTTGCATACACAGCTCAGTACCAGAAAGCTCTCTGGAGCTCTATACTGGCACTGGGCAAAAAAAGCAACTAACGACTTAGCCCAGGACATGGCAGATACAGCTAGATCAGCCATGGATGATAAAGAGAGTACCAGTTCCATAAGGCAGTGGACACAACTGAGACTGCTTCAAGTGTTCTGGCCCATATAGTGTCCTTAATAGAACTACAAACCTCTCCCAGGACACACAGGAAAAAAGCTATGGATTTTCCCTTTGAGGGAAAATCCCTATTTGGTGACAAAACAGAGGCTTACATGAAAAAGGTGGACGAGTACAAAACCATCTACAACAGCAATACTGAAAAGGAAAAGGCCTCCACTTCCTACAGACCTTATGGAAGGAGAGGTAGGGGTACAGGCTACTACCCATAACCTCATGCTCCCTAGGAGTACCTACCACAAAGAGGTTACTATAGGGGCAGGTGAAAAAGGGGCACCAGGTATGCTACTGCAGCTCCAGCCCCTAATCCCCAACAGAAACAAACCCCCTGACAACTCTACCCAGGTCACCCATCCATTGCCAGTTTTGGGGGGGGGGGGCTCACTACTTGTTGGAATGCTCAAAGATTACCATAGACACATGGGTCCTGGAAGTAGTGGGGCAAGGTTTGTCACTGCAGTTCAGAAAATTCCCCACACTGCAGAACCCAAAGGTTTTTCAGCCTCACCCAAAAACAGAAAAAATCCTGTTAGAGCTGGAAGTAAAGAATTACTGGGGGAAGGGGGGGTCATGTGATGCACTGCACCAAGTAGCAGTGGGAAGACTACCTTTCACCAATCTGTGCTTTAAAATAATATATTTTGGGGCCAGCCCAGCAGTATGGAGGGTTGAGGTATCAGTGCCTTACCTCCTGCCACACCGGCAACCCATGTTCGCGGTGCGAACGGGTCAACGGGGGTCGGCCGGGGAGGAAGAAGACTGAACATCCAGAGGACAGATTTCCTCTCTCGGGGAGGGTGACTTGGCAGCCCTGCCAAATGACTGCCCGCAGGTGGAGGCCTGAGGGTAGAATGGGACGGGGGCACCAATGGAAGGGTGGGTGCTGCGGGACTCCAGTGTATGTGCATACACCTCCATGATTCAGAAATTCCATATCTATGAATTAAAATGACATTTTAATTCATAAATATGGAATGTCTGAATCATTATTTATTATTTTATTATGATAGATAGATTTTAAGTCTATTGTTGCCTGCTTCACCTGAATTTGATTATTATATTGTGCTGTGTTTTCATGTTGTTTTAAAATTTTTTAATGTTAAGCGCTCCGAGTCCCCGGAATGGGGTGCTATATAAATAAAGTTTCTATCTGTCTGTCAGTCTGTCTATCGATCTATGCATGCTGATGTGTCACGCCCCAACAATGGGGAGGATTGGGAGAAAAATGGAGAAAAAACACCCCACAGCAGCAGATGATGACTGACTCCCCCCAGACTCCGTACCGGTGGCCAGGCAGCCAGTCCTGTGGCTAGGATGGCTTCTATGGTAAGATCTTGGAGGAACCGGATGATGGGACTGAGGGGCGGGGGAGTTGAACGGATGGCGGCCACTGGGGGGGAGAGGAAAATAAAGTATATATAGAAAAATAAAATACTATATATTGTGGCATTTCTTGGCTTTTTCCCCAAGCAGTGGGTGACTAGTACAAGTGGGACCTGTGATATTCTCAATTTTTGGTTCAGAAATGGCAGCTACACCTCAGATGGATATAGATTCTTGTCCTCCTGCTGCTGTCCTACCACCATTGCCAGAATGTAAATGATGGCCTAAGCATCTACATCTCTGTCACCTCCTTTTTCACTCCTCTCCAATCTGGTTTTTGGAAGAATCACTCTACCTCAACCTCCCTGCTTAGGCTCCCTGACTCAATACTTACTGGGATGGACAATAGCTTAATTACATCTGCAGTCTTTGTAGACCTTGCAAAGGCTTTCGTCACTGTCTCCCATTCTTGTCTCCTTGACTCCCTCACAGTTGCTGGCCTGTCTGACTCTGCAAGAGACTGGTTCAAAGCATACCTTGTCAGCCGGACGCAATCAGTCAAAATAGCTGATACCATATCACCTCCACTCCAAATTACCACTGGTGTGCCTCAGGGCTCAGTGCTTTGCCCCCTACTTTTCTTTATATTTCTAAATGATCTCCCACCAGTATGCTCCTCATCTCTTAGCCATATTTATGCTGACAATACAGTCCTTTTCACTTCCGGCCAATCCCCCTCCAATGTCGCTGCCAGTCTCCAGCATGACTTTGACAACGTTCAGCTCTGGCTAAGCTCACATCAGATTTTTCTTAACGCCAAGAAGACGGTCTCTCTGACCTTTGGCACTAGGCAGAGACTATCTAGACTGCCCGCCCTTCCCTCCTTCCACACCCTTGACGGGACAACACTAGAGGATACCTCCTCTTTTAAGTACCTGGGTGTCTGGCTTGGCCAGCATCTTAACTTTTCTGTACATATTGCCACCATCCTGAAAAAACTGCGCCCCAAGCTTGGCACCCTTTACAGGAACCATAGTTCCTTACCACTACCGGTTAGGCGTGATCGTGTTCAGAAAATGATACTCCCTATTATTGACTATTGCAGCATAGTCTACAGTGCTGCTCCTAAGTCTTCCCTTACTGGTTGGATACTCTCTTCAATGCTTTCTGTCGCTTTGCTCTTGACTCCCCCTCCCACACACATCACTGCACCTTATACCATTCTCTAGCTTTCCCCTCCCTTGAGTGCCGGCATCTCTCACACTGTGCCAAGTTCCCTTCTAAATTCTGGTGTGGGACTCCCCCCTCTTACCTCTCTTCCTCACTCTCTGCACTACCTCCCTCTTCCTGCCCCCTCAGATCCACTGACGCATGCACCCTAGTCATTCCTTGTCGCTTTACCTCCATGGATCAGGAAGCTTTCTCCTACTGCTTCCCAAAGCTTTGGAACATACTGCCATCTCCTATCAGACTTTTCTCGTCCCCATCTTCAATCTCCTTAGTCCTACACAATTTCTATTCCTCCAATTGTTCTTGTTTCTAGCCCCCCTTCAACCCTTCCCACCCTGGCACATTATCCTTTAGCTCTACTTTATTTCTTTTCTCCAAACTGTACTTGTTCCTAGCCCCTGCCCACAATCCCTCCCCACACTTATGCACTATCCTCTTCTCCTCCATTCCCTGACTTACCTCCTAGTCTCCTAACTGAATCCCTCCTCTGATTACTACCTCACATGCTACCACCTACTATACCCCCTCCTCCCACCCCCTACCATTAACCTACTGTGCCATTTGTCACTCTACTACAGTCCACAACCTACTGTGCTTTTTGACACTCTACTGCTGTCCTTCTCCCCACAACCCTCCTCTGATGCTCCCCTTTTTCCATTCCTAGCTTACTCCCTATTTTCTCCAGCCTCCCTATTCCTCATCCCTCTCCTCCCCTCCATTCACCCGCCACACTCCACTCCTCTTCCAGCCCCCTTTTTCTCTCCCTTCCCTTTCTGCCTGGTCCTGTTCCTCTTGCAGGGTTCTCTGCATCCTGAAGGAGTATAGATCCTGTCTCTCCCTCTTCAACCCCTCTTCCTTTCCCCATGTTGTGATCCTGTCCCCCTTGCAGGGTTCTCTGCTTCCTGAAGGGGCACAGATTGTCTCTCTTTCTCTATCCTACCCCTCCTCCTTTCCCCCCACTTTCTAATCTTGCACCCGCCCACTTCCCCTACTTCCTCATCCCTTCCTCCCTCCTGTTCTCCCATCCTCTCTTCTCTCCTCCCTCCCTTATCTCCCCTGCCTGGTCCTGTCCCTTGTAGGGCTCTCAGCATCCTAAAGAGGTATAGATCTTGGCTGTTCCTCTTCTTTCCTCATCCATCCCCCACCCTCTACCCCTCACCCACCCACTTCCCCGCTTGTCTTATAATTTGCCCTCCCTTGGGCATACATTAGCACTTCGAATCTTGTGCTCAGCCTACTACCTCTAGCACTTCAGATATGTCATACATCCTCTAACCCACACCATTTCAGGCCATTTCACCTGCTCTTTGGGTTGTTGCAATGCCTGCTGTATCTGAATAGGAACTGTTTACCCTGGCTGGTTGGTCTGAGTTATTCTGCTCTGTAATTGTCTTACACTGTTGATCTTGTTAATTGTACTTGCATGGCTCTTGCAGTATATTGCTATGTGTTACTTGTTCTCCTAACTCTTGTACCCCCCCCCCCAGACGCTTCTGGAAATGAGCTGTTTACAGCTCATGTTGTCTTTCCTGGTGAAACAGTTTCCAAATAAATAAATAAAATAAACTCAGAAATCACTCCCAGCTCACTGGAATCTCCAACACTGGAACCCCTCACATTGGATCAGTTTTTTCCAGAGCTGGGTGGCCTTAAAGAAGCTATCTTGAACTTCACCAATGACATTTGAACCTTCCGCCTGGCCCTAGAAGAGCTTACCTGCAGAATGTGTGATGCTGAAGCAAGGATCGTCTCGGTGGAGCACTGTCAGGAGAGGGTTGAGCTGGAGATTGCAACCCTGCATCGGAAAGTTGTGAAGTTGGAAGAGGGTCTGGAAAATTTAGAGGTCCACAGCTGGAGAAATAATCTTGTGATCATGGTCCAGATATACTGCTTTTCACTCAAAAGCTCATAGAAACATAGAAAACTGTCATCAGATAAGGACAGCTAGGCCCATCCAGTCTGCCCATTAACCCTACACTAGTTTGCAGCCTCTGACCCTACCTGGTCAATGGCTTTTCACCCCTCCTTCCCACCTCTAAGGTTCCCTTATGTCTGTCCCAGGAATGTTTAAATCCCTCCACAGTGCTCGCTCTCACCACCTCCTGTGGCAGACTATTCCATGTGTCCCCAACCCTCTCTGTGAAGAAAAACTTCCTCACCTTTCCCCTTAACCTGCTTCCTTCCAATTTCATATCATGCCCCCTCGTTTTTGTACTCCTCCTATACTGGAAGATGTCCCCCCCCCAGAAGATAGCAGGCCCATCACCGAATGGTTCTATTTATATCGTCGAATAGGCTCATCATTCACTCTGCCTGCAGCCGGCTGAGGGAGAGACCTGGCCCCATCATTCTGCACCTCTTGAATTTTCTGGACAAACATGTAGTGTCCCAAAGTATGAGACCCAACAGAAAATAAAAATAAAACAGAGTGCCCCCTTTGAGCCCCTCTGTAGCATGGGCAGTAGGAATGGCAGAAGGAATGGAGGGGCTCTTCAGTTTGTGTGCCCCCCCCATCACCAGACAGTCAGATATCTATAATATAAAAAAAGGAAAAAGAAGAAAGTTTTCTTTTCTGGGCTGTCTGCTTCTTCTCAAACCCCCCACCCCCACCCCAAGCAGACAGCATGAGCTTAGGCTCACCATGTGCTGGGCCTACTGTCCATGCCCGGCGTGTGGACTTGTTTTCAAAACAAAGAGTGGCTGTTGGGCACGGGCTCAGGCTTCGCAAACTAGAACCTAGAGCATTTTTTGAAGAATATTTTAAAAAGATAGATAGAAACATAGAAAACTGTCAATAGATAAGGACAGCTAGGCCCATCCAGTCTGCCCATAAGCCCTACACTAGTTTGTAGTCTCTAACCCTACCTAGTCAATGGCTTTTCACCCCTCCTTTCCACCTCTAAGGTTCCCTTATGCTGCCCCAGGCATGTTTAAATCCCTCCACAGTGCTTGCTCTCACCACCTCCTGTGGCAGACTATTCCATGTGTCCCCCACCCTCTCTGTGAAGAAAAACTTCCTTACATTTCCCCTTAACTGGCTGTTAGGCACGGGCTCAGGGTTTGTGAACTAGAATCTAGAGCACTTGAAAAAAATTTAAAAAAGAAAAACAGTTTTGTGGGCAGTTGAGGTTGTGAGAGGATCAGATGGTAGTGCAGTGTGGACCATAGGGCTTACCTGCCGTTGGGTGAAGCCAGTCTGCTGACTCCGTCTCCTCTCCTCAGTCCATGGATCATCTGCCAAATCCATCCTGGCATTGAGGGCAGTGATCCGTGCGGCGGACTCAGTGACCATTCAGTGAGTCAGGATTGCGGTGTGGGCTCAGTTTAGTCCCTTTTGTTATTTTCATTTAAAAAAAAAAAAAGGTAAATCTCCATCCCTCATTGGTGCCATGTTTTAGAGCCACATTGGGAGGAGCACAGAGTCAGGTGCAGTGCCCGGAAGTAGTAAGGTCCCCAGAAGGACCCACCTTCAGTCCCTCCCTCAGCCAGCAGACCTCCCAGCACCTCAATCTTCACCCTGGGCTGGGATGGTGAGTTGGTGGCAGCACCAACAGCTAGGTGCTGACTGCCTGAAGCTTTTTTAAAAAAAAAATAAAAATAATTGTTTAAGGTGTGGGACAGCCGAGAGCTGAAAAGGGAGTGGGCAGCGGGCCTGATCTGCATAAATTAATATTTATAAGAGAGCTCCTGGAGGTGGAGCAGGGGCAGAATTAAGGGTAATATGCCCTATTGTGTGGGAAATTAATATTCACGAGTAAGCTCCCCAGGGGTGGAGCTAAGGGTTTAAGGCCCTGCCATTGCAGGGCATAAATATTTATGAGAGCAGATTCCTGAGGGCGGAGCAAGGGGCAAGACATGCCCCATTCATAATAAAAAAAGAAGCTAGCCTAATAATTTTATTTATCTGCTGAAATTAATTGTGCATAGGGCACTGTGGCAGCGACTGAGGTTGCATTGGTGGAAGGGGGTTTATAGATATTTCCCACCTCCAGCCCGCACACAGAGGCGGCTGAGAGCTGGAGCAGGCTAGCAAGCCCATCAAAAAGGCTTCTAAAAAGGGAAGAGTGTTAAATAGGTCTCCCAAGGCTAGTATCAGGGTTAATTAAAGTGGCAAAACTTCTAATGGTGTGGTGTCCTAAACTGCACTAAACTGGTTATTTGCCCTAAACTGTACTGAACTATGACATGTGCCCTGAGTGGTGTTATTTGCTCCAGAACTACACTATCTGCCCTGAACCATGCTATTCACCCCCTCAAACAATACCATTTACCCCTGGACAGTGCTGTTTACCCTGAACTGTGTTAATTGCCTCCAGAAATTGCTAATTGCCCTGGGAATGCCTTCATTGCCCCTGGAACCTGATATTTACTCAGAACTGCATCAATTACCTTCATAAACTGGTATTTGCCTAGAAGAGTGTTAACTGCCTACAGAAACTGGTATTTACCCTGAACTACACTAATTTCCCTCTGCCACTGACAAGTGACCCTGATCTGTGCCAAGTACCCTCAGCTACTAGCAATTGCCCTGAACTGTGCTAAATTCACCTAAAACCTGGTTATAAATCCGGAACTGTCAATAACTGTTCCAGAGAACTGTCAAATTGTCTTGACCACCTGGTACAGAATCATCTCCCCACTGAGCTCCTGAGTCAGCTGCATGTGCATTTTCCCGCTTGGACACCTCGTCAACACATCTCAATGTACTCATTTCACCTAGTTAGTGTAGCCATCAGCTAGGAGAGACCCATCTGCTAACCTGCTCCAGTTATGTCCCTATCCTGATAACGTGCTCAGTAAATGTAGGCATCACACCGGCTCACTAGTAAGGGACCATCCCATACAGCCCCCAGAAGATTCATGACCCCATTTGTTACTCTGTTTTTCTTTCAGGTACTACTTGGTGTTACTATCCAAAGACCAGCATTGTGGACGAGTGTCCGAAAACCTTCAGCATGGATCCCCATCCAAAGAACTGCATTGTTCTGGTTGCATATTCAGTTCTGCTCCTTGCATCTTTTTCAGTGTATCTCCTCTCAGCAGTCCATTGGAGGGCTTGTACCATATCCTTTTCTTTCAGTGTACTCTGTCCCGGCAGTCAATTTGGAAGGCCTGTGCTGAAACATCTTCTTCAGTTCATCTTGAATTTGTAGCCCACTGGAGGGTTTGCGCCAGAGCCTTTTATGTTCCTCGTCCCGGCTACCCACTGGGGGGCTCTTGCCGAAGAATCTTCTGTTGTGCTTTTCATTACAGCAGCCCAAGGAAGGGCTCCTATCAAAGGATCCACTTAGTTGTTCTCATTCAGTTCTCTTGTCCTGGCAGCCCAATAGAGGCATTTTTTGCCGATGAACTCATGGCCTGTTTACCAATCCTCTCTTAAGTCCTGGTGGCCTTGTGTAGGCTCCTCACCAAAGCATCAGTTCAGTACTGCAATCAGGATTCACCCTTTTTCAAGTACTGGCTTTTCCTCCATCTCAAGTCTTTGTGACAGGATTATTGTCACCCAAAAGTGGACTCTAAAGTGGACTAGAATTCTCATGCCCCTTGTAGCACTGCAGTGTTCTATAGTTACTTATGAACTCTTAGTATTAGTGGTCAACAAGGTATTTATCACAGAGTACTCAATTCAATAGAGAAATACAAGAGTTTAGGCCAAGGTGCACATTTTAGACTTAAAGGTCAATTGCTCATGTGTTCAGTTACTGCATAGATAGTCAATTACCTGTCAAATTCTTCTGTTGATATTTGCCTCTGTGACCGTGTCATCCTTCCCCATCTATTGAATAAAAGTCTTTGCTTCATCAGACCTCTGTGTATGACTCCTGCCTCTCCTTGTCGGGTGCCTCCATCCACCTCCCTAAGAATCTATAGTGTCCCCTTGCCACAACACCTGCTGGGGGTGACACTGGTGTTAGTAGTAAGGTGAAGTTCCCTTTCACCAAAAAACCTGATGAAGTCAAATCCAAACTCCCATCAAATACACAAACATATCCTATCTCAAGTGCAGTCTTTATAAGAAATTCTCTGGGAGGGCCATTGGATACATATATTTTAAGATCTTAGCCCACCGGTGTGCCAAGAAACAGAAAAAATATAAAGACATTTTATCTAAGTTACAGGCAGCCCAGATTCAGTATAAAATGCTTTATCCTGCCAAGCTTTCAGTGACCCTCGAGGATGGTCCAAAGCAATTTGGATCAGTCAATCAGGCAAGACAAGAGTTTTCAGTCCTGCTTCTGAATCTCTTCCCAGCCAGCCACCAAAAAGGAGGCCCGGTACCCAAAGTGGAGCAGCCCTCAGGAGCAGAGTGAAGATACCGAGCAGAGCTCCAGGTTCAGAAATCGGAAACACAGTATCTTTCTGTTTTTTCAGACTTTGACTCTATTATAGCTCATCCCCCTCCGGGGCACAATTGGACTGTTATGCTTTACTTGAGGCTTTTGTTAGTTGTTCAGGGTTTTGGACTATGCACATTTGGAGCATTGGGTAACCGCTATTACTCTTTTTCATGAGTTTGGGTTAGCTGCATTGATGTGGGCTGAGGGACAGCTGGAGGGCATGGGGGTGTTGTTGGCTTTTGCCCTTGGTACTGCAGAAGGGAGTTCAGCAGTTTGGTGTGCTCAGCACCCTAGTGTACTCAGCACTTTGCACCACTGGTGGTGCCTCTTGACCTCCTACTTTAACTCCTGTGTAGTGCATTGTGGGTTTTCGCCATTCCTTTTCACCCTACCTCCAAACACTGCTGTCGCCAACTGGTCTACATGTCATGGATCTTGGGGGACTGCAGGCCTCACTCTGTCCGCACTGATCCTGATGGCACTGTTTGTCTATGATGGCTTTTAGTGTTTGGACCTGTGGTTCTCCCTATTGCCCATCTTATCTCACCAGATCTGTATAACTCAAAACATACTGACATTTTTTCACCCACTTTATTGCTGAGTAGCAGATGTCAATCTCCCATTGGGAGAACTACTGAGTTCTACTTTAGTCTCTAATTACCCATGAGGGGGGTCCTTTGGGGGAGGCAGTCTTGGGTCCTTTCTGGGTCAGGGGAAGGGTAGTGGGGCTCTACTTCCTTGGGGCTGGACTCTCCTCCAGATACAAATTTAACTCAGTTTCCTGACTTGTTGGCTATCTGTGGGCAGCAAGGCTTAATCTTAGGAATGAGTACCTTTATACTAAGTTATTCTTCATTTCTCCCACTTCATATTTTGTTTTCTTGGATCAGTGCTTGGGGGAGTTCTGTGAGGGTTAGTCTCCTCACCCAAAGGTTTCTCTCTGTGGTTTTGTTTTTCCTTTTAAAAGGAATGCTGACAATTCACTACTCCATGACTAGCTGGAGTGTTTGTTCACCCTGCTACAAGTCCATAGTGGACTGGCTAATACTGAGTTTGGTCAGTCAGGACAGGGTATGATTATGGGTTTTTACGTTTTGATGTTTCTGTGATGTTGTCACTGTTGCATTATATTATCTTTACCTCTTGTTCTTGTGTGTTGGGGGTTGTATGGGTATGTGGGGGGGAAGGTTTCTGTGGACCTGCTTCCATTAATATTATTTACTGTTCAGCAGACCCAACACAGTCTACCATCTATTTTGTCCACTGATAAAGAAGAGCTCAGTTAAACTCATTTCCTGGAATATCAAAGGGGGTCAGGCCTGAGAAAAAAAGGTGATGTATTCTCCAACACCTCTATAGAATGGAGTGATGATAGCCTGCTTGCAGGAGACTCACTTACGAAAGGACCAAATTCACAGATTTCGTCAGGAATGGGTGGGTCAAGCTTATGGGGCAGGTAACAGTTCGAGATTGAGGGGACTTGCTATTCTGATTGCTAGCAGGTGGCTTTTTCTTTATTACAGGAAACTGGACACCTGGAGGGTTGCTATTTTTTTTTTTTTTACACGAGAGGTTAAATCAAACAGAGGTAATACTGGGCTCCACTTATGGGCAAAACATGGACTCCCCTTCATTTTTCATTTCCCTGGTTTCAACCCTTGCCGCTTACATGTAACTTCCCCTTATCACTGGCAGTGACTGAAACCTAGGTTCAATGCTTAGACCTGAACAAATCTGGTAGACAGCAACAGGGCCTATTTCCATGGCAAAAAGCCCTTAGGGAACTGATGGATACCCTGGGGGTCCAAACACTGCACCCAAACTGAAAGAGCACATTCCTGTTAATCTCATTCCCACCAAACTTCTTCTACAATTGATTATTTTCCACTCAGTAATGAAATCCTGTCAAAGGTGCAATTATGCGAGATGGGGACCACGGTCCTTTCGGATCATCATTAGATATCCCTTCAGATAGTTTTGAGTTTGGAGTCTGTCCCAGACAAAACTTGGAAACTCAACACCCAAATCCTTAATGACCAAAAGATGGTTGATAAAATCAAAGGCTTAATAAGCAATATTTTATTCTCAGTTCAGGAATGGTGCAGACATCAGACATGCTGTGGCGGTGGCCAAGAGTGTTTTCAGAGGGGAATTGATTCACCTTGCCACCAAAACAAAAAAACAGAAGGAAGCCCATGCTCAGTCCCTCCTTTTGGAGATTAGATCGATTGAGACTACCTTAAGCCAGTGCATTCCTGAGGCCACCTGGTGCCATCTCAATCATTCAAGAGTGCAGTATGCAATGCTGTTGAATGAAAGGGCTACTTTTAGATCTCGGATGACATATTTAGTACAGGGCAAGAAGGCAAAAAAGCTTATGGCTTTGAGACTCTGACATCAGGAGGCCAACAAAAATGATTAAGGGCCTTCATATGGGAGGCTGGCCAGGTTCTCAAAACTAAAGCTAAGGAGATAGCTGAGACCTTTAGGAATTTCTATCAAGCACTCTATAGTGCAGATCCAGACGTTTCAGACATTGATAAAGTTCTCAGTGATTTCCTTGGTTCCTTGGAGCTGTCTCGGCTGAATCCAACTCAGCAAGCTCAATTAGAAGGTCCTATAAGCACGGCGGAGGTTGAAGCAGCAGCCAAGGACCTGAAACTAGATTAGTCCCCGGGATCTGATGGCATCCTGTCCAGATTTTATAAAGCCTTCTCCCAAGATCCTGTTCCCCATTTAACTTCCTTTTTTAATCAAGTGTTCAAAGAAAGTATTGCTTACCCTACCCTCACAGAGGCAAGAATTTGTCTTATTCCAAAACCTTGGAAAGACAACACTCTTCCAGGAAACTATCATCCCATCTACCTTATCAATGTAGATCTCCAAGACTCTAGCTAAGATCTTAGCTTGTCAGTAGGAGGGAGTCTGGCAGGTTCTTACTGGTCCAGAACAGGTAGGCTTTATGGCCGGCTGGATCTCTAGTGACTACCTCAGAAAGGTGCTTCACCTGATCTCTGCTTCTGGGGAACTGGGTTCCCCAGCAGCCCTGGTCTCCCTGGATGTGGAGAAAGCATTTAATAGGGTGGCCTGGGACAGCCTTTTTGTAGTTCTGAAGTGGTACGGCCTCCCAGATTCCTTCATTCAATGGATGCAGATGTTGTATCTCCCCCCTCAACTTCCAGTTTTTGTAATGGAGTCCTCTCCACACCATTTAAATTATTTAGAGGCACTTGGTAGGGCTGTCCCTTTTACTTTTTAATCTGTATTTAGAGCCCTTCATCTTAAAACTTAGCCATACAGAGTCCATCGGAGGCATAACCTTGGGCCACCATGAATACATTCTCTCTCTGCATATGCCGATGACATATTGCTTCATCTCACAGACCGATACCAAGAAGTTCCATACCGAGAACACGGACAATTATAGAGGAATTCAGTAGGTCTGCCTCTTATGAACTGAATGTGCACAGGGCTAGTGTATCTCCCTTGAACAACCAGGTTGATAAACAGGCAATCCTTGCTCTGGGCCTACAGTGGGAGCCCAAGTGCTTAACTTATTTGAGCGTTAAGATTCCCAGGAGGTGGTCAGAGTTTTCCAAACTCGGTTTGAATCCCCTGCTACAGCACACTGACCAAGACTTAACTTGCTGTTCTTCTCTCCCGCTTATATTCCTAGAATACATTAACATTATTAAAATGAATGTGTTGTCCCAGCTTTTATACCCTCTCAGCTTGTTTAACTTGGCCTTGCCCTTTCAGCGGTTTACTAAATTGCACTCTAGAATTGCCCAGTTCCTGTAGAGGAGTAGAGGTCTAAGTGTAGTTACTACAAACTGACAGGATGTAGGCACAGAGGCAGACTGAGATTACCCAACTTTACACACAATTATTTTGCTTTGCATGGGAGTAAATACTTCCTTTGACACTCCATGAGGGAACAAGTATCCAATTCCAACTATAAACCTCAGAGGCTTTCTACTGAGGAAGACCTGGCCCAGAATTGTGGACTCCAATCCCTCCTGTTTACTCTCCCCCCCACAACCCGGAATTCCCCAACAGCTCTGAAATACCTCCATCATGTGGTCCGTCCAGGCCCCTGCCCAAACGCGTAGGGATATGGGCTTGAAGCTCCTAAAAGATATTGTGCAACCAGTCTTTTTTAATCCCAATTTTAAAATCAGAGATAGGACATTACACCCTAGACACTGGCATAATAGCTATATTTCCTCAGTGGAACAACTTTTGGTTAATGACGCTTTTGTCTCCTTGGAGGCCTTTATGGTACAATCAGGGAGTCTCTGCCTCTTTCGCCTTTAAATTCTTTCAGTTAAGACACAGTCTGTTGCAGTTCCTGGGCCCACCCCCTTGGTCTGAGATGAGTGGTTTAGTCCTGTTGACCCTCACGAGTGAATGTAGCCAGCCCATCTCATCTCCAGATTATACAACTATTATCAAGATAAGGATCCATTGCAGTTACATTGCAGCTGTGCTTATTGGTTCAGAGAATTAGGCCTGGTACTGGATGACAAGGGTTGGCAGGAGCTTTGGGCTGATTTGTACAAATATACCACACAGGACAGATTCAGAAGACAACAATTTAATATTATACACAACTTATATTACATGCCTAGGAAATTACACCAGATGCACAAGCTTGATGCTGATAGATGTACGAGATGCAAGTCAGATGATGGCACGCCATACCACATTCTGTGGACGAGTGAGAGGGTTTGGCCATTTTAGTTACAGATCCAGAACAAATTGGACCCACTTCTGGGACTCCAAGAGACCGTCACTCCAGAGATTTGCTTTCTAGGTCTGTAGACAGGCACAGTTCCAGGGCCTCGAAGACAACATATTGTCCTTAAATCCTCAGTAGCAAAACTGATTATTCTCTGCCACTGTCTTGATGAGGAAAGCTCTTCATATGTGGAATAGCACTGGAAAATGTTATTTTCTCTTAATGCTGAACACACAATTGGAAATATCAAGTGCAGATATTCATCTTTCTACAGAAGATGGGAAATGTTGTTAACCCTGATATTGCTAAGCTCAGTATAATGGTGTTTTTTTTATGTTTTCTCTATTCTGCTGCCCATGCCAAGGTCATCCCTCTTGGGGTGGACCACCACCTGTGGTATGTGTTCTGGCTTGCCTCATACTGTACTATGTCAATGGGTTGGGTCTGGTTTCTCTTTCTTCTTTGAATGTAGCAAGAAGCAGGTTGAGGGGGTTGTATTTTTGTTTTGTTTCATGCTGTTTGTCCTCTGTTGGGGTGGTTTGTGCTTTGGCTCTATTTTCAATAAAGTATGTTTAATAAAAAAAAAAAGAAATGACCACAAGCAAAAGCAATGGAGACAGTACCTGTCACACAATGGGGCAAGGATTGTTTCTGCAGATACTTCCTGTCCCACAAGAAAAAAGTGGAGTGGTGACCCATTTTAGGCCTGAGATATCTGAACAAACACATAAAAGAAATATTCAGCATGATCACATTGTGCTCACTGATACTATATTTGCAAGTGGGAGACTGCCTGGGGTCACTAAATCTGAAAGATGCCTACTTTCACATACCAGTCATACCCAATCACAGAAAATGTCACAGGTTCAGGTTAGGGAACTGCCTATAGCAGTTTACGTCCCTTTCATTTGCCCTCACCTCAGCACCAAGGGTTTTCACAAAGTGCTTAGCTGTGGTAGCAGCACATCTGAGAAGGCAATGTGTGGTGGTTTTTCCCTAGCTGGATGACTGGGTGGTCGCCGGAAAAACACATCAGGAAGCAGAGTTCTCTATACAGTTGACAAAAAGCACTTTAAAGAATGTGGGCTGTCTCATAAGTCTTCAGAAGTCACAAACAGAACCAGGTTGGTGCAGAACTGGATACCCTGTGAGATAACAAACCTAATTTCAATGGCAAACTGCTTCAGGGCTGGTCAGTCAAGACCTGAAAGGGATTTTCTACAGTTTCTGGGACACATGGCCTTATCCACCAGGGACCAGGTTCCAAATGACAGACATCCAGTATTACCTGAGGAATCAGTGGTCTCAGACATTGGATCCTCTGTCCAAACTGGTGCCTGTCACAAAAAACTTACTAAGGGCACTGGATTGGTGGAAGGAAGAAGACAATCTCAGGGAGGGAATCCCCTTCCTCCAACAATCTCCCACAGCTATCCTCACAAGAGCTGCCTTCATCCTAGGTTAGGGGGCCCGCCTGGAGGCTCACATTGTAAGTGGCACCTGCAGCTCACAGGAGACTCAGGAGCATATCAGCCTCCTGGGAGCTCAGGACAGTGTACCTAGTAATGCAAGCATTTCTTCCCAGATCCAGGAACAGTCTGTCCAGATCTGAACAGACAACACCACACCAGTGAATTACATAAACAAACAAGGAGGAACAAGATCTTCAAATTTATGCACAGACATCATAAATATCTGGAAACTAGCCTACTCCCTGGAAGTAGAACTACCTACAGTACACCTGCCAGGGAAAGAAAATGTTCTGGCAAACTCTCTAAGCAGGATCAGCCAGGGAAACCACAAGTGGACTCTGAACCAGCAGGTGCTGACATCAGTGTTCAGACATTGGGGTACACCAGAAATAGATCTGTTTACTTCTTTGGAGAACAATCAGCTCCCACTCTTTTGTTGCAGACCCCCAGTGATGGGTTCAGTTCCAGAGGAGGCACTAGTCCTAGACCAGGGAAGGTTATGTACACCTTCCCTACACTCCCACTTTTACTGAGAGTGCTCATATAACTGAGAAGGGAGTCAGCAATGATGATTCTCGTAGCACCAGACTGGACCAGACAGACTTGCTACTCCGTGCTCCTGTCCCTCTAAAACAAGCCTCCTGCCAATCTACCACAGAGCTACAATCTGCTGATGCTGTCTCAGGGCAGGATAACATTCCCAGACCTGAGAACTCTATGCCTCAGGGAATGGTCTTGAAGAGCTAGAGTTTTCTGGACTAAATTTTTCAGAGGAAGTAATGAAAGTGTTGGAAGGTTTCTAGGAAACCAGCAACAAAGAAAACATATGCTTCAAAATGGAGGTGGTTTTATTTCTGATGTGCTCCTAGTTAGACTGACCTCATCTAGGCATGTCTGTCTACGGGTCCTGGATTACCTAGTCCACCTCCAGTCACTGGGCCTGAGGCCATCAACTCTGAAGATACATTTGGCAGCACAGCCATCTTACACATCAGCTGGCAAGGACAGGTCAATGGCTTCACAACCCATTCTCAAAACATTTTTTCAGAGGCCTTGAGCAACTGTACTCCCCTGTGAAGGATCCTATCCCCCACCCTGAGACTTGAATGTGTGTATTTCCCAGCTAATGTAGGCTCCTTTCGAGCCTATGGCACTGCTGTGTTGAACTATGTCACCTGGAAAGCAATTTTCCTAATGGCAATGACATCTGCTAGAAGGGTGAGTGAGCTATAAGCCCACTACACAGATCCAGGCTACATAATTTCTCATAAGGATAAGGTAGTCCTGAGGACAAACAGGAAATACCTCCCTGAAGTGGTGTCTGAATTCCATCTGAATCAGTTAATTACCCTTCCTATTTTCTTTACTGGAAAATCCAACTCAGAAGAACAAAAGCTCCACTGTCTGACTGTCAAAAGGACACTGAGATACTACCTGGACAGCACAAAATATATCATGTCTACTTGCACTCAGCTGTTTGTCATGTACGGTGAGGTAGGCAAAGGCAAACCAGTATCCAGGGGAACCATTTCTCATTGCATAGTCTCCTTCATACAGTTCTGTAAAGACAAAGCTTGCAAACCTGCCACCTAGAGACCTTAGAGCACACTCTACAACAGGAACTCTGCCTCTATGGCAGCATCAAGGGGTATCCACTGCAAGAGATTTGTAAAGCTGCTACCTGGAAGACAGCACACACTGTCACAAAACACTATTCTCTGGACATACAGTCCAGGAGAGATGCCAGCTTTGGCACTGCTGTCCTGCATAACCTTTTTCCTAAATAGGTTCTGGATCCAGCCTCCCAAGGTACTGCAGTGGAGTCTGCATATTGTGAATATATACTGATGGATTCCTGGGATTACTGTAGTAATGCTGTTTGTTCTTAAGGGGTCCTCAGTAATATTCACACTCCCTTGCCTTTCTACTCTTCCAGAACTTGGAAAGAGGTTCAGGTAAGAACCAGTTCTTTTTCTATTTGCTTCAGCATTACTTGTTACAGTGCCTTCAAACTGTTGCTTGGGGATCTTATTACAAATTATTTTCAATGCATATAAGTATTGTTCTGCCTTGTTTTTAACATTTAAATAAATTGGGAAAAATGTTTAAAAATATTTTTGGTAGCCATTTAACTAGTTTTAGTGGTCCCAGCTCTAGAAATAAATCTGATGTTAGAAAGCAGGGGTAAGCATAACCACACAAAAGAGTCTGAAGTTTATTCTGATGTTCCATAACTGGCATAAAGTTCCAAATCTCTGGGCTGCTCATTCCTGGGGAATGGTTGCACATTTTAAATATCACTGATGGATGTCTTAAGAAGAAACAACATTACTAAGGTGAGTAATTTTTTCTTCGTTGAGTAGACAACAGACAAGGGGCCCACTGGGCATGACAGGAACTACCAAAGACTGCAAATATACTGGGAAGCATTACAACCAGTATGGCTACTCCAGTACTTCCTTAGGGTATGTACACATGTCCACACTCCTCCCCTTAGACAAAACAATCTAAAACTACCCAACATTAACATTCCTAACTTTTGGGCCAAAGTACACTGTTCAGTACCCAGGGACAAGTTCTGGAGGGAAGAGGTGGAAGGGGCAAAAACACAGTTAGCAAAGGGTGGAGGGGGTGAGGAACACATAACAAGAGTATGTGGAGGGGTGCACACAAGGGGATAAATATGAACAGAAGAAAAGAGGGAATAGAATGAAGGTCAGACTCTAGGTGGAGGGTGGTGTCTCTGAATGCACAGAGTCTTGGAAACAAGATGGATGACCTGCAGGCACTATTAGCAGACAGGAGGGTGGACATAGCTGCAGTGACCGAGACTTGGGCAACATCACACCATGACTGGGACCTTGTGATCCATGGATATAAACTATACATGAGGGACAGGATAGTCGGGAAGGGTGGCAGTTTATATCAGGGAGGGAATAACTTGCATGAGGGAGGAGTCAGTGGAAGGGGAGGTGGTGGCATTATGGGTTCAGTTAAGGTCCAAAAGATGGAGAAAGGTGAGGTTGGGGGTAGTTTACAGACCACCCAGTCAAGATGAGGAGAGGGACAGGGAACTGATCTCACAAATATTGGAAGCTGCAGGGAAAGGAGAGGTGGTAATTGTGGGGGACTTCAACCTGCACAAGGTGGACTGCAGCATACTATCCACAACATGTGCTAAAAGTCAGGTGATCCTGGAAGGACTGCAGAGTGGGTTCTTGACTCAGGGCATCACTGAACCAACAAGAGCTGAGGCAATTTTTGATCTGGTGCTCACAAATGGGGAGCATGTACAGGAAATAATGGTCAAGGAGCCACTGGGTGGAAGTGACCATTGCACAGTGTGGTTCCAGTTGGACATGGGCAGGGAAAGCATCCCAACTAAGACCAAAATCTTGGATTTCAGGAGGGCGGACTTCAGGAAAATGGGTGAAGTGCTAAGGAGCCATCGGGCGGGCATCAGAGCAGATATGGTGTGGACCAAAGGTGGGCTAAGGTGGTCTATCATTAGGGAAGGAATACTGGTTGCCACAGAGGAGTACATTAAACTCAGGGGGAAGAACACAAGGGCCAAAGTGCCCAACTGGTTCAGTTCTGGGGTTGCCAAGGCAGTAAGGGAAAAGAGGCTGGCCTATGGAAAATTCAGGAAGACCAAGAGAGAGGTGGATAGGGAAAATTACCTAAGGTTGGCTAGTGAGGCAAGTAAGAAAGTCCAGACAGCAAAGGCACAGAAGGAGCTGCAGATAGCTGAAAGAATTAAGAAGGGGGAGAAGGCTTTCTTTCACTATATAAGTGAGAAAAGGGACAAGAAGGAAAAGATTGTTAGGCTTAAGAAAGTGGTGGAGTGGGTAGAGGATAATGGGGGGAAAAGCAGAGATACTAAATGAATACTTCTGTTCTGTCTTTACCAGGGAGAAGGACAGACCAGTGCCTTCAGGAGGGAAAAGAGGAACGGGGGGAGGGGAACACAGATGTAGTGATAGAGGAGGAGAGAGGGAGGGAGGGGGCTGCTGGCACTGAAGGTAGACAAATTACCAGGCCTGGACAGAGTACATCCAAGGGTACTAAAGGAACTGGCTGAGGAGCTGGCAGGGACACTGGCAGACCTATTTAATAATTCACTAGAGTCAGGCAAGGTACTACAAAGGACTGGAGAACAGCACATGTAGTGCCCCTCCACAAAAGCGGTCCCAAGGATGACCCAGGGAATTACAAAGCAGTCAGTCTGACCTCAATTGTGGGAAAGCTCATGGGACCACACTAAAGGAAAGGTTGATGGAATATCTAGAGAAGCATGGTCTCCAGGATGAGAGGCAGCATGGGTTCATGGGGGTAAGATTGTGTCAAACAAATCAGATTGATTTCTTTGACTGTGTCACTAAGACAGCAGACAGAGACCAAGTGGTAGACATCCTCTATCTTGATTTCAGCAAGGCCTTTGGTTCTGTGCCCCACAAAAGGTTGATCAGGAAGTTGGTGGATTTTGGGGTTAGGGAAAAGATAGCCAGATGGGTGGAAAACTGGCCAAGGGACAGAACTCAGAAGGTGGTTTTGGGGGAAGAGTTATCTGACACCAGAGAGGTAACCAGTGGGGTCCCACAGGGCTCTGTGCTGGGGCAAGTGTTGTTCAATGTCTTCATCAATGACATTGGGGATGGCATTAAGGGCAACATGTGCCTATTCGCAGATTACACCAAGCTCTGTGGGAGAGTGGACACAGCTGAAGGAATACAGGTCCTACAGGAAGATCTGGAAAAACTGGGGAGGTGGTCCAGGATCTGGCAGCTTGGCTTCAATGCCAAGAAATGCAAAGTTATGCATATTAGAGCCAAGAGTCCCAGGACAGAGTATTACCTGGGTGGAGTATGAGTATCTGCATCAGAGGAGGAGAAGGACCTGGGAGTGATGATCACTAGTGACCTGAAGCACTCCACACACTGCAGGAAAGCCACAGAAAAGGCAAACAAGATGCTGGGATGCATATCTGGGAGATCAGTAGTAGGATAGAGGAGGTTATACTGCCCTTGTACAGGTCACTGGTAAGGCTACATCTAGAGTATGGAGTTCAGTACTGGTGCCCACACCTCAAAAAGCACATTAACCTGTTGGAGAAGGTCCAGAGGAGGGCTTCAAAGATGATAGCGGGTCAGCAGAGTAAGGTGTATGAGGAGAGGTTCAGGGCACTGAACATGTACTCCCTGGAAGACAGGGGAGAGAGAGAGAGGGGACATGACTGGGACCTTCAAGTACTTGAAAGGGATAAATAAAGTTGATAAGGAGAGTCTCTTTAAGCTGAGTGGCAACCATAGCATGAGGGGCACAGTCTTAAGCTGGAAGGTGGGAGGTTTAGAAGGGAGGTCAGGAAGCACTTCTTCAAAGAGAGGGTGGTGGACACTTGAAATGCACTGCCGGAAGAGGTCATCTCATTGAAGACAGTCAGCAGCTTTAGCAGATGCTGGGATAGGCATAGAGGGAAGGTAAGGATCGTGGGTAGGGAGGATGGGAGGAGTGGGGAGGGAGGGCAGGGACATTAGCTCAAGCTGTGGACCCTGCAATATGAGTAGACTTGATAGACCAAATGGCCTTCTTCTGCTGGCTTCTTCCTACATTTGTATGTTCAGGGGATTATTTTGCGCTGCTGGTAGAACGTGTTACTAACATAACAGGTATGTCTAGCTGCACAGATACACAAGTTTGATTTGTGACTTAAAGGTCAAGTCTTTGTGGTTTTCTTCACTGCCACATAGGGTATCTCCAGCAACTACTGCTGGAGAAGCATGAATTCCAATATTATTCAGCACAGTCTTCAGTGGTATTTCATGGCAAAGCCCTCAGTATCTCTTTCCTCTTCTGAAGTGATATCTGCTGCTGAATGAGCTGAAACCCTTGAAGGTAACAGGTGATCCACATGTACATGAATAAGACAATGTCCCATAAGGACTGCATAGGTCAAAGTTCCACATTTTACAATGGCCACCCCAGGAATCCAAAGACACTTGGGATGCCTGAAGTCTTGCACCATTACCCTCTCCCCAGCACAGAAGATATGAACTGGCCTGTTCACCTTGTCATGACCCCTTTTGTTGCAGTTGATGTTTTGCTGCAGCAGTGGACAAGTTTGCCTTCAGCAATGCCAAACAGGAACATGGTTGAAGTTAGAGGAACATTTCAGTAGGTTTTCGCTTTGTGACAGTGTGAGGAGTGTTTCTGTAAGTGAACAAGAAACAAGACAACTTTTGGGCTGCAGATATTGACTGAGAACCTTGTTTGGGCCAGGCTTTCTTAAACATTTGTACAGCTTGTTTGGCTGTACTGTTTGATGCTGGATGGTAAGCTGGAGGCAAAATGTGTTGAACCCCATTCTGCTTTAAGAACAGTTTGAACGCTTATGAAGAAAAGTGAGGATGGTTGTCCAACAGTAGCTCCTGTGGTAGTTTATATGATCCAAAAAGTTGCCTCAGAAGACTCGCAGTCTTTTCTGTAGTTGTTACTTGTGTGGGAAGCACGTTTCCCATCTGAAGTGGATGTGGATCGTTACCAAGAAATGCTGTTTGTCCACATCTGTGTAATCAACATGGATGCTTTCCCGTTTTTTTGTCCGGCGTAACTAACAGTCAGATCTAAGATGGTGAGAGGAGAAGAGTAACAGCACTACCTCCATGAACTCCCTCTGGGTGTGTAAAGCATACCGCACTACAGACTGAACAACAGAGGATAAAATAATGTCTTTATGCCAAGATAAAAGTGAGTAAGAAGCCAACCCAGGAAAAAAAGGCAATTTAGAAAAAGTTGGAAGGAAGAATGCCAAACAAACACATGACACCAAAAAAACAGACTAATAAACAGCCTAAGAAAGCAGCAGCTAAATCAATTGCTAAAACCCTGAAGCAACTTGATGTATAGACCCGACTTAGAACAAATACAAAAATGAAACAACCAGGAAACAAGGACTTAATCCAAGCTACAACTTCATCAGGAGTGGTGCTCACAGCCAAAGAAGTTATGAAGCTGAACTGCCCCGCTTTGCTGCAAAAGACAGAGAAAAATATAATTCTGCATACAGGTGGACCAAAGCAGTGCTTCAGACCTGAGTGAGGAAATATCTCCAAAATGGGACATGGAAGAACATCAAGAGAAAACAGAAAGTCAGACCAGTTCATCAGAGCAGCAACCTAAAATACAGAGGATCAGGAGTCCGGTAACTGAACAAAGCAAACCTGATATGGAGCCGAGGAAACAGCCGGGGCTACAGAATTTAGAGGTATGTGAAAAAAAAATGATAACCAGGGAAGTGAGCCATTTCTGGAGAAAAAAGTTACTGTCCCTACAAACTCTAGAAAAAATGTGTCTGAAATAAATATGGGGGAAAAGAAGGCAAGGCAAATTTTATTTTTATGGTGCCCAATCCCAGAGGCTCAGGGCATCTAACAATAGAGTAAACAGTGATACAAAATATGACATATTAAAATATAGCAATATAAAACATAGCAATCATAACAATGTTTAAAATACTAAAAATTTCTCAGCAAAAATGAATGATCAGTACTCAGACACCAGGGCAGATTATACAGTGTCATCCAAAAAGGCAAGATGGAATAAGTAGCAGCTAAAGAATTGACGGGGGGGGCCCCCGATACAAAGTACAGTTAATTGTGGCCAATTATTACCTGCTCAACAAGTTGAAAATGCACTAGAGTCACAGGATCCAACAACGAGCACATTATTAGCTATAATACAGGATGAGTGCTCAATGTTGACAGTCTCAGGCTCAGAGAAGAAAAAAGAAAAAAAGTAAGGTAACTAAGGGTGCTATGGAAACTGAGCCTGCAAGGGGATAATTAGGCTACAGAACCTCATTGCCTGAAACCGACGACTCAGAGGAATCCAACAATTAGAACCCAGATTGGGAAGGTGCCCCCCCATGGGCTAAGTTGATTATGGAACAACCTTCTAAACTAGCTGAAGAAATGGATAAAAGAAGCACAATAGCAGAGCAAAAAACTGACACATTTCAAACAACTATAAACGAGCTAGTGAAAGAAAATCAACTACTGCGATCAGAGTTATAGGAGGCACAAAAAATAATTTCAGATATGGACGATGAACTGTTGCCAAGTAAAAGGAAAATGTCAGAGCTGGAATCATTGAATAAAGATTTTAAATGGAAATTAATGGATTATGAGTCAAGGGCGCGGAGGAAAAATGTGAGAGTTTTGGGGATTCCTGAAACCTAGGACAAGGACAAACCATTGAAGGAGCTAGTAAAGCAAGTTATGGCAGCCTATTTAGAGTATGATCCGTGGAGTTTACAAGTTTACTTTGACCGAGTACATAGGGTCTTCAACCTGGATTTTAATGGGCAAGGTCCTCCAAAGCCCATAATTGCCAAATTTTTCAGATCAGAAGATAAGGAAACGTTAATGATAGCTGTGTACAAAAAGAAGAGGCTGGTTCTGATGGGTGCACATATTTCAGTGTATGAGGATTTACTACCAGAACTTTTACAAGAAAGGAAAAAGTTTGATTTAATAAGAAACAAACTTTGTACCGCATGAGTAAAAGCCACCATGGCATATCCGCCAAAAATGAGAGTTATTATAGACAATGCTCATTTTACCTATGAATCACCATAAGAAGCTACAAAGGATCTAAAAGAAAGAATGGGAAGCATCTTTTGAAGATGGTGGAAAAAGTTTACCAAAAAACCTTATACAAAGGATTATAAGACTGTGGTTCCAAAGATGGGGCTCCCCGTTTTTTTTTTTTTCTCTTCTCTTTCCAGGTTGTTGTGTTCTGCTGCAATATTCGGACATACTGATGTATGAAATAACAATTATTGGGGTAATGAGGGAATGATTTAAAGGATTTTTTTTTCTTCTTTTCTTTCCCTTCCTGATTGTTTTTATGGTCAAACTGTATTGATACATTGACGTGTGAAACAGTTAGTGAGGAATGGTTCAATGGTTTAAACAATTTTTTTATTTTGGGGGGACTGAGAGGTAGACAAGTTTAAGAGATGGAGACTAGTGGTAATTAAATACATAGTAACTATAGGGAGGGCTTGGCAAGGAAAAGTGAGGAGTGTAGTGGAAGGAGGGAGTGATGGTGGAGGATTACACAATAGGGGTATGGTGGTCCCTTTGGACTGCAGAAAATTGCTAATTTTGACACCGTTTATTGTTTATTATGGGGGGATAAAAATAGGAGTTGGGGAGAACAGGGAGGGAAGGGGGAAGGGGAAGGGCTGCCGTAAAGACATCTTTGCAATTTAGTCAGGTGGATACTCTGAAGGGGAAAGAAGCATCAAACGTTATTAAATAATGAATAAAAATGACTGTTAATATTAAAATATTTTGATGTATAATGCTTAATATGAATGGAATTCACTCATCGGTGAAAAGAACAAGGCTATTGAATTATTTGTATAAAACCAGAGTGGACTGCATAGCTCTCCAAGAGACTCATTTAGAAAGTAAGGAAATGTTGAAGTTAAAACAAAGATGGGTGGAGAATATTTTCTTTTCAGAAGGAACTAGAAGGAAGGCTGGGGTTGCCTTATTGATAAGAAAATCCTCCTGTGGTACTATATTAAATAAATATACAGATGTAACAGGCAGAATAGTTATACTACAATTAAAATTCTGGAACACAGCTATAACTGTGGCATCTATATATGCCCCGTTTAAGGATAACAGGAAATTTTTAGCAAACTTAACACAGGCATTATTACAAATAGAAGCAGAGAATGTTATTCTATTAGGGGATTTTAACGTAGTGTTAACCCCAAACTTGGATAAAAACTCAAACTCTACTCATTATAGAAAGCTGCACACAAAGCTGATTACAAACTTCTTACAGATACAAGAGTTAGTGGACTCATGGAGGAAAAAGTATCCTACTCTAAAGGAATATGCACATCATGATAAAAAAATAATTGTTTCTTCCAAATAGACTATATTTTTACATCCAAATCTATAATTAATGATATACATGAAATAAGTCACAATTCCATTGTATACTCAGACCATGCTCTGATTCAGCTTTAGACTTGAGAACCTATGACACAAACAGAATGATTACCAGAACTTGGAGCCTTAACAACACTTTATTAAATGACCAAGAATATATTAAGAAAGTTAAAAAAGCTATTAAAGAATACTGGTTTTATAGTTATGATGGGGGGGGGGTCTGGTCTCAAGTCTACAGGATGCTATGAAAGCAGTTATTAGGGGGATAACAGTGTCTTACCAAGCTTACTTAAATAGAATAAATAAATGGGAACAGAACTAAATGTACAAAAGAATAAAGGAATTAGATAAACTGATTGTAAATAATTATGATAAATATAGTAAAGAATCGTATAACCTTAAATTGAAAGAAATTGAAATTAATAATGAAGAAGTAGAAAGAAATATATCTAAATTAAAAAGGGTAAGATATATTCAAGGGGCTAAATCAGAACAAAATGCTAGCAACTCTGCTTAAAAACAGAGAGAAAGGAATATTATGACACCCCTGGAAGATGATAATGGCCAGACAGTACATACAGATAAAGGAAAGGCACAGATAATACTGTGGGCTTTTAAAAAGATTTATCATAGACAGATGGAAGCTGACAAGGAAGAGGTAAGGGAGTATGTGGCAAAGGCCAAATTAAAAGCCTAAAATGTGAGGAGGAAGGTTTCACTCTCACTAAAATAAGGAACACACTAAAAGAAATGCCAAAAAATAAAACCCCAGGCATGGAAGGCTTTACTATGGAGTTTTACTGTACATTTATATAGGAATTAGGGCCATGGCTGACACTAATATTAGAAGAGATCAGACAAGGACACGTACATAAAATCAATGCATGAGTCTAAAACTATTTCACTAAGAAGGCAAGAAGGCAAACAGGATTGACAACTATAGACCAGTAGCATTATTAAATACTGATTATAAGATACTGGCCAAATTATTAATAAATAGAATTAAGGGGCATTACCTGGATGTATACTACCAGTTCAGGTTTATAAAAGAAAGAACCATGTTTCAAGCCACAAGAAGAGCACAAGCTTTAATTCATCATACTAAACAAATTCAGTGGGATTATCATGTAGTAGCTATTGATGCATCCAAAGCCTTCGATTATATTGATAGAAAAGTTGTTTCAATGCCTGGAGGGATGGGGTATTCTCAATTCTATATTGGAGTCAATTAAGAAATCATATCAGAAAACAATGGTCAGTTTTCTTGTCAACCCTCATGTAACAAAAGCTATTGAAATGAAAAATGGGGTAAGACAGGGGTGTCCCCTGTCCCCATCTTATTTATATTGTCATTGGAACCATTTATTAACCATATGAGAAAAAATAAGACTACAGAAGGTATACATCGGGGATGAAGATAAATGTCTTTGCAGATGATGTGCTGTTATTTATGCAAAATATTAATACAAGAACACAAGCCTTTCTGGAGGAGGTAAATATTTATGCCTCATTATCAGGGTATTTGTTGAAAAAGCAAAAATCAGTAGTAATGCTAATAACATCAAACATTACCAGTTTAATTCAAAGTATAAAGGACAATTTTACTATATAAATTTTTTTTTAGATATTTGGGTATCACTTTATGGAATAATCAAAATCAGACAATAAAAACATTTAAGGGAGTTTCAAATAAGATAGTCTATTAGAAAATTGGATGAAACTGCCCCTTTCACTTTGGGGTAAAATTGAAACTATTAAAATGATGACACTCCCCTATTTACTTTTTAATATTCATGCAGTAGTGGGAAGTCCTTCACAGGAATGGTATAATAAATTAAAAAGATCTTTAAAAAAAATTATGGAGAGGGGAAAGCCCAGAATAGCCTGGGAGCAGTTGATCACCTCCAGAAAGGCTGGGGGTTATAGCTGTCCGGACTCCTTAAATTACAGATTAGCACACCAAATAAAGGTTTTATGTGAAGGAGCATTCCATGAAAATAACACTTATAATTGGGAAAAACTGTTCCAGGAAAAGGATATGGATTATGAAAAGGATACAATAATATGGGACATACAGTCAAAGTCTTGTGTTCCTGAGCTGCTCTATACATTGAACTCTGGACTTAGACTAGCTATATAAAAAAAGCTAATTACATTAAATTAGATGCCATTGTTATATTTAAACATATGTAGTAGTAAAATAATTTGGCACCAAGAGGGAAGGGATGTGGTTAGAAAATTAAGGAAATTTCAAATACAAAAATGATATCAATTACTAGATAATGGACCCTTTGGTTCATTAGAATACTTTAGCAATAAATATGTTGGGATTGAGGGAGTTAACTTTATGACATATCTAATGCTTAAAAAATATCAATTACTATTGAAAAAAGTAAATCAGGAGTATGGGAGCAACTTGGAGAAGGAATTAAGTGAAAAAGAAAGGATAATAAACTTAAGTTATAAATTATGGCAGAGAATATACTCCATGCTTACAAAAAGGAAGATGGACCTTTGGAAAAAAAAATAAGAGATGGGCCTTGGAAACCAAGGCGGTTTATACCCCACAACAATGGAGAAATTTGAGAATTAAAATAAATAAGGATTATTTGTTTGCAAGGATAAAACAATTCAGATGAAAATAATAGATATGACCTATTACACCCCTCACATTTTAGGAAAATTTTCTAATAAAGGGGATCAGGCTTGTTGGCATTCATGTGGGGAATTAGGACATTTGACACATTGCTTGTGGGATTGCCCAAACATTAGACCATGGTGGAGATTCACAAGAAATGAATTAAAATACTGAAAGTCTGGATTTCTGAGTTCCAAATATTAGTGTTAAATTATATAGAGCAGCTTAGACTAAACAAGACTCAACATAAGATTCTTTGTTTAGGAACAATGATGACCAAGAGATTAATACCTGAACAATGGAATACTCTAGTTATTATAAAGTTTCCTATGAATAAATGGTGATTCAGGCTAAGAGAAGCCATTTAGTACGAAAAATTAACAGATTTAGTAGAAACTGAAGTGTTAAGTGATTTTGGGATATGGAAAGAAATTGAAAATGTGCTTCTACCTATGACTGAGATATTACTGAAACAAATTAGGTCTCCATGGTAGATGGAAGGTGGGTCTTTAGTTTAGGGTTAAGTAAATATGAATTGGGTAATATTGCTCTGTTATAAGTTGTTCTATAAGTGACTACAATGCAAATATGTAAAATACAAACCTTTTTAATCAAATATAAAAAAAAAAAAACATGGATGCTTTCCTAAGGTGTGGTATCCCAGGACCAAGGGTGCAGAGGTGCTGTCATGTTGGTTGCAGACAGCCACACATTGGCTGACAAGATGCCGGATATCTTGATCAAGTCCCAGCCACCAGAGGTATCCCCGGGCCAATATCTTCATCCAAGATATTTGAGGATGACTCTCAAGTAAGTCTGAAAGTAATCTATTTTGGAACTTTAAAGGTATCATGACTTGAGTGCTCTATAGAACACAGCCATTATTCTTGGACAACTGATCTTTCTTGTCAAAGAAAGATCAACGGGTCTGGGCTTGTGAAACTGGGCCAACTATTTAGTGTGAAATTTGGGACTTTTTAAAAGAACTGGATCCTGTCTTGTTTCCCCAGCTACATCCTGTAATGCAATGGGTATCTCCTCAAGGTGCAAAAGTTGGAACACTGCTATCATCTTATGTCTCTGTTGCATCTCTTTTTTTATTGAACATTTTAGAGTTCAGCCACAAGTCACATACATCTGAACAGGCAGCATACATATTCATTAAGGTTCTTATAATACCAGAATTTAATAAATCAAGATACATGAAAAATATACAATATGGTAGATATGGAGGGGTTAAATTCCATGATGACAAGTCATCAACCCAGGCTATCCCTCCTGTTAATCAATTTTGCCTGTAGTAAATAATATTACATTTATTGAATAAACAAAAGATGCCTCCAGTTTTATGCTTGATGAACCTGGCTCATCAGACTTACCCACTGAGATCTACTGAAAAGTCGCTCCTTAATACACCCAAATGCACCACTAGGATGGGTGAGCAGGCATTTACGGTGTCTGCCCTAAAGCTATGGAACTCCCTGCCTGCAACTGTGAGGCACTCCACTACATACATGATCTTTAAAAATGAGCTCCTGGCCTCTGACAGATACACTTGTGACTTAACCCTTGGGGAGGATACCTAGTTAGGCTTCCTTTGCATGTCCCTTCAGCACATATTTAGGCACGTATCACTCTCGCTCACTTTTAAATAGCAGGCGAGGACAGGTTGTGAATTCTCCCATCGTGAGACTGTCTGGAATAGTTTCTCTATTTACTTATACCGTATGGTCTATCTCCTTGAAACCGTATTGTGTATTCCCCTGTATCTATGGATAGCCCAGTGTAATGTCAAATGTCTCCTGTACAGTAGGCATCACTGTGCCTGTCTGTACTGTAATGTGTTTGACTTAAGTCTGTATTATGTAATAGTAACCACTGTGATATGATGTGATGTGCTTTTACTTATGTCTGTAATTCTCCCGGGTTGTGACTGAAAATAGGCAATTTCTTTGTCTAGAGCACTTACCTGGTAATCAAAAACTAAATACATAAATTTACAAACATTAAAGTAAAAATATTAAACAAGACCAGTAGCGTCTGCCTCTATAAAACTACAGAGTAGGAAAAAATTAAGTAACATACAAAGAAAGCCAAGATCATCACATAAAACATTACTCCAATAATGATATCAGAAAAAAAAACAGTCCCTTCCCCATTACTCACTACTCCATGCTGCTAATTGATCTAGAACTGAAGTACCCTCTAAATCTTCCACAACAGATGTGGAAGGATACCATCCTGAATGCAATTGTTCTAAACGGGAATAAGGGCGTGCAGTCAGGCCTTCTAATTTTCTAATCAACACATAATTTGAGAGCCACATCTCCAAACTGGGAGAGAGAGGGTGGAGCAAAAGCTGTGTTATCACTTTTAGAGCAGCTACAGACAGAATTAAGAACAGATAAAGTTTTGCCCCGCCTTGCGCTCCCAAAGGAGGAAGGCCCAACACTAAATGAGAAAAATCCAATTGTTCCTTCAAGTTTAATGCTTTGCCAATCAAATGGGAAATCTCCTTGCAATAAAATGACAAATGAGGACATCCCCAAAATATATGAAATGGGGTGCCCTTCTGACTGCATCCCCTCCAACAATGGTCTGTTGGCGAGGTCTTCAAATGGATAGTTTGATCAGGCGTGAGAAAATATCTTATAACCACCTTCCACTTGAATTCACGCCAGACAGCCAGCCGTGTGGTTTTATGTATGGCAAGCCAAATTTTTTGCCATAGTTTATCCAAGGGAGGGATGTTAGCTTCCTGCTCCCAAAGAGTTTGGACCCACAACACCTGCTTAACACCCCAGTCTTTAGAAAGTAGGACACAGAATTTAGAAATTAAGTGGGCATTAGTAGGCTGAATAGCAGCTTTCCTTATTTCACATAAAAGAGGATATGACTCTGTGAGCAAACCCTTCCTTCGAGCCGGCGAGGACAAGAAATTATGGACCTGTAAATACCTGAAAAAGTCAGAATGTGGTAAAGTGAATTTACTTTGTAAATGCTGAAAGGAAATGATCTGCCCATTTTCAATAAACTGACAAAAGAAATATAAACCTCTGCATTCCCAGGCTCGAAACCCCCCCATCCATCCTCGCTGGAACAAACCCTATAGGAATCCAAGCCTCTTGCATATGAGGCTCTTTAAGGGCCCTCTGTTGCATCTCTGCATGGCAATCGTGACAGTACATCCAGATTTGCATTATCCTGAGAACATCTGTATTCAATGTCATTGTCGTAGGCCCAAAGCTGCATCCTCAGTGTTGCAAGAGTTGATATTACTGCCTTCGGACCCAGAATGGGCAGCAGAGTTTGTGATCTGTTAGCAGACTGAATTCCTATCCATATAGATATTTATGGAACTTCTTGATCCTGAAGATTATGCTTAAGGCTTTCTTCTGGAGCTTAGTATAACTTGTTTCACTTGGAGACAGGGTTCTAGAAGCAAAAGAAATTGGGTGTTTCTCCACTGCAGGTAACACATGAGAGAGTACTGTGCCTACCCCATATGGGAATGCGTTGCATGCCAAGCTCGGAGGTTTTTCTAGGTTATAGTGCGTTAGCCACTTGCTGTTCAGAAGTCATTGCTTGCAAGACTGGAATGCTTCTTTCCACTGTGGTGACCAATTCTATTTTGCTTCTTTTTGTAGCAAGTCATGTAGTGGTTGCAACAATGTGGACAAGTTTGCCAAAAAAACATCTATAGTAGTTCAACAGGCCCAAGAATAGTCATATCTCAGTCATATTTGTTGGCGCCAGTGTGCTGACAATGGCTTCCACTTTGCCCTCTGTTGGGTGCAGGGTGTCAATCCAATAACACAGGTACTCTAAAGAATCTTGTAGGAACTGACATTTGGCTAGCTTCACTCAAACTCTCACTCCACTGCCTCAGAGGATACCTAGAAAGAGGGCCAGCTGGACTGTGGTGGGCTCTGGGTGGGTGGAAGTGTGGGGGGTAAGGGAACACACTCCTCAGCCAGTGCCACTAAAGAATTCTTCTGCCACCATGGTGGAACAGGACTGCCATGATGAAGCACCCATGGAAGTGGCAAGGGAGGATGCAGAGGTCCTTCAGAGCAGATGTCCCAATATGGAAGGAAGAGGAATCCAGTGAAAGAAGAAACAACTTCTGGTGGAGGATTCAATCATCCCGGGGGGGGGGTAGTTCTGCGAACACCGCGGAAGGGAAGGAGGGAGGAGAGGTGCCTACCCAGCACCTCTGCATGCAAGGATGTGGACTGGATCCATTGGATTGCTAAGGCAGTGAGACAGGAGGGGGAGCTGGATGTTATTGTCCATCTAGGGACACATTACCTTGTAGTGGACATAGCCGGGGTGGTGTAGGATAGATCTGAGGAGCTGTGGAGGGGCCTGAAGCAGGTAGCACACATGGTAGCCTTCACTGAGGTGCTGCCTGTGCAAGGCTGAGGGGAGGTACAGAGACAGTGCCCTGTGGCCTTCAACAACTAGTTGAAAGCATGGTGCATGGAGGAAGGGATTTGGATTCACCTGGGACTGGGGTCCTACCTGGAGGGATAAAGGCCTGTAAAAATAATAATAATAACTTTATTTATAACGCGCCTTTCCAAAACCAAGGCGCTGTACATAAATTAAAACACATACAAAAAACAGCATTAATATTCCATAAAATCCAATTAAAATAGCTTAATCCATAATACACATTCCGAACAGCAGCACAACATTAGTGGCTAACGCTATCGGCCAACACTATCAGGGAACACTAGCGTGAATGAATAGGTCTTGAGAGCTGACTTGAAGTTTTGGATGGTCAGGCACTCTCTCACCCAATGAGGTAGAGAATTCCACAGGGTAGGGGCTGTGGAAGAAAAGGAATGAGCCCCAGATGTCTTTAAACACATCCTGGGAATCTTTAACAATCCCTTATTGGCAGATCATAGCAGGCAGTAGGGGCAAAGGAGATCTTTCAGGTAGTGGTGTTCTTGTTCCTGTAGGGCTTTGTAGGTCAGCAAGCCGACCTTGAAGGTGATCTGCCACTGTACAGGCAGCCAGTGCAGTCCGTGGAGTACAGGTGTAATGTCACTGGTCCTAGTGGTACCAGTCACAAGCCTGACCACCGCATTCTGCACCAGCTGCAAGTGGCGGATAGCAACTCCGGTAGCCCTAGGTACAGGGCATTGCAGTAGTCAAGGCTCCATCCATCCAGGAGGGGATCGGTAGTCCTGGGTAGAAAGTTTAAATGCTACTTCGATGGCCATTTATACTAGCCAAAGGGAGAGGGTACCGATGCTCCCCCCCCCCCCGATAATGGAGCAGCAGTGAAGAAAATCCCATGGGAAATAAAGTGATTGACTTGGGAAGGGAGGGGCACTGAGGGGAAAAAGGAGTGGACAGCCACGAGCACCAAGGCAAGGAGCCTATATAACAAAATTCCTGACCATGAGGCTACCATTGCAGAGGCAGAGCTAGATCTAGAGGCCAAAGCAGATTCATGGTGCACTGACAACCACAGCTGGGAGGTGGCCATACCAGGTTACAACAAGTTTTGTAAGAATAGAGCGGGGGGGGGGAAGAGGTTGTTTATAGGTAAGGGAAGGTATAAAGGCCACGGAAATACAAGGACACAATGGGGTAAGGGAGGGGCTGGAAGTTCTTCAGGTTGGCTTAGAAATGGGGTCTGGGATCTTTATATGCGTGGTGTGGTGTACAGGACACCAACAAGGGGAGGGACTGGACAGAGTTTTGAGGCCAAAGACAAAATGGCAAGCAAAGGGAAAGTAGTAATTGTGGGTGACTTTCATCTGCTGGATGTGGACTGGAAAATCCTGGTGGCAGCCTCGACTAGGAGCAGGGTCTTCCTAGACTCCTTGCAAGGGGCATTTCTCAGGCAGATGGTTACAGATCGTAATAGAGACAGGCAATGTTGGATCTGGTACTTACAAACAGGGACAGCATAGCAGACATCACAGTGGGAAGCCCCCAGGCTCAAGCGATCATAGTAGTGTGGTCTAGCATATGGATTGGGCAGGGGAAAAACCACACTAGGACAATGGTCCTGGACTTCAGGAGTGCAGATTTTAGAGAAATGGGAGACTTAGAAAATATCTTGAGGGGGGATAACCAGGTGGGGTGCGGTGGGGTGGAGGCATGATGGAACAGAATAAAGGAATAACTGAGGTAACAGCAAGCTGTTTAAAGGTAATAAGCAAGGGTAAGAGGAGAAAGAGGCCACTGTGGTTCTCAAACAAGGTGGCTAAGGCAGTAAGGAAGGTAAAAAACAGCTTTCAGAAAGTACAAGGAGAACCAAATGGAGGCAGACAGGGAGATATATCTAGAAAAACAAAAGAAAGCAGGAAGGAGGGTAAGGACAGCAAAAGCTCAAACTGAGGAAAGGATCACTCAGGAGGTCAAGAATGAAGATAAGAATTTCTTCAGGTATATGAGAGAGAAAAGAAAGACAGAGGTGGTATGGTGAAGATTAGGGGACCAGAAAGGCAGGACTGTGCAGAGGAAGACCAAAAAAAGGCTAAAACTTTAAACAAAAACTTCTGCTTGGCATTTACAGTGGAGGGGAGATGAGCCGACATACAGCAACAGGCACCAGGTGGAGGTTGATGGACACAAGTGAGTTGGAAGACCTAAAGGAAAACAAGGCGATAGGGCTGGACAGGATCCACCTAAGAGTACTTAAGGAGCTGAGCATGGTTCTAGCCATCCCTCTGGAAACACAACTTCTTTTTTTTGGTGGTATTTATGCTCCTGACCCCTACAACCCTCGCAATCTGGAGGGAGCTCCAGCCTCATCACCCTGGCGTCCACCAGCCGGCACAAGAGTGGCTCCAGGGCTTACCCCCTCCCAGTGGGGTCGGGGAGGTGGTCCCCCCGAGACCAGATAGAGATTTCCCTGTGCCGTGGCTAGCCGGGTGCAAGGACTGCAAGCTCCCTCATCCTCTGGGGGTGAACTTTTTCCTGGTGTTTCTCTTCCCTGGGGGCGGCACGTACAATGACGCCCGTGATGTTGCCATGCATGCCCCGCACAACCCCATCTAGCCGCCTGTGTCTCCCAATCCCCATGCGGCACTGGTGCTCCTGCCTCTAGCCTCCGCTTAGCTGGCAAGCTCCAACTGCCGGAGTCCCCTCAGCCGAGAAGAAGGAGAACTGTCAGCGGATGCTCAATCCTTCTCCTCCTGCCGACTCGGCTGGCCCGCCTATTTCCCAAAATGCGGGTCGCCGTGTGGAAGCGAGGTGCGGCATCCAGCAACTCAACCCTCAGCACCAATGTGCCAGCCTGGGATTATTATTTAACATTTCATTGGAGACAGGGATAGTTTCAGAGCAATGGAGGAAAGTCGATGTCCCTCTGCACAAGAGTGGTAGCAGGAAGGAGGCCAGCAATTACAGTCCAATCAATTTCACATCAGTAGTGGGGAAATTAATGGAGTCCCTACTGAAGGAGAGACTGATGGAGTACTTGGAGACATATAGGCTGCAGAACCACTGACAGCACAGCTTCACAAGGGGGAGGTCATGTCAAACAAATCTCATAGATTATTTTGACTGGGTACCTAGGAAAGTGAATCCGGGAGGGTAATGGATGTGGCCTATCAGGATTTCAGTAAGGCCTTTGACACCATGCTGCCCAGAAAGATGATAAAGAAACTTAGCAACCTGGGAGTTGGGAAGAAAGTGGTAAACTGGCTATCAAACAAAAGGTGGTAGTAAACGACAGTCACTTGGAGGAGGGAAGAGTGATCAGTGGAGTACCACAGGGATCAGTACTGGGTCCTGTCCTCTTCAGTGTCTTCATAACTTGACATTGCTGAACAACTGAAGGGGAAGGTGTGTCTCCTTGCATATGATGCAGAAAATCTGCAACACAGTGGACACCAAGGAGAGGGTGGAGAGAATGCAAAGGGATCTGGGGAAACTAGAGGAGTGGCCTAGGGAGTGGCAGCTGGGTTTCAATGCCAAAAAGTGCAAAGTCATGTACCTGTGGACTGTTTATAAGATGGGGTGGGAGGTACAGTTACCAAGCAAGAAAGAGACCTTGGGGTGATCATATCTGATGATCTCAAGGTGGCAGGGCAGTGCAACAGGGAAGTAGACAAGGTGAGCTGGATGCTGGGATGCATCGGGAGGGGATCTGTAGCAGAAGGGAGGTGGTGTTGTCTCTGTACCACTCACTGGTGAGACCCCACCTACAGTACTGCAACCAGTTCTGGAGGCCACACGTCTACAACGACATTGACAGGATGGAGACGGTTCAGAGGAGGGCTACTAAAATGGTGCAGGGTTTGTATGAGAAGCCTTATGAGGACAGACTGTGGGAGCTGGGCACGTACTCCCTGGAAGAGAGAAGAGCAACAGTGGACATAATTGAATTCTATAAGTACCTCATGCCTCGCTGGAGTGAACAAAGTGCAGGTCGGGAGTCTCTTTCAAAGGAGGAGGAAAACCAGTACATGGGGGCATGCTATGAAACCGGGGGGGGGGGGGAGTTGAAGAGGGATATTAGGAAATACTTCACAGAAAGGGTGGTAGACATCTGGAGCAGCATGCCAGAAGACGTAGTGGGGCAAAGACAGTGGGGAGCTTCAAGCATGCGTGGGATAGGCACACGTGTATTATACACAGAGGTAAGGGAGGGACACCTGTGACCAAGTAGCATCCAGGGAGTAATGTTAGGTAGGCAGAATAGGGCACAATAAATTGGCCTACCAGTCCTACCCCCACCTGACACTTTCTATGTTCCTATGCAACAATTCTCTGTAACATTGTAGTCACCACACATCCTCACTGCTCTGCTTGCTTTGGTACCACAATGATAGTGGCAGCCCAGTCGCTCCTCTCAACCTGTAACATGATACCATACTCTTCCAGATGATCCAGTCCTTTCTCTACCACTTCTTTTAAGGTGTAGGATACTGGTTGAGGCTTGTGGAAGATTGGAGCAGCTCCCTTTTATACTCAGCTCTTTACCTTGAAATCCTGGATTGTGCCACAGCCATTCTGGAAAATAGGACCATGTTTGTCCAGTACTTTTCTCACTGCATCTTGAGATGCTTTTTTCACAAGTTGTAAGGCGATGATCTTTGCCCAGTTCAACTTGATCTTCCTGAGCCAGTTTCCTTCCAGTAATTCAGGTCTTTCAACTTGCACTACCATTAAAGGCAAAGTCCTCGCTCCTCTCTCATAGGAGATGGCACCTAATTCTCCCCCAGACAGGGATTCAGTCTCCAGTATAAGACAAGAGCTGAATATGCCATGGTTGCAACAGGAATTTCTTGAGGTTCTCCTTGAAGATGTACTCTGGCACAAGAGATACTGACACCCCAGTTTCAAGCTGCATGCTAACTGGTTTGCCGCCAAGTTGATCTGGAGGCAAATTCCCTCTCCACTTCCTTAAGCTGCACAGACAATGAAGAGCTCCAATAACTCCTCTGCCAGTTCAGTCTCTGGCAT
Source organism: Neoceratodus forsteri (assembly GCA_016271365.2). Lineage (NCBI taxonomy): Eukaryota > Metazoa > Chordata > Ceratodontiformes > Ceratodontidae > Neoceratodus > Neoceratodus forsteri. Next base: position 20,713,146 of record JADMNL010000025.1, read on the forward strand.
GGTGTCTGTGACATACTGTGCACGAGCAGTACAGGATACATTTTTGCACACTCTCTGTAGATGACCATTTTTCAACAGTTGTGGCATTTTTCTTGTCAAAATCTGCACGTGCTTTGCTGGTGGTTACCCCCACAAGACTAATAAAGTCATTTCAGCTTTGTAGAACTTGCCTGTGGTGCCGGCTTCCCTTAAGTTTATGGTTGCTGATGAAATGGTGGTGGACCACTTCACAGTCTGGAATGTCCCTAGGCCTCTTGTATATAGACGACTCTGTGAAACCACTCTTTGGTGGTTCGCAATGTCCCACCAGCTCCCTGATGTCCCTTTGGATGAACTCCAAAGCAAGCACGATATCACAGGCTGACTTGAAAGTCCTTTTCTGACAACAGCCATTTGTGATAGCCTTCTCCTCTCAGACTACAGACAAACTGATCCTGTATGGTATCATCCCAAAACTGGATGAACTCACAGATGCTTGCCAGATGCCTCAGTGCAATGAAGTAGTCAGCAAGAGCTTCCCTCTCCTCTTGGTCCCAACAATGAAAACAAAAGTATTCTGCAATAAGAAATGGCTTAGGCATGACATGCCACAAAAGTGTCTCAGTTAACCAGTCATACTGCTTGTCTACCAACTTGACAGGTGCGGTCACTCTTGAGCCATCCATAGGCTGTCGGTCCTAAACCTGCCAGGAAGGCATCCACATTCACCACAGCAGGCAAACAGGCAGCAAGGGAAACCTTCTTTTTTTTTTTTTTAGCAAGACCATGTGAACAGTGGCTATCTCAAATGCCGCTAAAGTGAACATCCCCGTTCTCTAGTACTGCCAACGCCCAATCTCAGTCTTCAGATACTGAGTGTTGGATGGGAAGGTTACAGTAGCTGAGCAGGAAGCAGAGAGGGAGGCAGCGTGGCAGTAAAGCGTGACGACCACAAGGGGGATTTACTGATGGCTTCTAATGCTGCTGCAGGTAAAAAACCTTTTTTTTTTTTAAATAAAGTCTTACCTGACTACAGAATGACTGCCACCCACCCTTATCAACACTGTAGTAAATTAGCATTGGAGGAACAGGCAGACTCAGAGGTGGAGACTGCCACTGGTAGACATCTTTATTCACGGAGTAGACAACAGACAAGGTGCCCACTGGGCATTACTGGAACTACAAAAATACTGGCAAAGACTACAACCAGTATGGCTACCCCAATTCTTCCTAAGGGTAAGTATACATATACTATAGGTCCCACATGACAATCTGCTTTAAACTTCCAAGGTTGAGGGCTCCCTAACACCTGACCACCGAGGTATAGTCTATATCCCTAATTTGTACAGCAGTCATATTATAACATAAACAGGAGTGGGGCTCAGGTAGAGGGAGCAACCAAAATTGACAGACCTGGACCAAAATGCCACCACCCTTCAAAGTCAACTTGAAAGTCACAGTTTACTTGGCATGTAGGTTCCTACAACTCTTGCCTGTGTGTAGTGAACAAAGTGGGTGCACAAGCAGTATGCAATGCATTTTTGCACACTCTCTGTAGATGACCCACTTTTCCTGAACTGTGGCATTTTTCTTGTCGAAATCTGCATGTGCTTTGCTGATGGTTACCCCCAGAATGCTAACAAAGTTTTTCTGACTTTGTGGAACTGGCCCATGGTGCCAGCTCTGATACGTTTTATGGGACCAATAAGTAATTTTTCAGTACGCAAACTTTCCGGTCACACAGTGCCCTCCTCTCAACCTAGTGTCATTGAAATATGGGACATGGATACTCAAAATGTGGTAAAATGAGGGGCACTGGCCACCAGGGGTACTCTCTAGCGTCTGACTCGGGGGTCCTATGTCACCACCACGCTAGCTCATGCGTCCAATATCACCACATACCAATGCGATTTTACTTTTGGGCTTTAGGAGTAGTAAAGGAGTTTTGAGGGGGAGTGGGGGTGGCACTGTATTGGGGTAGTGGGGGAAAGTCAGGAGCGGCAAGGGGTGAGGTCAGGGGTAGCAAGAGAGGTTGGAGTACCTCTCCCCAGAAATACTAACTGAACTGCAAGGTGTATCCTCTTGCAATTACAAAGGCTGAGTTCAGGCAATATAGCAAGTGAGATTCTGAGGATGAGGTTTTCCCACAAAATCCATCTGCTGTGATCATACGTCAGAAACAGACACTCCGACTGTACCATTTTGGCCAGTACAATACCGGATTTCTGACAGTGGTACCAGAACCAGGCTAGTTCTCAGTGTGTACCGAATTTTGGCCATCTGAGAAATACTTGATTATTCAGTTCCCTGGTAATCTTGTCTGCTGCAGTGTGTGAGTGCAACTTCAAGCATGGTGGCCCGAGACTGGGAAATGTTTAATTTTTGTAGTTTTCCCCAATCTTGTCTGCTGCAATGAGGGGTTGTGGGATAACAGATGGACCAGACACTGGACTTCAGGTTCAACACACAATCTCTGTGTAATGTTTATTCAAAATACAAAGAAATATGCTTCTACAATGTCCTATTCCTTCTTCAGTACATCAGTTTGCAGCAACATACTATGAATGTCCTTTCTCTGCACTTAGCCAGCATCCACTGACACTGATCTCTGATCCAATTCACTAGCTGAGATGTAGCCACCACCCTATGCAGGCCCCATCTGCTTACGTAGTGGGGTCCCAAAAAGAAAAATAAAACAAGCTATAGACAAAGAATCTCAATGCAGAATCACTGAAAGAAAGGTTACCTCTAAGGGCAATAGCAACAAATCAAGTTTCAAAGAAATACAACATCATACATACTTCCATAATGCAATGCATCATGGGATATATGCAAATCATCATGACATTTTACGTTTACAACAATATACATGCATTTTAAACAACACAACTAGCTTAATTTCTATAATAGTCACCTAGTACTTTTTACCATTATCAAAAACACCTAGTGCCTTGGTATTTTCAACATTACAGGTTTCATAAACATGAGGGGCCGGATATTCAAACTGCGCCATTCTGTGGCACAAGCCCTTGTGCTGCTCAAAAAAGTTGCGCAGGGGTGTGGCCAGGGAAATATTCAACGGAGCTGCGCTATTGAGCAACTCCTTTGAATATCGCCCCCCGGCCACAGCCACTGTGCATGGCGCAGTGGAACTTGTGCCACCGCAAGTGGTCAGAGTGGAGCATTCAGATGCGATGGCACAAAGTTCCATTGCGCCATGCGCAAATCTAGCGATATTCAAAAGGTGACATGGAAAGGGCCACATAATTTATGCAAAGCGCGCAGGGGGCCATTTGCATCTAATTAGGTCCCATTTGCATCCGATAACATCTGAGTGTGCCGATCCCCAACGACTTTGCGCCTGGCGCCCGCCAGGCAGCAGCCGTTGAGGACCTCGCCCTGCAGCCCGATCGCGGGCATAAAGTAAATTCCCCCTCACTAGCCCGATCGCGGGCATAACGTGAACCCCTGACTGGCCTGATTGCGGGCATAGCGTATCAACCCCCTCCCGACTAGCCCGATCGTGGCAGAACTCACCTCACCCCAACTAGCCCGATCACGGGCAGAACTAACGCCCCCACCCTCGACTAGCCCGATCACGGGCAGAACTCATCCCCACCTCGACTAGCCCGATCAAGGGCAGAACACACCCCCACCCCGACTAGCCTGATTGCGGGCAGAACACCTCCCCACCTCCCGGCTAGCCCGATCGCGGGCAGAACACTCCCCACCCCGACTGGCTAGCCTGATCGCGGGCAGAACACTCCCCACCCTGACTAGCCCGATCACGGGCAGGACACTCCCCACCCCGGCTAACCCGATCGCGGGCAGAACATACTCCCCCACCCCCACTAGCCCGGTCGCGGGCATAATGTCAACCCCCCAAAGACCAATATCCCTGTGGTCCAGTGGACTGCTAAGCCCGATCAGCTGGCATAAGGTCAACCCCAAAGTCCAATATCCCTGGTGATCTTGTGTCCCCACCCCACCCACCCACAGAGCCCCACCACCTGCTCCCCCCTCATCAACCGTGGGTGGCACCCCACCCTCCCGCGCCGCCCCGCCTACCGACTGATTAACAGGCTGCACGCCCATTGGTTCGTGAGCAAGAGCCAATGGGCGGCAGCCTGAGCACTGTACAAGGCAGTCCAGATATGTGAATGAAAAATCCTGGATCCGCCACAGGGCACGTCAGCTGTTTATGACTGTCTGGACCACAACTGCAGCACTTGATCCATCCCGCTAAGTAAACGTGGCTCATCCACTTGTTTAATTCTGCTGAGCGTTTAAGTTTAATAATCAGATTTGTCTGTATCTCTGTTGGGTCAGGTCTGTGACCGTGGAGACACTGAGATCCCTCACTGTGAATGCTGCACTCTGAGCCCAGCTAACTACAGATGCTGGGGGTAAAGTGTTCACTTTTGTCTTAATAAGTCTGAATGGAACTCTGTATGATTTTCAGTCTCTTACAATTTGGTGGCAGCTGAACAATCTAGAACACAAAACAGGAGAGTCTTTGGTGGTGAACATACCTGGTGGTGGCAGTCAAATTATGGTACCCTGTTCATCTGCAGTTTGAATAAGTACCCTTGTTGTTCCCTATTTATTCTTGCTACTAATTTCAAACACCCCCGGCCTCAACAGATAAGGAGGAGTACCACTTATTAGTGAAAGTGCCACATACTTCTTAATTGTCGGATTAGGAGGAATGCCCCTCATTTGCTTACACTGCTCTCTGTCCTGCTTTGAAAAGGTTCTAGTAAAGTATCAACATAGAACTACGTGCTGTTAATTCAGACTTCATTTATTTCAAAGCAGATGTATAATATTTTAAAACGTTAAACAAAAAGTTAAATGTAAACAAAGGGCAGTTGTTTCTACAGTGTTCTGAGCTTGTAAGTCTCTGTACCTCATCATGGTGATCAGTGCCCCTCATTTATCAGTCACTTTCAGTGACAAAATGTTGAGAGCTCTATATGGTAGTTACTGCAGAAGTTCAAGAATCTGAAACAATTGAACAGTCTTTTACTCATGGGCAAAAGTGGCTGGGGTGCTCTCCCCATGCTCACTGCAACACAAGTGTACCTATTTTCATCTGTCAAATGTTGGATGGTCTGCAGAAACCAGTTGCTCCCCAATCAGAATCAGAATGCGGGATACATCATGAAACAGATATTCAAATTCTGGACACTTGAAATTAGTGTCTTTACTCGTGTAAGTTTAATTTTGCTTTAGTATTACACAGCATTATGAATTTCAGCTTTAAAGCTTGAGTGTACTGCACGTTTTCCATGAGGCATGTACGATAAGCGGTTATATGAGAGAGGACCCTCGTACTGAAGAATAATTGAGGTATGTGGAGACGTTAAAAAAGAAGAAAAACAATTTTTTCCTATTTGCAATTTGTTTGTAAAGCTAAAGCCCTTTAACCAACAAAAGACAATCTTGCCTTAGGTAGGCAGGGCCAAGTTGAGGCTCTCTCCGAACTGTGCCGTGCTACTCTCCTGACTCCATAAGCGATCACTGCCCAGTGTACTGCACCTGGGACACCTCCCCTCCCTCCTACCCAGCCAAAGTCTTATCTTTCTCCAACATCTCTAAACTTAACCATTTTGCATTTCTGTGTGATCTTAGGATGATTAACTGGTCCCCTCTCTACATAACCAATAATGTCAATAAAGTGGTAGGTTACTTTAATGACACCCTAATCTCCATCCAGAACCTTCATATTCCAGTCACTACATGTAGAGTACAAGGTAAAGTCATCAAACGGCTCAAGCGCCCCCTACTTCAGCAACTAAAATGGAGGGACAACCTCTCGTCAGTGTGGAAGTCACTTCCCTTCAAGCTGACTTGAGGGCCTCTACAGGTTTGGAGTGCCTGTAAAGGGAAATTCATGGCTACAAGAGCTTATATACTACTAAACCTTCTCAGTTCTTCATTCTCTAACCCCAAACGGTACTGGTCCCATATTAAAGAAATTCTGGGTAATAATAAGCATATGATCCCGAATGAAATGCTGATAAATGATACTCACTGCTATAACTCCCTTACCATTGCTAATGCTTTTAACTCCGTTTTCCACCCTTCCTATCCCCCCCATCTGCTGATACCTCCCTTTTATCCCCATGCCCGCCAGCCTCCGCTCCCCTGGCCCTTGAACTATCATTGATCACTTGTTTCGAGGTGCTTAAGCTACTTAGGTATTCGGCTTCCAAGTCTATTGCCGATATCAATCTTCATCTCTCCTCTGCATTTCAGACTCTTCAATCCTGGTTCTCGTCCAACTATCAAGTCCTGAACATTTCTAAGACCCAGGCCATGCTCTTTGGGTCCTACAGAAAGGTGCCTACCGATTCCCCTAAACTCCTGGTGCACAGCTGCGATGTGACTGCTGTATCCAACACTTCATCCTTCAAGTATCTTGGGCTGACGCTTGACCCTATACTTGACTACTCAACGCATGTTAGTGAGGTGTTTCGCTTGGTTAATGCTAAAATTGGTGCAGCCTACAAAGTGCGCCACTCTTTCACCCCGGCTGCCAGGATCTCTGTTGCACGAGGGGTTTTACTCCCAAAACTGTGTTATGCCCTGCCAGTGCTTTCGCATGCTATCACGGGCATCCTTCGCAAATGGGACTTGTCCTACAACAATATCTGTCAATTTGCCCATTCTGCTCCCCGCCTTACTCATCACTGTTGTCTCTATACTGCTTTAAATTGGCGGTCTCCTGATGCCCTTCGTTCATACTCCCTAGGATGTTTCGTTGACTCCTTAAACAGAACACCTCACCCTGCCTCTCTGGGGGACAAGTTTACCCCGGTCTCTCACTCTTGCTCCCTCAGGTCCGTGACCTCCCGTTACTATCTACTCAGACCTGCTCCACGAAAATGGGAGAGTAAGCCTTCTCCTACTTTGCTCCTAGGTTGTGGAGCTCTCTCCCAAGCCATGTCAAGAACTCCTCTTCTCACCTTACTTTTAAGCATGCCCTTTATCCCCACCTTCTTGTTTCTGGAACCTGTGACTGCACCTAACATCTCTCCCCTTGTCATTTCTTTTGACTTGGACTACCTGTCCACCCCTCGGAAATGCCATTGTGTCTTACAGTTTCTGTCTGCCTCCCCTAACTCTTGGCCTGATGTATGTATCTTGTCATGTTGAGTGTCTGTGGTTAGCTGTGCCTGCTCAGTCCCAGCTAGGCCTCCTGAATGATTGCTTACTGACTGTTGTTATTTATGGCTGCATGCAATAACTTCACACTGATGGGGTTATCCATGTTTTGTATTATCCTCTATGACAGTCCTCTGCCAATGTATTTTTTGTAGACAGCTCCTCTGCACTTAATCTAATTGTTTGTCACTGCTATGTTATGATTTTGTACTCTGCTGTATTGACATATTGTACTCTCTCAGGTCGTGCCTGAAAATAGGCAGGTTATGTTGCCTAGCGCCCTTACCCGGTTACCAAAAGCAAATAAATAAACAGAGTTCCCGTGTCTCAGGCATAGTGTTATAATAATTCTACAGTCTCAGGTGCTGCTCTTCCAATGCTGACCAGAGGAAGCGGAAATGGTTGTCACGAGCTGCTGTTTGTAGGAGGGACTTGTATTAAAGCCGGAACACTTCCTTTTTTCGCGAGCAGAGTTCCTGAGGGACAGAGGGAGGCGGGCGGGTAGCAGGCAGGGATGGCAGAGAACAGCTGTGACATGAACGGAGGCGGCTCCTTTTGTCGGAGATGTTCGGGGCTCCCGTGGAGCGAGAGGGGCCAGGGCGGCGGCATCTCCAAGTGGGTCCGGCTGAACGTGGGCGGCACGTACTTCCTGACGACGCGGCAGACGCTGTGCAGGGACCCCAAGTCGTTCTTGTACCGACTGTGCCAGGCCGACCCCGACCTCGACTCTGATAAGGTAAGGCTGCGGGGGCAGTCAGGCTGGCGGTACTCCCCATGCCCTTCTTCTTAGTGTAGTGGGAGGCCGAGCCGGGACTGCGACAAAGCAGGCGGTGAAACCCGCCACGCCAGGTTTAAAGCAAAGGTACAACTGAGTGACAGTTTTGACCCGTACTTCTTAAATTCGGTTTTAGAGTGCCCCTTTTCTCTTGGCTTGCACGTTACTGTTTTTTTCTGCAATTTGACCCTGCTTTACCACTTTTGTCAACATTTGGAAATAACATGAGAACTTCTTTTTACGTGGCTTGGTCCAGGTGTTCGTCAGTATTCTGTTGTTTTTTTTTTTTTTGAACGAACATTTAAAAATTTTTTTTTTTTTTTTTGCTACTGTAATGAACTAGCATGAAGCAGACCTTGCTTCCTGATGACCTAATGGGACAGTATGTGTACTAACAGAGAATACTGTTGAAAACCAGGTTGGTTGGAGCCGTATTAAAAGGAACTCTCATTAGTATTTCAGTTGCAAAGAAGTGCTACAGCTGACTCGAAATGGGGGGAAAAGTGTTTTATACAAGTCAGGAGGTAAAGGGCTATCTAAAATGAACCAAAAAAAGTTCAGACCTGCATTTTTACCATGTTCATGGCTGCTTTAAAAACAAAAGGGACAATCTTAGGGGGAGTGTTGTTTTTTTTTTGGGGGGGGGGGCACAGGTCCAAGTAGATAGCCGGACAAATGGGCAGACTTGGTGGGCCTTGTTCATTCCTTTTCTGCTGGCACACTTCTATGAATCTAAAAAAAAAAAAAAACTCTTGGGTTTCAGAGCTTGAATCCTGGATGACCAAATCCATGCCTCCGGAACCCAAAGGGCTAAGGTGGCACTATGTTGGTATAAGATAAGACTGTCTCAGTGCATCTCTTGCCATGTTGCCACAATGACTTTGTTTTTGGTTCTAACCCATTGGTATTTTCATGTTGTGTCTTTTTTTTTTTTTTTTGGGGGTTCTTTTGTTGTTCATGTTTTAATCCCATGACTGTCGGATTCTGCAGTCCTGTTAGTCTAGCTAATAAATATTTGCAGCAGCCAAATGTTTTTGAAGAGTGACAGAGGGCGTAGTTCATTTTAATTCAGATGGAATTTTAGACTGAGTCCCTGAGTTTTGTGAACAAATTAATAAATCCCTTCACGCAGCCTGTGTTGCAGGCAGTATTTTGTGTATCTTTTTGTGGATACTTTTTTTTTTTTTTAAAATATACTCTAAACCAGTTATTCATTGTTGAGGTGAGAGCAGACATACAGGGCAAGGGAACAAGAGTGTAGCCATGTAACACTTGACTGCTTTATCTTCTGCATACCTCACAGATTAGCCTTTGTATACAGTTTATCTAAACTGAGCTTTAAAGAGCCAGAGAGAAGCTCGGGAAGGGTAGTGGTAGGGTCATCAATTACATTGGTGTTTAGGTTTCCGATATGTTTACCTTTTATGGCTTGATACAGGGATATGGCTGTTGGTTTAAACAGTAATTTTTTTTTTTTTTAATTAGGCTGCTGCCTCAGAACGATAGCCAAAGTAAATCTTTGTGGTGGAAATGAAAGAATATTGATAATAATCCTCCCTCATTGTTGTGTGGGAAAGATCTGTAGGGCTTGACATTCAAGGATTAGCGCCTGTTTACCTGGCGCTGTGGGAGTGCTCCTGGCAAGTCCATGTTTGGAGGCCATGAGAGTACTCTTCAATGCCGGTAGTGCCAATGTGCTAAAATATCATTGTACGTATGCAAATGAGGGTGTGTCCCTTCATGCATACTAGCATAGCAGGATATTCAAAGGTTTGCAGCAGAGGTAAACAGCCCTCCCGTGACTGTTTACTGCTGCCAAACTACCTCTTAACTGGATGCTAAGTCCGTTGCCCCCACTGTCTCGAAGGCAGGGTGGCTGTACTGCAGCTGCCCCCCAAATCTCTTTGCTACCTGTTTCTGAGTACCATATTCCCTGCTGGTCCAGTGGGTCTCTTCTCTCTCCCCGATCACCCATTCCCTATGTTTAAATGTTTTCTTGGTGGCACAGTGTGCCCGCCCACCCGCTGATTGCCCATTCCCTCATGCTGTAGCATGCCATGGTGGCGCCCTCCCCACCCGCTCCTTCTGTATACATTATTATAGTAAGTTGTGGTGGTTCAGTGGCGTGCCCCCTCCATAGTCCTCTCACCTGACCCGCCCACTAACATCCCACCTCCTCACTGCCCCCTACCCCGATGCCCAACGCTCATTCCAGCGACTTAGGCAACCAGCACAGATCTCCTTTCACCTCTGTGGTTGGCTGTCATATGAGCTGTTTATGAGCACACTTACTTCAGGAACAACTGTTTCTACAGTACGTGTGCTCACTGACTGCTCATGCAGCCGCCAGCGGCAGAGGTGAGAGGTTGTCTGTGCCAGTTGTCATAGGGTTGCTGGTAGGAGTGCTCGGCACTGGGGGAGGTGAGATGTCAGCAGGCAGGTTGTGTGGGGAGCTACTGATGGGTCATTAGACCACCAGGACTTACTGTAACAATGTATTCTTGGGGAGTGGGGTGGGGGAACCAGAAGACCATTGGGGAGTACCACAGCATGAGGGAATGGGTTACTGGGTGGTAGGTGGACACACTGGACCACCAGGGCTTATGTTCGCTCATTGTAAATGGTGCTAAGGGGCGGCTGCACCCCGTGCAGATGAGCCCGTAATGGGCATGCAAATGGCCGTTTAGCACCTTGCATGCCCAGTGGGCTCATCTGCATGCTTAAGCTGAATGTAGCCCACAGGGATCTTGGTGCTTTCCTGTTTTGAGCAGTGCTATTCCCTGTGGGCCATATACACCTCTTTTTTTTTTTTTCCTTGATGGGGCAGCGCACGTTTATTTAGCAATACTCTAATATGGACCGATATTTAGTTGGATAGTGCTGGTTGCTGTCGGGCTGAATATTACAGTGCCCGGGGAGTGCAGTGCAAAGATTTGCGCTGCATTAGCCCCCATTTTCTGAATATGGGGCCCATAGTTTGGTCTGGGAGCATACTTTATTAAATGCTGATGTCTTAATCTTTATTCGACGCACTGTTATAAAGTAAAGGGAGCATTTTACACAGCAGCAGTTTCCTGTTTTGGTCTTTCAGCTGAGTTGGTCTTAACTTCACACTCTGAACTGACTTTCCACCCTGTTTCACCACTGGTTATTCTGACTGATTTCCAGTAAAATGTATAGTTAAAGGAACACCAGAGTCAGAATTTGCAAAAACATATGTTGTGCAGAGTTTGTTTTTTTTTAAATAAAAAGTAAAAACAAAAAAAAAAAAAACCTTAAAGATGCATCACATACATGGAAATTACTGTGTGGTTCTGAAGTATCAGAGGTTGATATAGAACTATAATTAGCATGAGCACACTTCTTATTCTTAATTTACTACATTCGGAGGGAACTGCCTAAAGTCTAGTATAGGGTGTATAACACAGAATTGCAATAAATGAATTATAGTTATTCATAACAAGATCATGGTTAATGTCTAAATGGCTATTAGAGATGACAGTTCAGAGTGAAATCAGTTGGGTCCCATGATGAGAATACACTGTCCATGTATCAGATAATCCTGACTGCTTTGGTTGCTCAGACTACAGCATCACAAACCTTTGCTTTGCCCAAATAGATAGGAAAACATCAACAATTAATTAACTTCAAACTTCTTTTAAATGCATCATTCAGGAACCTTGAAATTAACAGTATAATGTTTCCTGTTACTTTAAAATGTAACTGACATAAATCTAGCATTTATGTGCTAATATCAGTAGTATAATAACCACAATAAATATTGGTAATTCCTAGTAATAATGAGTAGGGATCATGGGACTTTTTTTTTTTTATCCCTCCTGGACGCCCTCTTAGTTCCACTCCTTCAGGCCCTGCTCAATGTCACCCAGCCCTCCCCAAGTCTGCCCCTAGAGTGCTCCGGTGTCCTCTACCTCCTTTCTCTTCCTCCACGGAGCACCACCTTTGCACAGCGGGGTCTGCCTGTGATTACAGGCTGGGTGGCTGGAGCGGTCATCATCTGGAACGCCGAGGGCTTTTCCGGTTTTCTTGTCCCTCCCCTCCATCCCACAGAGGACGCCTGGCTCGGGCGGAACGTGCGTCACGCATGCCTGCCAGAGTGCCTGGTGGCGTCCTCCCTCCTAGCTTCCCCAATGGGCCGCGCCCGTTGCCGAGTCAGTGCTTCCACTGTGGCTCTCCTGGCGTCGGTGCATTAAACACCCTTGGTGTCCCTCCCCGAAGGAGGAGAGCATCCGTGGGGACGCTCAATCCTCCTTCCCCCTGCCGACCCCCGGCAACCCGAGTCCGTATCCGAACCCAGGTCGCCAGGAGACTGTGTGTTTAATTCAGCCCAGTGTTTTGCATCTTGGCCGGTAAGTAGCTAAGTGCAGCATAGGGTAAAGAAAGAATAGCGCATTTCGTCTTTCTCTGCAGCGTGCCTGCCACAAGGCAGCAGCTATCTTAAATACAGAGTACTGACTAAGAGAACCCGAACGTTGGCATTCTTGTGGTCTTGCTAGACAATATACAGAGGTGAGAAAGATTCTCCTTAATACAGCATTACTCCCATTAGAATAGTGAATTGCTCTGACTTGCTGGGGGTTGTGAACAGTGGTAGGAGCTTGAAAGGTTCATCAGGCGAGCACCATTCTCCAAATGGACCTGTATCAGTTTGTTTTCATGGGCCAGCCCTGATGTCACTGCAACAGATTTTCCCACAATGTCCAAGGCAGAATTCATTTCCAACTGGAGTGAATCCATCCTGGTTTCCACTGTGAGCACTCTGGTGCTGAAGGGAGTCAACAACTGCTTGTTTAAATTCTTTGTTATTGTTTTAAGTCCTGCATTGCTAAAAAGCAAGGCCATGTGTGGGCCGTGAGCCCCTTGTTAGTGAGTGCAGCGGCTCCTCACTTTGTCGCTCCCACCTGCTACTTGCCTCCTTTCAACAGGCTGGGATACTGCTGTTGGTTCTGGCACAGTTTCTCCATTCTTTAAACAGGTAACAAAGGTGTCGAGCTGAAGCTAAGAGGTTAGTCTAGCTAGTGGTGATAAATTAGATGTCAAAAATGGGTTTGAAGGACTGAATGAATGTTGAAGTGCTGATGCAGAGCCCACTCCAGAAGTGTCATATTTAGCTGCTAGCTCTGCCTCTGTGTGTAGAGTTGGTGTTTTGATTTGTGTTTTAGTCCTAGTGTGTCCTTCTCTTTGTTTGCTATTAGAATTTTTTTCCCCAAAATTTGTCTACTAGTTTTATGTCCCCTGGGGTTCACCATGTTCAAATGTTGTTGCTTTTTTCTTGCAGCGCCTCCTGTCCCATGTGACAGAGATGCATCTAGGACCAATGATTCAGCAAGTGCTGGTTTAGAGCTGCGATTTTAAGTATTTTTCCTGATCCACTAAAGGCTGCATTTACAGATAAGCAAACACCTGAGGGATAATTTAGTGGGCTAGTCTGTAAGGAACAGCTAATCTTAATTTATTATAGTATTGAAGACCTGGGGTGGTTTTATGTACTTTTTATGGCTGTGTGTAGTTTGATGAAATGAAAAGCTTTAAAAACAAAACGTTTATTCCTGGAGAAAAACATTGAATTAAAGTTATTTATTGAGGCCAGAACATCAGGCTCCTAACAGCAGATTGCTGTTGCAGTAGCTTTCACTTGCAGTACTGAATCTGTGATCTTGGATTCATCAGTGTCATGTGGGACAGGACGGATTGTTAGAGTAATAATTTTTTTTTTAACATGGAAATTTTTAGGTGCCATAAAACTAGTGGGCACATTTAGGAAAAAAAACTCCTATGTGGGGAAGGGGGGGGGGGAAGAATGCTAGGACTACGTGCACAAAAGATGTTTTTGCAGGTTTTGACTGTAGTATTCCTTTAGATGTGCAAGTAATGTGGCAGCCAGGGTAAATGGACACAATTTCAGGATGCTTTCTGTGATCAAGATTCTGAGGTCAAAACAAGTGTTTGTGGAAGCCTTGGTATAGTTTGTAATACTGTAATGCATGTATGTATTCATACGAACATACAAAAATGATGGCAGAAACGGGCCTTACGGGCTATAGAGTCTGCTCGATTGTGCAGCTAACCCCATATCTTGCAGCTGCCCCACCCTCCACTCCCTACTTGTATTTACCCCCTCATTCTGTCCCATCCTGTCTTGAAACTGGACACCACTTCCTTGGGCAAAATATTCCACTTGTCCACCACCTGTTCTATGAAACAATGTGTCCTGATTTCTCTCCTGAATCTCTCCCCCCCCACCTCATCTGATGCCCTCTCATGTCCCCCCCTCCAAATCTTGAAAATTCCTTCTGTATTAGTCTTGTTTATCCCCCTTAGGTATTTAAAGGTTTCTGTCATATCCCCCCATCCCTCCTCCCTTCCAGGGAAAACATGTTCAGTTCGCCCAACCTACACCCGTAGGATTTTCCCTTCAATCCCTGGATCATCTTAGTCACCCTATGCTGCACCCCCTCCAACAACCTGATGTCCTTCAGGAATGGGCGCCAGTACTGCACACAGTATTCCAGGTACAGCCTGACCAGTGACCTGTACAGGGGAAGGATCCCCTCCCTATTTCTGGAGGAGATGCCCCTTGTTGTACACCTCAGCATTTTGCTGATTTTTGCTGCTGCCTTCCTGCATTGTGCTGAGTTGTTCATAGTCCCTGTTATAAGCACCCCAAGATCCTTTTCCTCCTCCTTGGTGCTTTTCAGCTGTACCCCTGCTAGCTGATGGCTCCTCCCCTGGTTTCTGGCTCCAAAGTGCAGTGCCTTGCACTTCTTGGTGTTGAACTCCAACTGCCATGTTTCTGATCATTCCTGTAGTTTGGTCAGGTCTTTCTGCAGCCCCTTCCACCCTTCGATGTCCTCTACCACAGCTCCCATTTTTGTATAGTCTGCGAACAGACTGATCTTACTCCGGATCCCTTGTGAGATATCGGCTATGAATATCCCAAACAATTTATGAATAGTGAAGGTTTTTCATGGCTGGTAGCAGCAGGGCTGACTTTTACCATGCCAGCAATTCAGTTTCTTGTCAAGAGCCTGGACTGTCAGTCATCAGGGGGAATCAAGCACCCCCTTGGGAGAGGCTTTACTCCTCTGTGCTAGGGCAGGTGCCTTAAATCACTTATCACTTGCCTCCGAGCAACCTAGGGACCACAGTGCAGAGAAGGGGCTGTCCTTACCCCACCAAGATTCTCTGATATCTAGGATATCATCTGGTAACCCTTGACTTAGGATAGGGAGAGGAGGATTATAAGGTGGGGGTGTGGTAGACTAGCACCACCATGCTAGTCAAGGCATCTCTGGCCTCCATGTCCCAGACCATGCCCTATTAGGCTGTAGCCTTGCAGAGAAGCTTGCCCAGCCTAGTGCTGGGAAGGGGAGTAAGTCTGCAGGAGAGCATGCCAGTATCCAGTAGCATGTTGGTCCCACTTTAGACAGGGCTGAAAGTGTGATTAAGCTGGTGTTGGGACCAAGTTGGACAATGATGGCCCCCAGGCAGTCTGTTTCCTTGGTAGGTATTAGATAATGACTGGTTTCAGACAGAGGAATGGGTTGTTGAATCCTTGAGTACAGGGGATAGAGTTTTGGAGGGGGCAGGGTTCATGAAGTGGAGAAATTGATAAGCTTGGCACAAACAGTGGTTCTGATTGTACTTTTATGAGGTTTGCAAAGAGCATTTTGTTGCCCCCCTCGTGACTGCACTAGGGGGTTTATAAAATGGGTCAAATTGGACCCACTGGTGTTTAGAGATGTAGAGAGATCTCTCTCTCTCTCTCTCTCTCTCTCTCTAGAAAGAGATAGAGCGGACTGCTGTGCACGGAGTTTGCGTATTTTCTATTGAGTCTATATTTACTCAGGATTGGCCACCAGAGACACAACCTCTTTGTTTCATTAGTGTACTACTTCTGTCAGGTCTAAAGCACACAGGAGAGCAAATAACTTTTTCAAGGTCAAGCAGTAAGATGGTGCCTGTGGTGGGATTCAAACTTCTGTACAGATGTTTCGCAGTTTTGTGCTGTAACCACAAGATCCCACAGATCTCTTGTGTGTCAAAGCTACATAGAAAAGAATGCCACTAAAACAAAGCAGTTACTGGTAACAGCAGTGTTTGAAAGTATCATGTTGTTTAAATGTGTTGTAATTTGAGACTGAGAAAGCAAGTGTAACACAAGAATTGATCGAAGAGGTAATGTTTACTTCTCAAGCAAAGTAGCAAATGGTTTTATGCTCTGGAAAATTAAGAGCAATGTGCACATCAGTTAGAATAACATGTAAATTTTAGAAATATTAGTGGATTATATGTCTCTGTGGCATTGTTTTGCATATAGTAAGGATATAATGTTGGTGATTCTAGATTTAGGAAGGCAAAAGGAATCCAGCACTGTTCTCTTGTTTCTTGCACTGTACATGGGCCACTAATATCCCTGAGACTTTGAACATGGTGAAAAGGCTTTGATGTGCAAAAAAAGCGGTGAATAATGAGAAGCAGCAACCTTGCTGATGGCTCTGTGTTTTTGTTTCTCAAGTGGGGATATATGCATTCAGCTTTTACATAGGTATTGGGTTTGTTCGGTTACAGTGACAAGGGCCTATCAGCAAGGTTCTGACTTGTGGCATATTCTAGGTTGTTTTCAGGGTTCATGGAAGCAGGGGTTCAGCTAATCTATTTTAGGGAAAGTCCAATACTTCCATGAGTCAAAATTTGTAATTCATTTGAATTTTTTGGAAGTCAAAATACTTCCCAGATCTCATAGTTTGAAAGCCAGTATTCTGAGAATGATCTGTTTATGGCTGTATTCGTGGTGAAATACAACTTCAAGAATAAATCCATATTTTTTTTTTTTTTTAGCTTCTGTGCCTTCAGTTTTGGACATCATCCAGTTTAGTTATTTACATTTGGAAGTCAATGATTTTTCTCCCCCATTATTTTGGAAGTTTTTGCTTTATTTCTGGGAGTCAAATATTCCCATAATGGAGTTACTGAAGCCATGCATGGAAGCGTGTTTGGCTATCTGGGTCAGAAAAATTGAACACTTTATCGCTGCAGTCTTTTCTTATAGTTTTGGGACAGCCTAGATAATTGCCTCAGCTGACCTTGGAAAGTCTGGGTTGGGGCTACATTCCAGACAGTTTCTAATGGGAACTTCAAGAGATTTTTGGAAGTTTCTAATGGGATCTGGTATGTGTTGGGAGGTTGGATGAAAACATGGGGAGGAGGCATTGAGGAGCAGCAAAAGCATGGGGGCTCAAAAGGTGGGGGAAGCCACACCCCGTTAATGCAGTCAGAGAATGGAACTCTTTTCTCCTAAATCCTACTTGATCTATGACGATCCCCTAAATTAAGGTTTTACAACAAAAACTGAAAATAAAAATTGGCAGTCTGGGTGGGCCTAGTGCCTTTTTTCTGTTTTTTTTCTTTTTTTTTTTTTTTTCCTGTGTCTATGTTTAGTGTTAATTATTAAACCATCCGTGAAGTTGGTACCATTTGGAGATTCTACTATGCAGCTGAGTTGAGAGTCTGACCCTCCTGTGTAGATTTCTGAGGTCGATTATAAATTATGTACTCCATTTAAGATCAAATTTGGTATGGTGTGTGTGTGTGTGTGTGTGTGTGTGTGTGTGTGTGTGTGTCTTTTTTTTTTTTTTTTTCCTCTGTTTGAATCCAGGCTTCCTACTACAACACAGTATGGCCCTCATCTCTGTTCTTGGGTTTGTGTTTGGCTTTGTCTCTTGACACTACTAGCAAAACATAATTTATTTTTAACTATTTTGCACTGTTAACTGCATATGAAAAAAAAAAAAAAAACTGGTTCCTGTTTGCACAGCAGAATACCTGCATACGAGCAGAGCGGCAGACATTTTATACCTAAAGCCCCTTCTCTTATGTTGCTGTGTTTCTACGTGTGATTGTGTAAAAACAAAAATAAAAAATGCAGTCAGATCTAGCTGTACTACATGGTGGTGTTTCATGCTTTCAGGAACTTTTTGTTGGTGTAGGCTGGACTTGCTCACAACATTCCCAGTATCCCAAGGTCTGGTGGCTCTGCCTGTTAATACATCTAGCTCCACCACTAAACTCGTAGTGAAAATGGTTCCGTCCAGATGACTAAATTCTGCTGCTTAGGCCCTGTCTACACTACCCTTGAAAAATCGAATGTTTTGAAAACGTTACAGTGCATCCACACTACCACTGAACGGTTTTGAAAACGTTTTCAAAACGTTACAGCCTGTCTACACAGTGAATGGTACTGTAACTGTTTCAATCCTGTGTGCAGCAGGGCACATCCCATGATGCTGTTGGTGGTATCACCTATTCCAGAGTGCTAAGCGATTGTCATGCTTACAGTACACAGTAGAGGGTTTTAAGATGGTGTAGTTTTCAAAAACGGTGTGCTCGGTTTGCCTCCTTTAACAATATTATTGAGTTGTGCAGCAGAATGCTTGGCAGAGAAGACTGAGGAGGGCTGCCCTACATAGTGATTCTTGCAGGCTTGCTGTAATATCCCAAGGTGTGCTTGATACAGTGGCTGTACTGCATAATATTCTTGTCTGTGTCCAGGAAACGTACAGTATTCCAAAATCTGTGTGGGCATACTGGACAAGCAGTGTTATGTGGGACGACATTGTCCAGTGTCCCTGGTCAGATGACAAATGGCTGGCAAACCTTTGGACAGCCGGGCAGATCAACTTTCTGTGTGGTGAGCTTTCCCCCATACATCTCCTGTCAGGACACCCAGCTATGTCCAGCAATTCCGGTAAACAAGAGTAGCAATAGCACTGTGGAGACTTGCAACAAATGTAGAATACAGGACGCTTGGACATTTGTTTGGGGTTGGTCGTTCTGCAGTTGGGGCAATATTAATTGATGTCTGCCGTGCCATAGTGCATGCACTGCTTCTAAAGGAATTAAAGGTGCAGAATGTGCATGGTGTCATCCAGGGCTTTGAGAAGGAATGTGGATTTCCTTGCTGTAGCTGGTACCCATTTCCAAATTGTATGCCCTCCAGGAAACCCCACAGAGTACTTCAGCCGGAAATTGTACTATTCCATAATTATGCAGGCACTTGTGGACCATAGGTACCACTTCATGGACATTAACGTTGGTTAGCTGGGAAAAGTCCACGACCGAGGGGTCTTCAGAAACAGCAGACTGTTCACCCTTGGGCAGAGTGGAACACTGTTCAGTGTACCCCCCCCCCCGGGAGATTGGTGGAATTAATGTCCCTGTGGTTGTGTTGGGGAACCCTGCGTGTCCCCTGCTGCCCTTGCTCATGAAGCCATACAGTGACTATGGAGACCAGAGGAGAAACCACTTTAATTATAGATTGAGTCATGCCCGCATGGTGGTGGAATGCGCCTTTGGGTGTCTGAAGGGCAGGTGGTGTTGCCTATTGAAGCGCAGTGATTTCAGCATAAGCACTGTCCCGTATGTCGTCGTGGCATGCTGCACACTGCATAATATCTGCAAAACAAAGGCTGATTATTTTTAATTTTTTTTTTTTTTTAATGGACAGTTGGGCAGTTGACCGTGGAACAGATATATTCCCACAACAGAGTGAGATGGACGGTGCTCTAGCTGAGGAACTCACAGTAGCTGCCCACAGACATGCAGCAGCAGTTAGGGATGCCCTAGCTGACTACCTCATGGAGTAGTAATGGTCTATCGGGCAAATTGTCTACCCGGTTGAATTACACTACAGATTTAGTTTATTTTTTTTGATGACTGGGTAAGTGCACTAGATAAATTCTGCCTATTTTCAGGCATGACCTGGGTGACCCGGGGGAGCGTGATACAGATGAATGCCAACTGACCTTGAACCAGATTAAGGTGTTGGTGTATTTTTTTTTTTTTTTTTTTTTAGTGAATGAGGGAAATTTGGCCAGGACACCAGGGAAATTCCCCTACTCTTTTTCAGTAAGTGCCATGAGATCTTTAACATCCACCTGTACTACCACCAATCTAGGCAGATGGGACATCGGTTTAACGTCTCATCTGAAAGGTGGCAGCTCAGAAGTGCAGCACCCCTCTCATGCTGTACTACAGTGTCAGTACTGGGATATTAACCCAAGTGCCAGATGTAGGAACTGAACCCACAGCCCTCTGATCTCCTGGCCTCAGAGGTGTGTGCTACCTACTGTGCCACAGAACCAGTCATGATTATGAAGTGTCTCATAAATGCAGCAGTGTGATTTTATGTTTACAGTCCTACAACCTTACATCAGTCCCTGTACGCTGTCATGTGTAACCTGTTGACCATGAAACATGAATTTTGCCTGTCAGCATTCCCTTTTCTAGCTATTTGGAATTACTTGAATACACTTATTCATGCTGCTATTCGTACATCTCCCTTTTTACTGAGGAAAACATTGCAGAAAGTGCACCTTTTAACATGTGTGTTTCTCTCTTGTGAACTCTGAAACTGCAGTTAGGAACTCTCAGAATGTGATTATCCTTCCCTTCCTCAAGTTTTTAAATCCCTTCCCCCGTCTGCACAGCCTTGCACTGCATGCGTACTACAGGACTCCCAAGACAGGAAAAAGGGAAGTCCGCATCAGGGTAAATCAGTGATGTCTTTATTCACTTTCTTCCACTGTCATTGAAGTGTTTCGCCCACAAACACAACAGAAATAATCCTGCATCTTTTGGCACTTAAGTTTGTGCTTCTATATAGTTGTGCAAAACAATAACTGAATCCTCCCCCCCAAACATTCCTGATGAGGGCACAACATACTTCACATTGTGGTAAGCTACGGATATGCAGCTCCAGCAAACTTGAGAACAGTAATGGCAAACTATGCTCCTCAAACACCTGTAAACAGTATCACTATTCTACATGGCAGCAGTATTCATACATTCTTTTTATGCACCACTGTGGTTCTCTACCATACTTAAAACAGCACACTCCTAAATGCTAGTTGAAGTCTATGTGCTTTAAGTTTTTAATAGGTCAGTAAACAGTTGTGGTCGCTGTTCATAAAGATTTGTCAACTGTGTGGCTCGTGACAACATACTTTGTTGACCTGAGGTGTTACTGTCTTTCCCCTGGGTGCTCCCCTTACGCAGGTTGGCTGCAGTGGCATGAACATGGCAGTGGTGGCCAGATTCATAATGGCAGGGGTGGGCACCGAAAGATGCAAACGGGCAGCATCACCAGCAGGTCAAGAGGATCTGAAGTAACCAAGCATCCACAACAGCACAGATCTATACTTCCTGAGATTTGGTACAAATAATTATAGTTTGCTCTGCTGCAAATTTTTTTTTTGAAACCTTTTTTATTTTAATAACATTGCGTTGTGATGCAAATTTTTGGGAGCTATAGCTTATCAATAAACATGTTGATTTAACAGTTCAAACTTGTTTCCCTGTGTCGCATGTATTTGGTGGGGGGGGGTGTAGAAACATTGCAGAACAGCAATCTCTAGTGTACTGTGCTAAAACAATGTCAACAAGTGTCATCCAAATAACATGAATGGCTCAACTGTGCAGAGAAACATGCTGCATATATGAACATTGTGTGGCAACACAGGGGGGTGGTAGTGGTAAACTTAAGGCATATTCATATGCATATTGCATCTCAATGAACTTGTCTTTCCCTCTGTGTGTGCGGGTGGGTGGATCTGGGGGTGAGGGTCAGAGAGAGAGAGAAAGAAACAGAAGAACCTAACCAAAGGAAAAACATACCAGCATGCCAAATGACTGTGCAACCGACAGAACAGATTGTCACAGAATAATGCCGTGACAACTGCCACATGTATAGACCTAATGTGGTTTCACAATGTGGTCCAGGTAAAGAATTCACTGTACAGATTGTATGCAAAGCTTGGAAGGGAGGAGGATGATGGGGTACCAAACTGTGCAGCTGTATCAGCAGCACCATACGTCTGACTATCTGATGCGGATGGCATGCTTGAAGTGGC